>JAFMSR010000008.1:30540423-30579008 GCA_022818135.1 Saxidomus purpurata
TAAAGTAGTTACTTCCCTTTCAGACAATATCAACAGGATTACTACATCCAACAACTGTCGCTGAAATGCCGGACAACAGAAACAAAAACAGATTTAAAAAGGTGTATCCATGTAAGTCCATTTACTTTGGGAGGTACAACTTGATATGACTAAGTTAGGTTTATATTGAACGCCTTTTATGTTTATGATTAATGATAACATAATTTATGCGAATCTATTTTTCGTAACGTAATTTTGTATATCGTCATGTATTCGATATAATATATAATTACTATTTTCTTTGCAGATGACCACTCACGGGTGATGTTAAAGGTGCTGCCTGGGCAACCTAACTCTGATTACATTAATGCCTGTTTCATCAAGGTAAATGTATATAATATTATTGACCGTTTGTGACTTTCTTCATGACTTATCAGTAATCCTTCCTGGAGAATATAGTTTGATACTTTGACACATCCTGTAAATTTCTTATTTGCAACAAGATTGTATATACATATTAAATGAAATATTTAAATAATGTGTTAGTTTGTTATTATAGCTCGCTTTAATAGCTTTTTACCAACTTTTTCTCTTAGATTCTATATTTTGACGTTAACTTTTTGTTGAGACTATATGTTTTAAATTTCACTTGTTTGTAAATTTTATAATAATAACACTAGGACAAAAATATTGAGGCTAATCAAACTCAATGTAATCAAAATTAAAATCTACAGAAGTTTTATTCTCATTTACATATAAATATGTGAATCATTTGCCATACCGTTGCTCACTGATAATACAATATACGTACATCTGGTAGGTATGGACAATAGTAATGCCTCCAAAAACAGCTTTGAAAGCAAAATGCAATTTTGTTTGCAGAATAATGAAAAAGAAAAGTCATATATTGCAGCACAAGGTAATAAATAGCAAGTAAATATTAGAACATGTGATCAAAAGAAATGGTATTCTGTATTACCTGCGTACTGCCTCTGTTTTCTGTTTTTTTTAGGCGACATGTCCAGTTGGAAGTTAATTGCTCTTGCTCAAATATCTTATGTTACATTTGTATTAAATATACGATGCATTAATGATGTGTCAAGAAAAAACTTATTGTATAATAATAATATGATATAATGTATCGAATATTTCAAATGAATTAAAGATAATCTACAACCTACAATATGGTCAGACGTTCAAGATATACTTTATACAGGTAATCCGTTTTGCCATCTTCTGTGGTTTGAATTTAATAGTAAAGGCGGTTGCCTTAATACATTGATACTGCACATCGGTAACTATTAATTGCCAGTCTCGATGATTGATGTATTTTGATAATATTTGAGGCCCTGTGAAGGAAAACGTTGATGATTTCTGGAGAATGATATGGGAGGTAGACGTGAGAACCATCGTCATGGTAACAAATCTGACAGAGCTTGGAAAGGTAGATCAAATCTCTTCAATAGTATTTTAAGTGCCTTTTAATGAAATTCAATGCAAACAGAATATATACTACTTAATGATTATTATAAAAGGTACATTATAAATTAGATGTAATATTTAAAAAAAAATCACATTTAAGAGTATCGTGTCAATTTGATGCTTCTGTATTTCTTAAAAAAAACTTGTTAAACTTTATAAATATAAATTATTCGTCAATGATGGATTTGTAAGCGGTTTTGTCACATTAATTTTACACAAAGATGTTGTAACCGTACATCACGTTTAACATTTATAGGTGAAGTGCATTAAGTACTGGGGTGACAACAATTTTGACGTACCGTATGGACATATACATGTAACAATGCAATCTGAGAACATCTATGCCGAATTTACAGTTAGGGAATTCAGTGTGTTTCATAAGGTGTGGTCAAATATGCCATACTAAATGTATTCCTCAATTCTACAATGTAATAATTAAGTATGTAAGTAAGTTGAAAACTAAAATTGTTAAAATGTTTAATACAAGAACAAATACTTAACTACGTTACAAAGGTTGCTTCCATGAAGCTTTATCTATATAATCAATATCACAGTCATAATGGTAGAGCAATAGAGTGAAACTTAAGTGAGAGTCTCTGAAGTGTAATTGGAAGTATTAGAAACTTTAATGCCGCCTAATACATTTGTGTAGTCCTAAACTTTGTTTTGCATGCAATATTACATGACGCAGGGATGACAATCTATACAAGACGAAACAGTAATGCAGACATAAAAGACGCCGCCAAAGATGTTTTTCCATTTTAATAACCCTCCGTGAAGTGATTAAATAGTTTTTCATACACTATTATCTACTTGAAATGAGCGAATGTTTTACAGGAATTGCACAGACGGATTCGTTCATGACCATTTGAAATATAAGACAAACAGCATATTAACTATTATCCCCTTGTATCGCACAGAAGCAGTTTTAACTACATTTATTCATAAAATCTAACTTTACATCACAATAACATACATTACTTTAGAAGTTAGTTCAAGTTATATAATAATCTATTAACAAAAATCAAAACATTTCGGCTGGGCTGCGCTTTCCGTTATATAGGACCGCAATAAGACCGTAATGTGAGTCGCATTTTAAACATGTCCGACACAGGTGTTTTTCGCAACCGATATATTAATAGAATGCGTAAAAGAATGCAAAATTACGGTTCGTACCGCATATATACCTCGCCCGAGGGTGGTGGACCTAATAAGCACGTATACAAACAAAAGAATGCAAAATCATATTAATAGAGCTCAAGTTTATTTTCCGACAGCCTGAGAATGGATTTCTGTTAACGAAATTTATATTTCTCTTTATCTATAAGGACGTTAATGGTATTCTTTATCAATATAACTTATATGAATTAAATAAATTATACAAAATATAACACATGGGGTTATTTATATTGAATTTATACAGTTGTAAGCACTAATTTACATTTCGACTTTTTGAAAAATCTATTCAGTGTGATTTTCATCTTGTCATTTTATTTTTCTTATTTTATTTTATGTATTAAGGAGTTAAGTTTGCGGACATGGTTTTGATTTACGAATCTTTTCTTGAAGTTTGTGTACAAATCAAAGTTAATGTACCGGAGGCCTCGAATGCAGAACAATTACGTGTTTAATTTTAACTTTTGACGAAGCTAATCATAGACTCGCGTCCACGGATCAAATTTATTTTGCATTCCAAATACTCGACGCCGCCTGTTGGCAGCGTCGAATAATACGTGTCATTTTAGGACGACAAAATGCTTGAACGTACGGTTATACAGTTCCACTATACAGCGTGGCCGGACAAGGGAGTTCCGAGAACTACTTCTGGTTTGCTACATTTCTGGAGAAAAGTGAGGCAGAATGATAAAGATAAATCTTATACATGGCTTGTTCACTGCAGGTAACACACAAAACTTGAATGCATTAAACCGCGTCATTTATAATTTATTACAGTGGTCTGATTGAATATTGTCATATATAGATATTTTCTCGAATTAATTGTTTCTAATTAAATGTATTTAATTTGTGTATATATAATTTCAATATTTTTCATGGTCTGTCTTTAGTGCTGGGGTTGGTAGAACCGGTACATTCCTGGCACTGGATATATTATACGATCAAGGACAGAAGCTAGATTTCGTTGACTTGTATCAGTGTGTTAGAGATCTGAGGGAGCAGCGTGTCAGCATGGTTCAAACACTGGTAACTTCTCCTTAATTGTCTGCATTTACTTCGGAATGTGCATTCTATTTTTTCAAGTAGATATTTCATTTTCATATAACTATTCAACCAATCACAAAACATTAAATTACAAAAGTCGCCTTTCATTTAAGATAAATAGTTACAAGTTTGCTGGGTGATACAAAGCAAAACAATCGGTTGTCAGTTCATTACAACATTAAACAAGAATACATCAAAGGGCGCCGAAAATAGTTTTGTACATGTGTGGCGTTAAATAGCTAAAATTAGCTTTTTGATAAGCAATCATTATTAGTTTGATTTGAATGAAAAATTTTATGAATATTTGCAGAAAACATTTAAAATCATGGTGGTTTTAAAGCTGAAAAAAAAACGGAAGAAAAATTATTTTAAAAAATTGGGTTTGACCGGGATTCGAACTCCACTCGTAAATTTAGGCGGACATCAGCTTACCCACTACACCACGGAGACTGACTTTAAGCACGTGGTAAAAAATAAGCTGATATTATAATTTTGCAAAACCGATAAGGGAGAAGTTGTTTTACGTTTTCGTATTTTTTCTAAAAGATATGAAAAGGAACATTACAATTAAACAATTACGTTTTAATGAAGGAAATGTGTATAATCAATATTTTAATGTCTATTTCGTATTATTTTAGCATACAGTTAAAACCATTTTTCTTCGCATTCTAATAACCGCTCCTAGCATGTACTTCCGGAAAAACTATTCCATAATAGGCCGCCGCCGTCATCGGCGGCGCCAATGATAATACCCCTCAATGTGACCATTGCAATTTAATGCAGTACATTCAACAATGACGTATCATTCATTTGTTTTATTGAAAATGTATAGCTAAATAACATAAATGCATATAATAGTTTTATTCCTATTAAACATAGTTGAAAAATAGCAAAATCTTTTGTGAATAGCCAAGTCATTAAATGATTGTCCTTCTATGTTGTATGATAAATGTTTGTTTGTATCCCCTAATGGAAGAAATGGTTGTGCATAACTTATTTTCTTTTAATTTTCTAAACACTTTTCATGTTTTAAGAGCTTTTCTTGACTGTATTTTTCTGGTCATTTTGAACAGTGTTTTTGTTTTATACAGCATCTTATTTAAACAGTAACACTAATATTCTGTACGGGTTATGTCGTACATTGAACCTGACGAATATGTAAGAAATATATTGTCAAACAAATGACAAAAAGTGTCATATACATATCACTTACTGGTTAAGCATATAGGCTGTGGATATAGAGTTAATGTTGACAAAAATGATCATAGTTGAAGATAAATGTAGTTGACAGTTAATGTGTAGCTGGGTTTATTAGTAGTTAGGCTTGCTGAAAGGATCCCAAAATCAAAACTTACCGATATCTAATTATAAATTCTGCTTCTTTCACATAATGTTTCTTAGCAAATTATGAGTAGTAAACCCAACAAATAAAGTTTAACTGTTAACTAACTGTCCTTTAGGTTGCGAAGAATCAGGTTCAGATCCAAAAGAACGTTGAGCAAGATATATTAACAACATATTAAAAGAAAAAACTTTATTAATTTGTATACCGCTGAGTGACTTGTAGTAGAACAAAATTTAACAATTGCTCCTAATATAGCCTTGTTAAAACGAATTGAACTAAAACCTCAAATATTTCTAAAGCATTATTTATCTTTTCAGGTTTTTATATTTATCTCATATTACAATTATGTTTTGCTGACTTGCAGAGCCAATATATCTACCTACACATGTTGATGCAAGACTTATTTTGCCTCCCTTCTCGGTCCGTCAGTGTAGACGAATTCAAACAGGAATACGAACATCTTCAGGAAAAAGACAAACATTCAGGAAAAACTAGAATTTTGTTAGAATATGAGGTAATTAATTACATGTACATTAGATCTTGCAGATGTCTAACTTTTTAGCTATAAATACCCGGTATGTAATAAAACAGGAATGTCAAGTGGGACTTTTTCTCATTAACTGATTGCTTTTATTATTGTAAGTTATATATGTCTGGTTGAATACTTGTCGTTCATCTATTGCAGTGTCAAGAGAAAGCTGTAGTGTTTCAGACAACAGTGAATAGTGGCGAGAATGCAGAGGACGGCGACGCGCAAGTTGACTCTCCTAGCACAACATATTCAAATGAACAAGCAAACAGAATCGAATGTAACCTCTATTAGCTATTTGAGAGCTGTTAATTGATTTGCATTGTTGATTAGTTATTTTGGCTACTTTAATTCAATATTTTCACCTCGTACAATTGGCCATCTATGAATAAACAAGTACTTATAACTATTCTAAGTAGTTTCTAACACTAACACCAAATGTTAGTTCTACGACATTTAGCACAAACAACAATATGACGCTCATACAGACAACCTCAGATAAACCATTTATGGCCAACACGCTAATAATGATCGGCTTCAAAATGCAGAATTTTATCCTGACAAAAGGAACAAATGTATAATAACCAAAACAACTGTAGTATTCTATTGATTTTAAATGTATTAAATAAGTGTTGCCAAGAGACTGTGTTGAGACATCAACTTTCAAAAAACAGTTGCCGTAAGAATTGTTTCAAAACGATTATTTATTGTAAAACATTTGTTTTGTAATTCCAGCTGATAAATTTAAACCGTTCTTATCAACTTATTCACCAGGAAGACCAAACTTGATAAAAGCTGCCTACATTTCCGTAAGCATGTTAACTATTGTGATTTATAATTACATGTAATGTATACATAAAACGAAATAACTGTTTAATATAAGACTTTTTATGTGCACTTCAGTCGCCCGGTTCCAATGACTGCCCGATGGCCATGACAGTTTTTAATAACAGGCCAATAATCACTTTGTGGCAATGCTTTGCAATTCATTGTTACGAATGATACATATACTATTGCATTTGTAATTAATTCTCAATTGTCTATTATTCTAACTGTTAAAGTGACTATAGTCTGAATTTACATGGGGTTTTCCCTTGCTTCAATGGAATGCGTTAACTTTTTTAGCTTTGTTCACTTTGTACAAATGTAATTCTCAAAATGTAATGTGACAAACATATGCTGATGAATGTCACTAGAACAATGCTGTCAGAAACTAATCATGATGTTTGAAACAGAAAGCTGTCGTTCCAGAAAATATTTAAAACGTTTACTTTCTTGACATTGATAAAACACCAAATACAATGTGCTCAAAGTGATATGAAATATCTGAAACTAATATTTGACAACACGAGTCAAGCGAAAAGCAAGTCAAGAAGGATAATGGTAAATTGAGAAACTGAAACTTTTATTAAGATTAAACTATTACATAAAGTAATGTAGAACGGTAACCAATCAGTGCTAATATTTGTGTTTACTTGTAGAGCTACTTTGACCTACACGAATATATCATAGCACAATACCCTCTGGAAAATACAAAAATGGAAACTTGCCGTTTGCTGTGCGAGAAAGGAATTGAACTTTTGATCACATTTCCTAATGGTCAAGGAAATTCTGTAAGCCTCTTTATTATTATACAATATTAAATAGAAAAAACATTCCGCACTATACTGCATGGATGTAAATATATTATTAGGAAAACGTAGTTGTAAGCATTCAACATAAACGTACAAAAAACAATAATATAAAGGTACTACTGGAATATCTAAAAATGAACTTCATCATGTCTTAATCATTACATGTATTTATAAAATATGGTGTATCTTTATTATTTCAATATCAAAGGTAGAACATATTATCCTAGAAGATGGAACTTTGGACACCGACGAATTTAATGTGTGTTGTCAGACAAAAAGAGAAACTGAAGAGTTGGTCGTTAAAGAATGTGTCATACTGTTTAAGGAAAAGGTATGTATCTGCATGTTTAAATAAAGTAATCATGTCGGTAAGAAATATGTTGATGACACTGCGTATTACATGACTGTAAAGTATTTAAAAATGGAAAGGAGGAGTTTGAAATATTCACCATCGGACCTACGTTCTTGCGAATTTATAGCCAAATATATGCACAAACTACTTAATTAAAATATTTCTTCTAAAATTTCAGAAGCATTTCTTTAAAGAAATAATATTTAAGCTTTGGTCCCGTGATAGTATTGTACCAGAAAGTGCTGCAGCCGTACTGAATTTAGTAGCAGAGGTCGAATTACAGCAACAGCAGCGTTTGGAAGAAAACTGTAGAAAAACTATCATGTTCCAGTGTTGGTAAGGATCACTATTCTGAGCAGTCATGATGCAATGTATATTAAATGAGAATGATAGCAAAAATATCATGATCACTGACACCCTGCTGAGTATTCTGAAAGATTTAATCTGCGCACACATTTTACCACTTCAATATCAATTGACATACCGTGGCTAATGTATTCTACAAGCAATATGATCGAAATTTGCAGAGAGTGCGAAGTATCTCTTACACGTTTTACTCAAATATCCCAAACAATGTTTAAGCTATGCAATTGGTTCATTATAAAGTGTAAATATATCGCTGTTTTGAGAATTGAAAGGAAAATTTAAGATAAATTATACCTTCAATTTTACTTTTTGGCGCTTTGTTGCTATGAATATAAGAGCCTGTAAAAGGTAGTTAGCTTAAAACATATAGGTGTGGTCTACTACAAATCACATCATATCTTTTCGGTTAACCATTCGCTGTAATAGATTCATTGCTATGTCGCTTTGTTGTCGAAACTGTACAAATGCTAACATGCTGATTGTTGACAGAAGTAAAAGACAATCATAAACTAGTGTTAATAACATGATAATGGATAAACTAGTGTAAGTCTTGAGCACTTGTTGTGTGATGAACAATATTGATGCAGGACCGACCACAACTAACGAAGCAGAAGCTGTAATGTAATGTAATGCCAGTGTTTATGAAATTGCTGAGTAGATGTCAAGCAATCATATGTTGCGAAATCGTAAATTAAAGTGTAAATCAAAGGGAATTATACTTGCGGAATATAAGTGCCGTGCCTCAAAATGTGTTTCATCTTCTGAAACAGGAATGGCGTAGACAGGTCAGGACTGATAACCGTGCTGATGAACGTGTTGAATAGGGCTCGGCTGGATGGAGAAGTTTCAATACCACAAGTCATTCGCGGACTGAGAAATGTCAAAAAGAAGATTATACCAAATTTTGTATGTTCTGTTTTAAGTTGCTCTTTTTAATGTGCTTGTATGTGTATTATACAGGTATTGTTCTAATATGACAAATTCATAGATATCAGTTTAAACTAAACTAAAGGCAGCGGACCAAACCAGCTAATTGCCTGAAAATATATCAATATTTCCAAAACAAAACCAGTCAAACCATTCTTGCATCAATTTTAATTAAAAAATTGGAAAGTTTAAATGTGTCTTTGAAAAGTGTTACAGGCTGATTTGGAAACAATTTCTCATTTATTTAAATGCTATTTATTGTACCAACACGCATTCTGCATTTTTATATGATTACAACAACTGTTAAATTCTAGAAAATTTAGTTTTCTAGTACACGGCACTTTTACTGTTTCAGGAACAGTACAAATTCTGCTATGACGTGCTGCATAGTCATCTAGAGAACAATGCAACATATGCCAATGTGTGATGCAATTTCTTCGACGAAACATTTTAATACTAAGTTGTTTCAAGAACAATATTAATTATGTTATAGTGTTCTTTGTGCAACATATGCAGATGATTGATGCAGTAACAAAATGTACATGTATACGTTTTCGCGACGGAATATTGAAAAATAAAGGCCATTAAATGAACACTATCAATTCGTTTTTGACCTATTGTGTTATAGTCCAGAGCGCGTGACATGTCAAAGTAAGTGTACGATTTTATAGCAAAATGATTAAACTCTTTGTTGGATATGTACTTTTGATCATTATTGTAATTATTACATGAATCATCTGAAACTATACATAATTATACAAAATTACTCATAACAGATTGTGATTTTATGATGAGACTGGCTTTAAATGTTTATATATGACGATAGAAGGAGTTACTTAATGTATATATTAACTTTACTAATATATAAAAACTGAATTAAACTAATCAAAAGTTGTAGTTAATGCTACCATGCTTCATGCATCACCGAGTTGTGGTAAAACGTTGTTGTTTAAAAGACAAGGCTGTGTGTTCGATTCTTATCATCGAAACTTTACAGAAACAGCAATCGAATGCTGTTTCTATATGCCGCAAAATAGTCAGTCATCTCTCTCTCTCTCGGATCTGTCCGTCCGTCCGTCTGTCCGCACGTCTGTATGTCCGTCCTTTGAATTTCTGTGTCCGGGCTGTAACCTTGTCATCTATTGAAGGGTTTTAAAATAGTTCGGCACAATTGTTTAGCACATTAAGTCGACATGTCGCGTGCAAGACCTATGTCACTACAACAAAGGTCAAAGTCACACTTCGAGTTTAAAGGTAATGGCATCATGTGTATATACAATGTGTACTGTATATGCACACTTTCGTGTCCGGACTGTTACTTTGTCATGCATTGAAGGATTTTAAAATAGCTGTGGGCAGAAATGCTCAGCACATCAGGACAGACCCACGTCCCTTCCTATTAAATGGTCAATGTCAAACTTAGAGTTTAAAGGTAACGAAATCGTGTATATATGCACACATTCGTGTCTGGACTGTAACTGTGTCACGCATTGAAAAATTTAAGAATCACTTGGCACAACTATTCGGCATATCAAGACAATTTGGTTCGTCCAATACCAACGTCCTTACCTTAAAAGTTAAGGTCACACTTAGAGTTTAAAGGCAATCGAATCATGTTTAAAGTGTCATGGAATCTTGTATACATGTTAACTCTGTCAAGCATGGAAAGATTTTAAAATTACATGGCACACTTGTTGAGCACATTGAACTGACATGACACATGCACGTCCCGCGTCCTTACCTCGAAGGTCAAGGTCACACGAAGAGGTCCGACATATTACAATCCTGTATACATGCACATGTTAATGTCCGGACTGTAACTTTCTTATACATTGACGGATTTTAATATGAATAGGACAAATTGTTCAGCATAATAAAATTATTGAAATAAAGTGTAGGGCACAAGTACTAGGCCCACATCTTGGTGGTTAAGGTCACGGACTATGAGACCCTTCTTTGGGGGCAGTCGTCACTTACGAGGGACAGCTTTTGTTGTAGATCATGATCTACAATATATCTATATACACTATATCACTATACACAAACATTACCTTCACCATCTTAAAGTTTATTAATTCCTCGCATCCTCCTGCTTGTCTAACAATACAGTACCTTTAATTGTTTAAACTGTATCTGTTTAACGACAATCTTGCAAGCAATAGTTCTCTGGAAACAAAACAAAGGGAAAAACCATACTAAAGTCGTTGATTCTACTTCTATCCATTTTGAATTCTTTGAAATTTATAAAACAGCAACAACAATGGCAATATTAAGTCTCATTTCTGAAGCAGCTTTACGGTTTCGATCAATGTGTGGTACAGCAAACGCAATCTAGTATACCACTCTTATACTCCCAGGTCTGAAACAAATAATAGGTATTTACAGTTGTAAACTTTATTCAAGTTTATTGTTACTTATTTGTGAAGCAATTGTGACTTTGTGAGAGGAAAATCTGACAACGGCCTTCCTCGTACATGTACCTTTACTGGTACTTGTATATAATTATGTTTACTTTGTGTTCCGATGTAATAAAACTATATACTTTCACTTTTTTGTCATTATACGTCCACCACATAAATGTATGTGTTTATGTATTGGTGAGCACGTGAGAATTGTAAACGTCATATGACGTAATTGAATGTTTCCTAGATTCCAAGACGTCGTGTCATTGGAACGAAAGTCTGTAAAATTAAGAAAGTAGTCAAAACAAAATACAACTGAATATGTGTGTTTTCACGGATTATCACATTTCCTGCTTTATTCGGTATACAGAAGCTTGCAGAATATACATGTAAAATCACAAGCACAGACTGAGAATTTCACATTTATTCTTCCAAAAACTCTATGTCTGAAGTACATGCAATTCAGTGTGTTTTAAACCTCTTAAATCGAAAGGAGCCATTTTCTAGAAAAAAAATACTTTAAAAAGTTGGCCAAAATTGAAAGTAACTAGGAACAGAAAGTTTAGCGCCACATGTCAAGTAAGTCAAAATGTTGATTATAAACTGTTCAAGCTAAAGACTAAACCGGACTGACCACAGATCCCACTGGCCTATTTGATTGGCACAAAATCGGCAATGGTTTACCAAGAAGCGTCTTCAAAGAAGCGTCGCCTATATTGACCCTGTCCACCCAAGGAATGCCTTCCGAATATTTCACTCAATATTTGACAGACGCCGGTAGACAACATGGCATTGTAAAAAGTGACCATATTTCAAGCAGTAAACATGTAGTATTACTGCTCAAAGTGGCCATATTTCAAGCAGTAAACATGTGCGATTTAATAGAACTGAATTAGGAATTGGGAATTGATTCCTAGAAGCACTTCTGAAGCATTCGGTTTACATGTAGCCTTTTTAGGTCTCAGAATTAATTCTTTCAATTCCAGAAGACGGGTGCAATTTGGTAGTTATACTTCTGAAGTGTTCGAATAAGCCTTTTTACATCTCGGCTTTTATTCTTTTAATTCCGGATTTCTAACAGAAGAGCTGTAGTCATGTGATCAGAAACTTGACGTCCAGCAGCGTGATCCCCGCTCGTAGACACGAAATTGGGTGCATATTTTTATATCATTTTATTGATACATTCTATCACTAGTGTTTTAATCTTTAAAACAGTTTTTTTTTGCCTTTTTGATAATCTCCTTAGTGAAGAGCTAATTTTATTCCGAAAAAGGAATCTTTCGATTCAGAATCAGTTCTGTCACATGACATTCTAATTCTTAAAGCACCAAATCGCTCCCGTCTTTATGTAAGTATTAGATTACATCGATAAATTCCGAATAGAACGTCTTAGTTACGGCTTATTGATCGAAACCGAACACAAATAGAGCGTTAAAGGGCGTTATTTACTTTCATTTACTAAAATATGTTTCTTCTTCAGCAATAGGTCGAAAAGAAAAAACATTTTGTCTCAGCAAACGTATACAAAACTTTAGAGCGATAGAATTACTTCAGTTTTCTATTGACAAAACTTTACATTTGTCGGATGACTTACCACGGTACTTCCTGTTGGATGACTTACCTCGGTACTTCCTGTTTTCAGACAAAGCCGCTGGCTCACACTCCACAGATCATTGCTCAATTTTCATCACTTAACCTGAATGCACCATCAAATATGTCCGAGTTAGCTGCTTCAATAGAACAGCTTCAGGCAAGAAAAGTAAGTAAAACCTACATTGTTTTTAATGAATATTTGTTAAGTCTTTAACTTACTCAGTCACACTATAAAATCTTGAATGTTTCTAAACTGCAACAATCAGGTCCAAGTTTTGTTTAAACTTATTTATTTCACATTGATTCTAGACCAGTTTCTAGCAACATATATTAAGTATGTGCAATGACTACTCCCTATTTACATCGATAAATTCCGAATAGAACGTCTTAGTTACGGCTTATTGATCGAAACCGAACACAAATAGAGCGTTAAAGGGCGTTATTTACTTTCATTTACTAAAATATGTTTCTTCTTCAGCAATAGGTCGAAAAGAAAAAACATTTTGTCTCAGCAAACGTATACAAAACTTTAGAGCGATAGAATTACTTCAGTTTTCTATTGACAAAACTTTACAATGCAACAATTGGTACGGCACCCGCCCTGACAAAACAAAGGCAAGCAAACAATTGATTTACAAGTTGTGTTACATTGCGACTTTCTCAAATTTAATACACATCTCAACTATATACTTTAATGTTTCATACCGTATTATTTACAAGGAATAAACTTGTATAGGTAACTGAGAAGGTAATTCCGTACACAGGCATTTAGTTTACATGTACCGTTAATTATTTTTCTCATACGTCCATACTCTGGTAACGAGTATATGTCCACTCACTTCGTATACAAAATTCATTCCACGTGTCGCAAAGATAAGTTATTCCAGGTAGGAGTTTTAATGATATAATACATTATCATCTAGCCTGGCACCGACCACAGTCATATAAAGTTTGGACCCTCCGTCCGTATAACCCGCCCCTGAAAATTTAATATTACAACAAAAAGTGATGTAAAAACAGATACAGAAGACGTGGAAAAAATGTCAAATCATTTCCTAACACAAATAAAGCCATTTAAAACACATTTGACCGACAAACAAGCCTTACATATACAAGTTATGTAACATTATCGGAAAACTCGCCGGGATTCCATAACGTAATGTTTGAATATCTTGATAAATGAAAAGAGCCTGGAATATCCACTGGTGCCTTTCAAACAGGCAACATTTATGCTATATCCTTTAAACGTTCATAACGTAATAAACTGTATACGCGGGTTAAGACAGGTTTGGCCTTCCATAGAAGCGACAGCTACCGTATGCAACACGTTTTGTCTGTATGAATTTAAAGGCTATCATGTATGCCGACAGCTCCTGAATGTTGAAAACTCAGACGTCCGAGGCAAATGCTGACACTTTAATACAACTTTGAAATGACCGTGGACACCATTTTACCAGGTTTGAAAATTTTCGTTTTACCAACGTTCGAGTACGGGCCCCTGTGGGATTGTGTTTTGAGCTCGTGCAAATACATAGCGCATAGACATAAAGCAGACATGTCGTACTCAAACCCAGGTATATTGACATCTTATGAGAACGCTTAAAATGAACCTCTCATTAGCAAAAAAAAAAAATGTCCATTAGCAGACAGGATAACCCCTGCGCGTGACCTCTGTAGGTCGGCCAATGGAAATTCTACTTTCAATCTGTTTGCTGACATATACAGCACGCGCAGTAAACCAAAAGTAGCATAACGTGATGTACAGTGTTTACAAAAACACATGCGTGTCTGTCGAGTGTGTAACAAAATATGCCGGCTGTGCAAAGGATATAACCATGCAAGTCTCATCCTTAAAGAAACAGAGCATTCCATCAAAGCCCATCCAAAAAGTCACCCACGCCAAAGGTTCAAAGTTTTCACGAAGACACAGTTATCTCCCCGTACTTGTTACCTAATACACAATTTGGCGCATATATATTGCGTGGAACCAATCATGTCTGATTCACTTTGGGTACCGGATACCGCCTTTTAAAATCTGTGTATATTGTGCAAGAAATTTAAACATAAACAAGACGCCATACATGTATACCAGCCAGGTCGCCGAGAATATTTCATAAATGGTAGATACATGTACATGTACTAGGCTTGTTAGTCGGTCCGGGATGTTTTTGAAGTGGCTTAATTTGGTTCAGAACTTGATATCATATTGTTTGATCGTTTTTTCTTGAATTTTTACATGAATTTACGTTTTGAAAATATACATACAAAGGCGGATAAAAATGGGCGTGAAGGGTCCAATTTCATGTGACTTTGGTAGCATGTAATCAAAACAAACATCTTGCCCACTGGGCTATTTAAGGATGTTTATGGCGATTGAAGGTTCTATGTTTGTTTGTTAAGATTCAAGAATTCGATTTTAGCTTGACCAACAGGTTAGATAGATAGATTTATTTCGGAAAAGATATTAACAAACAGCATCATTCACAAACATAATACAGAATAAAGCAATGAAAATTTATTAAATCATTATATATTATGCACTAGAACACCATGGCGTGCTTTACACAATAAAGAGCAAGCTTTTATTTTAATTGTAGTCCTTAACAGTGGTTTCATGGCACAGAGAGGTAATCATTAAAGCATCTTATTAAGACATCACATAATAAAATTGATATCACAATATTATAGAATATTGCATTAGAGTATCATAGAGTTAATCACATAGGTACATGAACTAGAAAAAAAACCAGATAGAACAAAGAAATGAGTAAAACATCTTAATACATGTGAAAACGTTTATTTTATTTCTCAAAAATACAACTCTTGTGAGTATGTCATGGAGACATCTTTTTGTCTCTACTTTTCCTATTCTCTACCTACTTTCATTTCGTCAAGGAATTTCAGATATCTCAGAAAATTATTGTATGAAAAGAAATGTGAGATTTATCGTCTTCCACGTTCCATTTCTCTTCTTTCCGTCTTTGATTATTCTGTTTCTCTTCTATCTTTTTGCTATTTAAGTATTTATTTAAAAATTCCTTGCATACATTACATTATACCGGATCTGTATACACATATGGGATGCGAAGCGCCTGTGTATGCTTAAAAGACAACGGTGCTTTGTATCGCAGGTGCTTGTTTACTATTTCCGGTCATCTTCTTTCAATTTGAATCTTTATTTTATTTTCATAATTAAAATAATGAAAATACTGAGCTCAAATGAGAGTAAGATATTTGAATAAAGTTTTATTGATAAAGTTGAGATTAAAATGCAAGTACTTTGTTAGGTAGATACGTAACTACCACCGCGCGTGCACTCTGACGCATTTCCTGTCATCTGTTTATGTTTGTTGATACAACAACAACGATAGCATTGGAAAGAAACCTTAGACACACTGACCTTTTAATTCTCACATTAATTATAAAACTTGGAATATAGGGAAGATGGGTGTTTAACCAAACTTTGGAAAATGTGTTTCATTTTCAGTGAATGACAGAGTCCGTAACCTCTAATTATTTAGAAAACTGACTGTAAAGGTATTATGTATCTAGCTAATTCACAATAGATTCTTATAGTCGCACTGACGAAGTTTTTAAAACAGGTTGAATAATTAAATAGAATGAGGTAAAGCCAGAATGTTAATATTTGTAACTGAGTTCGTTGTTTTAATTGTAACCGATTTTGAAATCTATCACCAAAAAGTACAAAATCCCAAGACATCTACATGGGTGTCTTATGTCATGAAAAGTCTTATGCTTAAATGGATATCTGTTTAGCCTCTCATTTGAAGAGCACCGAATCTGACCATATGCTAGATCTACTGCCTTTTAAAAAAATAAGTTGAAAGTATAAAACAAAAACAAGCACACCAGTCACTGGATATATCATACAACACAAGCAAATACAATTTTATATACAAGTACATGTAGGTATAGATCTATGAACATATAATTCTGAGTCTGCAGATAGGAGTCAGATAACCAAGGAGGTCAGGTCAACCCATGCCTGTTATGCTTGATACATACCTGACTATGGATAGACCCGGGTTCAATTCCCGGTCTGACTTTCTTTGGTGTATAAAGTGCACTGGACTGTAGTTAGCTTTTTTAACATTTCGCCTTCGGATCGGAGGATCCCGGGCTCGATCCCACATCAGTGCCCAGGTAGTGAGAGACACAGGAGACTTAGGATAGACACAGATAATTTCATATTGCTTCTCCATGTGATTTTTTTTCTAAAAAAAATGGGTAGCTGGCCTTCTCAAACGGGAAATTTTACGCGCGATGTCACCTACAATTGGGAAATATTAAATATTTTCAAAATATCGGAAACAATTTTGGTCGACAAAGATGACAAACAACAATAGTTGCAATGTAAGTAAAAACTTTAAGAAATGATACATATTTTCAGACCTGTTTACCCTATTTAGAGTCTTTCAGTAGTTTGGACAGCTACTCTCAGTAGTTTTGGGCTGCTGTCAGTAGTTTTCACTTACACAGATATAATAAGCATTAAAACTGCATTACTGAGTCATTTATCACCATTACACTATACTGTATGTGCAGTATTCAATCTTAACAGAGCAATACATGTAAGTTGAGAAAATTTCATCTGTAAATCATGTTCAGTTTGTACATATTTTACCTATTAGGCCCATTGCCCTTCTATACATGAAAACTAAAGATTCCACCTTGTCACACTGCCCTTGTAGTACATTATGAAATCTAATTCCAACCGTTTCTTTTTCATCATCGGGCAGACGGCGTTTTTCTGCCATATTGCGTGAACATCCGGGCCTCTGGAACTAATCCTGTTCCCGAGAGGCTTGTTATCTAATGTTTTCTTATCATGCAAGCGTCCGAATGATCACGATTACTGTCTAAAAAAAAAAAAAAAAAAAAAAAATATCAAACAGGGAATACCCACAATACCGGCAAGAAACGGAAATACGCTTTAAAAAACGAAAATGACCGATTATATATCAGAATCCGTAGTTTTTCAATGTCAATCCGTAGAGCGTATTTTTACTGTAAAAAACGTAGAAAATACGGCGAATCCGTAGTAGTAAACAGGTCTGTATTTTTCATCCGTGACCTGCTTAAATTCAGGAACACAACAGGGGTGGTGCGTTAGGGAGGGATGTTTAATTACATCTTTACATTATTACACAAACAACAATTATGAGGGAACAAAACTCTAGCTAATCTGACTATAAAATTTGCCTTGTAACACCGGATACAGCTCCTTTCGAATACAGCTTCCCGGGGAACGAATACAGACCCCTTAAAGGGCAACGTGGAGCTGTATTCGAACCAAAGCATATGCAAATTCGAATAAAGCTCCCTATGTTTGATCAAACGGATGATAAAACGCCTTATAAAACAGAAGTCTGAGTACGTGGTGATGTGGTTTTTGGCCAAATGAATTTAAGTCTCTACTTTAGGCAGAAGCTTGGCCGTCCCAAAAATCTTTAAGTCAATGGCCAAATTGTAGCTCGAAAGCTTGGGTCAAAGCCAAATTAAGGAAATACCTTGTTCACACTCCAGAGGCCATATTTCCATCTAATTGTCATTAGAATTGATCCGAATGTGTATCTTTGTAATTAATAGGCCAAGTACAAAAGTGGCTTATCTGAGGTCATAAACCAAGTCAGTAGGTCAAGGCATTACAAAAATTCTCAGAGAAAATCTTAGAATACTTTGCCGATGCTTTTGCGTGTGGCCGTCCAATGTGACAACTTGCTCTGATTCAGCCACAAACCCTTATTCCTTCCTACAAGGTATTTCCCTGGGTCTGCTGTACCTTCTAAACGGAGCAGATTACTGTTCAAATAAAAAGTCTGAATTACCAATACCAATAATATGATACTTATTTGCACGTCTGTGTTGCATCGGGTCACTGGGGCGCTGTATTCGAAAAAAGATACAAGAACCCCAAATACAGCTCCCATTTGATAAGGGGAGCTGTATACGGCGAATAATTTCTCATTTTGATTTAATAGAGCTCCTCGTGAACTGTATTTGTTATTGCGCAGGGGAGCTTTATTCGAAAGGAGCTGTATCCGGTGATACATGTACATGGTTTTCATGTTGTATCTTTCAAGCCTGAAAAACTCTTCACATGATTTTGCCAGTCATACCTGTTTGTCGATACAGGGTGGAACACTTTACGTGTTTAGCAATTATATTGGTATATTTCATAATTTGAATGCGTTAATTAATCATAAACCTCAACTAACAGCAAGCTATGAATAAATATATAGAAAATGACAAAATTGTAAATACAATTATATGTAATTTCACATTATAAAACAACAATAATGAAAGGTTTAATAATATATGAAGACATGTCACATATACACACGAACATCGGGAACAGTATAGAATTACACTCTAAACAGAGAAATACGAAACATTTAATCTGGGCTTATATTTTCCATTTTTGGAAAATGACAGTATATCAGAGCGATAAGGATATAATAAAACAATCACTTTATCATCATGATCAACAGCTGCAACACCATAAATAAAACAACAAAAACGACAGAAGAAACTGTTCAGCTCACACTAATCGACGCAAGTAGAATGCAAATCATCTCATAGCATTACATACGATAATGTAACCCATTTATTTATTTATTCTTTAAACATAACAAAAAAGATGTTCTTCTTAACAAATCAAGGCCGCATATCAGCTCCGGCATATGTAATTGTGTTCATAGAATCTGAAAAATATCTAACATTGGTTTTTCGGAGAAACTGTCGTGATTGACTTGAAGAAATAGGGCTGTCCCTTAACAAACTGTAACCAAAACTTTTTTTCAGTGGCCTACATTTACAGCTGATGATATGTTTTTTTCGTAGAAACAAATATATAATTTAGCAAATACAAATAAGTACATAAAGGATACTGTATTACATTGATATCGCTTGATCTATCTTCCTTGGACAACTTTTCTTAAACGGCATTGTTAGCCCTGAAGATTCAGTTTCTTTAATTCGAAAAAAGCTACAAAGGTAAAGCCGGAAACAAAGCCAATAGCCTCTCATACATAAAACTGCTCCACACAATACTTACAATATCATTTTATCACTATTTGAGCATGGAATTTACGTGTTGTGTAGTGTATAGGACATATTAAAACCTAGAACGTACGAGAAAGAACAATAATTTGTGCGCCGAAAACTTCTATTTCTTCTTAAATCTACTTACATGTAGAATAAATTTCACCAATTTTTAAAAATACAATTGGTTAAATTACTATACGGATAAAAGACAAACAAACGCACCTGTATTTCGTCGACTTTAACCACTATACTGTTCTAAACATAATGTACACGATTGTACATAAACAACAAGCGTGCCATTCATAACGCGTTAAAAGCACAAGTTTCAATACGTATTCCCTCGAAGTAGATTGGGTACTGCACTAGTATTTACGTTTAGTTCAAAATCGAGTTAGAAACAAACTGTTTTATTCTTCAGTATGTATATTGAAACTCCTATGACGCATTATGTAGGCCCACAACACGCCATTGACGTATTACACATAATATGTCATGGAGAACCCACTGCCTGTAACGCTACCGTCCGAATGGAACCAAAGAAGTACGTAAGAACTGCTTGAATCGTCAAAGGACTTTGAAGTGTTTCCACACAACTTATGTATCAGCTGATCGCTAATGCAGCTACCTGAAAATACATAAGTATATTTTAGACGAATATTTGCAATATTATGTGCCATTGACAGAAACAGGACTATAACGCAATCTGTGTACTTGATCGCAGTTTCCGGTGAAAAAAATTAATTTCTCCAAAATGATATACTAAAACATTGAATGTAAAAGTTATAGCTGCATTCACAACAAAGTAAAAATGTACACAGCAAATTGAAAAAATATGTTGAAAATGTTGGTGTGTTTAGGTTAACGGCACCGTATGTTTATATTGAAATTTCAAAAGCATTTTTACGCTTCAAAATTCTAATGAGAGGACAAAGATGGCCCTATATCGCTCACATGAGACCTACGTAATATTCAATGTGACTACAATAATTATTCAAGCCTAAACTATATATCATAAACACACACATTCTGTTTGACCAAGACAAGACAAACATTCTGCTCAATTTACATGACGATTTGCTATAAAATGTGACTTCTATCAGCATGGTTTTGCCTGAAAGTGTCCTGGTGACCATATTAACCCGCATTTGAACTTGAACTAGAAATCATTGAGACAAACATTTTTGACCAATATTCATGATGCTTAGGTAATAAATGTGGCCTCTAGAGTGTGAATAAGTTTTTTATTTGACCGTGTGACCTAGATTTTAACCCCAACACTATGTTTTTCTACGATTTTATCTCGTGACCAACTTTCTAACCCAAGACGACCCTTTTTCGAAGTCGATCAAGATTTCATCAAGGCAGTCAATCTGACCAAATTTGAAGATCCAATGAAAAATGCAGCCTCTATTGCTAAGTGTGGACAGACACACATACGATGGATAATGATTATTCAAATCATGAATGAACCCGCCCGGGGTGTCACTTGATTTTACATAGGCTTATATAGGCAAAACTTAAAAACTCTTCTTGTCTAGAACCACAAGGCCCATTGCTTTGATATTTGGAATGTAGTATAATGTAGTGGACCTCTACGAAGATTGTTCAAATCAGGACACCAGGGTCAAAATTGACCCTTTCTGCTATTGTTGAGCTTGTATTATAGACAATGGTAGCCAGGTGAGCAATATAGGGCCATCTTTATTCTCTTGTGTTACGGTTATGATTCAGTTTTATCAACGCAAGCATTGACACAAAGGATCAGTATCATAGAAATGTGGACCACATGCAAGGCTGGTCCTCTTCGCGGTCGTGCATTCGTATGACCCGACTCATGATTCGCGCGAGTCCGGCATCTGGATCACAATATATATTTTTAATCATATTGCATTACGAAACTATTTTGCTTCAACAATGTCAAGAAAAGCAATGCATTCAAACAAAATATTGATGCGTAAACATAAATAAATATATATACATATTACCAGAGAAAAGACTGACTCTGTCGTAACAACAATCGGTACTATTTTCCAAGCTCATTGTAGTGAACGTCATCTTAAGTGTTGATGCACTGGCAGGTTTGACTATCAACCAAAACTGTTCCACATTACTGTGTAAAGAACAATATAGTTTTTAAAAGTATACGGTCGCAGACGAGGATGCTGCTAAGTGTGTGTGTGAAATCTCGTCCTTTGAGCATTTTTATAGATGTAATATTAGACTGTGACATGGATTTCCTTTGTAATAAGGTCATGGTTTCAAACCCTCAACATGCATATACATGTATTGTCAAAATACTAGTATATCATTCCAAAATCGGGCTGATTTTGCATCTCATGGTACGATTTGAAATTTAGTAGAGGACCACTACAAGAGAAGTTTCGGAAGTATAATAACTTGACCGAAAAGTTTAAGCTATGCATTCCAGTCATTATCGATTTAATACTATATATTTAAGTTGTTGTTGTACAAGTACAGAAGGCCTCTGTATTGATCAATTGTGGTAAAATGAGGCATTATTCACCATATGTTGTTCTTTAAACTTTTATTTATTTATCATTTTAGTTCATTGAACATATTATCTATGTTTTAAGAATATAATCTGCTAGATGTAAGGTTTGTCCCTGTAAAAGGTGGATAGCAATTTAGTAAATTAGGTTTCAATGTTGATTATTTGTGCTAAATTGAGGTAATTTGATAATTCTGTTTTTAAAAATTGTATTCATGTATCATTTTACGTTCATTTGACACACCATTTATGCTTGTAGAATATAACCTGCTAGACATTGGAAGTGGCCATTTAACGTAACCTTGAAAGTACAATATGAACTGTTCTCACGAATGTCTAAGAGAAAGGCACTGTAAAATGTTTACTGACTCTGTGACAGAAACATTTAAATCCATATATTGTCATTAATAGTGTCGACTTTAACACGCTATGAAGAAAATACACATTTTTCAGATGGGGACAGAACTTGTGATATTATATGTTAAAAAAATTATATACAATTCAAATAGCTTTAAGTAATTTTTATTATAATGCATACTACAATTGCACAGTCCGTCTGTCCCAACTAAACTGACATTGTGTGGTGTATTGCCATGACATAGACTGCATGTGGCCTTTATTGTTGGCGTGACAGAGTTACCACGTGAACATGTACCATAACCTTTCACTCTAAGTGTGGCATTGACCTTTGAAGTAGGCTCGTGTTCTTGCTCGCGACACATTGTCTTGATGTGCTGAACATTTGTGCTAAGCAGTTTTAAAATCCATCAATGCATTACAGAGTTACAATCCAGACCGGAATGCGTGCATGTATACAGGATTCCATTACCTTTAAATGCTAAGTGTGAACTCGGGGACGTGGGTCTTGCACGCGACACGACGTCTTGATGTGCTCAACGTTTGTTCCAAGTCATTTTAAAATCCTTAAATGCATGACAAAGTTACAGCCCGGACACGACACAAATGGAAGAACTGACTCTCTCAAAAGACATTGTGGGTTTTCGTGCATGTGGCGTGCAGAGTGCAAACAACACTTCTGAGGTTCCGTTTTATCCAAACAAAAAGTACCTGGCACATGTGAGGGGTTCTTGTGAGAAACAAAGGGAGGTAATGCTTAAAAGGCTATCTGGGGTTCTCAAAATTGTCCATTAACATTTTGGGTGCGATGTCCAAATGCATTAGGGTTTTTTCATGCTTTACTTTCGGACGGCCAACACTACCCGTAAAATGTTCGGGTTTTCTTGTTCCTAAAATCGCATTGTCTGTCTGTCTGTTTGTCGGTTGATCATTCCGTCCGTCCTATATTTTCGTGTCCCGGCTGTAACTGTTGCGTGCATGAAGGGATTGTCAGCGTGCAAGATCCACGTCCCTATCTCAAATGTCAAGGCCACAATTAGAGTTTAAAGGTAACGTAATCCTTTATATATACACACTTCGTGTCGAGGATGTAACTTTGTCATGCTTTGTCTCCAACCTACTTGGCAGTAACAATGTTAAATGGATCACTCTATGTAGCTAATGTGACCAGACAGTAAGAACTTTAAACATGAGAATTTATTTCAGTTTTTACGAAAACTTCACCGTTACTTTATCAATGATATACAAGTCGGTTAAGCTGCTCGCTCTCAGATTTTGGTAAAAAATAATGTTCTTCAAACTGTATGAAAATAATGTATTTAAGAACATATAGTCATATAAAAAGGTTCCAGTATAAATTCCTGTCACGTATATCGCTAAATTTCAAATAATGCGCTACCAATAATAAAGCGTTGCAAACGCTTTTGAATTTCCAATATAAATGTTTAGTGTAGCGCTGCCGTGTAACCAACATTTTCAATAGATTTTTTACAAATTCCTACCTAGATTTTTGCTTATATTTTGATTCTAGCCTTTAGTTTTATATTTATGTATTAGTATGTGATTTTTTTTAAAATATTTTTTTCAACGGTAACTGAGAGCGAGCAGCTTTAACATCAATGTAGTCTTACAACGGGTAATCTCCTGGGTAGTTCGGAGAAGTTATCACTTGTTCGTCTTCAGTTGCCAAACTTACAGTGTAATTCAGACCTGAAAAAGAAATGCAAATTCTATTCAGCGTAGTAATCAAATAACAGTCAGGGTTTTTACACTCTATCAAAGGATTTACTTTTCACTGATCTGTGTGACTGTCCATTTTTACGATCGTCCCTCTATACGTCTGTCCGCACAAACTAGGTGGACATTACAGTGTCAAATATTTGTGTATTTGGGGGGTGGGGGAGGGGGGAGTGTTGAAGGTCAAGGTCACTGTTACTTAATACATATCTATATTTTTTTAGTTGTTAAATTGTTTGAAGGAAAAAAAGTTTTCTTTCGATGGGGGGAGGGGGAGGGGTCAAGGTCATTGTTTTTTTTTATTGTTTTTAAATTGTTTTAAGCAAAAATAGCAAAAACAAAAAATCCCCGGGGGGTCAAGGTCACTGTTAAAATAAGTATTTTTTTTTTAATTTTTAAATTGTGTGAAGCAAAAAGAAAGTTTTTTTCGGGGGGTCAAGGCCAATGTTACTATACACGTAGAAATATATTATCTTAAAGCAATTACATATACAAATGTATCTTAAACACCTACTTCACAAACCAGTTCTGACCTCTGTTCCCCACAACAGAGAGTGGTTATGTGCGTGTGTATGGGGAGACATGTTTTTGTGCAAAAACCAACCCTTTAGTTTATTTTAGTAGACTAGCCGAGAGCATTTTAATACAAAATAACGCCGTAGTAAAGGACATCCGTTTACTGAAACTGAACAAATGAAAATAATTCTTATCTTAATTTAAAACCAATTGCTTAACATGTACTTTTTGTACTTAGATATGCCTATTACCGACACAGTCTGCATCATACCGGAAGTCACGCCGAATATGCATGTGTAAATAATAGTCATTTTTACATTACAATATAACTTCAATTAGGGACAGTACGTTAAGTTTTCACTTGATCAAGTAATGATACATTGTATCAGTGAATATCGAAGTTGATCTATACATCGTTCTCTGTTGGAAACTCAGTAAAGATTTGTTGCAGCTGTTTGAGGAAGCTTTACGGCCGAAACAAGCCGATAAATGTGTAAATTATACGTTCGTTGATTTTCTTTTTCCATAATATATAATATATGTATACAATAAATGAAGTACTAAGTGCACTTCAAAATGCATTTTTAAACACCTACCATATTATGAAGTATAATATTGACTTAAAAGCATAATTCTTGCTTTCGCTGACATTTTAGGCGTTTTAAACTAACTTGTAAGTCATTGTAACACATAGTGTGTTATATAAATTAAACGGAGAATTTTCTTGATAACTCCCAAGAAATATAGAAAAGTGAAAAAACCCACTGTATGTTGATAACAAGCAAAAAGTTTAAGGTTATTTGCATACAGCTATAAATGTCGAGGAGAGTGTGTAGGTCTCGTCCCGCTGAAGCGTGTATAACACATTGATGAATGTTCTATATGCACTCTCTGACGCAAATGACTGAAGAGTACCGGAATAAATGGTAAAGTGTTGCAATATGCGCAGTGGTTTGTTATGAAACAAAAATAGTTTAGTTGCCAAACGTTGAATTATCGAATGGCTCTACTGGTATGTTTATGAGGGGAGCGGCGGTGCAGAGGTTAAGGTGTATGCCGCTCATCCCGGAGGTTGTTGGTTCGAGCCCCACTAGAGTCACGACCGTACCTCCTCATATGACACCAGTACAGGTTTTTCCACGAAGTGGTCTCGAGAGTGACTCAATAAGCTATAAACTTTCTTCAGAATTGAGCTAAAATAAATGAGCAAAAACTAAATAGTGCTTTATCGTATTCATTAAGAGCTGACAAACACCGCCGTTTAAACGTGATCCAGATAGCCTGTCCTTAAATGCATTTTCATGGACTCGGCTGAAGTAGACGCAGAGGTCTGAGAGGGTTCTTGTTCCTGATTGTTGCTCTGAACAGGGTCATTACCACCAAGAAAGAAAGTCAATATCAGATTCGGTAATAGTATCGAAGCCGAGCTCCATTTTGAAGACGAACAACAACAGCAACAACAACACAAACACCACTGGCAACAACAATAAATAAATTACATTGACTTTCAACATTATAAAGTATTGATGAAATGGAAACCCTTTCTTTTGCACGTAATCAATAAAAACAAACAAAGAATTTATCATTATTCCCCCGCCAAGGCGGAGAGGATATGGTTATGGGCTCCGTCAGTGTGTGCGAGTGTGCGTCCGTCCGTCCGTCCGTCACCCTTTTTTCCGGAGCATAACTATGAAAGTATTGAGGGGATTTATTTAAACTTTGCACACAGACAGAGGACATTGAGAGGAAGTGCAATGTACAAGGAATTTAACTCTAGATTGTCCTATTTTATCAAACTGCATACACTTACAGAGGACATGAAGACGCAGTGCTGTGTCTAAGAACCATAACCATACCTTACTCTATCTTTAAATTATCTCCCCTTATTGAGTTTTCATATAACACTTTTGTCCGGAGCATAACTATGAAAGGATACAAAGGAACTTTGTTTAAACTTTAACACAGACAGAGGACATTGAGAGAAAGTGCAGTGTACAAGGACCATAACTCTAGCTTGTCCTATTATTGAATTATCTCCCTTTATTGAAATTATTTGTCCGGGCCATAACTCCGTCAGTACTGAACCGAATTGATTCATATTGCATACACTTACAGAAGACATTAAGACGCAGTGCAGTGTCTAAAAACCATAGCCGTACCTTACTTCGCCAGGGTGAGCTTTTGTAATCGATGAGTGTCCGTCGTCCGTCAACATTTTGATTCAAATGATATCTCCTCTGAAACCACTAGGCCAATGATGATAAAACTATGCAGTAATATTCCTTGCATGAAGCTCTACCAAAATTTCATTGCATGCAGAACTCTGGTTGCTATGGCAACAAATAGGAAAAACTTTAAAAATCTTCTTCTCTGAAACCACAAGGCCTAGAGCTTAAATATATGGCATGTAGCATTGTCTAGTGGACCTCTACAAATATTGTTCAAATTATGACCCCCGGGTCAAAATTTATCCCGCACGGGGGTCACTTAGTTTTGCATATGCTTATACAGGAAAAACTAGAATAAAATTCTTCTCTGAAACCACAAGGCCTAGAGCTTAAATATTTGGCATGTAGCATTGGCTAGTAGACCTCTACCAAGATTGTTCAAACTGTGACCCCCGGGTCAAAACTGACCCCGCGCGGGTGGTCAATTAGTTTTGCATAGGCTTATATAGGAAAAAATTACTTCTCTGAAACCACAAGGCCTAGAGCTTAGATATTTGGCATGTAGCATTGGCTAGTAGACCTCTACCAAGATGGTTCAAATTATGACCTCCGGATCAAAATTGACCCCGCACGGGGGTCACTTAGTTTTACATAGGCTTATATAGGAAAAACTTTAAAAATCTTCTTCTCTGAAACCACAAAGCCTAGATACATGTAACATTGTCTAGTGATCTTCCACCAGGCAAGTGGACTTGTACCAAGGTGAGCGATATAGGGCCATCTTGGCCCTCTTGTTTAGTTACCTCCCCTCATTGATTTTTCATATAACACTTTTATCCGGATCATAACTTTGAAAGTATTTAAGGGAATTTAGGAGGACATTGAGAGGTAGTGCAGTGTATAAGGACCTTTACTCTACCTTGTTCTATTTTTGAATTATCTTCATTTTTTTACTTTTTGTTGTCAGTGCCATAACTCCTTGAGTACTGAACTGAATTGATTCAAATTGCGTACAGTAGAGGACATTTAGATGCAGTACAATGTCCTAGAACCATCAAACTTACCCTGGTTTTGAGTTATCTCCCTATATTGATTTTTCACATTTTTTGCGACATTAACACAGAGAAAGTGCAGGTGAATAACCCTCAATACGTTATAATTACTAGTATTTTATTAAATTCGAACCTATACCATATCCATTTTTCTCACCTAAAATTTCTTGGTCATAGAAAAAAACACTCGACGGGGGATGGCCATGTCTAACATAGTTCTTGCTATCACTTCATTGCCTGTTGATTTGATACAATGCTATTTATTAGTATCGTTGACAATGCCTTTCATTCATGTTCTAAGACATCTGTGGTACGGTCTGTACTACATAAAAGTCGTCCGTTCACCGAACTAGATCAAAGACGTGTAGTTTGATCCGTCGGGGCAGTTTTAGTTGCATTTTTTTGCATAAGTTATGCATGTATTAATGTTTGGTTTATATTAAATGTAGATTATACCCGACAGTATTTTGACTCTTTCTTTGCGTTTTAAGCAGTAGGTTAGGTTGTTCCCATTGCAAGAATAAATGATCGAACTGTAAAAAGCAGTTTATACGTAAAGAATTCTTTAATCCGATTTTTTTTATTTCTATGTCCAAAAACATATACATATTTTGAATATAATCACGTGTGGCAAAACCCTTTTTAAATATAACTAGATCTATAATTATTATACGATGTAAAAAGATAAATCAACCTAACTGTATTGACCTAAGTGATAAACTTAAAATATATATTGTTTCTGTATTCCTATTCGACGCGAATTCGGGTATGATACAAACTGTGACCCAATAAAATAGAAACGGAATATTATAACAGTCCGTGATCTGCGGGACTGTTCTTTAGTGTTGGGCTGCAGTAATTCCGGATCACGTGAAAGGCGGAGCCTCGAGTGTGTCCTGCACTACGCAATAAACTTTATAAATTTTAACGTGTGCCAATCATAGCGTAAATTCAATATACGGAATCAATGACGTCACTTGTGACTTCGATGTATAAACAAGCAACAGAGAGGTAAAATATGATCATCCATCTGGTTTATTTAATGCATAAAAGACATTACAGTCGACTCTCGAAAACTCGAACACCCTCGGGGAAGCAAAATTTGTTCGAATTATCGGTAGTTCGAACTTTCCGGAGTAAGCATGTCGGCCATATTGGAGATGGTACTAAAGACCGTTCAGTCTAGAGTGAAGTGTACTAAAACCTGTGTAGGAGTCAATGTATTCTTTGGAATGCCAAACATCTTTGCAATTTCAGTTTTAGATCTTAAACCTTTCTCAACTTCTAAGATTGCTTCATATTTCGTCTCGATAGTCTTCTGTTCTGTCTTTCTCTTCACTCCTTGTTTTCCTGTCGCCGACTTGGCTATCCTCCCGTTTCCGGGCCCTTCACCAAGTTGCTCAGCGAAATTAATTTTCCCCGAATTCGCCGACCTGGCTATCCCCCCATTACTGGGACCTACACCAGGTTGCTCGACGTTAGAACTTTGTACACTATGTTCTGACATAATTGTGTGGTTGACTTTGAAAAATCTAGATTTTATATAGCTTTATTGAATATGAAACAATTAACTCATTTTATGACAGGCGAACGATTGCCACAAACATAATCATAAATGTTAGCACGCGCGGCAAACAAATACACATATCCTATATTATTACCAAGTGACGATATTTACTCAATCAAGCTTGCACCTGCTCAATTTTCACGAGGTGTGAAAAATATGCGGCCGGCTGATTGATCAATTAACGAACGACACTGTTCGAATTTTCCGGAGTTATTCACACTATTTTATTAATGAGCGGACAATAACATCAGTTCGAAAGTTCCGATTATCCGGGTTCCGATTAACCGGAGTAGAACACATTGAATTTAGAAGGAAAAAATTCGGGACCCGACGATGTGTTCGAATAATCGGGGGTGTTCCAATTATCCGGGTTCGAACTTTCGAGAGTCGACTGTATATATAAAGGATAAGTGTTGGTTTCTGTGAAATATTAGTACGTTATAATTTCACCGAAAGGACACTAGTGAAAATAACTAGATCTACTTTTGGTGTCCACGAGTGAAATTATCGTGAAATTACATCGATATCAACAACTTTTCTGTTTATTGTATGTCCCAAACTCGTTGAGCTTCTGTCAACGAAATGTCAAAAATCGCGGAAAACGTCACCAGAAAGCATAGCAAACATGACGTAATTTCAACGACGTCATCGCTGTATGGTTTCCGGCATTCATTACGCTCAGTATACATGTTGACGTTAATCCCGGAAGAAAAGTTTTATAATTTTCACTTAGTAGGCAGTTAGTTTACTGTATCGGGATACAATCCATCGTTATATTTCGATAGACCATCGAAAAGCATAAACTAATAATTTATCTTCAGACTACATAAAGTTCTTTCGAGTTACGTAGAACACAAGACTTAGTAAGCTTCAAACAAATACTGGCAAATAGCCCTGCTAAAACCGCTAAAACAATGTTTTAGCAGCCAGTTCCTTTTAACATAAAATAGTTAAGTTATTCACACCTTTTTCATGCATTAAATACAAGTCATATTTATTTTAATAAAAATTTCGAACACCGGCCTGAGAAATCGTAAACTACACTCACGTCGATGTATCGCGAAGGTCATATGTGTAATGACGTCAAAATTTACGAAATAATCAAGTGAGTCAGTGCGTACTGTAAAAGGCGTTACCGTAAAGTACACATTTTAAGTGCATAGCAGGTAGAAATTGTTGCCATGTGACTAATACAAGAGTTCCATCATGCATTAAACCATTGATAACACGGTACCGTTTTTGGCCTGGGGACTGAAAGTTAGCATACCACATTTCAAACACTGCAGACAATTTAACTGTGTTATGTGCGAATAACAACTGTAAACATGAGCTTTTGGAAAGTAGTGCAAGACAGACCAGATCAATATTTTGTTTGAATGTCGCATACGATAAGAACATATTACAAATAAAAACAGTACATACACTGTACAACTTCAAACGATTGCAGAAAGGTCTATAGCTTACGGGCTGGATTACACATTTTTTCTGTTTTAGAAATTACTGCGCTGTTAGCTGATTACGGAAGATAATCATATGCATATCACGGAAAAGTACGAATATTTACGGAAATTTACGGAAACGTACGGAATTCGATATAAGAGTTTGTAGTTTGATTTTCAAATTTCTGATGTTATTTCATTGACAACTTTCTTATTTACGAACGATTACATATATATTTACCTAAAAATAAATTTCTTTATAAAAAAGATACAATTTACGTACATTCCCGAGAAGGAACTCACGTGATCAAAATCACCCGCCATTTATCGAGGACGCTGCATGTCAAGGCCCAGTGAACGGTTTCACCGGTAACCATGAATTATTTTTGGTTTTCCCTGTTATACACATTGCACAGTACTGTATTTATATTTCATTGTTGGTATTGCTTTGTTTATTTCTGTTTCAAGGTCTTTTCCTTGGTACACAATAATTTTCGATCCACATCATCAGATATCGCTTGAAGTTGAACAAAGCGCAGATTGAATTATTTTTATTGTTCTCTCAAACAATTGATATTGTTGACCATGTGATTATTTTTCATTTAACGTACGTTTTATAATGAAACAAACTAGCCACCGATATATTTGTGAATAATTCATTCTGTGTCATATACTAAATTTCGCCCTATGCACATTTCGACCCGCGCTTTAGGTAAGGTTCAGCGTAAATCACGAACTTAAAGGTCAAAAGTTGTTTTTAGGGGAGTTAATCTATAGCCCCCATGCCTTCAGCGCTCACAGCGCTTTGATTTTCTATGGGTGCATGCGAATTTTGTGTTTGAACACTTCATTATCATAATGACCAGTATGCAATAAAGAAATCATTAAACACGGCCGGTGTGTGCCTAAAGAGGATATTGCCGCACCTTTTACGATATTGTCCGTTGGGCAAATATCAGCCTGCATTTGGTGCGCCAATATCCTCTTTGGGCGCAAAGCGGCCGTTTAGTAACTTCTTATTACTGAGATCTCAAAAGCGTTTGCAACGTTTTAATTTAGTAGTGTATTAAAAATACAGAAATTCTTTAAATTATTTTTATACTGAAACCTTTTTTATTTGATGATTTGTTCTATACAGTAAACTCCGTTTATTACGAATTCCTTTGGGTCATTTAAAGTTGTTCCTTATATCCGGAGTTTGTAATGCTCGTATAACATTTTCATATAAAATGAAGAACAAAAAAAGAATCGGACAGAGAATAATTGTTCCCTATATCCGGAGTTGTGCTATATCCGGAGTCTTTACATACGGAGTTTACTGTAATATTTTATTTTCAGACAGTTATGTCACCAAAATCTGAGAGTGAGCGGTTTTTACAATGAGATAATTGTATGTAAAATGACGGACAAATAAGTTTTTTTATAAGAACATATATTGACAAATGTCGCGTTAGTAAATCCACAGTGTGCCATTATAGAGACGTTTTATAACAACTCACTATCCACCCAAAATTATGAAACAAGGGGTACATGCCAATTTAAGCGATGTTTGCTGAAACTTTCAGGTTTTGTGGCAATCTTCTTAATTATTAGAATAAAAATTGTTTTAAGATGATTTGAATCGATTCAAGATTGAAGGTATACCTCTATATACAAACGGTAATAAATAAATGCATTTTGCACGAAGTACATATGTATCTAGAGATGTATCTTTTATGCATAAATGCCAATAGAGCGACACGTAATTATTCGCTGTCCATTCCAATATAAAAACAAGAGGGCCAAGATGGCCCTATATCGCTAACCTTGGTACAAGTCCACTTGCCTGGTGGAAGATCACTAGATAATGTTATATACCAAATAAGTTTTCCTATATACCCCTTTGTAAAACAAATGATTCCCCCTCGGGCACGGTCAATTTTGACCCCAGGGGTATAAATTGAACAAACTTTGAAGAGGTCTACTAGGCAATGCTACATGCCAAATATCTAAGCTCTAGGCCTTGTGGTTTCAGAGAAAAAGATTTTTTAAAGTTTTCCCTATATAAGCCTATGTAAAACTAAGTGACCCCCGGTGCGGGGTAAATTTTGACCCGGGGGTCATAATTTGAACAGTCTTGGTAGAGGACCACTAGCCAATGCTACATGCCAAATATCTAAGCTCTAGGTCCTGTGGTTTCAAAGAAGAAGATTTTTAAAGTTTTTACTATATAAGCCTATGTAAAACTAAGTGACCCCCGTGCGGGGTCAATTTTGATCCGAGGGTCATTATTTGAACAATCTTGGTAGAGGTCTACTAGCCAATGCTACATGCCAAATATCTAAGCTCTAGGCCTTGTGGTTTCAGAGAAGAAGATTTTTAAAGTTTTTCCTACATAAGCCTATGTTAAACTAAGTGACCCCCGTGCGGGGTCAATTTTGATCCGGGGCTCATAATTTGAACAATCTTGGTAGAAGTCTACTAGCCAATGCTACATGCCAAATATCTAAGCTCTAGGCCGTGTGGTTTAAGAGAAGAAGATTTTTAAAGTTTTTACTATATATTCCTATGCAAAACTAAGTGACCACCCCCGCGGGGTCAATTTTGACCCGGGGGTCATAATTTGAACAATCTTGGTAGAGGTCCACTAGACAATGCTACATGCCAAATATCTTAGCTCTAGGCCTTGTGGTTTCAGAGAAGAAGATTTTTAAAGTTTTTCCTATATATGCCTATGCAAAAACTAAGTGCCCACCCGCGCGGTGTCAATTTTGACCCGGGGGTCATAATTTGAACAATCTTGGTAGAGATCTACTAGACAATGCTACATGCCAAATTTTTAAGCTCTATGCCTTGTGGTTTCAGAGAAGATAATTTTTAAAGTTTTTCCTATTTGTTGCCATAGCAACCAGAGTTCTGCATGGAATGGAATTCTTTGAATAATTTTGGTAAAGCTTCATGCAAGGAACATTCCTGCATAGTTTTATATCAACATTGGCCTAGAGGTTTCAGAGGAGATGTCATTTGAATAAAAATGTTGACGGACGACGGACGACGGACAATCATCGATCAGAAAAACCAACTACAAAATGGACTCGAGGTTTCACATATTCGTGTTATTTCGCTAGTTTTACAGATTATTACTGGGTTTTTTTTGCTGATTATTTTCACATATAGGTTTAATTTGTTTTTTCTATCTAAGTAAACTGCCATACGCACTGGTACATGTACAGAAAGGTCTGATGACACAAATACTACATTAAACTCTAAAAGAAATCTTTGTAATGACTGGCTGAAGCGATATCAGTACAAATATAATAATCTTTACCTTTTCCTTCGGCATAATAGACAATGGAGCCATTGTCAACAGATGTTGGTGTCACGAACGTTTGGAGCGGTGATATGTATTTATCCGTCAGTTTACACTGTTTGTTCACTGAATTATGCACAAAGAAAAAGCAGTCTTCCGATGAACTGCAACGAGCTGCGCATTGAGCCAAAGACACATTTGTCATCGAAAGGACATCAAAATTTAATACGGATAGCAATTTTAAATTTTCAACAATCTTACGGTAACGAATAGACGTTTGCTGAATTGGTGCTGTTACCATCTGCGCTAAACTCAGTAAAATAAAGCAAAGAGCTGTCAGATACAGCAGAAAAGTCATTTTGCTGTTGTTCAGTCAAAATGATAATCACACGCCTTTGGTCTATGCAAAATATTTAATGACTAAGTTTTTATAATTCAAAAAAATCGTTAATAGTTTTAGCATTTTTGCTTTATAAATGCGCACACCATTTATTAATAAATATTTCAGAAATGAATTAAAAAACTACTTGGTTCCCACTGGCTCGGTCAACTAATTGATAATGTATTTAACAGTTTTCGCTGCAAGTCTTTAGAAAGCACTGCGCATGCGTCAGTAGCCGACAAACTCCGCCTTATAGACGCTTGGTTTATTACCAAATGTGTGAATAAAGTAGTTTAGTCAAATATATTATCAAAGCGAAACTCTCACATAATAATTAATATGCAATTAAATATTGCACATCTAAATAACAGTTAAAAATTTAAGAGCTAAATACGATATGTTTTATATGATATTTATGAAATAATATCCGTTCCAGCGGTGTTCATAGTTTAATAAATAATGAATTGGAGTACTGATACGCAGTTATTAACCAGGAAGGCCGGAGGCCTAAGTGGTTAATAAATGCGTATCACAACGATAAAGAGTTATTTATTAGATTCTTAAGATAGTTATTATTTGGATTCTAATATGACCAAATAATTATAACATAGAGGATAATTGTTGGTTTCGGTGTAATATCACGTTATAATTTCACCGATAGGGCACCAAAATTGATATTTTCACGAGTGGCGCAGCCACGAGTGAAAATAACAACTTTTGGTGTTCACGAGCGATTAAATTCAAATTATCGTGATATTACATCGATGCCAACGATTTCTTCTGTTTATTTTATGTCCAAAACTCTACTTTTATTGCGTTTATTTCAATAAAATGTCAAAAATTGCGGGAAACGTCATCAGAAAGCATCGCAAGGATGACGCCATTTTAACGACGTCATCGTCATATGGTTTTCGGCATTCATTACGCTCGGTATACTTTTTGACGTTAATCCGGGTAACATATATTGATAATTTTCACTGCGTGGACAGTGAGTTTATTGGAATATAATTCACCGTTATATTTCGATAAACCACCGAGAAACATAAAATAAAAAAGTGGAATAGATGCAAAGCGTCATTTTCTAATAAAACATTATTAATTGTTCTACTCTTAGTATATATCGACACAATCGTGAGGCATGTTAGAATATCGAATATAACCCTTGATTAGTTCAAGGATGAACTAATTAACGATTACCTAAACTTAGTCTCATCTGTGTAAAACTATATGATAAACATATTACAGTATATGAGACCAATGGATATAAAGAACATATTTTTTTACATGGCATATTTTAGCTGAAATAGTTATGTAATTGATAAAATACCGGTCACTTTATAGTCATGATCTTCTTTACAATTTTTCTTTCTTTAATTCTATTAATGCATGTTTTGGCGAATATAGAGATGAAATTTTCATCACTGAATATTGTAACAGTTTTGTATTCATTAGATTATTGAAAAGATCACAGTGTACGAACTCCGAAAGTATCATACCGGAAGTCGCGAAGAACAGGCATACAGAAACAATATTCATTTTACCATGCAATATAATTTCAGCTAGGGACAGTACGGTAAGTAGATCTAGTGATGATACTTTCTGTCAGTGAATATCAAAGTTAATCTTTAGTATCGTTCACCGTAAAGAATTTGGTGAAATGTAATCAGTTGTTCTAGAATTGAGATGATTGGTCAGTTAATCTCTATATAACAATATAAAGCGAAACTCGGCAATCACCATCTGCTGCAAAGATACCTTATTCGTAAGTAAGTTCCAACATTAACGCCCATTTCTTGCAGTTCTCTGTGGTACATGTATTGATGGGACTGTTTGTCTATTCGCCTAGATACTGTTTGTAAATCGCAAAATGTTGTTTAATGGCTGTATGCCTAATCGCAAATATGTTAATTATATATTTTTCGTTATTTCCGATAACAATGAATAAATAACAGTGTTATTGTTGTAATTTGACTCCAACATCTATTAGTGAAATCATCAACCATTGCATTACGATTCACGCGACCATCATCCGGAAAATCAAATTCTGAATGACAACAAATACTCATTAAATTCAAACTTTGAATATCATAGCTGTACCTTCTGAATATTTTGCCAAATATAAGTTTATTTAATGAATAAAAGACTCGAGGGAACATAAAATTATTATTTCCAGCTGCTTGAATGGCAAAGACATATTTACCTCTCCACAAAAGGAAATAATAAGAATTTTAGAATAAAAAAAACTATATTTTTTAGATCTTATTAGTCTAGTGTTTTATGACATGTTTTGACGACAGATGTTGAAACGCTTTTTCCCAATCTTTCCCAATTCAATAAACAACAAAGATATACATGTACTTGTCATAACGAAGCAGTAAGTACACTTCGTAATGTATTTTTAGATACCTATCATAATATGAAGAAAAGAATATGGGGAATTAACTTAAAGAAAGGTTTTCTGAGAGGAGGTTTTCGATCTTGATGAAATGACAATTAAGTATGTATAACATGTATTAGAACAGTGGCAATATTCGCTGCAAAAAGAGCCATTCCATTATTCAACGTTCGACAACTGAGCTATTTCTGTTTCATAACAAATCCCTACGTTTAAGCTGAGTGGACTTTCAAAAGGTTTCTTTGATAAACAGTAACCATTTATTCCGGTACCATTCAGTCTTCTGTGTTTTAAGTGAACATTTATCAATGTGTGCTACACGGTTACCCGGGACGCGACTCACACGTTCTCCTCGGCTTTTATCGTTGTGTTTCAATAATCTAAAACTGCATTCACGACTCAACCTACAGTAAAGATTTATTTGAAAATCTTGCTTGTTATTTTTATTCTCTCTTTCTTGATAGTGATCAAGAAAATTCTAAAAGAAAAGGCAGAAATTTGTCTGACCTTCATAGGTTTGACGTGTACTTATTACAAAATATGTGTTACAAAATCATTTTTAGACACATAACTGGTAGCAGAAGCAAGAATTTCAAATAAATATTTCACTTGGCTCGTCACATGTATGTGCAGTTATTGTACATTGTTTTTACGATTATCATAAAGTCAATATTTTTTTGCGACTAGCATACAGTGTCTATTTTTAAAACATGTAAATACTGACAGTATTTTTCTTGCGTTTAAACCAGTTAATATTTTCTCAATTTTCAATTCTTACATATGAAGATGATTACTTTGGCTAAATATAATAATATAATTCTAACAAGGCTTTTCAGAAAAAAAGAAGCATTTCTAAACATCTGGCACCATCCCCCACGGGATGGGATGGGATAGGGGCAGATAGATTTATTTTGGTAACAGTGTACATATACACATAAAGCACGGCAATAAAACAGATGCATGATATAACAAGTAACCAATGAAAAGCACACTATTTATAATCCTACATATTTTCTAGACCATGAAATGCACTTTAATTACATGTACTGGGATGACACTAAAAAGGGAAAATGAATATCACCTTATTTCCATCACAGGTGAGTGTAGCGTACCAGAGACCCATACAGTGATTTTAGCTCAAAATAGCCTAGTTACTATATATCAATAAGAAGGTAAACAACACCGTTTACACATCGACCCACTTTCAGCCTTTATTACTTCGTCTAGAATAATGTATATTTATTAAAACCTATTGCATATATGGCATAATTGTTTAT
>JAFMSR010000008.1:30579508-30604329 GCA_022818135.1 Saxidomus purpurata
TCGTATCCATAAGCAGAACGCGATTTAGCGTTCATTATAATACTGGAGATTTCCTCAATAGTTATAATTCTATTAAGTAGGTCATTTTGTTCATAGAGTGGATCTTCGATTGTACTCTCCAAGAGAACTTTATGTATTTTTGCTTGTTGAAAATGATGACTATCAAATGAATCATAGCTTTTCTCGTTGTACAAATGTTCAAAGTCTTTTCGCCATTTATCAAATACCATGTCTTCCTCACGCGAAACATTACCATCATCGTCAATAATTTCCACGGGTATACGATGATCATTTCTCGGGCCGAGTTGCTTAATCTTTTCCCAGAAATGGTTTGGGTTTCAAGTGGACATTTCCTCGATATCATCTGCAAAGGAGCGTCTATACAAACGCTCTCTCTGCCTCAGTCTTTTATCAAAGATATTACGTGCATTTATATATTCATTTCTTAGAGTAGTTTTAGCATGCCGACCTTTTAAACATTTCACGAACGCGTTTTCCTTAATTCTCATTGTATTCCACAGTTGGGATAACTCATCAGACCAGTATGGTTTATGAAATGTATGTATTTTGCTTGCCTTGGACGAAGCATTGCACTTTGGTATTTTAAGGTTCATTTCGTCAATGATACCATTACATAGGTTTGTATATATTGTGTCAACGCTTTCTTGCGTGCCCCTACTATATTCGATTCCCAGAATGGTCTCATTTATTGCCGTTCGAATTAGGTCATTATCCATAAAATCAACGGGAATTTTGCTGAACTTAAACCTATCTTGGTTAGTCTTTTCACCTACTGAACTAGGTACCGTATAACCCGTTTGTATACAGTAAAACTCGGTCAGAAGTACAGCGTGATCTGGTAAACATGATTTATCCCCGAGAAATCCATGCAGATTAAACTGATCCACGAGTGACTGAACTGTTCGGACTTCAAAGGATAAAAATTTCGGAAAAGCATCTTGTGGTACGCAAATATAGTCTACAACAGCCTGACCTTTCCTAGAGATGGATGTAAAATTATCATTTTTAGGTGATATTCTACCATTAAGTACTGAAAATTTGCTATCACACAGAATTTCTACAAATGCATGTCCATGTTGGTTGATCGATTTGTCAAGAACCTGTCTCTCTGGAATGGAGTCTATTTTATTCAATATATCAGATAAACAGCCGATTCTCGAGTTAAAATCTCCGGTGATTACAAAATTATCACAGTCGCTTTTCAAATATATTTGTGACAGAATATGTACAAAAAAGGTTTGACTGTCGCGGCCTCTGGTAGAGTTTTCTGGTGGCAAATAACAACTAAAAATCACACACTCATAATCTGAAGCTTTATTTGTAAGATTTATCCCAATAATTCCGTCCGTTGAACGATCTATCACTTTCACGTCGTAATACTCAAAAACCCAGTTTTTCACAAATATTCCAACTCCCCCTGACCCCTTTGGCGCATTACGGTGTATTTCAATGCGATTGTTACCGAACCAATTAAATCCTGGTAATGTTGCAATATCGCTCCCGCGTAAATGTGTTTCACATATGCATATAATATCCGCGTTAACAGAGTTTAACAAATTCACCCTTAGCAAATTATTATCTTTCGTCCATCCACATACATTTAGATGCTCTAGTTTCAATGTGGCATTGGACCGGTTCTCTTCCTATTGTTGACCAGCTGTGGTGCTACAGGGTGTACTACCTTGGGTACGTGGTTTGATCCTACCGTTTGCGTCCACCCTGAACATGTTTCCATTTGGGATACTTCGCAGAATTGTCCGAGCATTAAGTTCAATAAGTCTCTCTGCATGTGATTTACTGCTTTTCAGGTATACAGAACTATATGCATCAGAATCTTTCAGCTTATATTTGCTCCGTAGGATAATGACTTTCTCTTTTAAAGATCTAACTAAATTTCACAATCGGAGGTTTGCTGTTTATCCGAGAAGGGAGGCGAGTTGCCGCTGTAACCATAGTCTGCGACGAGACGTCAACACCCAGTTCATCAATAATCGCCGTAACTTGAGTGATTAAATCTTCTCCGTCTGTGACTTGAATGCCGCTGGCTGTTATGGTCAAATCTGGGTCATCTAGTGAGCAAGTTTTATTCGTCGGTAATCCACCGGTCATCTCGTTAGCTTGTTTGTCTGTCAAAGGACTTTTTGACGACTGCTCAATTGAATCTAAGCGTGACTGCATAGATTTAACTACCGTAAATAGATCATCTATACGTGCACTCTCTTTGAACAAATCCATTGTAATTTCATCTTTGAGGCCCTTCATTTTCACGTCGATGGTATCAGTGAAGTCCTTTTTAAGCTTATGGATTTTGGATTCGAATCTGCGGATAATACTGTCCTGACCCTTTTTTATATATGTCACTGCCGTTATCATAAAATTCAGTTTTTCACTGTCGGACATTTCAATAAGCTTCCCATCTTTTTGCTTTGGTAACGAATTTTGTGACGCCATGCTTGATTTAGATGTAGTTTTAATCAAGTTGTCTCCGTATTTAGGATAGAAGAACTTTGCCCGGTGATACCAAAACTGTTATTTATTTCTGTAGAATGCACATCGGTATCATATAATACAGAGTTAGTTTCATCACACCCCTCTTCGGGGCCTCCATGTCTTGAACTTTTGTTCACACTCAAAAAATCATTTAATTCACCGTCACTACTGCTTTTATTTTTACATTTTTTATGCCTCATCCCTCATTTGTATCACTGTGCAACATTTTGCAATAATTCACATTAAAATAAGTCCAGTTATGCTTTAAATAACCAAAATAATCCAATTTTTCACGGAGCTGAAAATTTTACAACCTTCTCACTTCAGACCACGTGACTTTTTTAAAACTACCAATGACGACTGTAAATGTAGCTCAATGTGAAAAGTAAACAGTTATACAAGGGTTTCATTTAATCGTATTTGGAGAAAACAGGGTATAATAATAGTTTAGCAAGTACATTAACACGTCGATACATCATTGAGACAAAGACATTGACTTACATGTATGTATCCTTGACTATTTTCACATCTTTTTAACTTGATAATTTTTTTCCTGTGCCTAGCCCTCCAATCGTTTATTATTCGTGTTCTAAGTTATCGGTACTTCATAAGACTTGCATGTAACATGTCATATCGATGTGTTCAACAGTTGCGCCATGTGTATTTAAAATCCTTCAATGCATGACAGATTTAACATGTATACAGGATTACATTACCTTTAAACTCTAAATATTACCTTGACTTTTGCGGAAGGGACGCGGGTCTTGCACGCGACACATCGTCTTGATGTGCTGAACATTTGTGCCAAGTAATTTTTAAAACATTTTAATGCATGCCAAGTTACAGATTTAACATGTATACAGGATTACATTTCCTTTAAACTCTGAGTATTAATTACCTTGACCGTTGCAGTAGGGACGTGGATCTTGCACGAGACACATTGTCGTGATATGCTGAACATGTGTGCCAAGTTATTTTAAAATTCTTCAATGCATGTCTATGTTACAGTCCGGACACGAATGTGTGCATATATGCACAGGTGGCCGGCGCGGGGTTTGGACCTTCATCCCCCAGGGGCCCCTCTACAACCCTGGTTCCCCATATACTGATATATGAAAACAAAATAATGAAAAAAATTTTTTTTTTTCACTATATACATATAGTAGTAAAGGTATAGCACTATCAGGTACGCAAATCACGATAAAATACACTGACCGTATTCAACAAGGCCGTGTGTTCATATTTTTGGTCCGATATTCAAAAACTTGGTCTTGTTCGACGCAGAAATGAATACTGTATAAGAGTCTGCCTACATTTGGTTCATACATTGCTCTCCGTAAATGCAGCGACCCAACAAACTTGTAAATTTCAGTTTACACTACTATGTGACCGCAGTTGAATAACGTTGCATTCAGTATACAATTTCTTACCGCTTCGTGATTCCCGACCTAGACCGACTTAAATCAAAAGAACATCAACTCTGAAACAACTTACCATTCATGATTGAAACAACATCGATGTTTACAACACACTACGTGCCCATTTTCTACGATCCTCATCACTTCGAATACTGTGCGGTCATGACGAAAGCGCTGACCCGGATATACTTGTTTAAAATCCGTACGATCCCGTCGAGTTCCGGAAACGGTAAGTAACTCTGATTGGTCAAAATAAGGGATGTGGCAACCTTCAACCTTGGTTCCCAGCTTTTACTCACATCTTCATTTAAAATGAGGAAACCAATTTTGTAAACAAAACACGTCAATACAGTATTGGCATTTCTTTTTGGAAGTTGCTCTGATATTTTAAAGTTTTTCACTGTTTACTTATTCACTAGTAAAATGACAATCCTCACATGGTAATATTCATTTTAATGTTACATTTCCTTACCTACTATAGTATAAACTTATGTATTTATAATCAAATTTGCAATATTCATGCAAAAGTTACTTGGTGTAAGTAGATTGGCAGATAGATATCTTTTAATTCGTTTCTGCAGAATATAGGCAGTCTAGCCAGTTTAAAAAACCTTTGAGTGAAAGTTCCCTTTCCAGACTTGTTACAAGTTGAACTATGAATGCACTGTTTGCACCCTATTGGTATATATACCAAGTGTGACCTTCATTCAGAGGTAGTCTTAAATTCATGCTTTATTGTCTACTGTTAGAAACATTACATGTATTTATGAGGGAATAAGTTTCAAAATTGCCTAAGAAACTTTAATGTTTATATTGTTTTTTTTAACCATATCTGGCAAAATAACTATATGAACTATATGAAATATGAATACTGGTGTTGCAATAACACACTACTCACATTCCTTACAAAAACATTTTGAACACTCTTTCTGGTATTTTTTCCATTTCATGTGATGACGTAGCCCTGCACAGTTTCTATGAAGCCATGAACTACAACTTTCACACTGTATCCAAAATGTTTCCCTATCAGTTGTATTACAAACCTTACACTTAAAATCATCTGAATCAGAATCAGTACTGACACCTGATTGTGGAAGTGAAGTTTCAACACCATGTCTAGCTGATGTACCTGGTTGTGGTTCGCTCTCATGATCAAGTGGTGTCCCTATCTGGCCAACATTACATTCTTTTTCTTTAGACTGTCTTGCAGACTTGCTTTGTTGTTTTTTCGCTTTACTGCATTCACTAGAGGTACTTGCAGTTAACTTTTTTTATCTGTAGTAACAGAAACCCTTACTTGTTTCCGGTGAGCCATCTTTTCCCCTATTTGAAAACTATCTAAGGTGTCTTTTCTAAACTGGTTAAACATAACCATCAGATGATATTTAATGATTTGATGATACATTTTTTCTACCACAGTTACCTGCAGTGTCATAAAGCTTAATAAAATTTTGACAGGGTCTTCTTCAAATTCAGTGTAGGTTTCTTGTGGCATGCTGCAAAGCTCAACAAATTCTTTATAGAGATGAGATGATTCTATAATACTTTGACACTCCGTGAACATTTTACCACCCATTTTGTTTAAATTGTCATTGGTTAAAAGATGTAAACACTTTTCAGTTAATTTAATGAAAAAATTGTACATGCAGTCCTGAATGTTTGTTAATCCTCTGTTTAAATTTTGTCTACGGGAAATATCTAAAAGTGAGTCAGGCTCCTCTGTATTATTGTAAGCTTTATTGTAAATATCACTTTCAAAACAGTATGCACCTTCTTCATTATACCTGGCACATGGAACTGGGGGTAGTTGAACTAAATCCCCTACAAGTACAACCTGTGTAAATCAAAATATAACAATGGGTTTTTCAAAGAACACACTGCATTTAAACATTCTAGAACGCGTTTACTTAACATTGAAAACTCGTCAATTATCAAAACATCTGTTTGCCAGTCTGTCAAGTACATTCTTAAATTTAATGTTATTAGCTACTATGGTTTTTATTTCAGAGGGCCCATATCGCCCATCACCAATGCCTGACCAACGATGAATCGTCATTGCATTGAGAGGAGCATACAAACTGCAAGCAATACCAGTTGTTGCTGTGACAGCACATGTTTTAACCATGAAATTGCACCTCTCGACAATATTTTTCACTGTGAAAGTTTTGCCAGTACCTGCCTTGCCAGTTAACACTAAATTGTGGCCTTCAGCTACGAATTCTACAGAGTCACGCCGTTTTCTATTCATGCTTGCTGACATATTGGAGGGAAATTTGATACTGGCTTTATTGATGAAGATGTGAGTAAAAGCTGGGAACCAAAGTTGAAGGTTGCCACACCCCCTTATTTTGACCAATCAGAGTTACTTACCGTTTCCGGAACTCGACGGGATCGTACGGATTTTAAACAAGTATATCCGGGTCAGCGCTTTCGTCATGACCGCACAGTATTCGAAGTGATTAGGATCGTAGAAAATGGGCACGTAGTGTGTTGTAAACATCGCTGTTGTTGAAATCATGAATGGTAAGTTGTTTCAAAGTTGATGTTCTTTTGATTTATGTCGGTCTAGGTCGGGAATCACGAAGCGGTAAGAAATTGTATACTGAATGCAACGTTATTCAACTGCGGTCACATAGTAGTGTAAACTGAAATTTACAAGTTTGTTGGGTCGCTGCATTTACGGAGAGCAATGTATAAACCAAATGTAGGCAGACTCTTATACAGTATTCATTTCTGCGTCGAACAAGACCAAGTTTTTGAATATCGGACCAAAAATATGAACACACGGCCTTGTTGAATACGGTCAGTGTATTTTATCGTGATTTGCGTACCCGATAGTGCTATACCTTTACTACTATACGTATATAGTGAAAAAAAATAATTTTTTTTTCATTATTTTGTTTTCATATATCAGTTTATGGGGAACCAGGGTTGTAGAGGGGCCCCTGGGTGGATGGGGGTCCAAACCCCGCGCCGGCCACCTGTGCATATATCCAGGATTAAATTCCCTTTAAACTCTAAGTGTGACCTTGACATTTAAGGCAGGGAAGTGAGTCTTGTACGCGACACATCGTCTTGATGTGCTGAAAATTTGTGCCAAGTAATTGTAAAAACCTTTTAATGCATGCAAAGTTACAGGCCGGACATGAAGGCCGGACACACACACATACGGACAGAGGGACGGACAGTGCGATTTCAATATGCCCACCTTCGGGGGCATAATTAGATTAATTACAAAATAAAGAGTACACAAAACACACTCTTTATTTCTGTATAACAATGTTATCTTCCTTGTACATGTATAAACTATTGTGTATTGTATTGTATTGACATCCTGGTCAAACTCATCTATCTGCACAATCGGAAGCAATTTCTCCGGTAAATTCATTATACTGCTTGTCATCTTTACAGTGACACATAAAGCTACAATTCGGTCTGAAAATATGGAGACTAGTTTCAAATTGTTCATAGACTGTGTCTATAATGGAAAATTGCTATTTAAAATTCTATCTATTTCTTGATTGTGTAACGCATCAGCTGAATAGAATTTCCAGGCACTGATATAATCCAGTATAGCTTAAACCGTCTTTGAAGTACAAAATATATTTTAGGACAAGTGTAATTTCTTTAAATGTCTGTCTAAATAGATGTGTTTTCATTTTACATATCATCGTTACTTTTCGACAAGAAAAATATGTGTTACTTAATATTAATACCGACCCTGCCGACATATTAAAACTATATCAAAGCATAGAATTATGTTTAAAATCTACCAAACTGTAGCTGGAACGACTGTTTAATATTGTTATCTTTAGAAAGGTAAATTCATCACGACGTAAAATTGTAAGTCATAAAGATACTTAAAGTTTATGTTATGAATCTTCCTTGTACATATATAAACTATAACTTAATTCGATTAAGTTACACATATCTATTCACATTTTATGCAAAAAATAATTAATTGATACACGTAACTATGATAATTATATCAACTGACTGTATGATAACTAAAAGATTGCAAAATAATGAAATATCATTTCTGTTATACAGTCCGGTAAGTCTGAACTGGGGGTAGGAAATAACATGTCAATTATCTATTTTATTCGACTGTAAATTTCATTTTAAATTTCTTTTTGAATCAATAAAAGGATATAATTAATGATACATAGTGACAACTCATTGCGCTTCTGAAAACGTTGACTGTCAGACCTCTACTACCCCAAAAATTAATTAATTATGATAATTCCGTCAAATTAACTAACTCAAATATTTTGATGAACACAAAGTCATTTCATCATGTTATTTGAATACTACCGTAGTGCCTTAATCAACTACAAAAATCAGCCATATCACTTATCGCGCTCCAGAGATCAATTGTACATTGTACTGCATTTGAATTGTCGAAACGTCAAACGTGGCCAAAATGTTAAGGAACATGTCTTGTACATGTATTGTTTTAATATGACAAATTCATCGATATAATTTTATACTACAGTAAAGGCTGTGGATCGAACCACTAAATTGCACGATCGTACATTTGTATTTCCAAAACAAAACCAGTCAAACTCTTGTATAAAGTTTACGTAAGTAAAAGAAAGAAGAAAAATCGGAAAGTTTCAGCCTGTCGTTGAAAAAGTCATAAAACTGATTTGGAATGAAGTGTTCTCTACTTAAAATGTGATTTACTGAACCAACAAACAATTTGCCTTATTATGTAATTGCATCAGGTGTTAAAATCAAGCAATTTTAGGAATTTTCAAGTACAGTTACGGCTCTTTAACTGTTTCAGGAGCAGTACAAATTCTGCTATGACCTGCTGTATAGTCACCTAGAAAACAATGCAACATATACCAATGTGTGATGCAAATTCTACGACGAAACATTTAAGTAGTTGTTTTGTCTTCAAGGAAAGTATTAACTCTGTGATGGCATGCTTTATGCAGCGCATATGCAAATGCATGATGCGTTTTGAAGTGACTGTACGTTCTCACGACAAAATTTTGAAATACTTAGCTATTTCATGAACACAACCAATTCTATTATGACCTAATGTGTAAAAGTCCAGAGAGCAACCCAACATATGCAAATGCGTGATACAGTGCAGAAGCACGTTTCTATAACGAAATACTTTTGCAATAAAGACAGAAGGAGTTATGGTACTTACTACATTTTGTAGGAAACGTACCTTTGAAAATGATTGTAATTGATACATTATTACATGAATCATCCGAAACTATACATAATGCTACGATATTACTCATAAGACATCATCGTGATGTTATGGTGAGACTGATTTAAATTCATACATATATAAACATATAAAGAGTTACTTAATGTATATACTTACTTTACTTATAAAGAGAACTTAATTAAACTAATAAAAAAGTAGTTAATGGATATAATGTATTGTGCATCATTGAGTTGTCGTAAAGCGTTGTAGTTTAAACGCGGAGGCTGTGAGTTCGACTCTAATCAGCACTCACAAGGCATTCTCTCTGTCTGATGATTATTCAGACCATAATTCATCGAGCGCTGTTAATATATGCTGCAAAATTATCAGTCATCTCTCACACTCTCTCTCACGATATAAATTTGATCATCACAGTCCGGATTTATAGAAAAATATGGAGAGCTTAAAACGTACAAGGGACTGTTAATAGAACAAGAACGGAGACTGATCGAAATAAAGAACATAAACCTTACAGCTTATGGTTGTGTGCTTTATCCATTGTATGTGCATTTTGGGTATGCAATATGTAATACTTGTTAAAATAATCTTTGTTTCTTGAACTGCTCGTATGTCTATTTTTGAGTTAGGTTTATAATCCTCATGTAAACGCATGTACAAAATGTATGTATAACAATGATTTCTCCGAAGTTTTAAAATCCAGCTATGTTCAAGCAAACTGAGCGGAAGTTTCTTATTTTGATTAGTATACAATGCAATTCTTTTTTCATACGATTTATTTTCATTTCTATATGATGATAAGTACCTCAATAAATTTCATCTTTTACATGTTTCCAAAGAATCAACTGTGTGTCTAAGAAATTGCTGTGCATCTGACTTGACATTAAACATGACAGTTAATGCTTGCGACCAGAAAATGTAATTGCATTTATACGTGTATCTCAGTTCAAATGAAAAATCCTCAATAATGATACCTCATCAGTTTTTATCGTTAAGGTTCAAAGCGTTAAATGGTTTAACCCAGTATCGCAGCTGCTTATGTATCTAGTCAGACAAGTACTTACTAGTGCAATCATGTTGGTATCTGTTCCTACAGCGCAAATGTTCAACTCAAATGTTTTAGGAGTTCGTTGTTAAATATTTTATGTTCGTCTCTAGCTTATCAGGATTATAGATTTCGAGTAAAAGCAAGTAGACTTATTACATGTATTTGCTTTTTACACGTTTACGAATGACATTGTAGATACTGTAAATTTCAAAATATACTTTGCTTGTATGGCTTATGGAATCCAGATATATGTGTCAGTTACTGCAACAAGGGCGACAAGAGGTAAAATCATATTTGGGTTTTTGCATATTTATAGAGTATATGTGTACTGTTTCAAGAAAACACTGCAATTTTAAGGCACATGATCCGACTTAATTTCTTTTGTAGCACTCTATACATGTAGCCATAGCTACTACTAAATAATAGTGGGAAAATGTATTTTATATCATCTGAATCTAACTAAACATACACATTTTATTCATGAGAGCATAATATCAATATGAAACGCAAAACACCCTGCCAAAACAATTGCAATATCACTTTTATATTTGTCTCTGACCCCATTACCGACTGTTTGGAGTATTTTATACATCCTTGCAAAGTGATAAGATTAATATCAATGTTTTAGCATTCCGGATATTCATGATTAAAGAGATAAGTTTTCATTTCTTACATGTTCAAAACTACTTTTTATTTATTTCAATATACATTATTGCGTTTTTTTGCTGAATCAAATGCAACCAAGTATATGGAAAATATTTACGAGGCTTTAAGGAGACAATTTGGTTTGGAATAGTTTGAAATGGTCCTAATTTTTAAATTTGCGTCTTCTAGATTTAAGCTCACATGAGTTGTGATGGCCACATGCTTTACGCAAACATAATTGAAGTTGGTCAGAAATGTGTGTCTATATATAATCTGGATCGAATTGGACATCGGGCTTAACAAAAATTAGATCATCAGGTGTAGTCTTTCTAGAAGGTAGATATGTACCCAATCATCACGAAAATGGACCATATATTTTGTGTTGATAGTTGATCGAATCTGAAATAATAACATTAAATTGTCTTAAGCATAAATTCTGAACTGTTTAACAAATCGTGTAATAATCATTACATACAAAATCAAACATAATAATTGAATAACTGGTGCATTATAATCAATATTCTTATTAAAATATACCTCTGTGCATTGTGTGTTTAATTACTTAAAATGCTAAAATTACAATAGTAACAAACATTACACAAGTATAAAGACGTGTACTATTTGCGATGAAATTGATGTTGTACTTAAAAGTTTGTGGAACTGAATTCTTCTCATCACACACCACAGTCTCACTAGTGAAGTTAATCGGAAAATAGTGCTGAAAAACAAAACCACCATATGTTTATGCAATTGTTAACAGAAATGAATGACAGTTCTGTGGAATACCCAAATCAACACAACAGTCACTTCGCGAAACACAACCGAGAAACAATTACCAGAAATGCAACCTCTGAAAGCATTTCAAACCGTTGCAAATGGCAAACAATTCATAAAGCATCATACTGACCTAACAATTCAATCCATATTTCCTTCCAAAATAGAGTTGATACACTCTAAAATCTCTCGGCTACAAAAGATGCCCACACCAGACAAAAACTTGTAAAAGAAACTGCAGCTCATTTATTTTCAATCAGCTGCCTAGACTTACCAATCAGAATTGTCAATGAGAGATTTTCCGCATCAAGAAAATGAGCAAACAGGGCAAGGGAAATCATTCATGGATTGAACTGACAAGACCAAATGAATAGTCGTCCTTGCTACAAACACGGATTACTTCCCTCGCACTATAAGAACTTAAGACAGAAAGTAAAGTTATATATAAAAAAAACATTCTATACAAAAAATATGAGCTTGCTACAGAAGTATCATGTGATTTGCTCAGAATATCACAGTCTTAAACTATAAGTGGAGTAACACTTGATAATGAGGTAACTTCATTCACTAGACCACATTACGTCTGATTCACAATTACCCGATTCGTCGAGAACTCACATTAAAGGGATGTTGCCCTTAAAAGTGTCTATCATAAGTTGAAGGACAATGTAACTTTAAACACCGCACTCTCAATATAGTACAAGGTCGATTAAAACAAGATGGAAACTTTCATGGGGGGACACTCAATTCAGATTACTAGGAATACTTTTTGACGTTGATTTAAACAGGATGCATGAATTAAATTTTAAGGATAAAATAATGAAAATGATAACCAGTATCAAATACTGGAAAAGACGTCAGTTAACACCAATAGGTAGAATAGCTGTTGTTAAAACAATGTTACTTCCCTTGTTGACTCATTTATTTGTAAGTCTCCCAACTCCCAATGAGAAGTTCATCAAGAATCTTACTGATATGCTAAATGAATTTGTATGGTGTGGCAAAAACAGAATAAAGAATACAGTACTGATCAAAGATCACACTGAAGGTGGTTTAAAAATGATTGATATTCCAAGTTACATGGAAAGCCTAAAACTTAATGGCTAAGAAACTATGTTAGAAATAGTAGCTGTAAATGCTACAATTTGATAAATTCTGTGTTTGACATGGATAAACTATTTAACTATGGTAAAATATATAGTGAAACCATTATATGCAATATTAAGAACAAATTCTGGATAGATGTACTCAAGGCTTACATGTGCTACATAGATAAATTGCCTATTGGTAATACAACACAACTACTTAATATGCCACTCTTTTACAATAATAACTTCCTCATAAATAAAAAACATATATTTTGACCCTCTTTATACTCTAATGGGATAAGGTTTGTAAAAGATACAATTGATGGTAACGGAAAGTTTGTAAGTTAAACTATTTAGAAGAAACAACTGGGAGAACACACAATTTCCTTCAATTTTATGCTTAAGAAATGCTGTAAGTAGTTACATCAGGAAAAATAATATTCCATTACGGAAAACTAAAGAATACCTTAATCCGAATACAAGTTGTTACATGCATCCAATTTTATCAAGGACAGACATTAACAAATTTATATATAAAATTCTTATCAAAAATGAAGAGAAACCCACAAGCCAAATTAAGTGGGAATCCATGAGTGAAAACACTATAAACTGGAATTTAATTTATAGTTATGTTTTTAAGTGTACAAGAGATACATATATACAGTGGTTACAGACAAGAATTTTACATAGAATCTTAGCAACAAATTCCTTACTATGCAAAATGAAGACCAAGAATGATAATTTTTGCACCTTCTGTAAGAGCCACGAGGAAACCTTATCCCACATTTTTTGGGAATGTCACAATGTCAAACCAATTATACAATATGTAATTAATGAATTAGATTGTTTTGATCAAACTTTTGAAATAAACAAGTTCACGGTTTTGTTAGGGTCGGGAAAACAAGATTACATATTAGATATTCTTTTTTAGAAGTGAAGAAGTATATACCTTTGTAGAAGAAAGGAAGTATTGCCTTGCATAATAGGTTTAAAAAACAGTCTAAAGTTAGCATGGGAGATATATAAAATCTCGAACATTACTTATCTTGAGTATAACAGACAGATGGACAATTGTAAGACACTTTTTACCATAACTACAACTGGTACTTTTTCTAATAAAAAACTTTGTACTTTCAAGCTAAATACAATATTTTACTGACATAGAAATAACAATATACTTTACACAATAAACCTACAAATATCTTTATTGAATCAACAGAAAGAAGGAAACAATCTGTTAAATATATGACTTCTCTTTTCGTTCAGACAGATAGATCCCATTTTTGTGTTTGTATTGTATTTTTTCAATATATAAAATAGGGGTTACACATCAAGTTATCTACAATCATGTATGTTAATTTTGGGAACTTTGTAAAACAGGGAACTGAATAGGTAAACTATTTTTGTTTCATATAATAGTATTAGGTACTTACATCTATGTTAATATAGTCTTTGAAAAAGCCATAGAGCTTGTTTGTAATTATAAACATGTATTCTGAAATAAAAGATTATTCCCCCTAAAATAAAAAAAATATAAAAAAAATTAAAAACTTTAAACACCGCACGCAAACTTTCTCAACTCTGACATTCGTCCCATTTGAAAATGCAAAGTTAAAAACAATGGCATCCTCTGATTATGGTAAAGCAAACTTACTTAATACATAATGTAATAAACAGACCAAACTGGATAATGAATCCAAAAACTTTCCGCCGAGCTATCCGCAATATTTAACTAATTTTTAAAAGCATGTCCGAACTTTACCCCAGGAAGGCAACTGTGCTTGCAAAACCTACCATGTCCTCATAAGTCTTTCATGAGTCCGAATATTTGTACTTGCCCCCAAGCGCTTTGGGGTCTAGGCGGTCGGTCGACGGGTTCGTGTGTAAGGACGGGATAATATCAGCACCAGTAAGTCAAATGTAGCATTATTGTAGTTATACTTCACTCACTGCTGTAAAATAGTGACCTATCTGGAAAATGGATTAATATATAAGTTTTTGATGAAAGCTTGTTTTAGGATTCTAAACTATTGGTACACCTTTGTTCTACGTATGTATATAAACATGTATTTTCGAGAATAAATATTGATCAATTAAACTAAAAGCATTAGACTAAGCATGCTCGACATTGTCTCAGTTCACGCTTTCTTGACTTCAGATAAAACACAGTCCAGCCTTTCTAAGTTGTATGTTTCATTAACGAATTCAAGACAAAAAAACTTAAAGGGATGTGTATCTTAAGGTAATGGGGGTCTAATGGACACTATCCAAAACACATATAACTTTATATTGTTATAATCTACATAATTTGTTAACCGACTAGTGTGCAAAATTTAAAGACATTTCACCGTTTAATTAAAAAGTAATTTCGTTTTTTGTTGCCCTACCCCCGCTTAAGAAATACTGACCATATTTAAAAGAACCCTAAAAGTTAAAATAGGTATGTTTGCAAGTATTAATTAACATTTATTTTTGTTCTAGGTTCCAAAAAGTACTACAAGCAATGTAAAATTACAAAACATGTATTATAATTCTACAAGCTTAACATGTGTAACAAAAAGTATGCAATAATGCCAAAAACTAGGGTATACAATTTGCCTAATTTTGCCCCGAGACATATCACACATGTAGATTCGGAGTAGGGGCATCACTATTGACTATAAAACTTTTATAAGTCGTACATGAACTGAAATACAAGAAAAAATGAAAATGTTTTACCGTGTACTTTTTGAGATATTGAACTTTTAAAAATGAGCACGGTCATTTCTTATAATTTCAAGTAACTGTACAGCTTGATAAAATTAAGGAAAACTAAGATACAGTTTTCAAATCTTGGAAAATGGCATAATTTTTCATGTTATTCAATTTTATAACTAAAACTGAAAAAATTACGAAACCAATTTTGGCTCCTTCGGGGATTGAACTCAGAACCTCTTGATCTCAAAGCAGACGCTCTTACCACTGCGCCACAGTACAAAAAAGGTACAACTATAAAATCAAAAGTATTCCAAATGGTCATTAAACAGGAAGCACTCATTACACATCCATTACCTTAAGTGTTAAACCGAAAACATGTTTGGTAAGACACGTAACGGATATATCTTACGTTTTGCATGCCTATTGTGTCAAATCCACCGTTTATGTCATTAAAGAAGAAATCAAAGTATTTTTTATATCTGCCTATTGATTTGCTTCTGGTTTGCCACTTTTTCTACGCACGGCCAGGTTACTCTGTGGATGAGGAGAAACACTTTCGGTGGAGGATGTGAAAGACAAATTTTGTAAAGATAAAGCCGAGCTGTACCATTTTCTCATTTGCAATTGAAAAACAAGATACACGAAAACGCGAATGTAATTCAACCCGCCGATACCTTTTGATCGTCTGTCTCGTACTCCAGGTTTCAACAAGCATAGGTTCATCGAGTTCTCTTGCAATTTGTTATGACTACTTTTCAGTCGTTATATTTGTATGTTTAAAATATTAGTACGAAGGCAATGGATTGCCTTTGTTTTCTTTCGTAGTTTCTGGTCGGAAAACAAAAGCAGCATTCATCTTTAAAATAAATTGTCAGCGTCGAGCACTGTCAATTCGCAGTGAAGATGTATCTGCGAGAATAAAATAATATTTTTTCTTCGTCACACTGACACATTCAATAGGAATTTACATGTCAGGAAACTTGCAGTATATATAGCACCAACCCACCACCTTCAAATCCCCACCACCTCGTACTGCACCCCACCACCTCATTTGAGAATTTGGCTGTACTTTCAATTAATCTACTCACCAGATCGTCTAGTGACAATAAATGGTTATTTTGTACATGAACTCGTACGTTGCGTGTAAAATATTTTCGGAAAAACGGGATTTTGGACAAAAAAATAAGGATAGTTTAACTTTGGTTACTGAAAATCGAGATTTTCGCCAACTTATAAACGTTCTAGAGACTACAATTTATGGAATTTTGTTTCGACAATTCGTGCAAACGGTAGTCTCAACATTTTTACTGGTAACTACATTGCCCGATTTTTGAAAGTTCTTCAACAAAATAATTTAAAACAAAATTTACAAAATTCATACTCACATTTCTTGTTTATCTGGTAGAACCCCACCACCTCGGAAGTGTGCTCCCCACAATTTCTTTACACCTCATTTTGTGGTGGTGGGGAGAGTTAACCACCCGTGTTCATATGCAGAGATAAGTCGCGACATTTGAGTATTTTATCTATGGCAAAGCTGTAAGAGCGTTATACAATTTATGTAAATCTCGATTTCACTGACTGCTCAAGGTTTAATCAACTGATAATATCCAGTTTCTCAAATCACGAAAGCAGATAGGCACTCCTATCCGTGAGACATCATTGTCTGACATTCTAGACGGCGCGTGTATCAAGTAAAGTCATTGCCTCGGAGGAAAAGAATTAAGTCAGAATAAAAACATATAGTTTGTTTTCATTCTAATACGTTTATGTTAAGTATTATCTGTATAATGTGTAATTGCAATGTTACAAAAACGTAAATGTAGCATATGGGAATAAGATATGGTTAACCTAAAGTCATACAAAAACAGCAAAATGGAGCAAACTTGACATCAAAGTTTCATTGTTTGATAAAAAGACGACAGCTTTCAAACGATCGAAGTATCGAAGAGGTACATTGTATTACAGATCTGTGTTTTACATTACCGTTCACCTTTATATTTATAGCTGTCTAAAATACTAAATTTGATTTTAACTTCCTCGTATCATGTGTAAACAAACTCCTAAACCAAACGTAAATTATAAAGGATTATTGTGAAATATATCTAAACCATGTAATGAATGCGACAGAGAACAATGCGCTCATCGTTACTATTGTAAGTTTTGATTAAAGATAAACTTAAAAAGGAAGTAGACACAACAATTTCATGATAGTTTCTCCTTTTCAAACTCTATATATATGCAATCAAACAAATAAATTTATTGAGAGAAAAAGAACATAATGATAGGAATAATTTATTCTGTGACAGTATACCGCAGGTAATGATCACATTGTTCTTCTATACGGTCAACTGTATTTACGTTTCTAAGATTTTCTTCGTTCTTCATATATTTAGCATATTGAAAAGCAATCGGAATCCTTCGATCAAAGAATATATTACATATCAGAGAATTTTAGAAAAGCTGTATCAGCGTCGTTTTACAAAGAGTGAGTGTGTAAATGGCTGGATTGAAATCGTTAGTAAATTCGTTCTTTTAAATTATTTGTTATGATCTGCTATTGTAAATTGAATTCATGTAAGTTTTATTAAATTTTGCTTTTTGTTTCTAACATTTTCAACATTCTCGGCACATGATGCATTTGTATCACGGGCACAAGATATGTAATTTACGATATAATAGATACATGTATCTAAATGGATTAAAATGTTTAGCACCTGTTCTATTGTGCGGGCTATTTCAATGCTTAAAAGAGCCGAACAAGTAACAGATTATGATTAGCTAGGATCAGTTTTTCGGCGCAGCCATGTTAGTCAAGCTCGTTTTTGATCAGAAGTTTGTAAAAAAATGTCAACAAAATACTCTTGCGTCCTGAATGGTTTTAGAATTTAAGTACGTAAGTAGTTCATATATATCAATATAATATGTTATTATCTGCCAAATTAATGTTAATTATAAGTAATTATACTTTTTTTCGACCAACTTATTCTCACCCTTGGACAATCTAACAGTAAAAAATTTAAACTTTACAGGATTTTAGTAACTATAAAGTCGAGCTACCAATGGCTTTCATACATGTAAACTACCATCTATTTTTGGCCTGGGGACTGAAAGTCCCCTAGGCCTAAGTTAGCATACCACATTTCAAACACTGCAAGGAATTTAACCGTGCTATGTGCGAATAACAACTGTAAACATGCGCTATGCGAAAGTAGTGCAAGACAGACCAGATCAATCTTCTGTTTGAATGTCGCATATGATAAGAACATATTACAAATAAAAAGAGTACAAACAACTTAAAACGATTGCAGGAAGAAATATAGCTTACGGGCTGCATTACATATATTTTTCTGTTTTAGAAATTAATGCGCTGTTAGCTGACTACGGAAGATAATCATATGCATATCACGGAAAAGCACGGATATTTACGGAAATTTACGGAAACGTACGGAGCTTGATATAAGAGTTTGTAGTTTGTTATTTCATTGACAACTTTGTTATTTACGAACGATTACATATATATTTACCTAAAAATAGATTTCTCTAAAAAAAGATATAATTCACGTACATTCCCGAGAAGGTACTCACGCGATCAAAATCACCCGCCATTTATCGAGGACGCTGCATGTCAAGGCCCATTGAACGGTTTCACCGATTACAACTACAAGGTAACCCAGAATCATTTTTGGTTTTCTCTGTTATACACATTGTACAGTACTGTATTTATATTTCATTGCTGGTATTGCTTTGTTTATTTCTGTTTCAAGGTCTTGTCCTTACACAATAGTTTTCGATCCACATCATCAGATCATATCGCTTGAAGTTGTACAAAGCGCAGATCGAATTATTTTTATTGGCTTAAACAATTTATAATGTTGACTATGTGATTATTTTTCATTTAACGTACGTTTTATAATAAAACAAACTTCCCTGCCTTCTGTGCCATACATTGAATTTCGTCCTCTGCACATTTCGACCCGCGCTTTAGGTAAGGTTTAGCGCAAAACACGTTGGTGCAAAAGTTGTTTTTCGGGAAGTTAACCTGTAGCCCCCAGGCCTTCAGCGCTCACAGCGCTTTGATTTAGATAGTTATTGTCAATATATCTTGGTCGTGAACTCGCTTGACGTACACCTGGTACATTTTTGTATATAGACTCATGGAAAAATTCCGATTTACATCGGGCTTAGTTGTACTGGAGTAGATTAGTTAATTTAACTTTGCCGGTGTAACTTACGACCGTTATATGCTTGGTACAATTGACATATCGTAAAACAAATTTAGGATATTAAACTTTTTGTTGTAAATGATTCTGGTAACTTGTATAACTCAATAATGAAACACCCATGATCGGTGAATTGCCGATGGTGAGTCTATGCCCGTCGAGCCCTGTCGTCCGTTGTCATCAATTGCTTCAAACGACTTCTTCTCAGCATCTGAGCAAGTTTGCCCGTCTGTTTGTACATGCGTCCGACTTACATTTTTTGTGTCCGGGCTGTAACTTGTCATGCAATGAAGGATTTTAAAAAACATGGCACAGATATTCAGCACATCAAGACGACTTGTCCCGTTGACAAGACCAACGTCCCTACCTCAGATGTCAAGGTCACACTTAGAGTTTAAAGGTAATGGAATCCTGTATATATGCACACATTCGTGTCCGGACTGTAACTTTATCATGCATTGATATATTTTCAAATAATTTGGCAGAACTCTTCAGCACATCAAGACGACGTGTCGCGTGCAAGACCCTTAACCCTACCTCAAAGGTCAAGGTCACACTTAGAGTTTACAGGTAATGGTATCCTGTTTACACGATACATTGTATCTCTGTCATGTATGGAAGGATGTTAAAATTGCATGGTACAATTGTTGAGCACATTGAGATGGCATGTCACATGCACGTCTTGCTTCCTTACATTGAAGGTCAATAGTCGCACTTAGAGGTCAGACAGTTTAGAAGCCTGTATATACACATGTTCATGTCCGGACTGTAACTCTGTTGTACATTGAACTATTTAAAATAAATTGGAACAAATGTTAGCACATGGAGATACAGTGTAATGCGCGAGTACCAGTTCCACACTTGACGACCAAGGACACAGACTGTGAGACATCTCTTTGGGGGCATTCGTCACTTATGGGGGACAGCTCTTGTTTAATAACATTTTTATTCAATTACCTGAGAATTTGAAATAAAAACAGAGTGTTGCTGAAAAACAGTAGAGCCGAAACGGCGGAATAATTTGGCAGATATGTTCACGTGGTGAAAATGTTGAGTTGGATATACAAATCACGTCATGTCCGATATTTTTACGATCAGACACTCAAAACCTCACTTACAGTAAATTAAACTTAACGTACGATTTCCTGATATTTGAGTTAGTCCTTTCATTCTTAAAAAGAAAATGAATTGATTTGCCTGCATGATCAGCTTATAAATAATGAAATTACTATGTAACCATACGGCAGAAAAAAATGTCAAGCTCTATATCAGCATGCAATCCTGAAAGTATTGGGGATTAGAAGTTAACGGAAACAACTACCGTTCGGTAGTATCCGTAAATACCGGACAGGGTCATAAATCATTGATTGTCGATTGTACTGGAATATTGCCTAAGGGAGATACTGAACTTGACGTGTTACTTTTGTGGGTAAAGGGGAAATCTTCTGTTTGAATTTTTACCATTTCTACCGGAAGATAAAGAACATTCACCATTATCATTCAAATTACTTGCAATTAATAATAATAATAATAATAATAATAATAATAATAATAATAATGTTTTAACTAGAGAGCACTGTTTTATTACAGAAACATATTCAGTCATTAATGAATTTGATGTAAAATAAATGTTGAAAATTGAATTTGTTGGTAGTAATTGTTGACAACAGTCAAGAATAATCCAAAAGCTGTAACATTCATGAATTTTGACATAATAATGGGAATGAGTCTAGTTTGCATCTGATTTTTCATATTCGGCTGATCCCTTTACACGTGCGTAATATTTGCTCGTGAGAATTGTTGAAAATTGTAGACCTGTTATTTTCAAGTACAGACGCACACGGCAAGTCTGTTGCAAAATCATGGTGTGCTTTTAAACCGTAAATAGGCGGACCTAGAGGTCCGCGGTTAATAGTACATCATTTTTTTTATTTTGCGATATTAATTTCCTAATCAGTAATTCCTGATCTGATAAAGACTGATATGTGATTTCCGTAGGATATTTTGATTGGCGAAATAGCACAGTTTCCTTTTTAGAATATCAAATAGATTTTTCATACTCTAGTAAATGCTTGTTGTTGAATGCCTTAAAAAGTATGTGATTTTTCCATTTTCAACCTATATGGTCAAATACGTTTATCCTTCACATTTACAGCTGGTTTGTAACAATGTCCATATTGCTTGAAATTATAATGAACATTTTAGAAGAAATAAGGATTTATTGTGGGAAGAAAAGCTTTCAATTTCTGCAGTAGAATAATACATATTAAATTTTACAGATGTTGTCATTTAATACACTCTGCACACAGATCAAACCTTGCGTGATTTTTCTTCTCTTTTTGTTAATGTAATAATCAGTTTTTAATTTTTCGGAAAGAAGTGAAAAACAAACTATACGAGTAATAAGACTACCTTGTTTTTACCTGTGTATTATGAAAACTAGCTTTGATCTGGAAGAAACTCTATGTTGACACCTATAAAATGACACCAATTTCAGTGGAGCGAACGCTTGCATTCGAGACAACGAGACAAAGAAAAATGTAAAAACAAAATATAAAAGTATCCCGTGCAAGCGCTTCGAAATAAAAATACATACATATTGACTAGTTTATGTCTAGCAAATTAACATCAAAAGCTAAATAATACTATTGATAATAATACCAAATACTGAAAACTTCATGGATCTTTGCTATATAGACAATATCATATATCCGGTTTCAATGAAAGGTTTTGCCTTTTTATGAACAAAAAAAAAGAAGATTCTTACCTAGTTTGGCTGTCGTATGAAAATTGAATGTAAATAGCTGGATGCATGTATGCATATGTATGTGTGTGTCCAAAATAAATGCAAGGTTACTTTTATTCCTGTTCTGTAGAATGATTATTATCATTTCCAACAAAAAGTTTTCGGTGCTGATGTTTCATACAACAAATTATGTACATCTATATACCTGATATAGAAAAATAAATTTACTGATAGGATAATGAAAGAACCATGCTCTATTCACTCTTAAACAGTGTTTACCGTTGTAGTCAAGTCCGTTCTTCACGAAAAAGTGTTGACAGAAAACCTTTCTTATATTTTGCAATATCATTCAAAAAAATACTGTGCTTTATTTGTAACATGTGCATCGTTTTAAAAAGAAGAGTTAGGAATGATCTTGGTACAAATAAGATCATTTGCGCTGATAAGACATCTTCCTTGGTAAAATAAGAGCTACTTTTAATTAAGATCTTTGGTTTTTAAGTCGTTTCTTCACGAAAAACAGTTGCCATAAAGCCTTTCTTATTCTTTTGCAATATCATTGAAACAAAAAGACGTCGATATACTTCTAATATGTACTTATTGATATTGCAAGCAGTTATGAATATTTTTGGTACAAATAAAGATCATTTCTTCTTGCTGAAATAAAGAGCTACTTGTAATTGTGCTCCTGGGACTTTAAGCTAAGAATTATCATCCTGACAAAACAGGAATAAAACTGACACAGTCACACCCTTACTTACTTTTCTCTTGAAATTGATAGCGATTAAGTAGGCCCCCTAATGGAGGAGTAGCTCTTATACATGTAGATCCTAGATTTTACAACTCAAACCGAAAATTAAGCAAGGACGTTATCAATCTTGATGGCGTTAATTGTTTCAGTAGATACTAAAAGATCCATACTGAGTTATTTATCTTCCTTCCTGTCTAGTTGTTTCTATGTCGTACAAAGTATTTCTATATTTAGTCGTGGCCCATATTTTGATCACGCACATAAAGTGCATATTTTTGAATATATGTATACAGTCACAGTTTTTTAAATGCGATTAAATATTTCTATTGGACCCAGCCATATCACATTAAATTCGATCATCGACATGTCAATGTATCTGTTCATTTAAATTCAAGTATGCGGGTATAAAGTCAGGGAAAATGCGTAGTTAGATCAATTTTTGAATTTCATGTGAACAAATATAAAACCATCTGAACATCTAATTTGTATTTTATGAATAGTGTAGACTGTGTAAACTGTTTATTTGTTTTATTGTGTCTATTGTGAATATGTCAGCTACAGAGCCTAAATCGCTTTCTCAGAGGCCCTATGCTGTTCGTTACCCCATAAGAGAGGCCCGGTGCTGTTCGTTACCTCATTAGTAAGAATTGTACCGCCTGTATAAAGTTTGAATATCATTTTTAATTTAATCAAATACAATGAATAGTGTTGTTAGAGAAAAGTTATCTAAAATGTACATCATTTCATATTGTAACACTGTACCTATGACTATCATAAGATGTAGCACTTTCGAAACTCACGAAACGGGCAGAATTATTAATCAAAACGCTGAAGGCACTGGAGGTGTCCTTTATACAATATGGTGACCACTTCCCATTGCATACAGATCTTAAATTGTACTGTAACATTGTAACAAGAGGACAGTGATGATTCAATACTGCAGAGCTGCATTCTAGTTTGAATATGATTGCTCCATTGATGTACCTAATGCGAACACTCGCGTTTAGTGTGGGGTGCAATGACGGGATATGGCAAGTGCATATTACCAGCTTGCCCATTAATATTGATATCTATTTACGTGTCATTGACCAATCAAACGGCTTGCAATTTCATGGAAGGGTAACAAATATATCAATTATGGGATTAGCTCGAGTTATGGTTCTTGGTCACTGCACTCCCGGATGGTGTGATTCAAGTATCAATTCAATCCCAATGTTCAATACTATCCTATTTACATTCCTGATAAGGTTTTAACGGAAAGGGAGATTTATTAAATAATTAAGTTATCTAAAGTTACACGTCTCATGGTGGTGAACATTTGTGCCAAGTACATGTAACATCAAAATCCCTCCATGCATGAAGAAGAAATGCTTCGGACAAAGTCATTCTTGTATTTGACCTTTGGCCTGTGTGACCTTGGATCTAGGGACCTGGTTCTAGCGCATGACACTTTATCTCATGATGGTTCACATTTGTACCAAGTTACATAAAAATCCCTAATGCATGAAGAAGATATACTTCGAACAACGCCATTCTTGAATTTGACCTTTAACCTCTAAGTGTGACATTGACCTTAGACGTAGGGACCTGGTTCTTGCGCATAACACTCCATCTCATGGTGGTGAACATTTGTGCCAAGTTGTTTTAGAATCCATTGATACATGGATAGTAACAGCTCGGACAAGCTAAACTCGGACGGACGGACGCACGCACGCAGGCACATCTATACACT
>JAFMSR010000008.1:30604829-30734829 GCA_022818135.1 Saxidomus purpurata
TTGAAGCAGCCCTCTTCATTGAGGCACGAGAAAAGTGATGTCCTCCATTTGCATGACTGTGACCTCTTTGCGCACGCTGTCTTTTCAGTCTAGCTGTTCTTGTTGCACCTCTTCTCCTTGGTAGCTTAAATTACAAAGGTACATTTAAACGGTTACAGCCATGTTGTTAAAATGGTCTTGTTGAAATGGCTATTTAAGCTGCAACACAAAACTGATATAATGATTTTTGAAAGGTACATTTTATATTTTTCATGTAGGATATATTCCTCATGTTTGCAGAATATTTCATGACACCTATCCTTGCTTTTAAAATCAATTTGCATCAATTTATAATGTTCAAGACTATAACGATCAAACCCCTCCCTGGCTCAAATATTTCAGCCGCTATTAACTCACAAAATCCCCAAGTTCTTTGATGCCTTAACTCGAAATTTTTGTAAGTGCATTTTCGGTATTTCTACAGGAGAAGGATAAAAACCTTTCCCATTTGAGTAAGTGAAATAAGCAATCTTCAGAATATCCATATATATATTATAGTGTTTGTTTTAAGACAGTGCCTGATTCTAAATTGCTTATATATGGAACATCTCTCGTTTGACTAAGTCAAGGGTCATAACTCAGCTGTTACCGATAACTATCTAAAAAGCATAACTTCTAAACTCAATAAACATTTGTGTGAAGATTTGAGACTTAATGTCAATTACTTGAGCATTGTGTGCCACTAACTTTTCATATAGAATGCCATCATATTGACAACGTCAATTGTCATAACTCTTATGTTACTGGTCCGATATAAATACTAAAACCAAGATGCACAACTTCCCATCAAAATAAATATTTTTATATGACGTTTGGTGACTCTAATTCAATTAGCAAAGGAAGGGTGTGTGCCACAAAATATTTGGAATACATGCGTTCAGTACGAACATGTATGCACTACGTGTACATATGGTCGAATAGACAACAGCAATTCTATATATGCCCCCATATGGGAAAATTTGACTCAGCCACAAGATATAACTGTGCTCTTATTGTTTTGTCAAGGTGGACAAAACTTTCGCAGCTTCAAATGCTGATTATCATATATTAATTGTCCTAAGGTACGGTAATAAATTATTTTTGAGGACTGCATGACACAAGCTAAACAAACATTTTCGAAATAATTCTAAGTTACTCTATAATCAGTAAATTAATGTATTTCTTCTACGCCTTAACCCTCCCGCCCCCCCCACCTCCCCCTCATCTATTATCAATACTGTACTGTAAAAATATAATTTCTACATGCAAATTCCTCCATGAGTGCCAATTGCCAATTGTCTATACAACAAGATGAATAATGTATAATTTCAAAGAAGCGTCAATTTCATTCATTAATATGTAATAAGTTTGTTCTCGAAAAGAGATTTTAAAGAAATGTGAAAACCTCAGATGACTGACACTAATAACAAATTTCAACTCTTATTTGATATAAAGGATTCTGTCTCCTGAAAATGAAATTTTCATCCTGTTGAAAATTGTTAGATCAGAAATCATTTTTGGGAAAAAGACTGGACGAGCAAATTTAAAAACAAATATTTTTAATATGTTCGTCTCACTAATAACCAGTAGTTCAGTTTGCAAAACTGAAAACATTGCCGAAATTGTATCCATTTAGCTTGAACAACAAGGAAGAATGTCAACCGTGATATATATCAACCAAGTGCATTTTTGAAATTGGCATGCAAATATGTACAACTTGAAGGTTGAATGCCATTGACCTTGCCCTCTGACAAGTTACCTCAAAATCACAAGTGTCCACCTGCTGTCTCTATAAATTATGATGGTACTCGGCAGAATTGATCTTGAATTTGTGTAGTAGTACATAAGAGGTTAAACCTTGTAACTCTTTAAAAAAAACAAATAACACCGTGGTAGGGTCAATTTGGACCTTTTTGGCATGTTTTGATTACGATTTTGTAAGGGTTTACTTACCAATGCTACATACTTGTACATTTATCAAAAATCGAGGTTATAGGACAGTCTTTAAAATTCCTTTTTGTAAATCAAGGGCATATAATTCCGGACATTCTGGTCTGATATAGCTCATAATTCAACTAAACCCAACTCTTAAAGTCATACAGTGTACATAATCTGTGTAAATATGACAAGGATTGGTGAAGAAATGCGGTTTGCTAGTCTGAGAGTGTAAACAAGGTGAAATACAGCATTTTTTGCATATCAAGGGCCAATAACTCTAGACATTCTCGTCCAATCTGAACCATAATCAAAATTTACTTATTTCGTAGGGTCAAACAAATTCTATATAAATATGATTAAGATTGGTAAAGAACTTTAATTACATGTAACCCAATGTTAGCGTGTAATCAATGCGAATCATAGCGATTTTTTGACATCACGGGCTCATAACTGTTGACAGTACAATGATTATTATGTTTTGGCTCATAATTTAATTTGATCAAGATCGTATTGTTATAAACATACAGTATAAATACGAATAGGAATGGAATATATAAGGATGCTAGAGTATAAACAACATTACATAAAGCAGTGTTTAAATTTTATGGGCTCATACCTCAGGACAAGCTGGGCCAATCGAGCCAATAGTCAAACTTGACCGAGATCTTGAGGCCGTACACACCTGCACACAATTTCAAACAATATTTCATCTCCCCTTGAATGGGACAACATTTTTCATAAAGTTAATGATTTCACTGCACGTACATTAGATTGATATTAAAAAATGCTATGAAAACATGAAATGTTAATTGGAAAAGATGATACTGACTTGCCGTTTTGGTTGAAGCATCATGCATGCTTTATAAATATGAATATCATTTAACTTATTCTTATAATGTGTACATAAATGTAACATGATTCGTAATAAAAACTCCTGTAAGAAAACTTTAATGCACTGTTGTATGTCACGTAGAAATAAAGGTTATGATTGAAATTGACGAAAGTTTAATCTGAAACTAGTGTCAGTGCCTTAGTCATGTAGACTAGTATCCCGGCAGAAATAAGAACATTTTCACTTACAGTGTTTGACATACATAATTTGCAATAACTTTTTAAATAGTGACATTTACAGAAAACTTTCCACAGAAGATAGAATAGATATTTATACATAGAATAATGCAAAAAGGATAATTTTTTGCACATAAAAATATCACATACGTTAGTTTCGCGTTCAGCCCATGACTTACCATCTGACACACGTAAAATATGTAAATATTAAACATCTGATTTTACACAAATGCGTGTTTTATGCAAGTCCATAAAAATGCAAGTGCCATAGCAAAAGCGAAATTTTATACCAATTTCTCGTGTTCCTCGTCGTCTTCATCTTCTGTTCCGAGACCCTCCGGGGGTGGAAGAGGTTCTCCATAACCATGCTTTGTATAATTGTGGACAGCCGCAAACTGTACCATGGTTGCCAAAACGAATACAAAGGCCATGGCAATATAAATATCCAAAGCTGTTGTGTAAGATACACGTGGCAGATCACTTCTCGATTCAAGACCCAAAAAGGTCATTGTTAGAACCGTCATTGTACCTGATCAAAAAGAAAGGACGTTTGGTTTTGAAACTGTGATAATTGTTGTTGGCGAAACGTGTATGCAGTTGTTTTCTATTCGATAATAAAGGGAACATTTGACTTCAGTAATTAAGTGTAGTTATATCTTAATTCGAATTAATTACGTAAGATGTATAATTAATTCATCCGGTTTGCATAAAAAAACATTATCTAAAAAGCTTTTTTAACCATTGGTACGTCGAAATAAAACACAGTCTTTGTAACGACTTGTTGAATGTCATGGGACTTTGTTGACTTTGTTTTGTCCTAACCCTAAGTAAAATATGTCAAGAAAGTATTGATTTAAAAAAAACAAGTATGTACATTGTATATTGTAACATATCAATTTATTAAACAGTATAGGACAAACTATGCAATGCGTTCATATATTAATTGGTATGGCTAGCGTTTTGTCAAATATATAGAGGAAGTTTCGGTGTAAGATCACTTTATAATTTCACCGAGTGGGTACCAACTGTGATATTTTCACGAGTGGCGCAGCCACGAGTGGAAATAACAATTGTTGGTGTTCACGAGTGACATTGGCGTGTTATTACATCGATAACAACGATGTTTCTGTTTATTTTATGGTTAAAACTCTTTTAATTGACTTTTATTGAGTTTGTTCTATAAAATATTGAAAATCGCGGGAAACGTCATCAGAAAACATAACGCAAATGACGTCATTTTAACGATGGTTTCCAGCATTAAATACGCTTGGTATACTTTTTGACGTAAATCTGGGTTAAATATTGCAAAAACAGTGAAAAATAAAAATGGTAATCCACTGTTTCAAAACTGTGGGTTATCACTTTTATTTCACTGAGAAAACTTTATAATTCACTGGAAAACATAGAATAAACTTCATATCATCACAAAACTACAATGTTTTTAAACGTGTGCTCAGATATACTAACATTCACAAGTGCAACCCAAAGTGACAAATAAGTTTCAGCAAGAATTGCAATGTTGAAGTTGTAAAATACGTTTGCGTCAAATGTATAAGATAATAACTGTAATTGAAACTGTTCTTGAATCATTTATATTACGTCGCTTGTTCTACTCTCATCCTAAAAGAAATTATCGTTGGAACCGCACTCTCCCTCTCCAAAAGTAATTATTTTAATGTTTACTAATTTTCCGCTTAAATCCTCTGAATCCCTTCAGTATTTAATTTTGTGGGGAACTATTGGATAAAGCTAGACTATTAAAAATCTCTGTAAGAATACGTGTATTTATATGAAGAAAATGTTAAAGCAAACACTCTTCTTTAAGATGGATCGCGTTCAATTAATTATTACCAGACGTCTCCCTGGACATATCCATTTCGTTGGCCGAAATCGATGAATCAGATAATTGAAATTGAAATTACCTAGAGCTATTCTATCCGCTGTAGCCTCTCTGTTTATCCAAAAGGCAACCCATGACAAAATTACCAGCAAACAACATGGTACGTAAACATTAATTAGAAAATATCCCAGGTGACGACTTAATCGGAAATCTACGGAAAGAACTGTATGCCAAGCTGAAAAGGAAAGAAAAATATTCGAAATTTAAGACAGTGCTAAAATAGTGCTTTAAGGTATTATGATGTTAGATGGAGCTTGGCCACTAACAATGTATGACTGAAATGATGTACTGCCTTTAACTGTACGTTTAGATGACTCAAGTCGTTGTTTATTTTCTGTGGTTAACTAAAGATTTGATGTTGTCATTTAGGAAACAAATAGGAAACCACAATAAGTACATTTAATACGGTAGCGTGAATTTTTATACATTGTAATTACATACACTTTACGAAGGAAATACACCAAAGGGCTACTTCACTTCAAACTGTGTTCTCAAATGGTAAATGTCTCTCTGATTATGTATAACGATTGCACTGGAACAATATCCTTTTCAATGAGAAATCAAAGAAAAAGTCTGAAAGAGGTAGTAATCCTTAAACATTATTACAATTCAGAACATCAACTTCCAGAGACCAAATATCACTAAATCTTGGAAATCTCTCGATGGCTCAAACTATCTAATATAATTAAAATAAAACCAAAGTGTATGATAACAAATAACAAAATTGTTTTGAATATTATAAACATATATGGTTTTAAATCTAAGCAAGAGTATTCAAACAACACAACCTTCAAATAGCAAAAGCACACAATGTTATAGCCATAGCTTACCGCCTTTGAAGCAATCCACCGACGTATAATTGAAAGGGGTTTCTATGAGATCAAATTGTGAAAGTCTCATATCCTTTGGCATTTCCACTGGGTTTTCATGGCGCCATAAATATGTAACGTCTTTTGTCGAATATGCAACTGTAAGACAGATATATGTACCATACAAAAGAATAGCGTTTTATTTGAAGACAATTTTCAGGAAAGAAAATCAATTGTCTGATTAATTTTATTTTTGCTGGAAAGATGCTTCTTATATTATTTAAAAGGCATAAATACTGCATGACTAATGTGGCTGCTCCATTTATAATGACGGTATGGTATGTTGCTTTTTTGCAGTGTTATATTCTAATGATATCGCTTCTATGATCACGAAATTCATTCCATATTATGACTACATATAATTTACAAAAGACAGCGTGCTATTTATTTGATTTCAAGGTTCAAGGTTTAGTAGCATTATGTTCAATTGATGTTACATCTTTCTTGAGAATAGCGTAATATTCATACACGATTTCAAATGATATGTTTGACAACGAAATACTGCTTCGGCATCCAAGCCTTATTTATGACAGCGTTATATTAATTTACTGTTACAGCTAAATTTTGTTATATCAGTATAATATATATTAGTTACTAAAATGTCGTGAGTCGGTATTGTCAATAATTCAAAGACAAGTGATGTCGTACTGTGGATTTCTATGTGATTGTCCATAATGTCCATTCTAATCTTGTTTATAAGTATACTGAAACAAAAATGCTTATTGTGTGTTTATCTCAGAAGTCCAACTAACTGAATAAGAATTACGTCATGTACTCAGAGGTAAGCTTTCACTTTGAGGTTTGCATCTATTTGCTAGACATGAGGGTAGTATACAAGTTATCAAGCGCAAAAGACAACGTTAGGTCTTTGCGACCAAGTATGGATTTAGATCATCTTGCAAAACCGTTTCTACAGTCTGATTGGATACATGGTCCCTTGTCAATCACAAACAATCTATGTTACCTATTGCACTTCTATATGTAGTGCAGCTATTCAATCATAATTATTCTTTATTTTCATTTGAATGCTTTATACGTGATAATGATCAACTTTGTTCTAGTTCGTATTAGAACGTTTCTCCAACTGATCAAGGTACCTGTAGTGGAAAGTACAGAACGTTAAACTCTAATGAAAATATGCCGAAAGCGATAAAACAAATTTACTTTCAGGAAATTAAATGAATGAGATGTAATCACTAAAGCCTTTTTTATGTTGCTCAAGCAGACTTGATGAATCAGTTCTCATTTACCTTCAGGACATGGTTTTTGTAATTTGATTAATTCATTCATTTTGAGTTGTTATTGATCAATCTTACATTTAAAAAAATCAAAAACCTTCTTACAGTGTCCATAAATCAGAACAAAAGCAACACGTCCTATGCAAAAAGGTATAAAACCGAAACAAGGAAACGTTTATATACTGATGTATAAGATATAAAATTAATTCTCTAATTTTATAAATATGTACGACAGTCAGTCAGAACGTTTATGGACTGGTCCAATAAGACAGTAACTTGACGTCCAGTTTGTCATGTATATAATGTCAACTCAATTGCAAACACTGTGAATTTTCATCAATTTCTCCCGCTGACTAAAGATGCTATTGTTCCCTGATTTGGCACCATGGCGTCGTTAAATAACGTCAGACGTCACGTATATGTCTTTTAAAACAAGTACGAAAATTCAGTGTCATTGCATAAGAAGTGGCCATGATCGTGAGTTTTGACACAGCCTCGTTGCCAGAGAGCAGTAATTATATTTTGTGAAAAAAACTGGTAGGACATCTACACAGACTTGGAAGTTTTTAATTTAAAAGGAAGGACTTATTAATGTTAACGGACAATAGGATATCACTTCTGTAAGCGTGCACGGGACGAACTTGGTGGACTGTATTCCCAAGAAGAGTAGCAGCTTTACGAGGTCGCCGATTTGATTCACAGAATCACTTAAAACTCGCCGTCGCAACAGCAGTTTTGCAGATATAGTTTTAACACTTGCTTAGGCCGATCGACACCGTCAATGCATTGACTGTAAATGAGACTAAATTGTGTATTTTGATAAACAATGACAGGTAATCAGAGTGATTTGTCCGACGTCATTTCCCGATGCAGCGGGTTTTGACGTTTAAAGTGTGTTTCGTCTATTTGTGCGTGTAAAGCAGTCACATAGTTCTACTATGTGAAATACAAAAGTTATAAAGACACTGCGGGAACCTTTTGCATGCACCTTATATATATATATTTTATATTGATATTTACTTCTATATCGTTTGATTTCAAGAGCAATATTTGTCCGAAATACTCGTCAAATTCCAAATAACTTAACTTACAACTTCCAATATGGAGAGGACAGTTTTGTTCATCCAATGGGTATTTTCTTAGCTGCATCTTACACATCGCACGAACAGTTAATCTGAAATCAGATGCCAGAATTTGAGTATTACACAAGAAAATGTTCCATAATGTTCTCGTATCTGATGGCATTATTCATCCCACTGATCATTAGTTTGGCTCTAAGACATAGCAAAAAGACAGGTTTCAGAGATAAGCTTACGTCAGTAATTCTAGTAGCTTTCTAAAACAATTTGATCTCCAGTTGCATTGTTGATGGAACACTGTGGAACATGTGTATCCAAATGCATATGGACAGGATTAAGTGTAATTCTTAGACTGGGAAAATTTTCATTAAATGTTTTAACTAATGAGATAATAGATGAATTTAAAACACTTTTTGTTAAAACATAAACAAGAAATTAAAAAGTATGTTAAAAGCTCTTTCTCGAGAAAATGGCAAATTTATCACCTGTTTTGACTTTTAATTGTAGATCTTGGTATTTTAGGTCGGTTTCAATATGTATTGCATGAACTTTAGAATTTACGCTCTTTAGTAAAGAAATTACAAAATCAACTTGGTTGTACTGCCTATTGCGTGTTCGAATACAACTAGTTATTATTGTAAATGCATTGTTCTACCAAATACAATTTATATTTGACAACTACAAAATAAATCTGTTCAGCAAAGCTGTAATAACTGGCAGGCGATTTTAAAAGGAACTACGCATTTTTCTTAACCGCCAATTGTTAGAACTCAGCAGACAGAACTTTCATTTGAATTTCTCATAAATCATTGAATGAGCGACGTGTTTATTTGAAGCTAGACAAAACAATGATAGTTTTCGGATTTAAATTAACTGAACCATACAGTGAACACATAAATATAAATAATTTCTTTGTGTACAACATGAGGCATAGATTAATGTTACATATCCTGTTTTCTCATATTCTCGGGGATTTAAGGGTTAAATAAGTCTGGGAATGGTGTTAACCAATAGGGTTGAATTAATTTTTTATCATAAACATATACATTCAACCTTCAAATAAAACTTGCAACCAGTAAAAACAAATTGAATCTAACAGTAATACATTATTTTTGCCGTTACAAAAACTAACTTTCATGGTCTGATTCAGCAGAGCGCTTTCTCATATTCTCGGGGATTTTCATTGGTTGCTAGGTCTTGTCGCTACGTGCACCTGATGTTCTACAGTTAGGTTCAGTGACACAGTGTTATACATTGTCTATCTCGGGGGTGGTATACAGGCGTCTGGAGCTTTAGTTTTGTTATTTTTAAAAACGGTTGAACAGGTCTATGTATTGAAAGTTTATGTAATTGAAACAAACATTTTCAAATTGAAAATTAAATAAATACTATTTACATCTAATTAGCAAAGCAACAATAACTATGAACTGTCCGAACTTTGAAATAAATATCTAATTTTTGCAATGTATGCACAAGAATTCGCTATGCCGTCTGACAACTCGTACTTCGGTGCAGAAACTTAGATGTACCCAGTGATTGCAGACATCGCACTGTGCCCATGTGACTATTTTGATGTTTGGGTCCTCGCGCAGTTTCGGGGGCGTGGTCTTCCCGCAAACAAACATGGAACGTCGTCCTCTATTTCGTCATCTGAGTCTGTGTATGTAGTATTGGGTGCAGTAGTTGGTAACTTTAATCCACTAGTTGAAGGGCGTGGGCTTGAAGGCTCAACAATTTTTAACTTCTTTGGCTTTGATGGTCCAGCAGTGGTAGCTTTCTTCTCTGCCTCAATTGCAAGTAAATCATCCATGTACCCGTCCTCTGTTATCGCTCTTTCACCCGGTCTAGGTTTTGCAGACACCTTTCGCTTTTTACATTGGCATTGATGGACTTCGCCTTGTGAAGATTGGCTGCTTTCTATCTTCAGTCTTAGAAATTCTTCGACAGCTTCTTTACCGGACTTGATTGCCAAAACCTTTTCTAACGGCCGATCTTCTCTGAAAGATTCGCATGGAAAGAGCTTTCTTGTGAGACAACGTTTCTATTCATCGGAAGAATGCCACTTTTCTTAAATGCAGCCTGTAGGTTGGTTGGGCTCATTGCTTTCAAATAAGCTTTACAAGCCAGCTTAGCCATGTCGTAGCGAGTAACGTTCTGTCCCATATTTCTCTGCATAAAATAAGAACACTCTTGGTAATAGTAGGTCTTAAAGGGACCGAAAACTCTAACATCAAGAGGTTGCAGAACGTGAGACGTGTGTGCAGGCAATACAAACAAAACAACATGACGTTCCTTTGCCCAGTCAATCAAAGTCGGGGAGACATGTGAGGCATGCCCATCAAATATTAGCAGTATGGGGTCCTTTTCTGATCCACCTTTGCCGACGTGAGGGAGGAAGTGCTCTTCCAGGTATTGCTTGAAAATGCTGGCATTGGACCAACCTGAATCGGACATAATGCCACGTGCTCCTGGGGTTGCTCCTTTCAGTAAGTCCTCATTAAATCGTTTACCCTTGAAGATGAAATATGGCGGCACACAGTTTCCCAAAGCATTTGCGCAACCGATCAAAGTGGTTGTGGTCGTCCTCGGTGATTTAATTGCCGGTGGCTTACTTCCTTGTGTGGCAATTATATTTGGTGGTCGGTGATCGGGTTGAAGACCAGTCTCGTCCAGATTATAAATGAGATGCGGCTTATCCTGAAGACCGTACTTCTCCATAATATCCCCTAAATTTTGGAAGTACCGATCGACCGCTTCTGGTGTGGTAGACTTTGCTCTGGATGTGTCTAATTTTCTTGGGTGATAAAGAAGCTATACGATTGTTCCATCGAGATAGGAACGAATACAGCCAATTGTTACTCAGTGGCTTGTTCTCTTTTCTTCGCCCTAGATTGAACATAAGGTCTCCCGTAAGACACTGGAATTGGCGGTTAGAAAAGCCATACCCTAGTTGAGCCATTACTTCAGCATGCTCTAACAACGTTTCCTCTTCTTCCTGTTATAAAGTAGTCTTTGGGCCTGTCTTGCAAGAAAAAGGATCTATGACCCCTCTGGTCCTATCACGTACTGTCTGGGCAGGGACACCAAAACTTCTAGCTGCCTTCTCAACATTTCATCCCTTTTCTTTTACGGCCTTGTATGCCGCAACCATACTCTCGGGATCATACTGACGACTCCGTTTGTCGATACGAAAAGGTTTGTTCTGAAATTGACGAGTTTTAACAAATAAGGACGCGGAATATAAACTTCGAGAGTACGCACGGCAATCCTACAGGGAACTGGTCCCCCCATCATAAATTTTGACCATTGGTTTGAAACCACTGGATTCGCAAACTGGGCCGCCATCTTTCGACTTGACCTTCAGCTCACTTTATTACTGACCTTTGGCCACCCGTATTAATTAATGTCAATATAATTTAACTATATTACACATCGACATTGATTGTTTTATTAGAATACAGTATTTCAAAATAAGAAATGAGACATAGCACCACAATAATAGAAGAAGCAAAAATGATAAAACACAAATATGATAATCAAGAAACAATTCTTAATTGCCTTTTAATTGGCTTCAACATAAACAGTCGTGGGACAACTGTACTGAACTGCATTGTACTATTTAGTGGTTTGCAACCGCTGTAAACTGTAAGCATCTGACGATACGGATGTATAGAGCAACCTCCAGATCTGAACCGCTGAAATAATATTTTTGGGGTAAAATGGTGGTTTTTACTTGTGAATTTATTAATATAGGGACATTAATTTATACATTTCAAGGATTAATACCTGCTTCTGGCGCATTTTCGTCTGGAAATCTGCAAACAATTACAAGCTCCAAAAAACTGACAAGTTACCGGATAGCACTGAACGTCACGAGCGTTGCTTCGTTCCGTTTTCGCGAATCCCCGAGAATATGAGAATCCCCGAGAATATGGGAAACGGGTATAAGTATTATTAGAAAAGTTGCCTTTTTTACTTTATTTGTTCCCAAATGTGCAAACAATGAGACATTTTCTTGAGTTTGAGAACTTGAACCGAACATATATTTGCAAGAATACTAACTTAATTACATGAATTTATCTTATCATCTCATCTCATTAAAGAAAATGTTTCCGAAATCAAACCCAAGTTATTCCATAGCAAAGATAGTATGCCTGTTAATTATTTATTGTTACATGCAATGTGCATCTAACTCCTCATATCAGTCATTTATATTAATAAAGTCATGTTGTAATATGTGTTATACATGTACGCTTAATTGCATGTTTATACTCATGTACAGGCATACATGTATATCCATCCATCCGTCCATTGAAACGGTTTGGCAACCTATCAAGGTAGTCCCTTGATCACGAGGTTTAATATAAATAAGACTCTTGAGAGTACAGTTCTTATCTTATTAAAATCAAGGTAAGAGTTTTCCCCTTAATATAAATTCGTATTAAAATCTATTTGATACTTTGTATTGTAAAGTAAAACTATATGTACTGATATGGAGAAACCTTTTAGAACATTCCCCTGAAACTAAGTTGAACTAAATCTTTATCAAACGTGGGTCATTTAATAATTTATTTAATACGTTAGTGATAAAAAGTTCAATAAGTAAGTTTGATTTAAGAAATAATCTTTTGCTTGGAGTGCTTTATCGAAATTAAAGCATTACCCGGAGGTGATGTACCTGGCGGAATAATTCACGAGGGCGAAGCCCGAGTGAATTATTACGCAGGCACATTACCGACGGGAACTGCTTCAATTTCGATAAAGCACTCCAAGCCATATATTATTTCAATTCTTTTAAGCCGAATTTGTGAAAACTATCGTTACTACTACGGACTCTTTTTTCAGTGCGGCGGTTATGTGTAAAATAGCATAAATAGTGGCTGTTGGAATTCACTCTCCTATTCGGGCAACCAGTCAATATATCATGCATAACTATATTATAAAAACTTATTTTAGTTTAATCATCTAATACATAAAATATAAAAAAAATACCCGACAGTGACATTATGCAGAAGACGTCAGATTCAGAACCTATCAAAGCAGACAATCGATTTAAAAGCGAACCGTTAATCTGAACTGTACAACGTTTTAACGTGGAGTAATGACGTCAGTGTGATGACGTCAAAGTTTTCATTCATTGTTTTGTCTCTCGGAATCAAAACATTGTATGACGTTTATTCTGAATTGTCTTAGCCTTTTTAAAGGAAAATAAGAAGAAGGTATTCTAAGGCTTACTTGACGGAATCAAAAATATTATTTAGGTTCTTAAACACAACTATTTCATGCGACTGCTGTATTTATACATATATTATTTCTATTTCTATATTTTATTTGCTGCGCGGGAGTAATAAGAAAAGTCGGAAGGAGCTACTTCCATGTCTGAAACTCCGCCTTCTTTTCCGGGTGCTTTAATCATATTAATGCACTCGAATTGACTATAGAAATATACCATAGGCATATTAGAATATATTGTAAACACTCTAGATTCCATAGTTTCAATCCCAATCTTCCAAGAAATCTCATAAAGTTATAAACATATTGTTAAAGAACTTGCAAATGATTCTTCTCCACAAATATCATGTATCTAGCAGGTGTGTTGATATTCCGTTGACGTTGTACGATGACCAAGAACATTGACTGATGATCTATTTGCTTTAACATGGCATAACGCTTTGCTACTAATATGTATTTATATTTTTTCTAAAATGGAAATGACCTGTACTGTAGACATGTTACTTCATCACTGTTGAGTATTCGACACACTTAAGTAAGATCTGCCAAATGCGTGTTAACGATTAGCAAGTAAGATCGTATTTCATACAATATTCTTAAAATTAAATGTTGAGGCATGTAAGTAAGAAAACAAAACTATTGCATAAAGCAGAAATAAACTGTGATGTTCCATATGAAATTAGAGGCCTCTCCCTAGACCAAATTGTGGATGCAGCGAAATTGCTTGTTTCTGTCTACTTAATGGCGACTTTCTTTCATTCTGTAAATTGATTCCTCAATAGAACTTGTAAAACTGATTAATAGAGATGTCCTGTTCGGTAATGCGTCTATGTGTTTATCTCTAAATCATGTCTATTTGCAAAAATATACATAACAGAGGAGCTGCTAAGAAAACAGATTACTGGCGGGAAATAATTACCTGTGTCTAGACACAACATCTTTACTTTATGTTGCCTTGAATAGTATGAAAGTATCATCAAGTGTCTATCTTAAAGACTGTCAACTTGATATCTTTTTGTCTTTCTGGGCAGAATGTTGTCTGTGTCGTATCGTACAAGTGATAGAGCGAGGATATTTATAAACGTTAGCCTTTATTTTCTTATTTCGTGCAAGTTGAATTCAAAGATTCAAAATGCAATTTGTGGATTCAGAACAATTCATGAATAATAAGGTGAAAATCGCAATACGTCTTACATTGTACGTGGAAGTATATCTTCGTAGGAAAGTGTGAGATCCGTACTAACTTCAGATATATACAAAGGAACATTTACTTGAGACAAAGTTTGAGTTCAAAATGCATGTAAGCCAGACAATACCATTTGTTAACTTATGCTACAATTATGCCGATGCCTTTGGCAAATACAAGTCAAATGTTAGAAAATCAAAACAGTCAATTAATTACAATTATGTCATATAGTTAACTTGCTGTAATTCAAAAACTTTTGCCGCATTCCATTAAATGTACAGATACAAAATGCAATTGATCATTCATTCTGCAATACATGTATTGGATATTGTGTACTATTGATGTATAGGTTCTTAAACATTTAACAGTAAATAAATTGGGAGGAATTAAGTCTTGTCAAGACATAAGACGCTTGGAAGAGGAAAATAGTTTCTGAATTTCTTTTGACGCGGTTGAATCATTAAAATACTTGTAAATGTCATAACTTGGAGGGAATATTACTCATGACCAAATAATGGAGACAATAACAATTGTTGCATGATTTCATAACATTACAGCAATATTTTCTAAGAATTATTGCCTTTAATGTGGAAACTGATGACATAAATTACCATATAACATAAATGATTTTCGTTGTAATGACCGATATTGTCGTATAATTCAAATAGCAGATCTTATTGCACGTCTACTTGTCTTAAATCCTGATATTCATATTTATTACAAAATTAAATGTCCGCATTTGGGTTTCAGATAAAAAAATGCTACGCAGAGAATTTTATATTTTGCAATTGCTGGTACATGTTATGCATCAAAGTATTTTAAGCAAACATTTGAATTTAATGCGTGGTTAATGAAATTTAATATTTCATTTGAGACTGTATATGCTGGGAATTGTTGATACAGGCATTTGCCTCTATGTAAACATTTTTTGAGTTCAAATGCCTTTGATGTCGGTGATACGGGCCGAAAACGATCACGGACGTAGGTGCCGATAACTGATATAACTAGGTGCCAGAAAATGTTTGAGTCTATTTCCGGTCAACGTGTAGCAACGTTAGACTGTCAGCACGTAAAACGTTGACGAATTGACAACGTGACGTAACGGAAAGGCCGCCGAAAGGACACATAAGTCTCTATCTCAACGTTTAGAATTTAAATTCAGGCTTATTGAGCACGAAATGAGGAAACTGACACGTTTGCTTTTGTGGTAGTAGACTAATTTATTCATTCAAGGCCTTTATCTTTTGAAATAGTATAAGATTGCAGGAGTGCGTTTTGAATCACTTGTCACTCCCATTTTCAGCAAAACCGATGTTCAACATATGCAAAAAAAGGTAATATACGTGGCAGGTGTGCCTTAAGGCAAATGGCACACTTGGTTCAATTGGCCCTGGGCTAAAGCCCTCGGGCCATAGCTCACCAATGTGCCATTCGCCTAAGGCACACCTCCCCTTATACCCACGTATTCAACTTAAGCTAAAGAAATAATAGCTAAATACAGACAAAATTAAATCCTTTTTAATTAACTTAGACATGATCTATATGCAATGATGCAGCAATTATGAAAATGTTCGAATAAACATTCTACTCAGACTTAGACACGTTGAGCTACAGTGTTTAAGTTTTGCATAACATAAACGTTCTCAAGATTATCATCAATCAGACAAGACTTCAGAAAGACCCAAGGGTTCTCAGTTGATATCTATGTAATAATTACAGTGAACGCAGAAAATAATCAGTACAGTATACTATATCGTCAATTTAAAAAGCACCTCGCAAAATCAACAGATGAGTACAATTACATGTCATACAATATACGTAGTCGTTCGAGACACGGTTTAAGCATTTAAAGATGTGTGAACGTTTTGAAAGTTTAAGCTTTAAATATGTACAGTAGGTGAAATTAGGAAATGTATGAGATTTAAAACGAAAGAATGTATAACAATGCGAATGACAGGGTACGATAAAACAATAAATATGATCCGGCAAGTAACAAGTAGACAAACGACTGCCAAACAATCTAGCTTTTTACATGTACATTAATGTAGCCACTTCTTGGCATATGAGTCAATTTTTTCAGTATCGCAAATTAAGTTACAAATAGTTAAATATTAACAAGTAAATTTATTAAGATGAAAAGCACATAAGTAACTACACATAATTCAAACGGCCTCTGATTTGGGATCTGTCTAGAAAATATTATAATTGTAAAAAATAATTCATAAATGTTTATACTTATCAAAACTAATGTCGAAATTAATAATTTTTAATTTTTTCTTAAGTATGACTTACTATTTCAATAAGTCAACGGTAATACCATACATGTACGAATACATTAAGTACTTGGCCGTCTTGTTATAATTAACTTTCTTTTACACCTTTGAACTACGCAATTTTACACACAAAACGTATCTTCTCTCTCCAACAATGCGTTATAATACCAAATAAAGAAACCACGAGTTCAAACCACAAATTACGCTAGCAACGAGCAACCGCTCACCAAGCTTTTATTACTGGCATTTAACATAATTTTGGCTAAATAAACATATTATTATTTTCAAAATTTGCTACGTACCAGTATGCATGGGAAACGTACTAGAGTCTTGGCAAGTTCACCCTGGGAGAAATCCCAGGGTAAGTTGGGACTATAAACAATCATAATTAAACATCACTATACTTTATCACTTATTTTTCTTAATGAGAATCGGTTAAGAAAGTAACCGTTGCATTCATTTACCACTATTAGTAATTCAAAAATGAACACAAAGTTATACATAGTGAGTGGAACTAGAATACTACAATGCTAAACAGTCTCAATTGAAAATGAGAAAGAAGTGACGGTAAGACATTTTTCTGGCTTCGGACGCCAATTGAAAATCCCTTTGACACTCACACCATGTCAAATACATGTAACTTACACTTCACAGAAGTTAGGCATTTGGAGGGTTTTGAATAATAAATGTTTTACAAACAACTAACTCGATATGTGAACTGATAAGAGTAGCATTAGAAGTTAAGGTTCACATTGCTGTGTGAAGAACTCTTGAAAATTTAATTGGCTTACTGTAACAAATGTTAAACAAGGTCAGCAGCAAGCGGAGGAGACTTTAAAACTGTCAAAGCAAAAACACAATTAATTTCTCTAAATAAACAATTAATGCATGTTTGTATAAAAGATGCACTAGATCTACACCTATCAAATTACTACAATGCTGTAACAAACATTGCCTTCTGTAATATGGATAATGTGTTGATTTGTGGCTTTGATGAAATCGTTAAATTAATAACTGAGAGGTAGAGTTAAGGATTGCCGTTTTAATTTAATCTAAACCTGATAATGTATTACTCATTGTAATAGGTTCACCAGAAATAATATTCTAATTATTCAAGTAAATCTATATTACATGAGCATACTCAAAATATATGGAAGTATGTCAACTTGAATATACTTTTCGGATACATTTATTAAATTTTTAAAAAAGTATTACTGTACTGTACTTAAATGTATTATTAAAAAGTCCGCAATTTTAATACAAGTATAGTACTTGAAAATAACGTTTCCTCAATATAGCTGTCTAATTTTCATTTCCATCCATTCAGATTTAAATTATGATTTGCGAATTATCTGTTGTGTCTGTTAATGGAGCTTTTCTTAGCACAGTGTCTACAGATTATCTTCCAATATAGTAGACATTATTTTGAATCTTTACAGTCGGTCAATATATTTTGCTTAAAATATACTATTGACTCAAATCCTTGTCATTTTTCCAGACATATCGACATTAAAACAGCAATTTCATAACTGAATGATTCATTTAGAAATGATAAAGTACATATTTAGCTTCCATCAAAATTAACCTTCAGCTATGAAGAGGTATTTGATACTGAGACTTCATTTAGTGTCCGATGCCAGGTGAACGGACACTGATTGATATATCGTATCGTTGCAATTTATGCATATGCATACAATAGCGTCTGATCTACATGCTACGTTAAACAAGCAAATTCAGTGATTATATAGCCCCCGCCAAATGAAACAAACTACTGAAAAAGAACCACTTGAAAGTGTATTGGTATGTTTGTTTCAGAGCAAAAATAGAAATTTATCCACCCTACTGGGGCCTCATGTCTGAGAGGATACTGATTTTCTTCATGTTACAGTCAAAAGGAATTTAGTTGTTGTAAGTTGAATTTAATCAGTACTACTAGTTTTAGACAACAATAATTCTTAAGTTTCTATATAGAATAGTTATGTAAGAAAAAAAACTTCATCCCCCTAAGGTTTTCATTTCTGTAAATATCCAGATTCTATATTTTCCGATGGTAGAGAATACAGAATTGATTATTTGTGCCAAACAAAATCAAATTCTGACAAGCCTTTCCAGACACAAGAAGCATGTTTAAATTTCAACCACCCCAATTGGGGCCTCATCTGCATATTATAGTTATACAGAACGCATATGTTGTACGTAAAATTAAATCAGGACTATAAGTTTCACAAAACATAAAATCTTAAGTTTCTATATAGAATACTTAAAAAAGTGCTACATCCCCTTGAGGGCCCTATTTCTTAAAATACCACAGGTCTGGGTGTGGTTATTAGACAGAATGATCATTAAATTATTTGACCAAATTACAATTAAATTTAGATAACCGGTTGCAGAGATATAGAATTTTAATGTTTTCATATTGAATAAAGAAGAAAAAAGCAATTAAAGGGCAACAGTTCTCGAGATACCAAGCCAATCCTTATGAAAGTTGCATGTGCGCCGCTTCATTATGCTAGTGTATACTTATTCTAAGTTTCATGAAATTATTTCCATTCGTTCTTTATTAATGGCACCGGATGGACTGACGGACGGACAGATGGACACCGCCAAAACAATACTCCTCCGCTTCTGTGGGGTGATGATAAATGTAAAAAGTGGGCATCATCAATTATGCAAATGTTATTCAAATCGATAGTTTCAGTTTAGTGCATAATGAGAACCTTTATACATGTGAAGCAAAAGGCATGTTACATAAGTATAAGTATTGCCACAGTTGCTATTTTTATAAACGTGTATTCTAGTCACCTAAGATCAATTAAAATAGGATAACATTTCTTTATTTTTGCTTACACACGGTGGGGAATCACATGATCAAAATAATCTCTAAACAAAAGTAGATCTGTGAAAAATGTGGAAAATAAAGAAAGCCTTTTACCTGTACATATAAAATGTAGTCTATCATACGGCAACATAAAATATTCAAAAACTATACAGGTCTCAATCATAGTCACCTACCGATTGTGCTGAACACTTCAAAACTAAATTATTTCAGTTTCTTGTAGTGTTCAGCACAACTGGAAGGTAATTATGATCGAGACCTGTGTAGTTGTCTAATACTTTTATGTTGCTATAAGATAGGCTACATTTTACAGCATAGCTAAACGGCTTTTATTGTTTTCTAACATTTTTCATAGATTTACTTTTGTTTGGAGATTATTTTGATCATTTGATTCCCCACCGTGTTATATAAGTGTATACATGTATTATCATCGCTTACTTATTAGAAGACTTATCTACATGTAGCTCTCAGCCAAATTGTTCGTTTACTCAATTATCAGTAATGTTCATCAATTTTGTTGTTGTAAAGAGAGATATCTACTGATAGACAAAAAAAGTCGACTTATAGCACAAAATAACAAATAATGTGTCCCATACTGTCTATTTATTGGTGACTGTCTTTCATATAGTAGGGTTATACATCAATATTATTTGTAAAACTGATTAATAGCTTTGGGAACTCTGCTAGGTAAATGTGTCTGGACGATTATCTCTATACCATGTCCATTTACAACGATATTCAGTGTTCCAGGGATGTGTTACAGTTAAATGAAACTGTTAGGCTTGTGTATCGAGACAATAACTTTCCTTCGATAAAAAAACAACACATTTTCTATAGAAAGGCCACCTTTCCCTACAACTGGTTTTACATGTATGCTATTGTTTGATATGAAAAACATTTGCCCACAGATAAGAGTGTTCTTTATTTATCTTTGTTTATATCACCAGAACAGGTTTACAACATTTTAAAGACTATCCGACGATTGGGTCCCTTGGGCTTTCTGGGCAAGCCCTATGGGCATGCCCATGTTGGACCCTTATGGGACCCTTGTGGGCAAGCCCATGTGGGTTTGCCCATAGGGGTCCCAAATGGGTCCCATATTGCAGCACTTTTAGAAAAAAACGAATATTTATTCATTAATTGGTTTAAAACTCATTTAATTTGAAGAAGCATGTGACTAGCTTGATTTAAACTGCTTTTATTTTATATAAAAATAGTAATTCAACACATACGCGTATATATTACAACCCTTGTGGGACCCATAAGGGTCCCATTTGGGCTTGCTGTTAACGTCAATACCCCTTGATAGGTGCATGGAATTAATTTATTTTGTTTTTAATATAGGTTTTAATTTTTATACGTTAAATATATAAGTATCATAGTTATTATCAAGAATTTAATAATCGCTTTGCTTTTGAAAATAAAAAATTCGAGCAGCGCTATTTCCGCCTCCGCCAAATTTTGAAAACAAGCTGACGAGGGATTTTGAAACGGTAAATAGATACTATTTCTTTTGAATTTAGAACCACAATCTCACATAATCGACCTGTCGTTTTAAATTCATGCACATATTGTGTGTATAGGAAAGTTGTAACCGCATTTTAAGTTTTTGTTTGCCTTTGCAATGTATTTTCGCGGGAGTCAGTCGTCAATTTTCAAGTGTGTGACATTCTCTATATAAACTGCCCACGTCAATGGTCATTTTTGCCTGTTTCACGCGCATGTGTAGATTTGTCATAATTATTTAAATGTGCGGTAAGCTATATTCTGCTTACATCTAAGCACCAACTTATGTATTTTCTTATTATTGTAAACAGGCCAGCAAAAAGGCTATATGATTCGTCTGAGGATGATGGAACACACGGTGAAGTGGATGATGAGAATGAGGGGGACACTGCGAGTAGGCCACCACAATCTGAAATGCCTGCCTCAGACACAACACCGAAAAAGACACCTGCTGGAGGCGTATTTTCACCTCCGCCTCTTTTAATGACACAGGCACTGTGAGAGTCAAGCATTGAAGTGGGGAGGCCAGTTCGGCGGTTACTCCACTACATGTACGAGGTCCATCTGAAGCGCCATCCCTTTGGCAGAATATTGGGCCTTGGAAGTAAACTTAGAGCTGTAAATATATTTATTTTATACCTATAAATATTCTGTCTACAATACAAGCCAACAGACACAACTGTATTTGTTTGAAAAGGTGTATTCTTTTCATAATTATAAAATGTTTATGATAAAAGGAACATTATGTTATGGTAGCATGTTGGTCCATGATGGTATCTGTATAACTTCTGCTTTTGTCTCGCGTGATACGACTTTTCACAAACAACTCTAAGTGATAAAAACCCATGGAACAACATGTTAACATAATGTTCTGTTTATATATTATTTTAAAATAGTTGCAGTACTGTAATCACTACACTTCTGCTTTTTAATAATACAAAGTAAGCTTACAAGTCCAGAACGTTGACATTTACTGGAATTTATGAGTTTATCATTATCGCAGTGATAGTTCCTATTAAATACATTTTTGACATCGTTTTTCAGACAATGTGGGAGGAGAATTGTGAGATGAAGAGAATGATGCAGCGGTTGCCGGCCAGGTCAGCAACATATGACCAGTCGATGCAGTCGGAGCAGATGGAAGCATTTGAAGAGCTTCTCGGAGATCAAACAAAGCTGTTATCTGTGGTAAGCATAGTGTTAGTCATGTATGTGAATCTTTTAGTTATTTAATCAGGTAACTGAACAAACTCCATTGCTGACCCCATACCCACTGACCTAAATGCCCAGAAACATAATGGTCTGTTGTGAGCACATGTATATTTTATCATTCTGCTATATTTATGTTGGAACATATTGCATGGCGGACAAAAACTTTGCTGCATTAATTGTGGAACTGAAAAATGACATGTTTTAATTAATTGGTTCATTCAGTTACCACAGTTATTTATTTTAAATATGCCATTATAGCCATGTGCACAACATAATTTTGAAAATTCATAGTGTAAAAATTTATATTTAGAAACAAGTTTGTTTATGCATTCATTTAAGGTGAGGTATCTTTCTACGTTTGGTAGGGCGGGCGTACGTATAACGGTAGACTGCTTGAGGAAGGAGGCCATGTCGAACCAGCTGGCCAGGGAATACAATATAAAGAGGCTTAAGAGAAAGAAGAAACTTATACATTATAAACAGTATTACATTAAATGTTGCTACTTTAGTGTACCAAAGTTATGATAAAAACTTCAGTATTGTAAAATTTAAAACTATGTATGTCAAAATGAAATTCCGTGGATTTACAAAAACACAGTTTCCTGGGACTTTTATTTAGTGCACTTCTAAGTTTTACACGTAAGTATTAAAACAAATGTTTCTGTGTTGATATTTATAAATTCAAGCTACAGTAGTGGATATTATTGGATATTGCAGTTTGTCTATTGATTTTAGAAATTAGGATTTGTATAATGATACACTATTATAAATACATGACAATAACATAGACTTTTCTCTTCGAAGATCGTGTTTTAAAGGTTGAATTTTGATTTATTTCTTATTCTGATTATATGCATGCCATTATTATATTATGAACCATCGTGAGATTACTTAATAAAGTTTTAGTGTTAAAGCATATAGTGCGTTGTTTTCTTGCAGGATAATATCATAATGTAGTCCTTTGCCCGATAATATCCCTCTGTTCCAGGAAAAAGAGAGTTAAAGCATATAAAAATAAAAATGGAAGTTCAAGAATCATGCCCCTGCTATTACATTCCAGCTTAAAGAATTTCGCATGTTTGTATCCGATGTTTCTGACAAAAGGTTTATTGAAAGCCGGAAAACTTAAAATTGAAGTAAATGCAAATGGATATAGCCAAGTAATGCAAGATCTGTCCAAAATGGAAGTACTAGTATCTGGGATGCCCATGTGGGACCCATATGGGTCCCATATTACATGTTTATGGGGCTGCCCATATGGAACCCACGAGGAACCCGGTTGCACTTCCCATCTGGGTCCCATATGGGCAGCCCATATGGGACCCATGTATGTGCCCATAATGGACCCACATGGGTCCCATATAGATTGCTAGCTGGGATATTACACATTGTTTACATGTTTACATGTTTATGGGGCTGCCCATATGGGACCCATGAGGAACCCGGTTGCACTTCCCATCTGGGTCCCATATGGGCAGCCCATATGGTACCCATGTAGGTGCCCATAATGGACCCACATGGGTCCCATATACACTTAACAGGTTTAGAAACGCAAATATTTCCCCTGTTGAACATTTTTATTTGAATGACGCTATTGTTTTTATTTCTATTTAAGTCATTTTTTGCGATGAATTATTGAAACTTTTACAATAATTCAATTTTATATTGTTTTTGTTGTGTATGAAATTTGAATAAATTTGAAACACGATAACACTATCAAAATTAATAGTTTGCCGCTTTTGCGTTTCTAAACCTGTTGAGTGTAGATTGCTAGCTGGGATATTACTTCACATTGTTTACTAGATACGGAATATTTGTGAAGTAGCGACTTTAATGCCCGCACTGTACATGTAGATAAAATATATCATGTCACATCAGACAATATTCCAGAGCAAAGTGAATTTTAAAACATTATCTACGGTAAGGTCTTCCTGTGATACAAAGATAAACACGTTTATCATGAGCCATATCGTAAAGTTTATTTGTGTTTAATACCTAATGTTCGTAGAAACTTGCAGGCATATATTTACCTATCTCTTCTTGGTAATGTTTTCATTGAAACAATATTAAATAAACTTTTAGACATAATAAAGTAATCGCGTATCGTACTGCATCCATTATCTTTAATAAATGTATGACCATTATTTGCCGTACCTAAGTGAATTTAGGTAGCGGCGAGCCGTACGTTAAGATACCACGTTATCGTGTACCTCCATGAATCGTTAAACGTAAACTGAACGAGAAAAAATGTTTTGCATTTACCAGATATATTGCTTCATACAGACCCGTTTACCTGGAAAAGTCTGCCTTTCTATAAAGAATTTATTGTCCACATCAAATACCACTCTTAGTAATAAGAAATATGAAAACTAATCTGTTAAAATTGATCACGTTGTCCCAATATTTTATTTTGTATGGATGATGTTTAAAAGCTGATATGTAAAACAATGGGTTACGGTAAGATTTATTGTATAGTCAATATGCTCATTTATTTAACCAACTGTTCGATCGAATTCCGGACAGTTACCATCATGTTCTGTTTACGTACAATGTTATAAGCCCGACGATGTTAACAACATACATGTTTCATCGTACATAAGATTCAGATAAATTCGGTTTTAACCTATCAAATTACCATTTTCGTCTCTGCCCGTACATACTTTCTAGATTAAGAAAGTTTTCTGATGTACATGTGTATCTAATGTTGTTCATATTATATAGTATGAAATGTGTTAATCGAGGTATATGTAATCTAAATATTATTTCAACCTTAATTTGTTTTATATACTATTATCTATAGATTAGTTTCCTTCATGGTTGTATTGATATACTGTTACTCATAAATAATCTCGACAAATTAGTTCCGCTATATTCACGGATGTTAGTGAAGCGCGAACTTTAGTTTGCGTGAAAAAGTCCCATGATTTCGCGAATGAATTGGTGAAAACAAGTTTTGTATACATAACTTGTCTGAACATTGTTGATGCAGAGCTACATGACAGGTTAGTCGAATTTCACTGCATCCTGTTGTTACAAAATGAATGAAATATTGTCATTAAGCACTGAAAAGCACACTTTTTAAAACAAGTAATTCTAATCAATATTTTATGTCAAAAGCAGTATAACTTGAAATAATTTGCAGTCCTAACCCAAACTTATGATCTGCTTTTTATAACAGACATATTGTATTTGCAAGGGTAAAACATATGTCAATGACAATGATAATGACAAAGATTTTATTTGATACTGGCCTCCGGCCCATGACAATTATACAATTTTACATATTCAATATTAACATATAGACTAGTGTATAAACCACCATATAATGTGTATACGTATACATGTTCCAGTATGTTCTCAGTTGTGATTTTTCTTCCTATCCATTAGTTAGCCTTTACGAAACGGAACTTAAGGACATTCTTTTGGAAACCGGATTATTTTTAGCAGAAAGTTAAATCAATTGATATGTTGTTTATGGCATATTGTTCTGGCACATTTCCTAACGAGTGACAAAACTTCTACATCTTTATGCCATATTCGCTATTATTCAACTGCCGACGATTTAAGCATTCGAAATGCGTAAATCTTTTGTTTTAAGTTCACGAAATGTGCCTGCATATAAAGGTCTAGTTGAATAAGATATGATTGCACAAGGAGGTGCTGATATATGCAAAGGAAATCAAGCATATGTCTCAAGAAAAAAGCCTGTAAAGGACTGTACTCTTCTGTGTATCATTCCTAGTGTATTTTACAGAATCCAATGAAATCATGATTGAAAATGTCGATTTATTTGTTAATTTTATATTAGTCAAACTAAGTCGTCAACAGCAATTATTGTAGAAAATTGTTTAAACGTTTACCTCCTGTGCTCGATGCATTTTTGTATCATCAAACAGAAGAAACAATGAGACTATTATTTTTGTACGGCCTTTTAAACTCGGATATTCGTTTGACTGTTTTGCTTAGAACATTGCAGACAAATATTTTATCCTGAATCAATTTTGCTAATAAAATGTATAGTGGCGTTAATGTATATTCAAAGATTGTGCATTTCATGACATAATCACAGTAGACAATCGTCATTTTTATTGGAAATTATTGATACCAGGACTGTTTCAAGCCATAAATGTCAGTCAATAGCAAAAGATATTCGACGGAAATAATGAGTCGATTTTCTTGTCATTTTCGCCAGACATATTGACAATAAAACAACAAAAATGCAGAAATAATATAGTTGTTTTTTGCTTACTGTTTGATTTAGTTTTACGCTATTCAAATACTATAACACATCAATATTTTTGTGCCATGTGCTCGGTTGCAGGACGAACATTGTGTAAATGACACTTTGATCACATTTATTCCGCATATGTGCAGAACGGAGTTGCGATAGAAAATCAATCATAATTAGATTGTATAAGATAGAAATCTTGGAATATTGAAAAATAGCAAGTCCAGTGTACACAAATTTTCTGTTCTACTAAGAGCTGTATAGCAACTTAACTTCTATGTATACACAAAATGTAAAATAGGTAGATAAGAACGAAATATAAAGCCAGAAATGACACTTCGTATACGTCAAGATGCACGCCAGTAACAATCGCAAAGTTATGAAGACAACTCGGTACATAATTATATATTTATAGGAAGTTGTTCCCGCCAAAAACAGTAACAGTCAAAAACAAACTTTGCTTGAAAAAGGTATACCAAAATATGCATATAAAAGTACTGATATACAATATTGCTGCTACAAATATAAACCTGCATATTTTAAATGAAGCAAAGAATAAAAAAGAAGTAGTTAACATCTCCTAAAAATTTAATTTCTTTCACCCTTGATGGTGGAGAGAAAAATAGAAAACACATTTTACTGACACTTAAATAGTAGCGAAAATAGTGCCCCGTTACTGAATATTAATATAAAGTGAGCATCATATGTAGTGAGTGGAAGCAGGTAACTGAATCACTGTCATGATTGCGTTGCTGTGTAAACTATGTATAGAGTAGATTTCGTAAGGACATCTGTACTGAGTGAAAGCAGGTAACCGAATCACTGTCATGATTGCGTTTCCGTGTAGAAAAATGTATAGTGTAGATTTTAAAAGAACATCTGTACTTGGTGAATGCATGTATTAAAACTGAATCGCTGTCATGATTGTGTTGCCGTGTAGAAAAATTGTAAAGTGTAGATGTTGTAAGAAGGTGCATGGTACATCTATGATAACATCAGTAAATTCGTTTTTTTCAAGTTCCTACAAGCCTATTATTCTTTGCAGTCCCTATTGTCTATACCTCCATTAAGTTAAATGTTTTCTGCATCCACCGGTATATAGCACTGGCCAGAAAACGGTCTTGTTTGTACATGCTCGTAAATAAGTTGATGTATTTTTTAAACAAAAATCAAAATGAGTTTTGTCTCAAGACTGATATGCAGCTGGTGATATATACTGGTGGATGCAGAAAACGTTTCATTTTCACGGAGTTATATGCAACATCGAGTTTAAAGACAAAAGGGGTTATATTAACTCGAAAAACATGTAATTAAGTTGTCTGCTATCTTACAAAATCTACACTATATAATTATTTTATGACAAAGCTGTATCTGATTTTGTAAAATGATGAATCAATGAAACTTGTGAAACTGATTAATAGAGATATCCTTTTGGGGAAATGAATTTACAGTTAATCTCTGAGGCATGTCAAATTACAAGATATAACGAATCGCAACGTAATAAATTAACTTCCAAACTTCCAAACCAATTGGATAGCTCACAAAATATTCAAGATTAATATGATAAATAAGTACACAGAAGAATAATAGACATAACCAATACAAAACAAGATATAGGTCCTAACGATGACTAGACAGCGACCGATCATCCTGTTGGCAAATTGATCTAAGAAAGTTTGGAATAATTGAGTCTTTAACCGTCGTCTTTTATGATGAGCAAATAATGACATTGTTCAGTTTTTTATTTTAGCTTTTGCAATTAGTTAACGTTCTGCCATGACGGTCATAAAGCAATTTTACCTAAAAACATTGATTTATAATGATCACGGCGAAAGCAGTTGTATTGAAAAATATTGTAATTCTACATGTTGAACTACATTTTGTACTATAGCCAAACATATGAGCGAGACTGGATGGTTACCAACCATAATTTGACCTTGAAGCGAATCCTTGGAGAAAAAGAACTTTTCAGCTATTATGACATAATTACCACACTTTCAACAACAGTACCGTAGTAGCATTAAATTCAACGTTGCATATAATTCTTAATAAACAACTGATTTACATTTCCATGACAAGTCACATATCAAATAACCATTCACAGAAGTGTGATATATCGCACAGAGAATTGATTTCTTAATTCGTTGCTATTTTGCGTCCATAGCATACAATGTATTGAATCGAGAAAATAAATGTTAGGCATTTTAACAGATAAATTGCCATCTACAGACCTGTTTGTCTGAGAACGTCTGCATTAATGGACATAATCTATTGCTTGTGCCACTGACCATTCTCAGTTATAAGAGATAATAAAATTAATCTATTGATTCTCCTAGTGCGGACCCAAGTTTTATTTACAGTGACGCCGTAAATTGTTTTAAACGTGTCTATCTTGGTTTAAGTCTACCATAAAATATAGCGATAAAGTTATCACACACATATAAAAACGAAATAATTAATTATTACATTATAATTCATCATTAAATGCTTAGTCTGAGCTTTATTATCCAAGAGTATTATTACCGTATTTTAGCCCGCATACTTATCGAAACACCACGAATCATTCATTGAGCTCGAGTAAGAGCTTGAAGAATAATGTTCACATATTACACGTGCAAACATATTTAAATCAAACTTAAATTACCTGTATCAATCATTTCGCTCGGTAATTTCGACAGAATTGTGTTGATATATAATGCGTTTCGAGAATGCGGATCTGTATTTGGTATTCGATTTTGAGTTATGACTTCTATCCGACGGGCATATTTGATTTACGAAAATACAAATATAGCTTTATATATAAAGTGAACTGAATATCCATTTATTTTTCTGGCACTTTTCCTAACACCGCCCAAGATTGGCAAAAGAAAAAGAACCATCAAACGAAGTTATAGGAAATTATTTATTTTGCTTTCCTGTGCCAATACATCTTCTTCTGTATTTGTATAGATCCATTTGTTGTAAACATTCTCAGTTACGTAATTCCAAATTCACATTATCCTATCACGTTCTTTTATGAATATTTACAATTGTCTTGCACTTACGACAAACGTCTGACATTCATGCTTGCATTGACAGTTCTATTTTTACGATGAACCTAACGTTATTTATTTCTCTCTTTGTTTTATTTGGGGGGAGGGGGGGGGGTGAATGGGGGATGTTTTGACCTATTCTACCAAATGTACGCAAAGAAAAATGGAGATTAAAACAATATCATTTATTGTAATGTTCTATTCATATATTTTATCTTGTTTTGCTGGTTTTACTAAATTTACAAGACTCTTGTTTAAATTATGTTTCGTTTCACAAGAAATATCAAATGTGCAGTGTGTTTTAAACAATGTATACTGTATGTCAAACACTAAAATAAATTAAAAAGTTAACAAACATGAAGCGCCAAATTACAAAACTACGGATAGACGAACAGAAAATTAGCAATTTGTGTTTGAGACTAGAAAACTGTACATGTACCTACAGAAATCATTTAAAAAATAGAGGACCATCGTTGTTTGTGCTATCCGTTAGTAAAACGAGTATGGAAGAAAGGAATTTTAAACCGTTGACCAGAAATGAATTTCTATGCGCAGGACTTTGAAATTATGTCAAAACCTTGTGAAGTAATCGGATCACTTTACGTCACATAATCGTATATCTTATGAAATCTCAAAAAACAACCATCCTTTTTAGAAGTTACAATTTTTCTTATAAAGCCAATACTGATGCAATTGCACGAGTTGTTAACAATGACTGTCTGAGGTGATTGGCCATACCATTTTATCAAATCAGTCAAAAGTTTGTTTGGGAACTAACATTGGTTAAAAAGGACATACATCATGTCGCATTGTAAGAAACAAACATGTCTGCCTTTTAGTACATGCGACGGTACTCCAAATCCTATTAACGGACCATCGGAAGAATCATTCTGCAACGTACTACTTGACAATTTCGTTGTTGTTAAAGTTGACAATTTAAGATTTTAACCCTACGATGTTACGTGAGGTGAATTTCAAAAATCGTATTCCTTTTTTCAGTGTGACAATTTTAAATGATTCAATTGAACACTGACGCTCTATGGTATAAAGGAAAACGCTTATTTGACAGCTAAGAGACCTAACATAACAGTCTCTGGTACGTATTGTCTAATGATCGTGCTGTACGTGCCAATAGAAACTGTGGCATAAGGGTCAGTGTATTAAAGTGCACCACGATCTGCTTAACAATATTTTGCCTTTTCTGTAAATTTAAAATGGAATAAGTCAACTCTTTACTGTTAACTTATAAATATTGTTTTATATTTCAAACTAGTTATACGTACTGAAGTTTTGTTTTCAGTACGTTTATAAGTCAAAGGTTTCAATCACTGACAGGTAGTTTCTTACTAATGCGAGCTAAGTAAAACATGATACAGTTTGGGGTTTGTTGGGTGATGGCTACCTATGATTTACTAGGAGTCCTAGCCTTCTGTAAGAAAAGTTACCAACAAAGAAGGAATGGTCAGCAATAAGTTAAGTTCTACATACTGTTTCCACATCAGTTTGATTGATTCAAGTGATGTTACTACCCACAAATACTATAGCAACTGCAGATTAATTTTTGTTCTTGTCTGCCTATTGACTACGTCTTAAAAAGACTTATGAATATGGTTCAACACTATTAGTTTCTTCCATGAGCATGCGGTTCAGATCGAAATATTCGTCAAGGAGGGTAACTGTTTGGCGGGAACGAGGCTCTGCCAATACTCCTTACTTAGCAATATCTATAACTCGAACACAAAGAGCCCCTATTTTCGATGTATTTGCTAGGTAGAGTGAATGATTAATGGACATTTCAATTTAATCAGTGTGTTGAAAAGCAGCGAATTCAGTTTCTGCTTGGAGTAATCCGCAGTCATTCAGGAGGAAAACTAAGCGACAATATTGTCAAAATTAAACAATGATTTCCGTTCGCTAGACAATTATATCCGCAAAGAGCTGTCTAGTCAACTTCTTATCAAAGTTAAACTGTAACAATTATACGATCAAATTTCATATTTAAGTGATACAGTAGCTATCTATGCGTTTGTCCGGTAGCATCTGGTTTCACAAAAATCTTCTTGTTTTTATTTTGCTTCGGCTCATTTTTGGCCTGGGAACTGAAAGTCCCCTAGGCCTAAGTTAGCATACCACATTTCAAACACTACAAGAAATGTAACTGTGCTATGTGCGAATAACAACTGTAAACATGCGCTATGCGAAAGTAGTGCAAGACAGACCAGATCAATCTTCTGTTTGAATGTCGCATATGATAAGAACATATTACAAATAAAATGAGTAAATACAACAGTTAAAATTTATTTTTACTTCAAACGATTGCAGAAAGGTATATAGCTTACGGGCTGCATTACACATTGTTTCTGTTTTAGAAATTAATGCGCTGTTAGCCGATTACGGAAGATAATCATATGCATATCACGGAAAAGTACGGATATTTACGAAAATTGACGGAAACGTACGGAGCTCGATATAAGAGTTTGTAGTTTGATTTTCAAATTTCCGATGTTATTTCACAATAATTTTCGATCCACATCATCAGATCATATCGCTTGAAGTTGTACAAAGCGCAGATCGAATTATTTTAATTGGCTTAAACAATTTATAATGTTGACTGTGATTATTATTCATTTAACGTACGTTTTATAATAAAACAAACTTCCCTGCCACCCATATATTTGTGAATCATTCATTCTTTGTCATATATTGAATTTCGTCCTCTGCAATTTCGACCCGCGCTTTAGGTCAGGTTCAGCGCAAAACACGTAGGTCAAAAGTTGTTTTTCGGGGAGTTAACCTATAGCCCCCAGGCCCTCAGCGCTCACAGCGCTTTGATTGAATGTTGGTCTTATTATGTAAGTACTGTAGAATAACTAGAATCAACCTTATATTATAATAGTTTTGCTGAATTAAAGGTTAACTACTTCTGAGTCCCTTTTGTCTGAGAGTTTTATTTCACGACTGGGCACAACCGTAAGTAATTGATTTCTTTTACCTTTGTGAAAATAAGATTTTTCCATCCCTGTATATCCTGATAAACCTATTAGGCGTTGTAATAGTGTGAAGATATGATTTCATGCCATTATAAAACACGGTATCCGGGTACCATATTCTTTCTAAAATCTGAAGAAAACAAACATATGATGATAAAGCAATATAACTTTGGGTTACAAACGCAATGAGCGAAACATTGTTCCGCTATATTTAATATTAACAAAACTCTGCTGAGAAATACATTTCCAATTGAGTGAAAATTTCCTGTGTTTTCAAAGCACGTCTACAGTTCATAATTTGAAATGTATAACTGTCTGCAAGTGTTAATGGCATGTAATTTATTTTAGAAAATGGTAGGCGCCTCTCGTGTCCTCAAAATAATAATCAAATAATTTGCAATAGCTGGCTTAGATATGTGTACTTGAGATGTTATGAAAAAGCTAAATATTCAAAGTGCAAGAACGGAACGAAATATTGTTTTCAATTATACCTTGTTATTACACTAACTATGTTTTCATCCGTTTTCATCTGATAAAAAGCATTCAGGCTGGGTCATGTATTTTTTTGTTTTAGGAGAACACGAAGCGAATAATTTTGTCATTTATGTATTTATTATCTTAGTAAATTATCGCTTTTAATAGATTTCTATAATGCCGATAACAAATCACTAACATCAAAATTAGTTTTAAAACAGAAATATAACCCAAATTTCTTCAAGACTTTTTTGTCGCCCTGAGCTGATACACTGGCCTCGAAATACATACGTCTCTCTTAAATTAGACATACAAAATATTCATAATCCGTTGATATGTCAAGACTGAATGATTGATGAGGGTTAAAGTTACAACGTAATTGTATCATTTTTCTCCTGATTCTATTTATGATGTATTAAAATACATAGACTCAGCATGGAACTTGCATCAATATCTGATCCAGACCTGAAAAAAGTGCTGGAAAAATTGTATAAGAGTTCAGATTGAAAATCTTTCCACTGAAAGTGCATGAATTGGATGTTGAACAATACTTGATAGCCCGCAGCTGACGTTACTTTAATAGTAACTTATTCTGTTTATAAATACCTTAATACTAAGTTGAATAAATTCATCAGATCGTGATGTATTACTGTTGGAATTCCGCAATGCTAGTCGAGGATCTGTCCACACTTGCCGAAAATAACAGTCCATGGTAAAAGCCTTCAATCAAAGAAGAATTTACATACACAGGTGCGTTAGTGTGATTATTTATATTCAATTCAAATGTTAAAGGATTCGACTGTTTTTTGATTATCGCCTCGACTGTCTCATGTTTCAGATCAGAGGCAACAGGACTGGTACAGTTTACAAATATCAATTATGAGATACATATTTACTGTGATACGAAATAATGTTCAGGTTTAATAACATTTCATGTCAAATAAATCTCATGAAGCTGATTCTTTTGTTACGTTAAAGTTATGTTATGAGATCATGAGATGCACTGTATGCTTACCATATCCATTTCTGATATAGGCCCAAGCGACCGGATGTTGAGATTCAACTGAACGTCTACTGGTCCCCCTGTAAAAAGAAATTTTGTTTTAAACTTTAAACTTTACTGCGAAATCACTGTGACAGTAATGTTCATTATTATAACAACATGAGTTCGAATTTATTTCCAAGCATGTGGACTCGACCAACTTCAGGTTTTCACTTTTTTTAATTACATTGAATCTGTATTATAAGGATAAATTATGTATGCTATATATAGAATACCTCCATAACCTGGTCTTATTCTCTTGTCGTAGTTATTAAGCATTTCTTCAAGCGCAACCGTGATAAGCTCCATTTCCGTGATATTGCTTGTGTCCGTGACAGCTTCCGTTGCACTGGAAAATTAGAAAAACTTAATATTTTTTAATCTATTTAATCTAACGAACTAGTAAGATTGTTGCTCTTAAACTACTTGTTACATGAGCAATGTCTACCACTACACATGATTGTTTTTATATCAAACTGGCAAAACAATCTACAAAATTGATTCCTGTCGTTTTTTACGCTTCGTCATAGAAAACTGGGGCATGTATTGCATTTGTTCAATCAGTTTGCACAATATTTGGAAATGTACTTGCATCTTGCCGCCAGACCATCAGTCTACTCTACCGTGTTTTCTTGATATTTTTTATTTGTTATAAAAGCTACTGAAAGAAAATTGGAGACAAAATGATAGGCGGATTTTGAAAGGCACGTCGAACATCTCCTTATTGTATCTGAGGCAAAATGTCTTGACAGAAACTGTGTTTCATTGCGAAACGCAGCCTCGATGAATTGACTTTGTTTCGTAGATTTCGATTTGTTGTTGTAATGAAATAGAAGGCGTGTGACGTGAGTGTGCAGCTTCCTATCGCTTCATTCATAATAAACCTAAATTCCGATAATAAAGGGCGTTATTTTTTCATCATTCAACATAGCACAACTATACGCAAGCGGTTTTGATCATTTTGATGTTTACTTTACGGTAATCTTTATATCAGTTTTCAAAAGCAATTTCAGTTGATGAAATGAAATTCTCTTTTGTCATACATTGTATTGCAATTGTCCATTTGCAAAGTAAACAAATATTCATACATACAATCTTAGAAAAAAGCACCGTGTCTGTCATCCTGTGAATAAGTGAATTTTCATTATTTCGCATGAAGAGTAAGGGTAAGAGTAGGGATTATCTGACAGTGTTCACTGACTGAAAACCATTGAAACGTGAAAACGTCATACTTCACGACTGCAGCGTAACAAAAAGTTTAATTTCCATATCTTTGTCTTATCATTTACAATGGTGACATATTCCAAACAAATTGCTTCCGTTCCTGTTTCAAATTATACTATAATGGTTGCATCACAAATGACAGTTACTGTAACAAAACACAGCATATCCATTAAGAGTTCTTATTTTGTTTTTCTTGCTATAAATTCGTTCATGTCTTCAGTGGTATTTCGAATGCCACAAATACATATTTCGGTATAAATCTCCTCAAATTTACGCGTGCTAAGGAGCATTAAGTTAGGATTTATGGAAGACAATCTAAGATTGTGTTCTCTTGTAGAACTTTTACTGTTTAAGCCAGCATCGCAATGATTCATTTTCAACAAAAAATCTGATTCGTTCAGTTCGCGTTATTTCCATACATTATTCAGTGTTTTCGAAATTTATGCCATAATACTCGTAAACTAAATACAAAAGTTATATAATATTCATAAAATATTATTGTGAACATCAATATTCCAAAAATTCTCAGCCTGAAGTAATTGAAAAAAAAACTTTAATGTAGACCTAATGCGTTTAAGAAATAGATCTATATAGTATAAACAAAATGCATTGGAAGTTGACAATCATTAAATATGGTGAACAAACATTTATCCGATGAGTGCTTATGAATCAAACACCAAAATACTCATAGCGGGGGAAATATCTTCATCAATATTCTTTTGAAAACTATGTCAATCGTACTGGAATCATTGACAGGCTTAAAGCAAAAGATACATAAATCACAAAACTTGACTCCGCTTATGAGAACGCCAAATTACGATCAATGCCGATTTGTTATTCAAAACGCTGTCCTGTATATACTTGAAACAGGACGGTACTGATTGTTTAGCATAGAAAAGACATTAGACGGACTCCAAAGATTTACTGTATTTGTAAGCTCCTCGTTATGCACGAGCCGTAAAAGATGAGATTTAAATTTCCTTCTGAAAATTTGTTCTGTCAAAAGCACGGCAACAGATTCGTCAATCTCTCCCCTTGCGTAATCAGGGTGCTTGAAGATAACAAATTTAGTGTGATGAAATATGTAAAGTAATGAATACGATAAAAGGATATTTGCGAACTGAAATTTTAAATTGCTTGTTCAAATTCGATATATTTTCAGATATGAAAGACTGATGTAAATTGTAAACATCGATCAGTACAGGAAATGGTACTACATAACTGGTGCAGAATGGTGCAGGATCATTTGCATTGTACGCTTACATTAATCCTTATAACGTAATTTGATCCCTAAAAATGAATGAGTTGGGCGTTCATAGTCTCGGTAGACCGTGTATTCAATCAGATACTATTATGCGTGCCTTATTTACTAATGTTGAGATGAATAGTTTTGGGCATTTATACGGCCAAACCTTAGCAGGTCCTTTATCAACTATTCTTTGGACGTCCTTACAGTGTCAAACCTTACAACATAATATACAATGTAGTTACACTTATAAAAGGTATCGACCAAACCTGATATATATGTTGGTAACAAACAGACATTTTAAACCATAATATTGTCAAGCGCGCAAAAAAGATCTTCAAACTTCGGAAGAACAACGGTTATCAATATTTTTATAATCTATCTTATGTCCACTTCTTTCAAATATAAAACATACTGTAACAGTTAACTTATATCAGAATAATGACCGTTATAGATTGTCATATAAATGCAAGGTGATTACCAGTATGGTCTACTTACAATTAAGCTTAAAAAATAACCAAATTGAATGCAGATATTACTACATGTTACACATTGGATTACAATGTTAGATATGTAATATTCGAAGACACATTCATACAACATATGCCGGACACCTGTTAAATAGAAATCCTAATAAAATGTAAATAATTTTATAATATGTGCAATAAATATATATTTTAAATAACATCTTCTAATGAGTTTTCAATTGAACTACATTTTACGATTATAAGATATTGAACATGTTGGATTGCTGCCAGTAGTCCAATTGCTTAAATCGTAGGCGTCAGAATTATATTTGTAAATAAAACTTTGTGTATGAGTGAAATCAGAAGGAAATTTATATCTGTTTTCACTGATTGAAATGAAATGCGAAATACGCTCAAACCTTTTCAAAATATGCTGAATATTAATTCGTGACTTTCTTACTAACATTATCTATTCTGCATAATAACCAGTTTCCCATGTAGTTGAAGTATTTTTCATATATAATCTAATTCATATCGATTATAAAATATTTTTTTGGTAATCCTAAAGTTTGAACAATGTTTCCTATGTATCTATGTACATGTGGTATACCATTTTATTAATTTACAAAAATAATATCAATAAGCTAGCGTTGGTTTCTTTTCTACCGTGCCACGTCGTTGGCGTTACAATGTATCTATTTATTATTGTTCCAAAAAATGTAATTTATAACGTTTAGTGGCAACTTCAGTTTCTCATTCCAAAATTAAATTGACAAAGTATTTATAAATTAATTCAAAATGGTTTTGTTTTTGTAAAAGTGTGCAGTGATGAAATTTTGTTGAGCTTTATTTTAAGTTTGCACTAAAGATAAAATGTATTGCATTCGGCATTTAGGCTGGCAGTCTAATTACAATGTACCACAAATTGGTTTTGGTCTCGTTAATGAAATCGTACTGAAAGAAAATTTGAAATGAATAACGGTCGAATTACTAGAATTATGCATGTTTACAATATTGCTGATCAGTAAAATAACTTTAAAACGAAAATGTGCATTTATTGCGACATTTAGACTCTATGAATGGTCTTGTTCGCATCTTTAGAGAAACTAGCTGAAATATAATAGAGCAATGGAATGGACGTTTTGGCACTACTTCAATGTTTTATCGCTCTCTGTCTTAAGAAACTGCAGTTTGTTGTTATCTTATGCGATTGTACGTAAATAATATAAGCGCCGCAGCAGCCAAATTATGAAAGTCTATGACATTATTTATGTCCATGTAGCGAAAATCAAGATCTTAATGTTTTGCTCAGTGTTTTACTTATTACCATCTCAAATGGAAGTTACACAGAGGAGAGAGAATTTTATTAACATTTTTAAAAAATATATGGTTTCATTTTCATTGCTTTTATGCGTGGTGCTTACCTAAAGATGGCGGATCGCACTTGCTGTTACATTAGCAATTAATATATTTTGCAGAGACATCTAATACTTGTGGACCATTGCTCAAGTATGTTGCATCACATGATTTATTACAGGAATATAAGACAAGACAGAACTTTCATTGTTTCTTTTCATAAGTCCGCTCATAGTTTAAGTTATCCTTCCTTCAAATGTTCAAGATATGCCCTATTATATGAACAGCGTTTTTAGCGAGTGCATAAGTGCACTGCATAAGAAACTGTATGTTACTAAGAAAATCTGCGATTAAGGCTATCTGTCAGAGACAATTTTGTATTATTCCCCTGGCTGTAGCAAACTTTTAGGTAAATTCCAACTTTTTCAGTGCAAGTTTATTGTATATGTCGACAATTCTCTTAATATATAGTTATTAGAGTTATTCAAATTGAAATTTAATCATTCAATCGTTAAATGAATCAGGGATTGACGAAATGTATGTAAAACAAAGTGTGATGATTACAGTAATAAAGTAAGATAAACTGCAAACATGTAGAGAAAGGTGTAGAAAAAAAAAGATATCACAATATCAAAGACTGAACATTTTTAAAGTTATATATTAGCCTTCACAATTTCAGTATTGAGTTATGATCAAGAACGAAGCAGAAAACTTAGTAAATGCTTTGAAAACATGTAAAATGTGAATCATGTCAAGTTATTTCTCTTACTGAATGATATAAATTAAAATGTACGTTATAGAAAGGATTGAATCTTTATTTTAGACTAGGATAGTCATAAAAGACTTTAACTGATTTTCTCTATATTCAATGGGAATAAAACAGTGGTACATATTTATATATTTTTGTTATAACTTGGCAATGTTCATTTTTCAAGTAGTATAAATCAGTGACTAATGTCTTTTTAAAAGTTATGATGGTCACCTTGAAGGGTAATATCACTTTAAGAATATCATGTAAATATTATAATGGCTGCATTACAGAACGATTTCAATAATTGCTGAATACATGACTGAAGAGAAGCTACATGTAATGAACAAAATAATCAGAATCACTGTTATTGTAACCAGTACATAACATGAAACACATGTAAATCAAAACTTCCTTCGTGAGTGACCTCCCCCCCTCCACACCACAGGAGATCACTTCAATCCATTAATTGTTTATGACTCCTTTAAATTTTATTGATATGCAGACACATTTTGTTTCTTGCTTTTTTTCCTGTCGTTCAATATCCAACAATGAGAAGTCTGTTTTTATTATATCAAGGCATTTATTTCACTTGTGATTTCACAAGTATATCAGCATCATTTTTATACCTCTAACATTAATTATTCGAATAAAAAGTTTTATGTAAAAAATTCAAATTATTTGAAAAATGTTTTATACATACCTAACTATTAATTCATACAACTCTCTTTAAGTTTTCCCTTATTTTGATATGTTTGCATTACTTATTAAAGCTATACTACTGCTCAAAATGACCAGGAAAGTACGGTCAAAAAAAGTTCTTAATACATGAGAAATGTTTAGAAAATTAAGAGAAAATAAGTTATGCTCAACCATTTCTTTCATCAGTGCTTGCAAAAACAAATTTATCATATCAAATTAATGAAAAATCAGTTTATAGCGCTTTTAAACTGGCTTTTTACATGTAAGTTGGTACTTACAGATTCATTAAATGAATACTGTCCCTGATACGTAATCAGAACATTATTAGACAACACATTCATGGCAACCGAATATGTGCAGCAAGTTTAACTTTTTCACAAAAAAAACCAACCTTGTAAGGTATTGAAATATTGACACTGACAAAGTCAGTTAAAGCAACTGTTGTACACCGCCTAATTAGGAAGAAAAGTTTTAAAATGTGACCAAGCGTCATTCTTTCCTTATTTATATAGATGTAACTTAGAGACAGCATTAGTTTTTCGAATAAATAGTGAGACTATTGTGACACTCTTCACAAACTTACAGCATACAATGTACATGTACGTCCCTGTGAATAGACCAACAGAAAACTTTGAGAACAGACAATAGGCTAGCCGTACACTACTGGGTTAATTTCAATCTATTCAATACAAACATACAGTTACACTGTGTTCCTTTAATTGTTCGTTTTGTCCTCGTGTGTTTGCTTTGTATGCTAGTGTGTGTTGGTAGTGTATATGTGTGTGTGTACATGATTGTGTGTGTCGTGTGTGTGTGCGTGTGCGTGTGTGTGTGTGTGTTGGTGGTGTGCACTTCTGGGTGCTGTGGGGTTCGTTTTGGGGAGGCTGCGTTTTTGGTACGTGGCATTCCCTGTTTGATATTATTTTTGTTTTTACACGGGGGGTGTAAGATGAGATTTTCCAGCACTGGCGAAAACTGCAGATATCCCCATCTGGTATGCAAGAATAATTTATACTACATGTGTAACTGCTTACATAGTGGTGACAGTACTATCTTTTGGGAATTTCTATTACTTTTTCGGTTTATCATCCTTCAACGGAACAGCACAATAAAGATCTGCAGTTACTTTAATGAAAATATTCAGAAAGCAACGGTTCCGTGCCTGTCCCAATTTATTAAAATAACGGCTATATTACAAGCTCAGTATAAACACACGACTCCAACATTAAGAGTCCTTATTCGGATTTTCTTTGCTATAAATACATCTAATTTAGCACTTTAACAGCACTATGTGTGCTACAGATATGCCCTTTGGTATAAAGCTTCTTAAATTTACGAATGATGTGTTTTAGGAACATAAAGTTAGGATTTATTGAAGGAAAACAGAGATTTAGTTTCCGGTATCAGTTTAACTGCAAGACAAATTAAAATTGCAGCTATACATCTCGCAGATTTCTTAAAAAGTTTAATTTGTTTTTTTGCGTTAATGCATTTTATTTTTCAAAATCTTTTTGCGTTTTGCATTTGTTTATAAAAATAGAATGCACTGTGAAATTTAAATATTTAATCGTTGTATAAATAATTGTTTAGAATCTAACGTTTCACGTTGCATAATTGTTTCAGTTGCGTCGACAGGATCCAGTTTACATAGAAATATTGTAAAACATCGAGATACCTTAGTATCGCAGCATCAGCAAGTTGTTGCGATAAGGGATTGACATATCAAATAACTGAATAAGTATATGGGTGAAACTTCATCGAACATGCTTCTTATTGAAGACATACTACGGTCATTTTTATATAAACTTAAAACATAGTCAGAACATTCATGCCTAGCTAGCCGATGCAAAGAGGAAACCTGTAATATCCCAAATATATGGTAGCGACTCAGTTCTGTTAAGTCTTTCTATGGGATACATTGTCGGAAACCGTTGAGGTATTCGTTAACCTTCTACGCATACATTGGTCTAACGAGTTAAATGCTGCCGACGTACGTGGTATGTGTCTATACATGTTAACATTATCTACAATTATGATTCTGTTACACAATACTAACTTTATTTAAGTCAAAATTGTAAAAAATAACAACAAATAAATATTTATTGACTAAATTTAAATAGTACAAACCAGACACCTGTCATTGATAACTAGCATGCAGCGCGTTACTATAGAACGAATGAGTCAATCAGGACTGATAGCAGACAGCGTTCGTTCAGTAATCTTCAAAGTAATTCGTGGTTTATTCTAAAAACAATAGTGAAATGAATGAAAAAAATTAATTTTAATGTCATTGGATATATATTTGGTTGATTAATTTGAAGAAATACTGATTCTAGGGTGACTTTGTTCTGTAAACCTTTAATGTCTCATCCTACCAAACAAAAGACGATCACATGCAAAATGAGCTTTGCTCATAAAAACCAGTCACCGGTAGTGCATGTACTTATCACAAATTTCTTGTCAACTATAGTTTTAAACAGAAAATAGGTCCTCTAATAACATAAAAGTACAAATAACATATCTGAGAAAAGGCAATGCCCATTGGTTCAAAGAAAAGTCTTAACTTATTATTATCTTAAATCACTAATTATTGACATCCATTCAGTGCAGGCAAATGTACTTTGTTTATTTGATGTAAATATTTACCGATATTTTGTCACTGTAAGTATTAACGACAATGCTGCTAGAGAGATATATCTGCTTAACGTTACTAGAGGTAAAATTTTACGTGAACAAGAATTCAAATGCATAATATATATTACATGTAACCGTTTATTCGTATGCAAAACAGCTTGTGAAAAATCTTCGTGCCTCGCAATCTTCATAATTAAAGTTTATCCTAGTTATACAAACGAATCCACTATATTCGCTAAAAAGACAAGCAGTTAATCACCTCACCATGCCTGATCTCTAATGAGCCAATGTGCCAATGATAAACAAGAGGATAAGGTATTGCCATGCTATACAAAGTTATCAACCGTACTTAATGGAATGAGATGAACATATAACCAACATTTCAGGAAAATCCTCCAAATGGTTTGATGATATGATCTATGACCCAAAGAGGTCAAACTTCAAAATCAGTGAATGTTACTTGAAGTAATACATGTCGGACACGATATACTGATATATTATCCTATATTTCGTTTTGAGACCTAAGTATGACCCTGGCATTCAATGTACCTATCTTTTCTGGTGCATGACACATCACTGTAATATGGGGAACACTTTGTTGATTCAGAAGTTGTTTTAAAATCAGCAGTAGATGTCACAGTCAAGACGCAAAATACTGGTATGCAACTGTGTTTTACATGTATGACCTTGACCTTCAAGGTAGCTCCCCTGGGTGTTGTGAACATCACATAATCGTGTTTTGGACAACAACGATCTAGAGTTATTTGAAAATCGGCCTATGTATATAGAAGTAACATCCCAGACACGCACTGGAGTTATCACAGACTGGCGGTCAAAATCGAGTAAACCTATATTCCGTAACAATCTTTTGCCGGTTGGGAACCAGGAAGATAAACAAATCAGACCAAGAAGCTTCATCTTTATACTTATATTTAAGTTTTCATTACAGTATAGAACATGAAAGTGTAGTACATGTATTTATATTTCAGTGTCGTCTTTATCTACGGTTAGATTGCAATATTCCTAGAACTACACCTTGCGGATACAACAAATCACCCTACCGGTATTGATATTCGTTTTGCCTTAGAAGACTTTAACACAAGAAAAAAACTTTTATATGACTTCTTAGCCTTAACAGCAGGCTTATCCTTATCAGGAATTACATAAAACATTTACTAATTATTACCAGAAATTATAGAACATTTACCAATCACTATCGGAAATTACATAAGACATGTTCCGAATTTTTACATTTTACGATCCTCAGCTCTCTAGTACACAATGAAATACGAATACATTTATTATGCTATATACATGTATTACACATACTAGTTTCTGTGGAGATGTTACTTAAAATTTCTCAAAGATAAAAACACAAACATGTTGATCAACGAATCAAGACAAACAAACGTTTCTACAGAGACCTTGTTATAACCAATATCCTAAAAATGCATTAAATGTAAGGTGATTGACCAATCTACAGTCATTCGTTACCCATTCATTGCTTGATGACTCGATGGCTATTAAAGTTTAAGAATGGTTGACCTATCTACAGTCATTCATGTAATGACAAGCTAATTATTCAGGTTTTAGATTGATTCACCCCTTTACAGCCCTTCATTACCCATCTTATCGCTTGATGGCGAAATGACTATTGACATTTAGTTCTAAACAGGACAGAGGGATGGGCAAAAAAGTTAGATGTTTGGTGCTCCGAAATATTGTTTAGTACATAAGGTATCAGTTGTCTTTTATTTTGCTAAGTATAATGTTTGCTTATAATTAAAACTCAACTAAGGTGGAATGTACAATGTTTATTACTTACACAGACTTAAGATAAGGTTTAGCTCTCGTAAATGTGAAGTTATCATGTTGTAAACCAAAGAACATCCAATTATCAACATTTCGAGTAACCGATCATTCTAAGATTGTAAGCTCGGATTCAACCAGATATCTGTTTAAGTAATCGTGTATGTTATGGGTTTTTTTTTTTCAACTATGTGCATAAATTAGTATTTATTTACAGGTGCAATAAGTAGCTTGTCTTCTGTCTATTCTGTTTATGGTAACTATTTTGAAACATACGGTTTCTTATACGAATTCTTATCTACATGTAATAAGCAGAGTCTGGTACATATTTGTGTTACATAAACACAACATTAATTTGATTAATAGTTCATGGCAACATTTGTAATTTCATGGAATTTATTGAGTGTATGAAGACAACGAGCAACACTATCTTTTAGAACAATATTTATAATGTTTTAACTGAAAACACTGCACTCTCATGCAAAATATATGCAAAATTTAGTAATGATCAATTAACCTGATTAAATTGATGAGCACTTACTTACCCCAATAAAACTCCACAAATTATTATCAAACTGAACGAATGAAAAACAAACATTTCACTTTTTTATGATTGTCTCACTATCAATAAATTGCTCCCAAGTACAAGTATGTCTAATGGAGAAAAAGTAAAAAGACACTACAAGAATCCTTATTCTTATTTAATATCTGTAGAAATAATTACAATATAACTGAATTATTGTCTTTAATAAGATAATGTCCTGTAGCGCTGCTACATTTGTATAAGACATGCTTGACAAAGATCATCTGCTGTTTGTAGTTTTCAGCTTGATTGATATAAAGCAAACGTATCGGTTTACTCTACTTGACAGTCTTGCTTTCACGTGTTGCTTCGCTCAAGACAGGGAGAATGGGCAGAACAATAATGACATAATGACCACTTTTAATGAAATAAGAATTTTTATTATTGGATTCCAGACATTTTGGAATCGGGGTAATATTTGAGTTACTTCTAACATGTAAACAGCACATAATGCTACATGACTAAACATTTAGAATGTGAATTCGTTATCACTTTAGCGCCGTAATTCTAAGGGTGCACGACCTACAAATTTAAATATGGAGTTAAACTTGTCTAATTTAGAAGTACTTTAAAAGTATTATTCATTTATTATAATACCACGTCAAAATTTCTTTGTTCACTTTGAACACATACTAGAAAGCATACATTTATAAAAGGGCGTCTTTTGTCCACCGCGTTTACTGCGTCTCTTGATCAAAGCTATGTATTTCAGGCAAAGTGTCCGCAATGGGTGTCCCTTTACCCATTAGTGCACTACCAGAGGCAGTTATATTAATTTCAGACTTTTGAAAAATAGTTTTATTTTTGTAATTTTTTCAATTTTCCAGAATTTTTTTTTTTTAATGAACAAATTTATCGAAAGAAGAGAATTTTTTTATGATATTCCTAACATTGATACATCTATATTTTCCGCAAAAAATCGACGACAGATCTGCAACTAGATTTCAAGTACAACGTTCCTTTTTATTTTCTTTTTCAAATCAATTTATACAAAAAGTACAACGTTTCGTTTTGTTTTATTTCCTTTTTTAAAATCACTTTCTACAAACATATTTGGGGGGGGTATGCCAAAAAAACAGTGGGAATTTTATGAACAAAAGCTTTCATAGATCAACCCGAGAAACTGTTTTTGGTAAAGATGATGTTTTCTTTTAGCTTGTTATGGATTAAGAACGTAGCAAATTGTTTAAAGGCAATACAACTTGAGTGACGTTTAAGTTACAGTTTTACAAGAGGCATCAGTCACAGGGAGTCTACTCGACATCCCAAAGGAGGAGTGGTAATTTCGAGTACAAATTACAAAGGAGGCATGTTTCAAGGAAAGGAGCTGATTTCGCTAGGAAATAAGCAGTCACATTTATGTCTCCATTTAAGATTCTTTAATGGCGAAAATCACTTAAAGTCTCGGGGGTCTTATGACTGCAACAATAATGAGTCTCGTAGCTCTTCTATAACCAAGAAATATGTACGGTTTTACCAGTGAAACTAGCATTCATAGTTTCGAAACAACTTAGCTGGTGATGCTTTTTAAATGGAAAATAATAATTATAAATATAAAGCAGCATTTTTGTCAACGATATTGCAAACAGAAAAGAAACTTTCCGTTAACACATTTTCGTTAGGAAGCGACATAAATACGAATGACGGGCTATGTGAACATTGTTTAGAGTAAATATAACACAGTTCAATCATTCTACTAGCTAATTCAATATCCTTTAATACAGGAAAATTATAAATGCTCTTAAGATTATTTGAAATTTGAATTGATTTCGTTCTATATTTATCAGTAAGTAAACATCTGACGGCACTGGTTTGGAGTGTCTGCTATTGTATGACGTTGTTTGATTCTTTACATTTGTAAAATCTAACTGACCACATTGATCAACAAATCGCCCTACCTGATATTTTTCATGAGTAAAATAATGGATATACTAAGGGCAGAAGGTCACATTTAATCATAGAATGCCTGTAATTAAAGTTTATGTAAATGTAAATATTTTCTTTTTTTAACCGGAAATACAACATCCAATCGACATTACAAGTGCAAAAAATAAAAAAACAAATCTCTGAAATAGCAATGGTTAAACGTGCCGTAAGATATATGGCGGATTTAAGTCTCTAATCCATATATTGTTTTGATTGATAAAATAAAAGAGGAGTACATGTAACTGCCTCTAATACTGTCACAGTCCTTGTCACAAACACGCAACCGATGTTACTACATTGGAAAGCCCTACAAGAGAGAAAATTTTATTTTTCTACAGCAAAACAATGTTCTAAAGATTTGTTGCTTTACAGTAGTAATTGTAATAAGAAAGAAGATTATAAACGCACCAATGTCGTATTTGTCTCATTTTATTGTGATTGGTTGCATAACAAATAACAGTATCAAAATACAGCGCAACCATGAAAAATCCTTATTCGGTTTTTCTTGCAATTAATCTGTTCAACAGTTTAATAGCTCCTTGCGTGCTACAGATATGCACTTTGACATAAATCTTCTTAAATGTACGCGTGACGGTGTTTAGGAACATAAAGAAAGTATTTATGGGAGAAAGATTGAGATTGAGTTTTCATGTATCAGTTCAACTGCCAGAGACGTAAATTGCATTTATACCCCTCGAAGATTTCCTGGAAATTCCAAGTATTTTATATCTTGATTTTGTTTATTTGTAAAAAAAAGCGGGTTGTACTCCTTCGCATTATCGCATAGACATGCAACTTTAACTTTTACTTTTTATACGGACATTCGTATAGTTAATAAATTAGTACTTAATATATAACGTTGTGAAATTAATACAGCTTTGATGAGAGTCAGCAGCTTATATATTTGGTAGAGCAAAACTTTCAATATGATGACAGCATCACCATTCTGAGACGGGATTTATAACATTAACTTATCGAGGCGATACTTTTCATCACACTTCGCCGAATCTATTTCCTTTTGACGACATAAAGCACTTAAAACAAGAAGTGATAATATTTCATGGGAAGAACGTTTTGATAAAAAGTGCGTAAAATAATTGTGCTTGGTCTTTAAGTGTGCGGGGAAGAAAAATGGAAACATTCCAAATGTTTGGTAGAGGCCGGAGAGGTTATAGTTTTTCTGTGCCTATGCAGATATTTTACCTACAGCCATGCACAGACATAATATAAATCTATTCAAATCTTGTATATCGAAATCCTATTAATTTTGGGGAATTTTACCTTATCTGGTGATTATTATTAAAGAAGAATTTACCCCTCAACTTTAAGTATCAGCGATAATGCTGACGTAGCACATTAAACGCTCCCGTGCGTTGAACGTTTTTTTTTAAAGTTTTCTTTATCCTGATTAAACCAGATTCCTAATTATGTTGGTACGTATCTCTACGTGATTCTATCAAATCTATTCATGCAACTAAAGCTGCTATCATTCTTTTCATTACAAATTTTTCTAGTATAAGCAGACAAATTGTCACCACTGATATAAATATTATTTGAATAGTGTCAGAGCAAAATTAAACTTTACGCATTTAAACTAAGTTAACTGAGCCTGTGAAAAAACAAGAAACATGACAATTTTTAAAGTCATTTATATGCTTCGATTGTAATTCGCTAGCAAAAGAGTATCAGTGCAAGAAATCCTCATCCAGATCATGTATACACAATGGAATGTATATTTACCGTTTAATTGACGATTCGGAAGTGAACGTACTCATAATGTACAATATGCAAAACAAAACAGTCGTAAAGATAAATACCGATATATATTTTACCCAAACTATCTTGTTTCCGCTATGTCCCTTTTAGACATGTTACATGTATGCAATTACGAATTTCTCTCGGGTTTTCAAAAAGGTGAGTTCTTTTTGCTTCATGGAACAGCCGTTTCATACATTGTGTTTAAAAATGACCTAATTTACTTTGGACGTCATTCTGTGACTAATATCGATAGAAGAGATGATGGTTTGATAGCGTTAATGAGAAGTTATAAAAACGGAATATTATAATAACAGTCGGTTGGCCTCGAGTGTGATCATGCACACTACAGCCACCGAAAAAGATACACCTACAGATCAACCGACTGTTATAGTATTCCTTTTATTATTACCTTTCAATCGGATGTCATGTAAATTTTTATATAAATGTAAATGTGTGCCACTGATGGCAAAAAGTCAATATAGCGCGCTCTTTCGTGTCACGCTTGATCTGACGTCCATGACGTCACAAAAGTAGTATGTGTAAAGACAAGCAACAGAAATTGATTTAATTTGTTAGTTTATTTTATATTATCTAAAATCTGCACAACATTCTATGATATTCAAAAGCTTAGCAGAGATGAAATACTGCAGTATTACATGTACTTACCTCAATAAAAATCCACAGACTGTTATTAAACTAAACGAATCAGCAACATATGAGTCAAACATGTGTGCTATATTTTATATTCACGCTATACATAAATACAAGAATTTCCGTTAAAAGAGGTATAAATATCGCTTGTACAACGAATCCTTATTCATAATCCTATTACATACTCTGAGAAAGATATGAACACTCTATATGAATTCTAAAAACAGCATGTGGCACTGCAGTCGGACATGTTTGACAAAAGTTATCCGCTGCTTGTACTTGCTAGCTCGATTTATATAAAACAAGCATATCGGTTTACTCTACTTGACAGTGTCACTCTCATTTGTTTATTCGCTCAAGACACTGAGGGTAAATATAAAACTAATACAATGACCATTTTTATTCAATCAGAAATGAATCAACAATATTAAAGCTAGATATACAGAAAACACCAGAAATCAAACATATTGAACGTGAATCCTTTTTCGCGAAATGAAACACTGGCGCCATAACCATAATGCAATGAATTTGAAGAACAAGGCAACCTACACACTTTAATTTGAAGTTATGTTCAGAAGTATAATATCGCACAAATGAAATTAAGTCATCAAAATATCGCCGCATCTTCGTCTTCTTTCTTACGACTTACACACTTGCTTGGTCTTGATGAGAGAAGTAGCAGTGTGTTCTGTCTCCGGAATTCTGTCTGTATATTTCTTCGTTTCAATAGCAAGGAGCAAAACCGTCAAAAAAGCTTATAGGGACATACCCTATAACTGATGTCAAATAAATAACCCCCAAAACATGAAATAATAGAATCTTTGGAAGTATTATAACTTAATCTAAAAGTTTAAGCTATACATTTCCAGTCATTATGGATAAAAAGCGGTTTAAAATATACTTCAGTACCGTAAACCATTCAATAATCTATGTAGAGTTGTTGTTGTACAATTAATGGATGGATGCGATTTATTACAGAAAGCTTCTATATTGATTAATTAATTTATCGCTATAGGTTCTTCTTTGAAAGTGTTTTTTTATCATTTTTCTTTCATTGAACACATAATCTATGTTTCTATGTTTCTAGAATATAATCTGCTATATATAGGGAGTGCCTCTTTAAGTTCATTTGTATAGTATATTTATATAAAATTTAATGACTATCTAGGTCAATGTTTTTGCTAAAATTCCCATACTGACCTACTCATTTGTAGACATACTTAAATGAAAAACAATTTACCGTAACAGAGCAGAGCCTTTTTAGGGTACTGTTGTTTACGAAGAGCAAAGCATTCAACAGCGTTATATCTTTAATGACGTAAAACCTTTTTCAAACAGTTTTATAACAGACATTAGTCACAGGCAATCTGTTCGATATCCCACACAAATAATACAAATTCACTGAAAGAAGCTGATATCATGGGGAAAACGAATTAAAATACCTTACCAAACGGGTACACAGTCGAAGGAAATGTTACGGATCAATCGTATTAAATTGTTTCATATTGATATTATTAACTAACCTTTATCATCTTTCGCGATGCAAAATCCGTTTTCTTCAAGAAAAGTAATGGACACTATTCACAGCATAAGTTGTGGTATATTTACGTTCCATTTATTGATTGATTTCTATAAGACTTAGTACTTTTCTGTACATAATTAAGATGTATATGGTACATAAAGAGAGGAAGAGCATGTCATCTTCACTACTTTTGCTAAAAATTAGCAGAACCAGTAACTATAGTAGTAGCAAGTAGATGACCTTTTGACAAGATATAGATGTATAGAAGTTAATATGTCTTCATTTCTCTGATATTAATCAGTGGGAAACTATAGTTGAAAATATTAACCTTATGAATGTTTTCTTGGCTGCTTGTATCTTCATTTACAATTACCACCAATACGTATAACATGCACAAAACACTTTGTGAAGAGGATTCGAGACGTAGAATCCCTAAATAAGTTATAGATGTAGGTTTTATTCCAGGTTAAGGCCTTGTAAGCCACACAACCGTCATGGAATGATCGGTTATACAGGCACATACATATGCTTAGATCTAATAATGTTTAATGGATCGATTATATATCACTGTTTGGAAAGGTCTACGAACTATTCATTTTAACGAATGAGTACATCTTTCCTCACCAATACTACATAAAACAAATTTGTTGACATTTACCATGGTCGTGAAAAGCGCAACGATGCCGTGCCAGTAACAATTTATTCAAAGATGATTGTATTGAAAATAAGAATAAATCGCATCATAAACATTAAGAATCCTTATTTGATTTCTCCTGCAATAAATTTACTCATCCTTTTACCAGTTCTTTGCGTGCTACAATGTACATGAACATATACATACATTGACGAAACTTAAATTCAGGAATGGCAGATAAGGGAATGTTAGAAATACTATCGCAGCAATCAGACAAAAACAACCTCAAGAGAATATATCCTCAACTATACGAAAACGTAGATGACTGGGCAAGAACTGTTTTTCTATACAACTATGCTATTACAGAGTTGCTTAGTGAAAGAAGTAAACAACAACACAGACACATGGCGTACGTAAAACACATTATGGAGTAATATATTGAACCCAAGGTTTAGGCCTAATAAAGCCACACATCTATCATAACAATGTGGGTTATATGGGCACCAACATGTTCTTTAATTCCATAATGTTTTAATTATATATTGAACTTACATACTGGTTGCAGTATCTGCCTTTTGAGAATCTTTCGATTTCACGAGTTTTATTTCTAACATACAAACAATAAAGATTTGTGGGCATTTGCCATAGTATTAAAACGATTCTCAAATCAACGATGTCGTGTCTGACACAATGCATTCAAGAAATATTGTATCACAAATAACAATATATAAATACAATACAACCATACAAAATCCTTATTCGATTTTCTCCCTTTAAATGTATTCATCTAACAGCTCTTTGCATGCTTCACAAAACTCTTCATAAATTTACGCTTAATGAAGCTTAGGAGCATAAAGTAATGGTTAACGGAAACAAACTGCCAGAGACAAAATGGCAATTTTATATCTCGCAGATTCCTAGAATTTTCGAAGAATTTTATGTCTCTACATTTCATATTTTGAAAATGTTGCGTCGTCTATCGTTTTTGCTCGGGCATTCGACGCTCAAAACGTCTAATGTAATTGTTTGCCCTTCCCTTCGTAGACATATAGTTTAGTACAAAGTATAATTGGCGCTGCTGGCAGGGAAAGTTGTTGTGGATACTGCAAAATACATACTTTATCTATTTACCGGGTAAGCATTCACAAACTGTCCAAAGACACCAAATTAAATTTAGAATCGACGTAGTTCACATTGTTTCACATTCTCTTCTTTAATATGCTGGTAACAAGCAAATGCAGTTTGCAGGTAAATTTAAATAGCTATGATAATAGATGATATATTTCTTTGTGCTAGATTCTTAAAATGACTGACGTAGGCTTCGTAAAAATCTTTCTTTGTTAAACTGTTCACAACTCGTCCATTTGGCATGAATTATAGTTAACAAATTAGAAGAATTCGAGTCTACTGCTGAAGTGAAAATTACTTGTTTCATCTTAATTAATAGTTTTAATTAAGTATCACCCTGTGATGACTATATTGATCAATTCTAAAAATCCATTTAGAAAAGATAATCACAGTTTTGCTCAGATTGTGTCTAAATACTATATATTAGTAGAATCACCGAAGTAAATAATATAACATTACTGCTTGGACATAAAGTATGATCAGGTGCACTCAGTATACAATCTTCCATTCAATTAAACAAGAGCCTTACTAACATTTGTATTAGATTTATAAAACCTATCTGGTGCAATTATAGCCTGTTACAAATGTGTGTGTCTGGTACTCCTCGTTGGTGTTTTATAGTAGTTATTGTAATAAGACGAATCCAAATGACCTGTTTGTAATAAGTCTCAATTTATCGTGTTTGGCTGCATTACAAATAACCGTAATAATATATAGCATAATCATTAACAAGAGCAATTTGTAAAACATGTATGCCCGCTTTGATGCATCAGTAAGGTCGAAAAAGAAAAACATGTGACCTGGAAAAGAAAAAAGAAGTCCCGGTAACCGTAAACTTTGTCCTACTTACCTCTCAATCAACAGGGGTCATCCGCTGGTCATGACCAACCTCCACACCAAGTTTCAAGATGCTAGGCCTACGCGTTCTTGAGTTATCGTACGAAAACCGTTTTACTAGTCCGGGTCACTGTGACATTCGACCTACTGATCTTAAAATCAATAGGGGTCATTTACTTGTAATGACCAACATGCATACTATGTTTAAGGATTGTAGGCCAAAGTGTTCTAAAGTTATCGTCCGGAAACTATTCTCTACCAACCGACCGACCGACAGACCTACAATGTGAAAAGCAATATACATGTACCCCCTCTTCTTCGAAGGGGGCATAAAAATCCTTATTCAGTTTTTTTCTTGCAACAAATCTGTTCAACAGCTTTATATTTCATTGCGTGCTTCTGATTATGCTCTTTGACATAAATTTTCTTAAACGTACGCGTGACAGTGTTTAGGAACATAACGTAAGGATTTATGGAAGAAAGATTGAAATACTCATGTATCAGTTCAACAGCCAGAGACGTAAATTGCATTTATACACTGAAAATCAAAGTGTTTTATATTTTGATTTTATAAACCTAGTAAAGACAATTTTACTTTTGATGCGTATATTTATATACTGACTAAGTAATTGTTTAATACCAAGCGTAACATAATAAATTCAGCTTTGACGACAGCTAGCAGCTTGTATGAAAATAGAGCAAACTTCGAATAGGATGACAGTATCAACAATTCCTAGAAAGTATTGATAACATTAACTCATCGAAGGAGACGTGGAAGGGCGAAATACTTTCCATCACATTTCCTATTGATGACATAAAGCACTTAAACACAAGAAGTAACTTTCACGTTCTTTGAAGCACGGTGATAATATTTGATGGGCAGAACTATTTGTGCGAAAAATTATTGCGTAATCTTTTTTTTTTCTGCCTATGCAGGCATTGTACATAATGTTTATCTGTTCAAGTCTTGTATTTCGACATCTCTTTGAATTTGGGACATTTTACCTACTTTACTGATTAATATTAACGAACATTTTACCACGTCATTTTTTAGTATCAGTAATGACGCTGATGTAGTACTTTGACCGATCATGGTCACTAAAAGTTTGTTTAATGTTTGTTTTTGCAATCTAATTAGACCAGATTCGTAATATTAGTACATTGTGTACATTTATCTGCGTTGCTTTATCAAATATTCACATGCAACTGGAGTCAATAGTCAAGTGCAGTGGATCCCCCAGGGTAATAATGTGTTAGCCATTTAAAACCTCAATAGTGCAAGTGCTTCTAGTATAGGATGACAGATCTTACCACCAGTGGTTTTAATATTTTATAAATTGTGTCATAGCCATATTAAACTATAAGCATTTAAATTAATTAAGATAGCGTACTCATGTCACAATGGGCACAAAACAATCATAAAGACTTCGACATCTTGCTTGGTAACGGTAAATATTGAACCCAATCAAGGTGACCATTATTGATTTCAGAAAGCTTTTATCAATGTTTTATACTACTAAATCCATGACCATTGCCATACCATTGCATAACCAAAATAGTTTTACCGATACAACATTTTTATTCCCATTAAGTACAGAGCAAATCTCTTAAAAATCATTCGGCTATCCTACAATCCTTTCTGTTGGGTATATTTTCTATTTTACTTGTCAATAAGAGAAGTAATTCAGTATAATTTATTTCTTGCATGTTTTAAACCATCTACTGTACTTTAACCCTCATTATCCTCCATAGTTCAATTCGGCAACCTTGAAGGGTAATGTAAATTTAAATATTTTGATTAAAATTAAATTTGACAGATCAGACTAAGTATGTTACATGTACTAATAATTGACCTTGTAAGTTCAGATGTTACTTTAGAATGAAACACTGAAACTCATACTTTCATCAACACAGTGTAAGCACCAAACATCTGTCAGTACATGATGTTCCGCTATTTTAATGAGTTCGACTTTGTTTGTCGTTGGTTTAATCTTATTCGAGGTATTTAAAGTCACAGGATCACATTTACAAGTAGCTCTCATTTTATCAAGAACGATATAAATGACCTTTCTTTGTACACAAAAACATTCCTAACTTTCCTTTTTAAAAGTATGAGTACATATTAAAAACATAACGCAGTATTTTTTTCAATGATATTGCAAGAAATAAGAAAGGCTTTCTGGCAATCTTTGTCTTGAAGAAATACATTGAATAAGACAGAAAGGCATTTATGTCAACATTGTTTTAGAGTGAATAGAACACAGTTCTATCATTATCCTATAAATAAATTTATGTTACTACAAGTGTAAATTCAAAGAGATTCTAGGGCTTTAAAATTGTATATATCTGTTTTATTTTTGTTTTATGTCAGTTAGGCGTTACAGATTACTACTATGATTACGAAATCAAACATAAACTGATTTTGATTGTTCGTTTTGTTATATTGTATAAATATGCATCAATGTTATGATATTCAAAAGCTTAAAAGAGACAAAACAATGCAATATTACTTACCTCAATACAAATCCAAATACTGTTATTAAACTAAACGAATCAGCAAAATACAAGTCAAACATTTGTACTGAACTTTATGTTCACGCTATGCACAAATACAAGAATTTCCTACAAATGGAAGTATATATATCGCTTTTACGAAGAATCCTTTATCCCTTTCCTATAACATACTTTAAAAAAACGATACAAACACTTTCTGAACTTAGTTTCTATCGTCTATCTGAATTCTGAAAACGTCATGTGGCACTGCAGTCGGACATGTTTGACAAAAGTTATCCGCTGCTTGTACTTGCTAGTTCGATTTATATAAAACAAGTGTATCGGTTTACTCTACTTGACAGTGTCACTCTCATTTGTTGATTCGCTCAAGACACTGAGGGCAACAACAAAACAGTTACTGATACCATGACCATTTTTAATGAAATTGCTGTTATAGAAATTAAAGATGTTATAGAACGAGTGTAATTTTCGAGATACAAAGTAAAGGCTAGATATAAAATGAACACCGGGATTCAAACATCTTTAGAGTGAATTCTGTTTCGCGAAATGAAAACATGGCATCATAACCATAATGAAACGAAAACGATGAACAATGCACCATACACATTCAATCTGCAGTTAAAATTATTTTCAGTATAATATCGGTCATATGAAGTTTAATAATCGAAAATAGTATCATATAATTTCGCCGCATCTTTTGTGTATGTTCTAATAGCCAGGAATATAGTATTTTATATAAACTTTTCAAAATGTCTAGGTCAATTTTTATAATTTATCTCACATGACCTGCTCATTTGCGGGACATGATAAATTTGAAATACAACTTACCCTGACATTGTAAAACGTTTATTAAATTGCTTTCTTTAGTAGCATATTGCTGTGTACGAACAGCAACTCACTTAATTAACAGGACGACACATTATATTTCTGAAGCAATGGTGTTTACCTTTTTTAAACACTTTAATAACAGGCATCAGTAACAGGGAATCTGTTCGATATCTCACAGGGATTAGATAAAGATCAAGTACTAAATACAGAATATGCATGTGTCATGATAAGAAACTGATTGCATAGGGAATCACGAATTATACAACCTTTCAAAACGCCTGCTTTCCATCTACACTTTCCATTTCAACCGGTAGGTACACAGTCGAGGGAAATGTTTTGGATAAATCGTACGAAATTGTTTCATTTCCTTATTATTCAACTAACCTTTATCTTATTTAGCTATGCAATATCCCTTTTCCTTCAAAAAAATAAATGAATACTTTCACGTCATAAAGTGTCGTATATGTACATGTGCCACATTTCGATTAATAACATTTAACGCATTAAAACATATTATTCTGTATATAATTAAGATAAATATGGTAATGAGATAGCATCACATCTTCACTACTATTGATGTAAAATGGAGAACCAGTGACTGTACTTGTGGCGAGAAAATACCACGTGACTAGTTGTATGAAGGTTTGTTATAACATGTACATGTACCAGTACAGCTGCTGTGTAATAAAACAACATCAAATTCCACCGTTTGATTCTAACAGGAGTTTTAGTAGTACATGAACTAATTCGAAAAGACATGAGCATTTTCAAAATAGCAGTTTGCTGGATAATGATAAACCACTTCAAAATGTGTATTGTCTACCCTTCGATAAATGTGCAATCATCTCTTTGATTTAAATAAGTGGAAACTATATTTACGGATAGTATCCTTATGAATGTTTTCGTAACTGCTTAAAACTTCATTTTCACGTGTTACCTAAACCAATAACATGAACATGACATCGAAGAGGATTGGAAACGCAGAGTCCCTAAGTACTATACATGTAGATCACAGCATCAATTAGTAACCAGACCTCAGAAAAACATGTAAGAATGAATCTGATAGGAATGGATGATTGCTTTTCAAGAGCTGTAACTCTATATAAAGTATACTATTTAAATGTTAAGCAACGTGCAAGGAGTAAACAATATTACAGGTACACAGTAAACATGCCACAGTACACGGATCATCTAATACTTAATAAAGTTATAGATGTAGGTTAAATTTAAGGTTATGGCCTTGTAAAACCAGATAACTTCGAATACAATTTCAATTATACATGCATTAAATAATGTTTAATTTCATTTATTTCTCATATACGCTCGACAATATCTTCCTGTGAATTATTCCTTTTAACGAGTGAGAACATATCTCTTCACCAATTTACTACGTAAGAACAATTATTTCTTGACATTTACCGCAGTCACGAAAAGTGCAAATATGCCGTGACTGTTACAATATATTCAAAGACGGCTGTATTACAAATTACAATAAAAACGCAACATAACAATTAAGAAGCCTTATTTTATTTCTCATGCAAAATTAAGTCATCACCTTGCCAGTCTACAATTTACATGTACAGACATTCTTAATTTTACGCAACGTTAGATCCCAAAATACATGAACTACCGAGCACAACAATACAGGAACAAGACCACAGATCGATTAACCACAAATGTATATTTCCCTCAACTACGAATAGACCAAAACTGCAAATTATACACACTCATACTTTTTGAAAGTTGCTCAGTGAAAGCATTAAACAACAACACAGACACACAGCGAACGCGTCTAAATGTACAGACAAACACATTAATAAGTAATATATTAAATCCAAAGTTAAGGCATTCTAACGTCACACATCTGTCATGGCAATGTAATTTATACAGGCACCAACATCTTCTTTAGGTCCATAGCGTTTAATTATACAAAGAACTTTCATACTGACTGTAGTATATGTCTTTTGGGAACAAATAGTGTCACAAAAAAACAAGTGATAAAGATTGTGGACATTAACGATTGCATTGGAACGATTTTGAACACAACGATGCCGTGTCTTCCTAATTCATTCAAGTGATAACGGTATTAAAATACGACACAACCATTTAAAATCCATATTCGATTTCCCTCCAAATAAATTAATTCATCTCTTAAACAGCTCTTTGCGTGCTAAAGATGTGCACTTTCAAAAAATTCTATTTAAATTTACGAGTAACGAAACTAAGGAGCATAAGGTAATTACTAACAGAAGAGTAACCAATATTAGGGCTTTTTGCATCAGTTTAACTACAAGAGACAAACTTACATTTTTACATATCGCAGATTTCCTAGTACGTGTCGCGAGTTTTTATATATTTACAATATACATTTCTGAAGTGTTGCGCGTTTTGTATTCCTCGTAAATCGTGTTTGCCCAGGCATACGCCCAGGCATACGCTGCTCGAATCTCCATACATACCTAGTCTCCTTACTGAATATATCAGTTAGTGAGATAGGCGCTATTGACAAGGGGGACTCAGGTGGGTACGAGGGGAGGGGGAAGCGTTGTGGTGTTAGATGCTACAAAATACACACTTAAGCTATTTACCGGCTAGAAATTCAAAAACATTCCAAAGAAACCAAATGAAATTCTGATCGGCGTAGGCAACGAAACCCTGTGCGTATTAAAAAAAATAATACAGAAGGACTAAGTGTAGGGAATGTCCGAACGGGGATTTCATTAACTTAAGTGTGTTTTATGAGTAATTGTGAAATTTAATTGAAATAAATAAAATGAATATGTATGCCTTCCGATATTTTTGTCAGGACATAATTACCTGAGAAATGAAAAGTTTCGTATGAATTCTCAGCATGTTTCCTTCAATATTTCTGAAAACCAATCAAAACCTTTTCAGCTGTTAAAATCAAGCTAAATAAGTACGCATACGGAATAAAATGTGTGTTCACAGCAAATCAATAAACACTACTGCTTGAGCAAAATGTAAGCTCAAGTGTGATAAATATTAAAGTTTGGAAAATCTTAAATGTTTTTAAAAAGAGTCTTACTTACATTTGCATTCAATATATAAAATGTATCTTTTGCAACTATAGCCTGTGAAAATTGATTGTGCTCCGTACTCCTCGTGTATCAATACGCTGATTGAATGTTGCAAACATACCCATTTCTATTAGGTAACTAAACTCTATCAGCTAATGATAATGTATAACATAGTTTACTTTTTAGTGAACCTGAGAAAACCTAAAATATACATGTAATAGTACAAAAATACTTTGACATCTTACTTTTAAATGTCAATGAACTTTATAGCGAATCAGGCACTTGTGTTTAATTTCCCCGTAAGAAACGAAATGAGTTCTGTTTGCGTCATAAAGCATTCCTTTTTCTAACTTGTATTTCCAATATTCTTAAGTTGTTTGGGACGCTTAACATGCATTCCATTACAGAGATTTATGGAGCCCTAGATGATTTTATAAAGTCATACGAGATGTAATGCTTTTAAAGAAACTTTTATGTACACTATTTCAATACAGTTATAGGAAAACGCAAAGATTAGATTCTAGTGAAAATTTCAATATGTGAAACCAATCTTTTATTTAAAAATGTAAGGAACACATCCGAATAAATGTTACGGACACATGGATATTAAGCATTCAATCGGGTGCTAGAGGGAATATATTTAAACGGAAAATAACATTTTCATTGACACACAGCGTAAATAAATATACCTAATATAAATGTTGTATGTCCATTTATTTTCAAGTAAAATATCACTTTTGCTATATTATAAGGTGTTAGACATTTTAAGTCCCGGCTTGCAGTGGTAAACTCTAATCTAAACAATTTGTTTGGTTCCTCATTATCTTTAAGAGCAATGCGCCACAATACTGTTACGAAACCAAATACTAATGACTCAAAAAAATATGATGTGCACAATTACACTTATTACTGATGCCCCACACCATGTTTAATGAAAATCAAACAAGGGGGTTTGGAGATTAGGAGCGGACAATGTGTTCAATTTTCTGGTTCCTGTGACCTTGACCTTTAAGTATATACATTTAACCACAAAGTACAATATGCACAATAAGACTTAATAATAATGATGATAATGCTGTTCACCAAGTTTTATGAGAATCTAAAATGGCTTACAAAGATAAAGAGCGGCATATTTCATGTTCTGAAAATTAAGTACGGTCAATATTTTCAATTTTCAGGTCCCTTTGTCCTATACCTTTATCAATATGACCCAAAATACAATATGTACAACTGTATTTAATACTAATGCCTCCTACCAGGTTTTATAAACATGTTATAAAGCATTTTGGAGATGAATGCGGACAATATTGTTTTACCTATACCCCAAAATATAAAAATAAAAATCTATAAAACGTTATCAAGCTAAACGAATCAACAATACGCATGTCCGAAAAAATGTTTTTATTGAACTTTTGAAGTAAAGGGCTTCGTATCGCCAGTATTTCTTACAAAAGTAAGAAATATATGTACAAAGATTCCTTATTCCTAATACATACTTGCAGAATAATTAGAAATTCGTCTGCAATATCGACTGTCTTGAATAATTAGAAATTCATCTGCAATATCGTCTGTTTGAATAAACGGAATAAGAACGTTTTTTCTTAGTTTTTTAGGACGTTATATCAGCAAAAGGGTTGGGCCAAAAGTTCTTCAAATTGTAGTATTTACGGTCTTTCCTCCAAATTTTACTGTACATTGAAAGGTACTATTTAGTTTTCTTGTCTTAGATTTCTTTACATTCTTCTTGTCCTTAACATGCGTCGTTTGTGCAGTCTAAAAATAACGCGTGTTTAAAAACCATTCTATAAAGATTTAAGAACGTGCTCAAAAACAGGGTTTTTATTAAATACATATAGTGAATTTGAAGTATGAAATTTATGGTTATTTTATCTACACGGGTTGGAGCTTTCAGAAATAATTTGTTTAATTTTGGAAATGTGCGAATTAGGGTTCTTTTACTGTACTGATAAATATATGTGAACTGATTGATTCTGTGATTGTCTGATGATTTCAAGTACAGAAAAGTGAAGATAACGTGAAGGTACCACAGCAGATATATGTGTTCACCACAATCTGTTACCAGTGCATGAGTGCAAGACATGATTTAATCCTTTAAGATAGTGCATTTTTCTGCTTCCTTATGATTGTAAAATTACAGTAAACATGTTGTATGCAAGCATGAAAATTTTATAGTACAAGCTGAAGAGGTATTTTCATGCAATACAAAGTCTCCTACCGGTTTGAAACAGTCTATAAAGAAGGGTGTACATATTTATGGAGTGGTAAAGATAATACAATAAAATACCATGTAGAACGTGTATGTCGCAGATCATTATACTTATACTGTAGTAGGGTAATAGTTGTTGGACTACGTGTTGTGCTTGACACATCCTTAGGGCATGGGTAACAAGTGTTTGCAGTTATATTAAAGTGGAAGTTACAGACCGGACACACAATTGTGGACGAACGGAAGGACGGAACAGCGCAAACCTATACTCCCCAAACCAGTTAGATGACTAGTTGGGGAATTATAATACAACAATTATATAATTTGCAAGATATTCCATTGCTACATACACTCTTTCAAGCATATATATCAAGTTATAAACCTGCTCTGTATCATCCCATAAGGCTGTATGTAATTCAATTAATCTCAGATTCAATTTTCTTGTACAAGATTTAACACAAGAGACATTTACATCTTGCAGGTATTTCATTTACATTTGTAATTAAAAGTGTTTTATTTATTTCAATTTCCATTCAATATTATTTGGTTCTTGATGTTGAAGTTTTGGAATCAGTAATATTGGTGAAATGCACATCCAAAACTAATATTATTCATTTGCAAATGATTCAGCAGTACAACAATCTCGAAGTTCATAGAATAGCAGGTAATAAATCATAAGAATAGCGGTAGGATCACTATATCACAGAAATATTCCGACAAGGGCTTAATAAAATCAATCATTGAAAGAGATTTGTAAAGGCGGAAAAAACTTCATTGCTGTTCTTTTGAAAACTATGTCAATAGTACCGGAATCTATGGCAATCTTAAAGCAAAAGATATATAAATCACGAAATCTCACTTAATTTATAAGAAAAACCTTTAAGTAATTACGATCAATGCGATTGCTTTTTTCGAAATGCAATCCTATAAACCGTAAATTGGGTAATTTACGCAATGATTTACTTTTCGCAATTTTCGCGAATTTCCCACTTTACTAATTTAAGGCTAATGAAAGATTAATTTCACATACATTTACCATAAGGGAATGCTCATTTCGCCTAATCAAAATGTGCCAATGAATCTGTCTGCTCACATAATGCGAAACTTTCTTCAAGCGAAACTTACTTAATATACAGTATTATGATACTTAAACACGATTGTTCAGATTGTTGGAAGTAGAAATAGGTCTAATAAGCACTTCAAATATTCACTCTTTGTTGTGGATTAACATGAGTCGACACAGATGGGTTTTTACTGGCTTTTCCAAGTTTCTTCCTCTAAAACGTCGATATAAAATTGATGGAAAATCCCTAAATTACATACTTTAAGATGTCAGAATACATACACCTACCTGTATTTCCGTATTTTACTGACGGGGGCAATTTATGAATTGCTTACCCACGACTAAATACAAACATAGTATAAAATGCATCATACAGACTTTGGCGCTCGTTTGGTAAAATAGTTCTACTTGTATATCGAATTTGACATTCCAATGCATCATGTATATTTGCACATGGTAGGCATTTGCTAAAACAGTCACCGGTTCACTGCTAGTATACTTAGATTATGTGTTGAACCTTACTTAAGTAAACGTAAATATTTCCTTACATGAACATAGTGTTACTTGAACGTTTGAAATCATTAGATGGTACATTGTAAATAAATGGTAAAAGATTTATGTATCAAACGGTAAGTGTTAAGTTTTTAAAGGGAGCAAACTTTGATAAATGCCTTCAAATGAATATTAGTAATACAGCTCCATAACATAATTAAATACCATTGCCTTCGACTGTGTACATCAAATATAAATTGCAAAGTTCTCTTTAGTGCTTTTCCCATTTTGAAATGTTTCATGAAAGCACAAATTTTATACGTTTTCCGCTCGAAATCAGCTCATTTCCGTGAAGAATTTATACTTGAAATTACTCTAATTCCTTTGGGATGGCAAGAAGACATGTGGTTGATGTATGTTGTAAAACTGTAAGTTAAACGTCATTCAAGTCGTAGTGAAAGATCTGCTGTGCTTGTATTCAACAATTTAAGATTTCTTCATGATGCTAAACAGTCCTGGTCACGTGACAGGAACATTGGGTGTAAACATATATCAGCCAGCATACATGCAAGAATTACCTCATTGACTTCGACTTAGCTAACACTTCAGATGTAGTCATGGAATTTGTGATATAGATTACAATCACCTGCAGTGGATACAAGCTAACAAAAGAATATTTTTTTCCATTACAAGTGCGTTTAAACACGGAGGAAAATGACGCTATATGTTAATAGGGACTACATTTGTGTGGACAGAGAAGGAACATATGTATTTTTCAGTAATAATAACTATAGTCCGACGGTTTCCATTACGAATTAAACAAAGTACCCACTGACACGGAAAGGAGCATCGTGAATTAACATACGGTATTCAAGAACAGCATGTGGTTTGTTTGAGTTTTTTCTGTATAAAGTGTTGACATGAACTCAAATCTACTAATCACATGTGTTAACTTATGTTTGGACTGATATCTTGACAACTATTAACAGGATTCTTTGAATTTGCATACAGTAATTTGGGACATTTAATTTGATATAACACCAAGCTCGATCTTGTTTCAGCAGGATTTTTTAATTGGCATATGGTAAATAGGGGCATTCATTTAAAACCAAAATCGGCTTTGCGATATTATATTAAAGTACACATTACTATTAACAAGATTCTTTGAATTTGCATGATGTAATTAGGGGCATTGATATGAAAGTAAAACCCGACCTTGCTTCAACATGACTTTTTTAAATTTACATACAGTAATTAGAGAATTGATATAAAACCAAACTCGGCCTTGGCTCGTTTATGTAATAGTACATAGTGTTACATGTTTTGCCCTGGATGTCAGTCACAAATATTGAGGGAATATATTCTTACGGAATGGAATAATTGTCACATTTATAATTTGTTCAAAGACCTGTGACATGAGTATGCAAATATACCGTAACGCCGGTCATACAATAATTCATCTAGCATTCAATATTTAAATAGAAATGTTTTAATTAAGATTGCTAATAAGACAGCGTTAATTATCCCCCGCGGGGCGGTTATGGAAATGTGATCCGTCCGTGCGTCACAATTTTGTCCGGAGCATAATTATGAAAGTATTCAAGAGAATATATTTAAATTTTACACACAGACAGAAAACATTGAGAGAAAGTGCAATATGAAACACGCCAAACATACCACAAACCAACAGCATAGCAAATTTGGCATTCATTGGATGCACGAATAATGTTCTTACAGTGAGGAAATTGTTTTGTGATACTGTGTTTTAAACTTTTCTGTGGTCTGGTGTAGGAATATGTTCTTCATTTTATTACTTGCATCCTAGGGTCATTTATCAATAACTGATGATAATAACAGTCAGTAAGTCAAATATGCTGTTTTTTATGGCAAGATTAGAGATTTTCTCTGTTTAATATTCCCCAGACTGCCGACAAGCATAACCTATTAATATGTGTCGTGGAAGAGAAAGAAATTGTCGTGCTATTGTCGAGCACAAGGATATAAAACATTACAGTTCTTCATAGGTTGCACAGAGTTTAAATGGAAACTGTAATTAAACAAATGCAAGGAGTATTGTCATGTAATACAAAGACGCCAAACGGTATGTTGGAGAGATGAAATGAACATATCATTCATGTGGTTTCGGAGATATAGTGTCATGACTTTTGACCCACGGAGTGACCCTGACTATTGTCAACATGATGTGATGAATGTTTGAACAAAATGTAATGAAAATTCTTGCAAAACAGGAATTATAGTCTGGTAACCTTTGACCCTTCAGTCGGATCTTGACTCTAAGCCGAGAGTGGTTGTAAAACGGATTTTGTACATCCTTTCTATGACTTTAGCATTTACTTAAAGCGTCAAAAAGTTTCTTCAAAAGTTTTGGCGATATAGAACATGACCTTTGAGGTATAATTTTTATCCTGAAGTGTGACCTTGAACAGGCAAGGTAGTGTAAAAACTGTGAGAAGTTATTTCAAAATAAGTATAATTTAATATGTATTTGTTACAGCCCTATAAATACGAACAAACCCCTTTAATTACAAGTTTGAGCCAAACGTATGACCTTGACCTTTATGGTAGCCCTCTTGGTGTTATGCATGACATATCATTGTGGTATAGACAACAACTGCTTTTAATTATTCTAAACTATATATGTCAATTGCCAAAAGTTCAATTGCTAAAATCTTCAAATGTTTAAATCTGTTTGTAGTATTTAGAAAATGTATACTGTAGCACCATTCCATGATTGGTAAGGTATTTTCAAAATCTAAGCAAATAAAACAAAACACATGCTCATAATTGCACAATGAAATATGTCACTAAATGAAATAAAATGTCTTACTGATCATCAATTGTTTGAGTTTTGTCTCCAAAAGATTTTATTATCATTTGCTATGACAGTCGGTTATACAATGATTGTAACAATTAATGTTTTTTTTTAATCTACGACAAACTTCACTTAAGCAGGGAACAATGTATAAAATTTATATTGAAAATATGTTTATGCATGTAGACGTTAAACCCCGTACACAAACCAATGGTTTTTAAGTCATTATCACAGGTTTTGGCCCTACTGACCTTCACATACTCTTGGGATATGGGCAACAATTGTACCAATTTATTGTTATTTCAGTCTATGCATGCAACAAGTACCGCTATACAACACTACATTTCAGGTTTTGAGTGTGACATTGACCGTGGATGTAGCTACTTAGATGTGGTATATGGCACACCCTTCTGTTTCGTGTTTCAACTGTATGACGCAGTTTGAAATTTGGTGCAACCATATAGCAGTTACAGCCCGAATACGAAGTGCAGACTGACGGACGGAACCGAATTACTACTTTCAATGGTTGGGGCATGTTAAACTCGTACCATGTATATCAACATATTCGTGATGCGGTTTCTCTTAAGAAACTTGGAACCTCGTGAATAATTGGAAATAACGTACTTAATGTAAGAACGCCTTTATTTCTCAGTTGCGTCAACAAAGTATGTACGATCCGGCCCGGCGCGGTGTTCACCAGTAAATTACATCCTTTCGAAAACTCCTAATATCGACCAGACCCACAAACACTTCAAAAAGGCATCCAGTTAAATTTTGTTCAGTACAAAGATGAAATATGCACATTTTCTGATCATTTTTAACATAGTCATGGCCCTTAGATAGGAGAAACTTTAGTCTATTTCGTATCGTTACTTTTGCTTTAATCGTATCCGAATGAAATATACCGTGCAAAATGGAATCAGCTCTGCAAGTAAAGCAAAACATTCATGACAAAATGAAATGAAATTAAAACCAATCAACAAGGTTCCAAACAGTTTTCGTACGAAATACAATATTGAGTATTTTAATCAGCAAGTTTGCAATTGGGGCTATTCCGATGCGGACTAAATAAATTCAATTAATCATCAGAGAGAATTGTTAACGCGGGAATGTTCCATCATTGCTCCTTGAAAACTATCCATCATACCGGAATCATGAGCAGATAAAAGGCAAATATAGATATACAATATGGGATATTTTGTTCATGAATGTACGTCAAAAAGCAAAACTCTGTTTGTAGAATCGCCAAATTATGAGTGTCGCTATAATTTTTTTCAGTATAAAACCAAGTATTGTTGAAAGGAATAGTAACTTTTGTTTAGCGTAGACAGATATAAATATAAGCTCAGCTGTAAATCAATTGTTGAAAAATTAGGTTTAACTTTGCTTCGAAACTTTGTTTGTTTTGTTTTCAAAACGACGATAGCGAATCCATCTCGCGCATTAACGAAATTCAGATGCAAAAATGTTCTGCAAGTTTATTTAGAAGATTAAATAGAAATTGTGTGCTTAACAATTACACTTGCGTCCACGTTTTCAAAAAACAACCTGAAAAAAGATACTTCAGATCTTAAAATCCCTCTAGCAAGTTTTCAGATTTTAGTTTTAACGATTCTTAAAATTAATAGTATTGCCATCAACGATTCGATAATACATATACGATAATTGCCTAAACCCCATACTAACAGCCATACGTACATGTACCTGCAGAACGAAGGTTGAATTCTCCGGCTAAGAAAATGCAGCAGAAATGCATGCCCTAGGTGTCATAAGGATTTTGAATCAAATTACTGCACAATAATTTTGGAAAAAGTTCCAGCATTTTCAAAAGAAAACATTTCTAAACTTATTCCGTCACACTTTTTATCCATGTTTTAAGGACGTTATATTTTCTTTTGTTTCAAATGGAAAAAAATGCATTGGCACTTATTTGATTATAGAAAATTCATTTCTCCGTCGTATGTGACCCATAAACAGCAGGCGGTCTAAACCCTTGTTTGTTATATTACCCCTCATCAGACCCTGTCTGATTTAGTCTCTATACATGTTACATTTACTTCAATATTCTAAATATGATTTCACAGGCATATTTAGCAACATTTTTAAACCCCTAAAACATAATAATTTTGTAGAGAATAATTATCTCTTCGGAAAATGAAATGTTTTACTTAAGAAAGACATAACATGAAAAGGCAGATTCTTTTTTATGGCCAAACCATATATCAATAAAAATCTTATTAATGAAGTATGCCTCTATCAATAAAATGAACAATATGATTGCAGCAGCGAAATAACCTTAATTTTTTCAAACTTCACAAAGAGTCATTTTCATGTTGTGTATTTACCTACTTGTAAATCAGAACGTCTTTTAATTTGAAAGAGAAAAGGCATACCATTATAGTTTTACCAAGAAAATGTACAAATAAGTGTGAAAATGTGTGTATTAATAAGGATAGTATTCATTAAAATAGTAATTTCTTCATTGTTTTTTTCAAATTAACATTTCTTAACTCTTTTCATTTATGCGCATCATCATCTATCAACGTTATAAACGTTTATCAATTCATTGTCTGCCACTTACGAAGACCTCTGGCCTGTCTGGTCCCCCTGTTCTATTTCATGATGGGTATTAAAGACCCAAGAGCTCTTTGGATGCTAAATAACTTATAAATCAAGACTTATATTATTATGATAAAATGTCTTACTCACAAAATTGACCGTTTGTTTGTACGAAAACACCCAACGTTGCGTCTAAATTGAAAGTACAGGCTATACGGAAAATAGTCATATATTTTGTCTTTCCCTATGTTCGTTATTCCGAGAATGATATGGGTAATCTTCAAAAATTTATGCATGTTCAGAAGCAATATGTTTGGATTAGATTTATGGATGGTAATCGCAGATTCTATTCCAATGTATTCGTTTTGACGCCCGTAACAAGATGGTAATTACGCGTAATAAATTTCCAGATGAGTTTCAAGTTGTTATTTTTCATGCATTTTTTAACCAAATGAATGTGCAGTTGTCCTTAATCACTCTCAAATCCATTTTTTCACTCAAACGGGAGAACAGAACCAGTTCTTCAAGAAATGCAAACAAAATCATAACAAATTGAAACACTATACAAATGATTCAGTAATGTCTCAATCATTTAACGTAAGAAATATGATAGGAATTCAAGCGTTTGAAAGGAGTAGGATTTCGATGGCATTGAGCTATTCTAATGAATCAAAATATAATCAATCTCTGGTGGAGATATGTAAGGCAGGAAAATCTCAATTTCTGTGGGTTTTTTTGTAGAAAATTAACCATTGAACCGTAATTATTAGCAAGGCAAACGCAAAATATACACAGCTCCATTTATAACAACGCCAACTGACAATCGATACCGATTTGTTATTCAAAGCGCCTCAGCGTATATTCTTAAACAGGATAGTACCCATTGTTTAGCATAGAAAACACATCAGAAGGCCACCAAAGATTTATTGCACTTGTAAACACTTGACTGAAAGATGAGATTTAAATTGGTTTTGAAAATTTGTTCTGTCAAATCTGCGGTAGCAAAACTGAAGTTTTCTCTGTTGCGTGTTCAGCAATAAGACAAATTACTTAATGAGATGAAATATAGAAAGCGATCTTGACAGACTGTGATTTTACTTACAGATTGCTTCTTTCTATAAGTTAATTTTGGATACAAATGATAAGAAAGAAATGAGATCTTTTAGATCAGTTCTCGTTTCAATAGACTTTTGTATTCTTTAACTGCTTGTTATTTTTTAAGTATTACCTATCTATAAAAACTGACATGGTGGTGCTGATTAAAGCATTTTAAAACAGATTGCCTATATAAGTTTTTTTTTTTTTTGTTCATGTGGCAACAGAAATGTGCAGGCAAAGAAGTAGAAGAACATATTAAACTTAAATGCAGATCGCAATGTTGTGTTAGATAGTTAAGGTAGATAGATAAATAAATTTACTTCTGCATAAAATGTACAACTGCATGGCAATACATACATGTAACTAAACTAGTCAATAAACAAGTAACAGACATGTATGAATAATTATCACGGCCATATCAATTAACATTATATTCAAAGGGTATGGATAATATCTTATTTCCATTGTGGTCCTTTGAATACAGTGTTATACCATATGTGACAACGGAAGCAATATTAAAACATCACAGCAAATGGTATTGAAAGGAAAGATATTTGTGGTACATAAAAGAAAATAATTTCATTGAAAGAAAATGGAGCATGCTATTGATATTAAAATGTTACATACATATTTAAAACTATAGGCAAAAGACCCTTTTACCTCCTTCGTTTGACTTATAAATCAGTATTTTACTACAATTTTAATTTTAATTTTGTAGTGATTTCACATTCTGAAGTTTAAGAGATAAAATTTTCTTTCGCTTTGGAAAACAAGTGTTTCAAGTAATTTTAACTTTACATTGCCTTAGTAAAAGTGCAGGGCTGATATCGATTCTATTACTGTCTATCTAATTATTCAAACAATTAGCAAATTGAAAACTCTTGAGTGGAATGCACTTCGTTCGTTCGACATTTGCAGAGAACAAGAAAATCTTAAAGGTTGCTTCAAACCTTTTTATGTACAATATTTAAAGAATGGCTGTACTTGTTTTAGATTATTCTATTCTGTATCATCCAGTGTATTTAATATCAATTTTAAGGTATAGTTTTGAGGTCAAAATTTGAAAATAAAGTGCACATTTTAAATATCATGAAGTGTGATAAGGTGACAGGGTAGCCAAAACATTTTTATTTAAAAACAATGTATTTATATCATTATTATAAAAGCACGCAACTATGTCAAAGTTCAAATTAAAAATGTGCCTAATGTTTCGGACTAGTTAAATGGACAACTAACTCAGTATAAAGCAGTACTGATTTGCTTATAATGTCCAAATTTTAGCAAAATCCAAACCGTTTCGCTGGCAAATGTGTAACTGCCTCAAACATTACAAAAAACTGCTTAATATGCCTGAATGACTTGGCATACAATGTATATATTATAAATTTTCTTTTATCTATTGGCGTTCTTGGGCACTGCGATCGGATATCTGATGGAAGTTATCCAATGTTTGCATTGTTTGCCTGTCAGCCTCAACTTGCATTTCGGTAGTGGTATCTTTATGATGACTGACCATAGGTCATACTCAGTGCTGTTTCTCCACGTTTGAATGTAGCAGTCCAATATTACAGTTGCATATGAAGGACAGTCATTAACATGGCTATTGTTCACTCGATGACATTCGTCTGCAAATACTTTATCACCGCTCTCTTCTCTGACTCCCCAATTCCAGCATATAACAACTTAGCAACAAGTCAAAACTTTTGCTTCTAATCAACCAAATCCTTTCACAACGTTACAGATTGTATGTACTCACTAAAGATAGCGGCTCTAAGCTTTAGCAGAAATGAAAAATGTGCAAAACCGGTGTCTACATGCATTTGGGCAGAAAATAACTAAATAAAATACAACCGTCTATCGCAATCTCCAACTTCGTGATGCTTTTACCAGATATATTTCAAAAGTGTAAATGCATGTGCTATTCTTTAACAATAAAATCAATTAAAATGCTTTTCACATCTGCTTTAATGCGCATGTTTCTTTTGATTAATAAAAATAACGATTCACACATGATAATATAGTGAATACAAATATTTTCCATCTTAAGGAAGAAAATATACCATTACTCTAATATGGTCATTTACAATAGAGTTATTGATAATACAAAAGGTTTGTAAGACATACCTAGAAGGGGGTATATAGGAGTCACCCGGTGGTTGGTTGGTCGGCCGGTCGGTCCGTTGCATTTTCCTTGTCCAGAGCATAACTTGAAAACTACTGGTTGGAATTCAATACAACTTCATATACTGGTCATGCACAATGTGTGGAAGTGCAGTGTAAAAAAACATAACTATATCCCGAGTAATTACAGAGTTATTGCCAAGAACAATATCTCTATTTTAGTGTTTCTGCAAGGTATTCTATTACTACGAACTTCCTCAATTTATAAAGCAGTCTTTCGGTGGTTTTAAACACATTTAGTGATAGGTTAGTTTTGTTGGTAATCTCGTTATCTATCTAGTTGGATACATTCCATGGTCAAACTCGAAACAAAGGTGTATATCTTTTTTTTTCGCACTTTACGGACTTTGGTACTATTATCTAAAATTATACAATATCTAATAGACAGGATGAAACAAATAGTTCAAAAAAGAGTAAACCAATGCTTTAGATACTATAGATACAAAGTATGAAATGAAACGTTTAGATTTTAGATTTACTTGTTTTCTAAAACCTCATTGAATATAAAGAGGCTGACAGTGACCTTGAATAAATTCAAAATGAAATATTCATTTTTCACATTTCTACTGCAAATTTTAGTCTCGCAAACATTTTTGGTATATGATTTCTTCTGTACATTTTGTGGCCAAGTTGCTTCATAACAAAGACACTTTTGTTAGTTTTGCAGCTCTATCATTATGAGCTTTTCTTCAAACTATTTGCCGGTTAAGAACGGTAAACTATATATTCTCATTCACACTGCGAGCTTCCAGATGAAGTTTGAAAAGTTCTTGGTATCGGAATGGTGTTTACGGGAAGTTTTCCAAATTATCCTTGGCAAACAACTGTTAAGATTTTCGTAAATATTGTGAAGTTGATGGAACATTGGAAACAAATATACAAATTTTCTTTTCCTTACGTGGGTCTGTATTTAGACTTTTGTGTTGGCTAAGCCTAACTTCTTCAGGATGGAACGTTGCGGTGTCTTTGTCGCTAAATCAGCCTACTTTCGAAGTTACAGATCAGAAGATTTATTTTAAAAAATGCTTTAAAATTTATCCTGTTGTTAACAGTTCGAGAATAACTAGTTTTAAAATGCGAGAACGTTTTAATCGCAAATATAAAGTTACAATCTAGACGGTACACAAGGTTCCAATGATATTATTGCTGCGTTTTTGAAGCAAAATATAGTTAATCAGTAATATATTTATAGAACTGAGCTTGATCTTTTAATTATAAATCATTGGTTAAGCAAGGAACGTTAAGGGGGTTTCAGATGTAGCAAGCAAGTAATAAAACCTTCAAAATTAGTAAAATCTGGTCTTTGATTTGATCTGTTGATTTAATCTACCAATCCGTATGACTAGATAAATGACAAATTGGTATCCATCTTAAAAATCTTATTAGATCTAGTAATTTTATTACACCATTAAATTTTGATGTTGTCCAAGTGTAAACTGAGGTTGGTTTTTGATGAAACATAATTATGTTCATTTTGGAATAATTAGCATGACAGAACTATAAAAAGGAGATGTAAAATCGTTGTATACTTTGTACAAAAACAAAAGAAAGCGGGAATTAAAAGGATTACTAAACCAAAGTGTAGGAAACTTTCTCCATAAGATTTTGACAATTCTACGTCAAGTTCATGGCGATGACTTAATAATTTGATTATGTGTATTGCGCTTCTCGTTTCGTTTCATTAACATGACTATTACTTACGTGTTGCCCTAATGTCAATACTGAAGTTGCATCGTGTTCTCTGATGGTTTGCCTCTCCATCAATCGGTATGAATTCGCATACAGGCCGTTTTTCTGTGTGCCTGGATACTTACAATGACTGTAAGTCATCAACGACCAGAAAGACGTGTCTGCCTTTCTAGCTTATAAGAATGACACGGATATCCATACACATGGCAATACATCGATTTTCTCACAACGGAACCCAATAAAAGACAAGTACAGTCGTTCTACTGTGACAAAGTATCTATCTTTTTTTTCTAAGTCACTGGATATAATTGTTATTGAATACATTTACTTTTTTGTAAACACTCAATGCTTATTTGTGCATGCAGATGTACCTTTTGTTTCGTATAATTAAACAAAATTGATTAAACTATTGTCTACCGAAATGAAACCCTGTGAAACATCCAATAATAGTTTATTGTTGCACTTTAGGGTTGTCTGCCGTGCGTTTCTAATTAAGGATCAATTTATCATTAAAATGTCAAACAGGGCCCAAGATTTCGCCGGAAAATTGGAAGATTTGTTCAATTACTTGTAGCAACAATGAACCGTCAATCTTTAAGAAATGAAAACGAAATATTTCAGCAGAAAGAAGTGAGCCAATATTTCTCTGTGGCCGACTTTCATGCCAAATTAGGGAAAATATAATACCAAATATTTGGACAGGGATTTCTAAAACGAAGCTTATTTATCTAATTGATCATTGATCGAGCGTTACAAGAAAGTATGCTCCTTTTTCGCTGTGTTTAGTATCTGCTATATATCAAGAAGTTCAGGTTGACAGCACAGATCATATTTTACAGTTTTAGGCTGAAAACGTATCAGATTTAATCTATAAATAGACAATTATAGACAATTTTAATACCCTTCAAGGAATTTTCCAGCCGTTTGATTGGCCAATGATCTGTAAATAGAAATTGATATTAACGGGCAAGCCGGTAATATACACTTGGCATACCCCGTCATTGTGCCCCACGTTGAAATTTTAAGGGTACACAATAACAGCTCTAGTTATGTATAATAATTGCAGACTTCAGTAATTTACAGATCATTTCCCTTACTGGATAAAGTCCAAGATACCAAAATTGCGGATAGGTCTAATCAGTTGGATTTCTCTGACTTTATCGTTGTTTCTTATAATGGTCTCCCAGTTACTATGTTTAAAATTTCTTACGTCTGTGATAATTAAGCTTATAGGGCTCTCAATTATTGTAAACTCAGGTGGTAAAAGAACATGCAACCATATTCATGAATTAATCAGACTATCATGGTTGCAACTAAACTTATTTCATATGTAACAAAGCAGCGATAAAAGCAGAGTAATCGAAGTTAAAGGATCTATACATACTATCAGATAGTGAAAATGGGAGACAAAAGTCTAAAATGTCTAACTTCAAGAAACAGTTTTATAAACAGAAACTGTCATTCAAAAAGCAAAGACAGTAATACCTGTTTGGGAAAAAGGACCTTCACGATTCAAAATGTTCTTGTTTCATTAAACGTTTAATTGGTATAGAGAAACTTTGAATATTTTCGAACTCCTATAAACAATATTACATGATCTGTTTGTTGTTAAAAACAATCATTAAGGTGATTGGTGTTTCTTTCCAATTAGCAGATTGCAAAATAAGATAATGTCTTTCTATTAACCAAAGCAATGAAATAATGTAGTTATGTATGTCTTAATTTAATTGACTTAACAGATAAGTGTTATTGAAACAATTTAAACAATTGAGTATATTAATTAGCAAAATGCCCGTATGATTTAAAGCGACTGCACTCCAGATGGACAAGTACGAAAAAACAAAATTTTCAATTCAAGAAAACAATGTCATTACTGTATCAGAGGCATGTATTTGATAAGTGACAAGTTTTCAACAAAAGAAACAATAAAAGTGTTGTTTTGCTACTTTTATTGTAGAATATATCACCCCGTGACTAACGGGTGGGCTCTTTGGTATATCAATATTTTTAACTCGCATCAAATCAGCTGACTCCGTAGTGTAGTAGGTTAAGCCGCTGTAAATTTTTTGTAAGCGCAAAGATCCGAGTTCAAAACCTGGCTCGGGTAAATATTTTTTTTCTACCTTTATTTTTAGCTCTTACACAAAGAAAATAATCTTGATGCTGACAAATTGAATATATATTGATTTTACCAAAAAATTAAAATTTACTAAGAATTTGGAGAGCAGTCGCTTTAACAGGTCATTCAAGTTATATGCAGCATGCCCTTTGCTACGACATCTTACTGGCGTACGCCTCTGACCAGTTTCAAAATGACGATATTTATACTATGCATACAACATAAAATGAATACAGTAATACACCATCAAACAAATGATCAACAGCTAGACCTACATGTACACACAGAAGGACTCCTATATCAGGCGTTTTATGCAAAAAGTGATTACTTTGGTTGTATGCGGTAAACTCTTTTTATTAACTTATAAAGTACAATACATATTCTGCAATTGAATTAAAACAAAGTCGGTATTCGATCTGTCGTACACTACAGAAATAGTAGACTATCTATTTCAATGAGTGTTCGATAGTGCACCAAAATTGTTGAAATTTCAGTATTCAGTTTATTTCTGGAAATTGTAGAGTTTCATTTATTGATCTCCAACCACATTATGTTTATGAGCATTATATTACAACACAATAATAATATGAATCATGACGTTTTATTTGTATGTATAAATTATGATCAATAAGCACAATACAAATTACTGCCTTTTATAAAGAAAAATGACAATGAAAAAGATCATTCAATATCGCAATATACTAACTTCTGGAAAGTAAAGTTAAGCCGACCACCTCTCAAACGAAATTATTACTAACATAATAGTGTACAACCTGTATGTCTATTTTTCTAAAGATTATCTGTAAGAACTTTATACTCTCACTTAAGTAAATTCGTCTAATTATACAGCTGAGACTGTCCTAGCGCTCCCTGTGTATAGTGACGCCCTTATTGATTTCCTCCCAATGCATTTTCCTATGTACTTTGTCACTATACCCAGTGATATATGTCTAGTGACCTTAAAAATGTGCTCCTAAAACAATTTTCACTATCACATGAGACTGTTTTACTAACTTACCATTACAATGACTATCAACCAAGTCCACAATAATGTTTCCCTCTGTAAAGATATTGATTTGTTTTTCACAAGATTACTAATGGCATCCAAACAATAACATGTTATAACAATGATATATTTTATAACAATGATATATTTTATAACAATGATATAATTTATAACAATGATATATTTAATTTAAATCACTGCTTGATTATTGCATAAATACATGGAGAGATAAACATAGAACAGTTTGATTTCTTAACTTAATGAACACCCTATAAAGAAATCATTAAGATTTTGATAGTCTGTGTATAGATTTGGAAGATAGCTGTGGACAATTTTACTGCACTTTAAATCTTTGGTTTTTAACACTATCATAATGCACAACGTCGTCCTTCAATTTGTTTTGCATTTTCATAGATGGCATCGATAACACATCACTGCACTCAACCCAGTCTATTAAAGTAGGAATCCGGGCAAAATCTCTTGTCAAATCTACTGCTTTTCTGAACCGGTGTCGTCTTTGTTTATTCTTGGATTTTGCTTTAAAATCATAATAATTATTGTAAAATAGTTTTGTTAACACTTTTTCCTCCACGACTGATTTTTTGGTTGTGACAGTTGTTTTCCGACGAAGAATACTAAATCTAGCTACAGACTCCACATTGTTCAAGGTGCTCATTGTATCTACTTTCCGTTTGTTTTCCGATTTCTTTGTCTTGCCTTTTGAGACGAATGGAACTTCCGTCGGCAAATCTTTTAAATCATTCAGATATTTGTTATGTTTACGGGATTTTTCCTTCATGACATGCTCTCTCTTTCGACTTTCCATGAATTTGGCGTATGCGTTATCATCATCATCATTTGAACACATAAAAAAGTTTTCATCCCCGTCTTCTGGTTTTACATTAATATTAGGGTTCTCATCTTCTGAATTAACTTTAATATCAGGGTCACCATCTATGGATTTAACTATAGTTTCTAGGCCCTCATTTTGTGGCATTTGATCTAGTTTTGATTCGACAACAACTGGCTCCATTTCTAACAAATGATGCGGTTTGTTCATTTCTTTGACTAAACTTGAACCTATTTCAAGAATTTCCTTTCCGGCTTTCGGTGTTGCTGGTTCTCTGGGCTGTTCAGTTTTGCTTTCAATTTTAGCTTTGGAAGTTTTCACACTTGCCGCTGATTTGATGGTTTTTCGTTTTTTAATTATTCCGACTAGTTTGATTTTCTTTTTGTAGACGCTAGCTCTGTCTTTGAAAACAGCGTTTGCATATTTAACGTACTTGTTCTTTGATTTATCTAAAGATTTTACGGAAATACCTATCGTTTTACGAGAAGACGATTGAGTGTTTGACACTTTTGTTGCGCCCGGCTGTGTACCATTTGACCTAGTACTTTGCTGTCTAGCACTACGCTGTGAAGTATTAGACTGTCTGCTTTTTAACTTGCGCGGAATGCTTCTAGCGGTGATATTTGACTTTTCGGACATGAGTGTGAGCCCAATGTTATCTTCATAAATGGTACTGCATCTAGACACTGCAGTGAAAGTTTCTTCTCGTGCAAGTGATAACTGTAGATTTTGAGGGGCGATATCAACTTTTGGTGCATCAACTTGTTTCTTAAAGGGCAATGTATCATTATGTGTATCTCCTGATACACGTGGTTGTCTAGGAGACGGACGAATATCTCTAGGTGTGATTAATGACTTTGATGCAAATTTTCTACGTCTGTGGTTGGCTTTAATGAACATGTCATCAGGAGGTAGTGGAACAGATGGGCCGCTTACTTTCAGGATACCAATGCGCTTGTGTCGACGTTTTCCTGCAGTATGTGGTGAAAGTTTAATTGCAGGATATTTCTACCAGCTCTCTACCGTGCTACAAGAAATAAGTAGCATCACTCTTCAAAGCTTTGTAACGTTATACATTAGGAAAACAGGTGAATATCTGATATACAAGGAATGACCTAGCGTAGCCGTCAAAGTACACGTTGTTTGTTACCATTAAGATCCTTACTTTGAACGAATTCATAAGGTGTATGTACAATATAAATAAACAAAATCAATTTCTATATTTTAAGATATTGCAATTATTATATAATACTGAATAATGATCCCATCTGTTTTGTAGGGTTTTGATATCTCGAATATATTCAAACGTTAAGGCCTCCAACTAATAATTACAAATTTATATCCGTTGCTTTCATACCCGTTATACTTTATCTAAAAAAAACTATAGTCTGCTTATCTTTGTAAAGGGGAAATTATACATGTATCTCACTGAATATAGAGCGTGTGAATTCTTATCATTTTCTGGTACTTGTTCTTATTTACAGCAAGTGTATTTGATTAGTATATCTCATTTCTATAAAGCAGATGTTTTATGTCAACATTTACATTTAGTTGCAATATTGAATTATCTAGGACTGGGAATTTAGATTTTCTTCATTAAGTTGACCCTCACAGTTACCTGGAGTTATGCCGCAAGAGACAAGCCGGTCGGTACGGGCCGTAAAACGATCACGGAGTGGGCCGAAACGTTCGGCACCTTGCTGTGTGCCAGAAATTCGTTGAGCTATTCCGGTCGAGGCGCATACTGTCAGCACGTGAAAACGTTGACGTATTGACAACGTAGACGTAACGGAAAAGGCCGCCGAAGGACACGCCTTTCCAACGTTTTTGTTGTGGCTGAACACCGAATTAACGACGTTGCTTTATGTATGAATAATTTACCATTCAATGGCATTTCTTTTGAAATAGATAAGTTGCAGGAAGTGCGTTTGTATCTTTTGTCTTTCTTTCCCATTTTCACAAAACTATGTTCAACATATGCAATAAAAGGATATACAGGGCAGGTGTCCTAAGCGATTTGGCCCTTTGTTCAAATTGGGCCCCCGGCGAAAGGCCCCCGGCCAAAAGCTCACCAAGTGTGCCAATATCGCCTAAAGGCACATCTGCCCCGTATAATAACCTCTACATATTGTATTATGTAACCGTAATAAGAGTATATTTTGCAGACATTACTGATAAGAACTCGTTTAAAACAGAAATTTTGTCAGATCCAACAGCTTTTCCCAGCAATTTGTTTCGCATTTCAAATAAAAAAGAAACAAAATGTGTCACAAAAATGTAACAAACCCTTGTGAAATATCGTTTTATCTCAGAAGTTTCTAATATTATCGTATTATTTATTATCCGATTTCTAGTAGTTTGGATCAGAAACTCAGCTTCAAATAAATTGTATAAACTAGACCCAGCGAACGATTCATTTCAATCCTTAGGTTAAGAAAACATAACGAAATAATCTTATGACTGTAAACCTGATAGCTAACTGGTAGGCTGACTAACCAACACCCGCTTTTGCCTTTCGTGCCACTAAAGCCTATCTTAATATATTGAAGCACTTACATGTACCTACCAATCTGTATCAAATCTACGTCAATGTTTGACAACCCAACAGTAAATATTTGGTGCTAGCGTGTATTTGATCTAGCACAACACCGTTAAAGCATGATTCATATTGTATATATATAAGAATTTTTAGCTTACATCAGTGATTCTGTATAAGTCATATGCCAAATATATAACCATGGTAATAATACATGTATGTGTATAAATATGAGACACATCTCATGAAATTTCATGTCTGTTTGTACTCAAAGAGACGTTGCAAAGGCTTTAGAGCGGGAGACAAATCACACATGAGACGTTATTTAGTGGTGGTATAGGTTTATTTCATAAACTCACAGTTAGAATAGTGAAACATACATGAACGTGTTAACAATGTAACAATATAAACGTTTCCAAATAACAAATTAAACAGTTTTGTATACCATACTGAAACGATGTAAGGCTGACGATACTAACCAATGAGGAGATGATTCTACATTCAGGAGAAATAGATAGGAAATAGAACATCAAACATTGTAACGAGGGTGTAATTTGGATAACAGGCAAAAACCATAAACTTTAACAAAGCAAACTCTGCGTAATGAAAAGGTATATTTACAATGTGAACTCTAGACAACACAAAACTATGCGAGTTGTGCATATTTCCATAAGTTATGCCACGAAACAAGATAATCTGAAAAATTGCGAAACTTAACTCTAATTTGTGTAATACTAGATCTTTTAATATATACGAAATTTCAGTTCCATTCTATATTTATATAACTCTTTACATTAAACATTAAACAGATAGTTTCGTTACAAACGATAAACTTCTAAAACGTGAGTGTATCATGTACAGTTAATAAGTAGAAAAGTTAAATACGTGCTAAACCTTCGTAAAACATTCATAAAACTATCCATCAGTTGATATGATTTTTATGCATGGCTTAAAATTCAAGTAACTTGTCACTTTGTTAAAATATAATAAATTACGTGATCAAGGTATACTTATACTATATGTGCTGTAGGTTTGTTAACGATTAAACCTTTGCAATGTCTCTTTAGATACTGAAACATATGTGCAGTGCATACAGGTCTGTTAGACCTCAAATAACTTTCTATTAAAAATTTCTTTAAGGAATTGGTGGTAATTGCGGCTTTTTTAACTGAGTATCCAAGGGAGACAATGCTTCCCGGGGAGTGTTTCCTGTTTCAAGTGCGGGTAATTTTCGTGGCGATGATTCCTCAATGTCTTCGAGTTCTGGAATTTCGATACCATCTCCACCTTTAGCATCGTCACACGCGTTTGTCATTGTGTATTCGGGTCCTAATATTTGAGATATCTTACCATGGGACCCACCATTCCTTGGTGATGTGATATCGGCCTTTACGACACTTGGGGTGACGGCATCTGTTGGCCGAGTATCTGTGCTTACAACAGTATTTTCCCTATCAATGACTTGCTTCTCATTTGGGCCGACCTTTTTGAACTTCTTAGTATAAATGTAGTAACCTACCACGGCCCCACCAGCACCAAGCATAACGAGGAAAAGCACAACAAGGCCGGCGATGAGACCAGCATTTGAAACGGGAGTAGATCCACTAGATGGAACTGAAATTGATATAAAACTTTGATTTCGAGAACAAGATCTCTGTACAGAGAATTTAAATACTTGAATGGAACAATAAAAATACTTGACAGAGGCAAACGTTGTTTTTTGTAATGAATGCATTGCTTTACCATGACACATATAACAAACATATCGCAGTGCTTAAGATATAATGAAATACAAAGAGATATGTTGTGTAGCATGTTTCAATAAGATAAAGTTGTACATATTCATTAAATCGGAATTTCAATAAACAGTGTAAAATGTAAACAATGTGAATTCATCTTTTTCATAGTGTCCTAAATAAAAATAAAGTTAGAAGAACTTACCGCAGGTAACTGAAATGATATAACAAATAGGAATTAAATTAATTTTGTCATTTATATAAGACCATTATTTATTGTTACTCTTTTCATACTGTCGACAAGTGAATAATTTACAAAGGTATATAGAAACTGAAAAAGATCTAGGTGACGTTTTGCTTTTGGCTGAAAACAGTCAACAGTGTAATGTTTACATCACTGCAGTCTTGCAAAAGTGGCACTTCACTCTTACAAAGTCTTAGTTATATGTCATGTTTAGGCCAATTATTAGATACAACATGAAAATACGTCATGAAAAATTATACTTATCAGCGGTTTAGTATTGGGCCTTTTAACATAATGTATTATAAGAGTATTTACCTTCCATAAAAGATAAAGCTCTAATTTGGATATTGTATTTAAAGATGCTCGCTCTCAGATTTTGGTAAAAAAAATAAAGTTCTTTCAACTGTATGTAAAGAACATGTTTCAGAACATATAGTCATATAAAAAGGGTTCCAGTATGAATTCCTGTAAAATATATCTGTAAATTTAAAATAAAACGCTTTTGAAATTCCAATATAAACATATTGTATAGCGGTGCCGTAAAACAAGCATTTTTCAATCGAATTTTGCAAATTCCTACCTAGATTTTACTTCTATTGTTGATTACAGCCTTTAGTTTTGTATCTATGTTTTAGGATTTTTTTTTTCAGCGGCATCTGAGAGCAGCTTTAACACTTGCTTCTTTACTTGGACTCTCCAAATAAGTTACTACTGACATGACAAGTTCAAACTCAGACTACCGAATACAAGTAAACAAATCGCAAATGTTACCATTAGCTGAGAGTGTAATTGATGATCCATCTGATGATACCCATGAGGAAGTTTGATTTTTTAGGCAGTCTTTTGGTTGCTGTGTAACATACACCAAACCGTCGCTGTTCTTTTTCAGTACCTGTAAAAATCATACACATAAACTTTAAAAAGCACGTGCATAATGTTTTTGCATTAATTCAAAGTCATGACCATAAATAAATATTTTAGTCGATTTTTGGTTTGTTTGTTAAACAATGGCACACAGTTTAAACATCACTTAAACAATGACTACCGACATCTTCCATCTTTAAATAAGAGAGTACCATTAATCGAGCAAAGGGGCGCATCGGTCGCAACGACAAAACAAGTTCATGCCCGAAAGATTAGAGTTAAAACGGACTAATGGTAGACTAAACCGACGTTGCACATCATTACGTATTAAAAGGCCGGCTACATGTGTACATGTACAAACTAATGAAGTCGCACATCAGAAAGTTAGATAGGTTGACAAGCGGAACACTTGAATTAAGCTGTAGCTGTAAATTTGAATGTAGTCAAACATCAGTTAGCTATTTCAAGATCACTTGAATAAAGTCGGACATTAGTTAGCTATTCAAATATACAGAGAAGTGGTACACCTGAATGAAGTAGGGACATCAGTTAGCTATTCTACATTTGTTGTAATATACGGAGTAACGGTTCACTTGAATTAAGTCGGAACATCAGTTAGCTATTCAAACATACAGAGTAGCGGCACACGTGAATTAATTAAGTAGGGACATCAGTTAGCTATTCAAACATACAGAGTAGCGGTTCACTTGAATGAAGACGGGACATCAGTTAGATATTCAAACATACAAAGTAGCGGTACACTTGAATTAAGTCGGGACTTCTGTAAGCTATTCAAACATACGGAGTAGCGGTACACTTGAATTAAGTCGGGTCATCAGTTAGCTATTTAAACATACAGGATAGCGGTACACTTGAATTAAGATGGGACATCAGTTAGCTATTTAAACATACTGAGTAGCGGTACACTTGAATTAAGTCGGGACATCAGTTGGCTTTTCAAACATACAGAGTAGCGGTACACTTGAATTAAGTCGGGACATCAGTTAGCTATTTAAACATACTGAGTAGCGGTACACTTGAATTAAGATGGGACATCAGTTAGCTATTTAAACATACTGAGTAGCGGTACACTTGAATTAAGTCGGGACATCAGTTGGCTTTTCAAACATACAGAGTAGCGGTCCACTTGAATTAAGTCGGGACGGCCGTAGCCACTGAGTGCGGTACCTTGATTAAGATGGAATAGTAGCATTAAACATACTGAGTAGGGCCCTTGAATTAAGCGGGACTGTAGCTTTTAAACATACAGAGTAGCGGCCCTGTTAAGTGGGACTGTGCATTAAACATACAAGTAGGCTTGATAGTGGGCTGTGGCTTTTCAAACTAAGAGTAGGGCTTTAGTCGCTCGGCTTTAACATAAGGTGGGTCCCTAATGGATTTTTTAAACATAAGGTAGCACTTGATTAATGACTATTGCTTAAACATAAGAGAGCCTTAATTTGCTTGTTTAAAATAATAGTCTTGGGGGGGGGGGGGGGGGGGGGGGGATGGGCGTGTTCTCTGAGTAGCGGTCCTTGAATTAAGCGGACATCAGTGGCTTTTCAAACATAAGAGGGGGGGGGGGGGGGGGGGGGGGGGGGGGGGGGGGGTAGCGGTCCCTGTTAAGTCGGGCATCAGTTAGCTATTTAAACATACAGGTAGCGTCCACTTGAATTAAGTCGGGACATCAGTAGCTTTTAAACATACAGAGGGGGGGGGGGGGGGGGGGGGGGGGGGGGGGGGGGGGGGGTAGCGGTCCACTTGAATTAAGTCGGGACATCAGTTAGCTATTTAAACATACAGAGTAGCGGTCCACTTGAATTAAGTCGGGACATCAGTTAGCTATTTAAACATACAGAGTAGCGGTATACTTGAATTAAGTCGGGACATCAGTTAGCTTTTCAAACATACGGAGTAGCGGTACACTTGAAAGAAGTAATGGCATCAGATAGCTATTCAAACATACATACGGTACACTGTAGGGGCATCACAAAGCTATTCAAACATACAGAGTAGCGGTTCACTTGAATGAAGTCGGGCATCAGTTACAATGTAGCAATTCAAACAACCGGAGTAGCGATACACATCAATATAGTCTAACATGGCTCAGCTTATCAAACAAATGTACTTACGGTATATTTTAATATACTGTGTTACACCAATAAGCTCTTCATACAAAGTATACAAGTCGGTTTACTTTATCTTAAATCAAATAACCACTGTTATGTTAGCTATAAACCGTTCCAATACGAAAGGTGATTTAAGGTTACACAAAAAAAGGACCAAACATTGCTATATGATTATGTAACCAGCGCTACGTTCTAAATGTTATATGACTTTATCTAATTGTACTGTTTTACTTCCCTTGAAAGTATCGAACAAATAATTAGTTACCATGCATGTATACTGATACGTGGCTGAGTTATCCACGGTCTGATCTTCATTGTAAACATAGGTTATAGACTCATCACCATTCGCAGTGTTGTACACGCAAACCACACTCCCATTTGCTGAAGGTAAAAACATACACTAAAATAATGGTAGGGTTTTGTCCGGTCCCTTTTAACCTATTGCATACATTGAACATTCATACAAAAAGTTAAATAGAAATGACGCCTAGGGAACAGAGCTTCGAAGGGTCGAAAGATAAATACATTAACTGTTAAATACAGTAACTGTAAGTACAACAGCAATGAAAATCAATTTTACCTATACTTTGTAGTATTATAGTTTGTATATCATCATAGTATCCAATACATTTCATTGAGCAAAACTTAGCAACGGGCAGACTTTTCTCAATGTTGTTTTACAGTGAACAGTGTCTGGGCAAACTGTTTGATTGTTTTAATTTGTAGTATTTGTTCTCGACTGCGAACCAAGTTCTTACAACTTATATGAATCACTCACGAGACACACTCCAAACGAAATCAACGTCAAATAGAGAGAGACAACGTGGAATTATTATGTCTACCTGGAACTGGTGAGGATCGTACTAGGGACCTTACGATCCTGAGTCGAATGCGCTACCACTGCGCCAAGGCGGCCACCATGTTTATTATTCGAAATATCTCTTAAAAGGTTTTATTTAAACTTCGATAAGTTGTACAGAGTTTTAACTTAGTAACCTTTAAATTAGTTGTTCAAATTTAATTCTATCTAGCAAATACAATACCAGAAAATGCTTGCTTTTCCGAACACTGGGTGTAATTGAAGATCATTTGTGACGTAGTCGAGCACACGTCCCAGTAACTTTCGCTACAAGAGCTGTGGTTATAGTACCAGTACGTTCCCAGTATATCATTGGGACATCTGACAGTCTCCGATAGTGCCTCACCTGTAATAAAAACATTTCAGAATGCCAAATAAGTAATGTGATCTTTAGTGTGTAGTATACATGTTTACAAGACATACACCTTTAACCTTCAACACGTTCTTGCAATCGAATAAGTTCATTTTAAGTGGACTCTTTACAATACAGTATCAATAATCTAAAGTAAATACAATGTAGCCAAGAAAAATCACTTCAACATCTTATGCTCGTCATGGAAAACAAAAACAGTATTTTCAAAGAAAGATTTTCACTCTTATGGTGTATTTGAAGAAAAGCTTAAAGCACTTGACATTGAAGCTAAATTTCTTTAGGCGTCGATTAAGTAAACGATAGTTGTTGCCTGTTACAGACAGATTAGATGGTTCCAGTTTTATTTAAACATGTTCATGTACAATTTTCTCTCTGTTCTCTCATGTAAAATGGGTATTAATAGACGTGTCTCCTTGCAAACGCGTCCCTTACCATAACTATGGCGTCACTTGAATTGTGTCGTCATCTGTCAAGCAAGAGACGTCACAATTTCACACTGTCATAAGTAATTGTGCAAAACTGGTTCATAATATAATCAAGTTTACACTCGTTGCCGATAAAAGTGTAAGAAAAATAAACTACATCTACATTTCTTTATAACTTTAGTTCTTAAAGGAAGTATGGAAGCGTCTGTTTGCAGACACAATCCCATAATCATTATCTTGTGACGTCACTTACAGCCAGGTTATGTTTTCATTTACAAATAATATATTTATATATACCAGACTTAATCAGCAGTTTCGTCTCCTGTCCTACATCTGAGACTGATGTATCATTGCAAATGTCGTCAACAGACGAGACTACGTAAGATGACTGAAGAAACATTACACGTTCATAATCAGCATCCGCAAGCTCCGCTGTACGAAACAAAATCAGTAAGGGTAAATACATATACACTTGCTGTTGTTAGATCAATATAAATTGAAACTAGAGCTATCACTAAATGTGATTAATACCCCCAAAAGGATTGCTTTATAAACTGAAGAAGTTCGTAGTAACATAATACCTTGCAAACAAACTAAAAAGAGATATTGTTCTTAGCAGGTCCTCTCATTGTGCTTGACCATTGTATGAAGTTGTATTGAATTCCAACTTGTAGTTTTCGAAAAATGCTCCAGACAGGGAAAAGTAACAAAGGGCAATAACACTGTAATTAGTCAAGATGGAGTTATGGTTCCTGTGCACTGCACTCCCTCTGACTGTGCTTGACCATTGTATGAAGTTGTATTGAATTCCAACCAGAAGTTTTCAAGTTATGCTCCGGACAAGAAAAAGTAACAAAGGGTAATAACTCTGTAATGAGTCAAGATGGAGTTATAGTTCCTGTGCACTGCACTTCCTCCAAATGTGCTTGATCATTGTATGAAGTTGTATTGAATTCCAACTTGTAGTTTTCAAGTTATGCTCCGGACAAGGAAAAGTAACAAAGGGCAATAACTCTGTAATTAGTCAAGATGGAGTTATAGTTCTTGTGCACTGCACTTCCTCTCAATGTGCTTGACCATTGTATGAAGTTGTATTGATTTCAAACCAGTAGTTTTCAAGTTATGCTCCGGACAAGTAAAAGTAACAAAGGGCAATAACTCAGTAAATACTCAAGATAGAGTTATAGTTCTTGTACACTGCACTTCCTCTGAGTGTGCTTGATCATTGTATGAAGTTGTATTGAATTCCAACTAGTAGTTTTCAAGTTATGCTCCGGACAAGGAAAAGTAACAAAGGGTAATAACTCTGTAATTAGTCAAGATGGAGTTATGGTTCTTGTGCACTGCACTTTCTCTCAATGTGCTTGACCATTGTATGAAGTTGTATTGAATTCTAACTGGTAGTTTTCAAGTTATGCTCCGGACAAGGAAAAGTAACAAAGGGCAATAACTCTGTAATTAGTGAAGATGGAGTTATAGTTCTTGTGCACTGCACTTCCTCTCAATGTCCTTGACCATTGTATGAAGTTGTATTGAATTCCAACTAGTAGTTTTCAAGTTATGCTCCGGACAAGGAAAATGCAACAGACCGCCCGACCGACCGACCGACCGACCGACCGACCGACCAACCACCGGGTGACTCCTATATACCCCCCTAAACTTTGTTTTGGGGGTATAACAATTATAATATCTTATACAATGTGATTTGGCACCGTATCGTACTATACATGTAATAACTTACAACGTGACAGTTATTCTTTCGTCAAATTATGATTAAAATCTATGCCAACAAAAATGCAGTGTATATTACAGATTTGATACTTAAATTTATTTCAATATTAAGAAAGTGAAGCGACATCTTACATTTGTAAAATATGAAAACAGTCGCTTTTAGATGAAATTTTGTGCATTTGCTTTCGGGTACTAGTTGTTTAAATTCCTTGTACACTTGAAATTGTTCAGACAGAAAAAAATAATCGAAGTGAAAATAAAATTCTTAAACATATGAACGATTCTACTATGAGAAACTTACTTGTCATAATGAAATACGTAAATTTGTTATCCGAGATCTGCGTGAGTTCTATACAAAACAAGGCGTTCACCACGTTAGATAAGCCCAGTAACGTAAAGTCAGAAGATCTGCAATACACAATGAGTATTTGACAATAAAAATATGGTTATTGTCATGTGTATGTGCATTATTCATTAATGCCTTGAATTATAAGCAACGGTTTTCTTAATCCAACTTATATTCATTACTGTAACACTGTTGTATTATACAAATATATACATTTTGTAAATGGATAAATCGATCGGAATTTGTCTTTTTAAGTGTGTCTATCATCTAACAGTGTTTCTTGTTTAGTATGGCCTGTTTAGCGCTATATGCATGCATTTACAATAATACAATACAATACAAAAAAAAATATTTTGAGTTTGCAAGAAATAGTTACAAATCAACATAAGCTCTCCAAAGACTGTCAATATAAGAACAAAAACCAAGAAGGAGAGAAAAGCTTTTTAAAAAGTTTGGAAATCATGTACATCAATGTCGTTTTAGCACTCAAAATGGTTAGCAATTGCTTTTTTGTCTGAAAGGGAATATATTAATAATTAATAATACTGTGTAAGAACGTTTTAAAAGGGAAATTCCGGGTATATCTTGAGCAGTATTTTAATATAGATGTAAAGATTACTAGAAAATAAATATTTTTTTCTGTAAAGAAACGTATGACCTACCGAAGTACATATTTATCTCCAGACGACATATGGCATTCGAGGTCGAGATCTGTGTAATCGTGCACATCATATCCTGAAATATGCGTGCTATTGAATGTCAGGTTTCCTTGAGAAGGGTTTTCCCAAACCCCTGTCAAAACGCTTGGGAATGTACATGTTGCTAATGCTGAAATAAAATGAATTGAGATTATGAAAATAGGTACATGTATACAATGTTTCAAGTATGTTGTCTCTTACGTAACTATATCATTTTTATTTTCGGGAGAGAGATTACAAAAGTTGCTTCAACTTACTTCTCAATCCTGTATATGTATTTGACAATCGAATGTATGTTTATGATACACAAAATTGAAATAAATACTGTTTAAACTAATGTATCAAGTAGTTCGTGTTCGCGGGAGATAAAGCCACGACAATGTTGTGGCAGACGAACATATATCAAATAGTTCTGTCACAGATGACCCAAAAAGACACTAATTATTCAGCCTAAGATACGGCATCGAATCTGGCGGTAGTATTTTTAGTTCATGCTATTAGAACGTCATGTACATGTACGAAGTGCACGTTTCTTTCGTTTTTATTGACACTTTTCACAATTATAAGCTTTGAGATGTTGGTTCATTGGATTGACAAAGAAAACTCCAGTTATTGGAACACACTGCAGCACGCAGTTTACATAGCCAACGAAGAAGAAAGAAATTTGATATTGTTTAATTGTATATGATTCTACTGAATTGAAATTAAAATTAATTGCTATCGATTGACATGTATACTGTTTTGAAATGTATATACATTTGTAAATGGTTATGGAAGAGGAAAATAAGAATAAAAAATCATAATGATTTAAACCGAAAGGACAAAAATGAATGAGTGAGCTTGTGTTACTGGGAAGGGACTTTCAGTTTTGAATTTATGCTCTAACATATTTAGATTAAGTATGGATATAATACATAAATCAAGTCTGAAAACTGCAGAACATTAAAATCAAGCTGGAACCCGTTACTTAAACTTGGCGCATATTAACTGAAAAAGAATCCTGTCATTTTTTATGTATGTGCTAGCTATACTCAAGGGAATGTTACGCACAAATCAAATCAATTAACATATTGCTGACAGAAAGTACTTAGTACGGAGCATTGGAGTCTAGTACTGGTCCTTCCCAGGAACGATAGTTAGGTAACCTTCTGTATGTATCTATTTTAAGATGCGCTTAACTACAAGAAAAGTAACTACTGCTGAAAACTGATATTGTAAACAACTTCTGTTTATGAAAACAATTTGCTGCCACATCGCGTACATTTTCTGTTACAAAATATAATTATATGAAATATGTAGTAACCATTACCTGATCCAAAAAATGTATGTAAGATGACGACAACACTAAATATTTTCATCATTATATCTACTAAGCATCCATTTTGTATCACCGCAGTTAAATTATCTTTAATTAATATTTGAATTTTCTTTTATTTAGATTAACGACTATGTGATCATGAAAATTAACACCATGTTTGTCTTTGGTTTCTCTTAGTTTCAAATATCGACCGTTAGCATTTACAAGGTTTTGGAAGGATCAAGGGGTTAATCCCCGACACGCAGAGTGGATTAAATCTCAATACAACTGAAATGTATATAGACGTTTTGACAAGCAGATATTACGAGTTTAAGATCACAGTCTACCACAACGGCATTAATTTTCTTATACCATTATTTCAGAAGCTAGAGACAAGTGTCTCTGCTTTGTGTACTTGAAGCAGAATATATTTAGAAACGAAAATGTATGTGGTTTAAAAGTCTTGTTTTAAACAAATTTATACATAAATACGCTGAATTTCAGAAATTCACCATTTACGTCGTTTAACACGAAGCAGCATACTATAAAACTTTTTAGTTTAGTTTATAGGAAAATATGTATTTAACAGGAAAATATGTATTTAACTACCCGATGAATCGCCCTCATATACTCATTATAGATGTTATAACTTTCGAAAGAGAGAGCAGCCGCGATTGTATTTTTCATTCGATGGGTTTTCATCACTGAGGCATGAGTGTCCTTGCCAAATGACACTATTCCTGGTCCGGCTGGGATTCCAACCCGGAATGCCAACGTCCTAACGACTGAGTTACCGAGGCGAACGAATGAAGGATACTTTAATATAGTGTTTGCGACACACATGAACTGAAGTTTGAGAAAGTATCATATGTTATTGTTTTAAATAAGCATTAATTCAGTTTAACCCATTTTTTTTGGTAGGGCATCCGCGCTTCTGAGGAGTTTTTCGTACTATGGTCCTTTATACCGAAAATATTTTATTTTAAATTTTAAATTTAAATTTAAATTTTAGAAAATATTTTAATGAATAGTTTCTTTTTATACAACTGAAATGTTGTCTGCACATAGTTAAAGACGTGATAATATAATAAAAGAAGGTGTGTACAACCGATTAACACGCAAAGGAGCATAGATTAGCAATTAAGTTCACATTTGATCAACATATATTGTGGTTGCAACTAATTTGCGCAATGAAATAAATTTGTCAGACAAAGTGAACTTTGAAATACGTTCTGCAATGAAAAACCTAGGTGTAACTTGTCTTTATTAATCCCCTTCTAAATTAAGCATAACTAAACTGACGTAAAGATTTTAATCTGCAGATTAAAGTTCAGTTAATCCGTATATGAGAAATCTGCAAAGCGATCATTTGGTACACGAAACAATGCCCTCAAAAGTACGTGGTTGATTCAGTCGTGAACTCGATTACGACTGATTTCAAGCGCACAATGTGTGCTAATGTTACCATTTTTTCTGTGATTCGTCGTCATCAGCAGTAAACTGTTTGCATCATAAGAGATTCCCTCTCAAACCAAATTACTAATATCATTCAAATAATTCCTCTTGCAATGTACAATGTAAGTAATTTGTATAAAAAAAACAAGCACGGAAGCCGTTAAATTTTTGTGGGTTCTTTTATTAAAAATATTGTATGAATAGCCCATACACTAGTTATGAAAAAAACGGAAATACATTGTTTTCCTAATTTGCAGCAATTACATGTAAAGTTCCGAAAGAAATTGTGAAACTGTATGCTTATTTAGGTGAGTGGGGTACATTTATGTAACTTTGAATTGCAGCCCTATTCCAGTTGGAGGACATATATTAATGTTTTTATGTTTTCATTTGTATTTCTTTGCAAGAAATCGTTTCTATCACGACTTAAATAATTCATTTCATTTTTAAAGCAAATTTGTGAATATTGTGAACGTTGAATTTTATTCTTAAAGTGCCATAGTTAATGATTTATTTTATTTGATGCAGGGTGAGTTTATTATCTATTTATTTTGTGAGAAAAGAAGGTCGGATAGACCTCTGTTGTCTTGCAATTTTATGACGTGGAGTGATTAGATAGTTAACAGTCACAGTTTTAAACATTCTAAAATCTTACAGTATAAGGCTAATATTTTAAGCTTAGATATACTTTCTGTGAACATCATCCAAATATTGTACAAATTGATATGTTTCCTCAAACTCTAACCACCAAGAGTGGGCTTTAACTTGATTGCCTCAAATATTTTCATTTGAACGACATATAAGACGAGTTATGTTGACCTTCTTGCTTTAGAAACTGAGCACCTGGTTCTGCCCTTATCGACTATGTTTTACAGGAAACTTTGCAAGTATTCTATTTCATCCTAGACAGAAAACATTGGTGACATTTGTTCCTGTTTTAGTGAAAAAAACTTTATTCACTCATTCCTGAATCGAATTATACGTGCTATAGCTACTGTGTCTAAACACTCTTTCTAACGTATAACTGAAACCGTGTTTTTTCTCCAATTTTCGTATAGTATTTTAGTGTTTCAAAGACTTTCACGATAATGAAAAATTGAATGTACTTTAAAATTATACTTGAACAACTGTCTATATTGCGTTTACCAATGCTGACGGGTTTCAATGGAACATATAAAATGACGTGTCTGAAAATTTATGCACTACTAAAATGTAACAGTAAGTACATGTACGGTATCACATTAAACGCAGATACATTTTGCACATGTCTCTTGTAACAGAGAAAGATCCATATGTTTCCACTGACTGATATGGGTTGCTTACCCTCGGTACTTGACTATTGTCATATGACCGAGCGTCCCCATATGTTTTGTTACCTACGGGAGACAACTATGTACAAGTTGTGTCGTACCTAACAAATTGCGTTGCCTCCCTTTGTATTAAATCCTATGAAACAGAGAAAATGGAGGACCCAGGAAGATTGCCTCCCGGGGTGACGGTACATTTTCGTAAAGATAGTCAAAGATGATGATTTTATGCCTTGTTGTGTATTTCTCATAACTTTTTCGGAAATTTTATTACTTAAATCTTGTGATTACCCAAGGCTGCGCTGTATTCGAAATGGCCTACTGGAGATCTGACGCTAAGTGCTGTAGACATTAATTGTCAAGAGCAAGCGGCTCAGAAACGAGGGCACATGTAACTGTGTCAAGGTGGGAATGAAGCTCTGGTGACGAATATTTCCGTCTGAATGTCTCATGATAGAAACTCATTTTCTTGCATACCGTCTTGCAATTTAAACGGAGGGGGGGGGGGGGGGGGGGGGGCGTGAAAAGAGGGGGGGGGGGGGGGGGGGGGGGGTGGGGGGGGGGGGGCCCCACCAAGGGGGTTTTGTTGTTAGGAGCGAGCGCGCGGGGGGGGGGGGGGGGGGGGGGGGGCGGGGGGGGGGAAAAAAGGGGGAAAAGCGGGGAGGTTTTGGGGGATAAAACTCTTTGGATATAGATTGATATTGAACACTTAGGGACCTCGTGTAGGAAGTCTTAGTTAAGTGGCCATGTCGTTCACCTATTATGTACGGGCAAATATAGCCAATGTTACCCACTAACAGCAGCTGTTTATAAAACAAGCGAGATTCCAAACCACACCAGACTCCTTCATAGCACGAGGAACAAGGCAACCACTGACCGGGTTTCAAACTAATTTCACATCAATGTTCCTTCTTTAGATGACCCATTACCAAGAATATAAAATGTTTATGCAGCTTCACTCATGAACAAAACCTATTGGCCTCTATTGCATTAAATGACTATGTAAAGGGACTTCTATCAAATCAGAAACCATTGGGTATATTTTAAAACTACAATTTATGTCAAAAGGATAATTGTAATGTAACTCTCGAAAAAGACAATCAAAAGAAAAAAAAACTGCAGGACTGGTACATTTGTAGGCATTTGGTGATTTCTATTATATATCATTTTAAACAGCAGCCCAATTTAACTGTTTTTTGTAAATATATGTACAGTATATCTATATAAACGTTTTATATCAGGGTATTTAACACAATGGATAAACACGATTTTGATAAAATTTTCAAAAATTGTTCAAAGTTGTGAACAGAATCGTTTACAATGTATATATGTGTTGCTTAAACAGGATAACTTAAAATATGTACATTTTGTGTAAGATCCTAGCTTAAACTAAGTTCATTTTTTCTAATTTTTGTTTTATTGGGTTACAGAGGTGATAAGAATAGCTCAAACATGCCGCTGTCCTATCCCCGCTGTGTTCAAGCATGCGGGGTAGTTCAGCAAACAAACAAAACACATGTACTGTAAATACACTCCTATTACAGTGGACAGCTACATTGTAGTATCATTATGCAAAAAGTTGTATGACAGAATATTGAACTGCAATACTGCGTCCTAAACGCTGTTCATGTGCGTTTGGTGCGCTGGGCATACGCCTAGATAGCACTATCATGTACACAATTACCTCATGTGTTGGATACTTTAGTCATGAGTGATCCTGATATTTGTCAAATCTCACAGAGATATGCGTTACATGGTATAAGTATACATTATCTTAATAATTATATCGTATCAACGTTTTACTACATAGCTAAAAATCACGTGTAAAGACTTGCGGCATTTCGTCCCACTTTTGAAATAGCAACAGCAACATTTCGTACCACTTTTGAAATGACCAAAGCAAAGTGTCATTGTTCTGTTCTTTTCACATATAAGTCCATTCCTACATTGTCGTAAATCTGTGTACTGTATCTGTTAACTCCTTTTGATAAGTCTTCGGCTAACCTTCGTTTTCGTCGTACTTTTTCACTGCACGTAAAGAACCAGATTACATACGTCAGTATTATTATCCCTAGTACAGCACCTGCTGCTATAGCCCCAACAATCGCGTTCTTCTTTTGCTGTTCGTAGAACTCGTGCATAGGTGGCCCGTCTATGTTTACAGTGTGTCTTATTACACTAATACTTGAGTCATTCCATACTTGAATACACCAGTACACACCAAAATTCACATCATCTATTTTCCCAATATGAAGAGTTGAAACATCACCATGCTCGGACAGTTGCACGTGCATAAGATCAATTGTTTTCTGACCTTTTCGGATGATACTACCATCAGGCAAAAGCCATATCCGGTTCATTGAAATTATGCCACTGGGTTCCGATGCGTTTTGAGATGAAGATTCATTGCATATAAGAACTACGTCGGTGAAGTACTTTTGACTGATATCTATTGTGTGTACTAATTGCAACAAGCACATTGACAGTATCCAAATCTTGTGAACGAACAGATCAAACTTCTGAAAGAGAAATGGAAGAAATGTTACATTTGTGTATGTGCAAGTGCATGTTAAACAGTAGAGGACATCTTAAATTAAAGTAAATTCCCCCAGCCCCGCCCCAAGGAAACCTTCAGGCATGCATATAGTAAAGTCCCCCGCCCCGCCAATCGAAACTCAAAGGAAACCGTCAGGCATGTGTGAAGTACAGTCCCCAGGCCCGTCCCTCGAAACTCAAAGGAAACCTTTAGGCATGCGTAAAGTAATTGTGTTACTATCAATAAAGTATACAATTTCTGTAAAACATGTCTAGACTGTATTATTTCAATCATGATTGGTTTCGTTGGGAAGAAACATTACAGGACTGCGAAACGTACACTTAAGAGATCTGTGATAAAAGCAGAGAATGGTTAAAAGATTATAAATAAATCAAACAATCAGACTGATGATAACACGTAACGGACAGTCTGTTTATTCCAGACAGTTTTGTAGCGCTATGACATGGTTAAGTAAAATGCTTAAAACACAATAAATGATTTGAGACAGTGAATTTACAAATATTATTACACTGTCATTTTGCAATGGAAATATGTACTCGACTATTACAATAATATCTCGCTCAGTTATACTTTCTTTATAAAATCTACTTTAACAAGGTCTTGGACATAAAAATCGTAATTCATTTTAAGTTGTAAGTACATGTAGCAGTATCCAAACGTTAAGTTGACAGTACCGGAAGTTACATTGTAGCAGTAGAAGTGGCAAAGAGGTAGCATTGACAGTCGGGCAGCTATATAATCGTTTTACTGCTACTGTCAATTATGCCATTTATTATATGCTATTGGCTGTAGATATTCATTAAAATACAAACTTCTCTTTGCCAATTTTTGCTACTGCTCACCGTAATTACCTCTCTAACAATTATACAAAGAAAAACAAAACAAATTATCGTCAACTTGAAGTTCATGTACGGAGAGTGGGTTTCTTGGGTTACTTCAAGAATCCTTAACCACACTTTAAAGTAACATTGAGCTTCCGTAGCATATAAAAGTATATGAAATCAAGAAATTAAGCCAAGAGTCATACAACTGTACTTTACATTTTCAACGATATTACATGCGATGAAACCAAGAAAAACGAAATATTAAGTGAAAACAAAAAGAGTGACGTTTAACATATATTTCTAAATATTTCATTTTAAAGTTTACGATGAAAATGTAAATTTGCTTACCTCCATAGTAAATGTAAATTCATTTTATGAATAAAACAAACGGTATTTGTTTAAACTAAATGAACAACATATGTTACGGTCAACGAACTGGATCGCTTAATTTATTATTTCGCTTTGCTCGTGGTTAGAAGTAAATAATTTAGATGAGTTTAACATACAGCTAGATTATGCAAATAATTTTAAAGGTCGTTTGTAATACACTTTCTACTTTCAACATCCTTAGACCTAGATGATGATCAGACACGCGTCAGTAAGAGTTAACGTGATTTGATATAATGAAATTTGACGCCTTTTTTGTCAAAATATATGACACCTGCATTTCTCGTTTGCTTTTCAGATAATTTTGCATAATCACGTACAATTCAACCTTGAAAGGCGCATAATATTATGCGCAATAATAAAACCCAGTTTAAGTTAGCCAAGTTAATTCATATGTCAGATGCGCGTGCAACATATTAACCTTGTGTGTACACTCCTAAATCTAAATAAATGTACGCTCACATTCATTTCTAATATGCTACAACATGTACGGGAAAGTTAGAGTAATTTTTATTACAAAACTTAACAAAAACAGTTCAGAAAAATGTCTCCAATAATTAATTTACATTAAGTTGTTAATTGTTTTAATGAAACAAGCAGCTAAAATGATTAAACTTCATTTACGACATGAAATAAATCTAAAATAGAAAAAAAATCTACTTGCTCATATGAATATGTCAGCATTTGAACATGCAACATTACATTTTTTCGTTGTTTATTTAAGTATAAACAACGGAAAAACTAGCAATCAATTTATTTGACAATAAACATTAATCGTCTTGTTAAACCTAAGAGCGTGTGTTATTACATAGAAAACACGTAATGTAAATATACTTTGTCCAAGTATCTCTTCCTTAAGTCAATATTTATATTGACACTCTATGACTTTATAGCTAAATTGTATTACATGCCATATTTGAATATTAATACATAAAAGGAAGAGTCATATCTTAATAAGATATTAAGGATCTTTATAGAAGGTAAGTAAAATTTTATAGGATAATTAAGAAGGGAAGTGTATTTGTAGTCTATAAACTAAAGCTACGTGTCAGAAGTATTGTCCGTCTATTTTGATACCTAAAAAACTAACAAGTTAGTGTCGAAGGAGGTATGACTAGATATTGTCTATGTATCCGCTAGGTAGTGATGTATCACCTGCTACATTAAAATTTATAATGTAATGAACTTGGTCTATAATTTAGCTATCTGTCATCTGTATGACAGGATGAAAGTATTTTACATTTAACAACACTAATACTACCAATATCTGTCATTTGTAACTTAAGTGCGTTTCTGTATACAATACAGCGTAAAAGCACCAGAATGTCCATTGTCACTGTATGCTTGTAGCGAATATATTATAATCCAGACGTACATTTGTAACCGTTATTTCCAAATGAATCAGTGGAAAGTATAAACAATTGTATCTCTTCCTTGCATATTTGTGCGAAGGTGTGAAGCAAATACATGTTGCATTTGTAGATCCGGTACCGTATGAAAGAAACAGGGTCAATGCTGTAAAACATCTAGCAGATACAGAAACAAAGCATAATCATAGTTTAAAGAATTCATCTATAAACACCAACTAGTAAGGTGACACTCATGGATGAAATCAGATGTCACCTTTACTAACACGTAGTGTTGGAAATGTTAGTACAAAATCCTAATATAAATAACTTTTATGCAACTTACCAAATTTGAATTAATACATACTGTTATCATATTGATTTCGAGTGTTAAAGTGCATTGATATCTCCTGAACGTGTGCTGGTAAGGGAATAAGTATTTATTAGAGACCTTAAGTGTTTAATTCAAACCCAGGTGATATGCATTTTGCCATTCGCTTGATTCATGTTAACGAATGTATTCAAATCATTAAGTACGACATGAGAACACATATCTTTTTTTATAAAAGAAGTAGGATACAACTGAGCTCGCCATATGCGAACATTTGGAGCATATTTGGTTCAACCAGTCCGTGTGAGCGGGTCGGCTAGGTTTGACACACTATTTAAGGACTTCTTGAAATGCAATTTGTATTGTCATTGAAATAAAACGCTGTAGTTGAAAACAGCCCGTAATGGAGGCAAAACGTGTTACAATATAGTAATTGTGACAAAAAAGAGTTCAATTTACAAGTGATGCACTTGAAATACTTGATAGTAAAAATAATCAAAGGACTGAAAGTACTGGAGGGTCGATTGTCTCTGAACACATGTGTAAATATCAGGGCAACCCATGCATGAGTAAAGTTATCAACAAACTGGAGACACAAATGTCCACAGAGTTTGACCTTTAACCATATGTGTAAACTTTACTTTTGATAGGAACCCATGTGCTTACCTTTTGAATTCAGTGACAACATGTATGTTCAACTACCCTATAAAGTATCATAGCTGTGAATGGTAACTGAGAAGTGGATTTTTACAAACCTGAACTGAAAATTCAAAGTTTGCACAACTTTTAATGTCATTCCAAAGTTATGGGATTTGCCCATAGGGTTGAGTGTATTGTGTCAATATTACAAAATAAATTCCTATCCTAAATTGTAGGCAAAAACTGAACAATGAGCATGATCAAAGAAAACACAGAGTAAATTAATAACTGAACAAGAAAAACAGTGATACAAAGTATCACAGCGGGCCCACAAACAAAACTGACATGTAAATATTCTAGAAATTGGTGATGATTGATGTTGAGGCATGGCCCCAAAAGAACCCAAGGAAACCAATTCTGGTTGTACAAGCAAAACCTGACACGACTACTGACTGAACTTTACTGTTATCGAATAATATGTATACAGTATGTCTTATTAACATTATCCTTATAAGTTCGACATGAATGAAGTTTTCTATGATTATTTGCTGTAAAACATTTAAAATGGTTTAAAGTCTTAAAATTATAAGTAAAACAGAAGAAAAATGTAAAAAAAACTGTGTGAAATGGGTTTCGAACTCGCGTCCGCCGCAGTAAGTCAGCGCAAAATTCAATTTCCAGCATCTCTACCAAATGCTCTATGTCCGCCGAATATAGAGTTATTGGTAAAAAACGAGTTGTTATAAATTTGTATGTCCAAGTCGTTCGTTCGCGCATTAATAGTATTTACGATTAATTACACATCTAAAGAACAATAACGAAATAATATTATTCTATTCTGTAATGTTTTTAAATTATTTAGATTTATTACTATATAATTTTGAAAACAGAAATCGCTATAATGCCTAACAACTGTTTATATGGAACTACTTGTTTGTATGTTGTGCGTTCGGCCGTAAGGGCGATATACTCTGTTAAATTTAGGTCGATTTTAACAATCGACCCAAAAATGATCTCAATTTCATCAGTGTAATTAAAATAGCGAAAATAAATTCTGGAGACAGAAACTGACACTAAAATGTGGAGTTATACCATAATTTAAGTACATGTACATGTAACTTGGACAACAGCCAGGACTATCATCCACTTAGTCGCTACAAATGACTAAGCCTTCCTAATAGATGTGTATGTTAAGTCGAAGTCAATTACATAACTTCTTTTTCAAAATGTAGAAAAGATACATGCTTCTTTTTTCGTAACTGCGGAAGCCTATACGTATCATTGATTTTTTTCAAAAGTCGTTATAAAAAAACTCGATAAAAAACAACTTTAAAAACTCATTATAACGAGAAAATATCTTGTTGTATCGATATTGTTTTTTCGTAAGAGACACACTTGTATGATACGAATCCGGCGTTCTGGATCACATTACTGTTACTACTAATAACCGTATTATATAACATATTATTATTCAATTTTACAATATTACACTCTGTATTAGATCAATTGCACACATGATATGAAACAGGTAGAGCTAATACAAAGCATAACTGAGCCAGTATGAGAAAAGCAGGGCCAATACGAGAAAAGCAGGGCCAATATGGAATTCAAGCATTCTGATTGGTTTAAAAGAGAGGGCCAATACGGAGAAGTCACTTCCGTTAGATTTTTAAACGACGCCATTTTGTTTTTAGACTCCTGCTGATATCGAAAAATGACTGTAAAACTTTTATTTTTGAAATAAACATAGGGTTATGGGTATTCATTTTCTTAGTTAGATCATTTTCTATCCTCCATAACAGTTTTGAAGTAAAATTCGAGAAAAAGTTGATTTTCATTTTTTCATCCCCCTCCTGTATATTTATTTCTTCTTACTTGTGTGAAAATGCGATTCAAACGGTGAGAAAATAAATCTACCATGTCCATTGAGTTGTGGATAAGGAAATCTCACCCTCGGGTTGAGATACGTCCAAAAAAAACTCGGCAGAGCCTAATTTTTGTGACGTATCTCAACCCTTGGGTGGAATTTCCTTATCCATAACTCATGAACAAGTTAGATTATTGTTTATTTAGCCAATATTGTAAAGTTGAATAATAATATTATCATTAATCAAGTGATTTCATATTGGCCTTGTTATTTGTCCGAGGGTGGTCGTATTGGCCCAAGGCCGAAATCGCTTGATTAATAACATTATATTATTAAATATTCAATTCATTCTTTTTGACGCATATTTTGTCTAACCCGGAATTCTAAAATCCATCTCGTTTCTTTTTTTCAGAAAGTGAGTATGTTTATGTTCGAGTTTTATCTCATGCTGCTCTTAGTATTTCTTGTTCCAAAGGCGTCGACACTCTCCGTGGAATTCGAAGCTGAGTATTACTCTAACATAACACTTGTTTGCGATGACAGCTTGTTGAACCTTCCGTACACAACTTTCAAGAAATACTGGATTTTACCAAATGGATCACAGTTTCAATGGTCCTACACGCCAGATAACTACAGCCGTTTCAAAATTGGCGAATACCCCGATTTCAATCTTACAATAACACACATAGACGAGGAGGATTTCGGTTGGTATTATTGTGTAATTCTTTGGGATAACTATATCTACCTTGTTCACACAATTAAAGTTGGACTCAACGTGGAAGGTGCGTTATATGAGGAACTACTTGATCAGTACAAAAAGAGTGCAATAACAGGACTTATTGCTGGTGCCTCAACTGCCTCTTTACTAGGTCTCTGTTGTCTTTTATACTGGTGTAGATATAGTGAAACTAATACGAAAAATGATGAAAAACGTGTCAAGAAAGATGAAGCTAAGAGTGAATCAAGCAGTACCGAAAGCAAAGCTGATACGGTGTACGCGAGAGAGAAAGAAGCGATATATGAACTTGATAAGGCAGTGAAAGAATACGATGACGATGTCACAGTTGCTGGTGATGGTGAAGTGGCATTAACTATGAAAGGAGAAGAAAATGTAGACAATAATAGCCTCGTCGAAGATGGTATGCCACTAAAAGTATTCGAACCGATTTCTACTCAAGAAGAAATAATACTACAAGAACTAACTATGTCAAGGTCTGCTGATGAAGGTAACAGCGACTGTTACGATCGTGTGCCACCACCACCACCGCCACCACCTCTGATACACGATGCATCCAAAGAAACATCACCTAAACATGGATATATAAACAATTGCTTCGATATTGGAAATGATGCAACTAATGTCGTTGGTGAGGTTGATATGGCGGATACCGAGACGGAATGCATGTTCCAGGAGGAAACTATACCACATGACAAACAGCAGTATGCCGATGTCAATTTCTAGAACAGAAAAAAACATGGATATCTCTTAGCATAGCTACAATATAAGTATGATTATCATAACGTCGATTACTTGTTGCAATTTAGATTCAATTTCATCTTTTATCGGAGAACGTGAGTTAATACATATGGTTCCCGTGCTACAGAAGTCTTAATCGCACTGATATAAATTGTTTCATTTTTGTCTGTAGTTTCTGTAATAATTCAGACCTACACAGGTTCTCAGTACAATAAATGCTAAGCGGGTAGATACTTAGACATTAACTAGGTCGAATTAACATTTTTTTAAAGTTTTATCATTTTGATTATACAACTGTACATTAAGCATGCTTCTGACTCACATTGAAATTATCATACCATAGAGTCTTTCATATGACTTTTGTGATACGGATATACATGTACATGTAGTTACTGCCTGTATAAAACTTTTTGTGATCGTTTTCATACGCTAATTATGTAATATCTTATGATTTTAATTTTCATTACAGTAATTATTGATAACTACAAGTGTATATGTAGTAATTGTATTGAATTTCATGTATCAATATTTTCTGATTATTACTCGTTGACATTTGTATCTGTCTGTCTAAGTGTACATGTACGTTTCTGTATGTCTGTTACGGTGTGTGTAAGTCTGTTTGTGTAATAAAGTACATGTATAGGTTTTTATTTGATTAACATATTATACCGGTATAAACAGACATGTAATTGACCGCTGATTCAAAATATAAATATGAGACTATCTTAGTTTACATGTATTTTTAAAACTCAACTCTAAATCTACAATATTTTGACAAATTATGCAGTACCATTGCTTATCAATGCTTAACAACTGCATTTTGTCATTTCGACAAATATCAGTAGATAAGTAATTCGACAAAATGTCTTTCGACGAAATTTTGTGCACCACGTATTCCGAAACATATTAATTAGAAAAATTGTTTGTAATGAGAAAATAGAATCTTGTCATCGTTGACTTCCAAAATAACAATGGTGTTTCTATTGCTATGCTATGGACGAATCGTTCGCTAGTCACGATTCGTAAAAAAAATATAATCCGAAAAAGAACTTCAAGCCTTAACATGCACACACGATTTCGCAGTAAACATTAACTCTCTTTTGTGTTGGTACTTTTACCATTTTTGTGGTAAAGATTAAAGACGTGTATGTTTACTATATATATATTTGAAGTATTTATATCCAATATGTATATAATGCTTTTGTTTAAATATTTTTTGAACAAACAAATTAAAGTGAAAGTCTTGTATCTTTCAAATAAATACACCAAATGCAAACACATGCGTCAGTGTCTTAATGAATGTCAATCCATCATAACAGAGAGAAGCCGAACCTTTAACGTTTTAGTATTCGGATAGGAAAAAAGACCGGACATCACCATGGTAGGTGTAATATTTTCGTTTTTTATTGTATAATTATCATTCTGTAAATTCAATCCAAGAGCGGACAGTAAGTTAATGTTATTTAGAAATAAAGACTTAAATTTATCACGTTGACCACTCATATTCTTAGATTTTAAGATAACATTATAATACGCAAACTAAAACAAGAATCTCTAAGTCCGCCTCGGAGTTCGTGGTAGAGTGGTTGGAGTCACTGAATTGAAATCATAGTAACCTCTCATAGATTGAGAGCCATGGGTTCGAGTTCTGCTGCCGACCATCACTTTTTATAAGAGAAAGTTTACAGTTTCTTACGGAGGATAGGAGTCAAGTACTGGTTCTACCCAGGAACGATTGGTAGGTAAACTGCCTGCCTGCTAAAATGACAAAAGTATACTGTCGGAACGTGCGTTAAAACTCCAACAAACAATCAAGAATCCCTGTTCGTTACCGTATAATTTCGGAAATTTATAGAACACTAAGTTTCTTTTATACTCTAAATGTAATGGTGTAATGTTTTAGAGTACCCTAGATTGGCATAGAGTTATCATAATTCAAAGTACAAGAACTTTAGGAGATCAAACTGTACTTTAAATAAATTGATCCGTAAATTCGTTTTCTATATTTAAATGAGTTAGAAGTTCATTCCTGAATATTCTAAATTGTGTGCATCCTTACTTATCTTATTGTGTTTTACATGTACAATGTAGCTACCATTTTGGAAATTCATTTTAGGCATTTAGTATAATTTACTGTTTTAGACAGTAAGAAATATACTGAGTTGACAGGATATAATCAACATATGACTGTTCTGTGTATATTCGAGATTGAAATAACTTGTCGGCAAAATACTAAAGAAAAACTCGGATTGAATCTGGTGCAGTGTATTGAAAGAATTTTTTCTGCCAGTGTTGGTTGCTAAACATACTTCTGATCCATGTACATTTGTATAGTTTCCGTAATTTAAGATTTCTGCTTGGACTACAGTAAAGTCGAATATTGTGACCAGTATATAATAAACACATAGTTACGTAGTTTTAAATTCAAACTATATCAGTTCCTAGCAGCACATTTTAGTATTTAAGATTGTCTTTGGATAGCTATGCCTTATAATTATATTTGTATTACATAGTGTAATTTAAAGCATGACATTTAATATTAGCTACATGTACTTATAGAGTAGGAAATGCGCAAATGCTACGCAAAAGTTAAAAGTAAATTTCTTACACTACAATCAAAAATTATATTTTCATTTCATTTTTCAGTCACGTGATATTGTACAGGGAACTGGATTAATTTCGTGGTTTATTATAGCGACCCTTGCTGTCGCTTCCTGTTGCACGGCTCAGGCTGCACGAGAAAGTTACGAAGCCGAGTACTTTACCAATGTTTCTCTACCATGTAATTTCACACTGCACAATCTGACATATCCTGGATTACCTACACCTTTCAAGAAATACTGGATTCTTCCAAACACCACTGTTCTTGCTGACACCTACCCTGGAAACGAAAGATTTCATCTTGATGCCCCGGATCCGTATACTTTCAACTTGCTTATAAGTGGAATTGATGATCCTGACTTTGGAGCATACCACTGCGTTATGTTATGGGAGAACATTTATTACACAGCCAGTGTGATTCGAGTTGCCCTCAATGAAGACGGACCCTTGTACAAAAGGCAGCTTGAACAGTTCCAGAGAAACGTTTTGATTGGTTGTTTAAGTGCGGGCGGCGCTGTTGTCATAGTAATTATTGGCTGTATCGTCTGCAGATGTCGTAATAAAAAGTCAAAGAACAAGGACAGCTTCTCAAATGATGATTTTTATTCACCGAGTTCCAAAGGTCGACATGCCACGTATGAGTATGCAATCAACAGTGGTAGTAGGGGCAATGATGGAGGAACGGAACCGAGACAGCTCAGTGCCGAAGAGATGTATGCCAAGGTCAATAAAACCGGAACTGGTGCCCTGAGGGATAACGTGACAATGAATTCCGCTCATCTCTAAATAAAACGTCATATAAACTTATTAATAGCTAATAGTACGCGCAAGTTAATGCTTATGGTACATGCAAGTTAAAGCTAATGGTTCATGCAAGTTAATGCAAATTGTGCATTGATCACGCAAGTTAAAGCTTATGGTACATTTAAGTTTCGCTGAAATATATTGTGATCATACAAACATTATATGTACTGATAATATTGACAGAATATCATCAAGTTGTGTTACTATAGTCCGATTTCGTGCACCGAGCCCTGAATGTAGTTTTAGCTTATTGTAAACAACGGTAAAAGCCGAGGAAAATATAAAGGTCGTAGCTCAAGCGTCAAATCCAGACTATATATATCTTAGCAGAACACTTTATAGTTTCACGTGTACAGTTTAGTTTTGTGCAGAATACTCCAGGTGTATTGTGAACACGTAGTGTTTTATAGATAGTGATATAGAAAAGTGAATACAAAACAGAATTTTCAGACAAATATTTCATTAAATCATTTGTTTCAATAGTATGACAAGTTACGTCTGACGCTTTTCACAAGGTTTCAATGTAGAACTAGTTAGCATGTAAATGTGCCAGAAATCTAACATCGATTTTAGTCATGTAGCTATGGCAATATTGATATAAATTGTACACTGAAAAGTATCAAGAGACTTACGTACTAAAGTAACATGTACATGTATATCACGTAGTGAGACAAGTTGCAATAATTCCAACTGCATATTGCGTTATATATTTACGAAATCTATAGAATAGTACAGCGCATGCGTGCATTAAGGCAAACACAGTTTTTTTTCCCCATTGGATTTTTTTCTAACGAGTGGTTTGTGTATTGGGCATATGAAAAGCTTGATAAACTCACAATGTGATCTTTATTTCACATTCTAATATGCCTACGGTATATTTCTATAGTCAATTCGAGTGCATTAATATGATTAAAGCACTCGGAAAAGTAGGCGGAGTTTCGGACATGGAAGTAGCTCCTTCCGACTTTTCTAATTTACTCCCGCGCAAAAAATAAAATATAGAAATGGAAATAATATCAGTATAAATACATCAGTCGCATGAAAAAGATTTGTTTAAGAACCTAAATATTATTTGATTGCTTCAAGTAAGCCTTAGAATACCCTCACCTTGTTTTCCTTAAAAAAGGCCAATAAATTCAGGATTAACAGTCATACAATGTTTTGATTCCGGGAGACAAAACTATGAATGAAAACGTTGACGTCATCACACTGACGTCATTACTCCATGTTAAAACGTTGTACAGTTCAAATTAACGGTACGCATTTAAATCGATTGGCTGCTTTGTTAGGTTCTGAATCTGACGTCTTCTGCATAATGTCAGTCAGGTATTTCTTTTTCATATTTTATGTATTAGATGATTAAACTAAAATAAGTTTGTATAATATAGTTATGTTTGATATCTTGAATGGTTGCCCGAATAGGGGAGTGGATTTCAACAGCTACTATTTATGCTGTTTTTCACATTACCGCCGAACTGAAAAAAGGTTCGTAGTAGTTACGATAGTTTTCAAAAAATTGGCTTCTAAGAATCGAAATAATCTATGTCTTGGAGTGCTTTAACGAAATTGAAGCATTTCCCGTCGGTAATGTGCCTGCGTAATAATCCACTCGGGCTTCGCCCTCGTGAATTATTCCGCCAGGCACATCACCTCCGGGAAATGCTTCAATTTCGATAAAGCACTCCAAGCCATAGATTATTTCTTAAATGAGTCGATCAGATGTTAGGTGCCGTTCACATTTCGTTGAAAACACTACTGAGTAAAGTTATTGTAGTTTTTGGTATATATGTGTATATGTGCGTTTATATATTTTAATCAGTAAAACTAAAAGGTTTGTATGCTGTGTCTTACATGTTCGTATATTTGATTTACGGGTGCTTATGTTTGTGATATTAACGTTATTTAAAGCCTGCAAAGCGTTTACCTATGGAATAATACCCAGAGTTTAAAGTTTACCTATTTCGCCATATTTAAAGAGTAAAACGCTCAACCTCTCTTAAAACCACCCATTTCTTCCCTTTTTCTGGACGTTGTTTTCCCCTCGGTATTCTTAAGATCCATCAGACCGAAGGTCTACTGGCGTCCAAAAGTACACTTTCAAAGAAGGTTTGCTTCAGTCCGGTTTGCTTTTAGTTCAAAGCCCAACTAGTCCAGAGACCCGCTGGTCAGAGGGTCAATATATGCAAAGTAGACGCAATTGTAAGGTAAAGGGTTTGAACTACGAACTATATTTTAAATGTGTTGTGAATTCGAACCTTCTCCCGTCGATTTTACATGGTTCTTTATCTATATATTTTAAAATTTCTCAGGATCGTGCCGTTGATGAAAATAGCACTCCATTATCTTTGGATATTTTAAAATACTGGTAACTTTTAAACGAACTTGATCTGTTTATCACAAAAGGAACCTGTGATTCAAGTTCCTTCAACATTGTCATTTTTCGAGAGACTTTTCTTTAGTAAATTGATAAGATAAGATAAGAAATTTGTTCATTATAATGACTTGTGCATTAATACAGAACAATGACATCTTGATTAATGAGCACGAACATTTACACCCTGCCCAGTGGGCCTATAAGTCACATTGGAAATATAATAACAGTACGTAATATGCGGAATAAGTAATATAACAGATACATGTATAACGGACTCTCAAAAATATTCTAAATTTCTAAACCTTTTATCAGATCATGTGAACACATCTTATGTATTATTTGATTTGGCATCTTGATATGAATGTTATCACAAAACCTAGAAGTTATGTCTTTATCAGTCGCATGATCAATTATTTACAAATAACATCATTCAATCTCAGGGATTTAAGAGTAGACAATACTTCTTCGGTACAGAAATGCATTGAATATAAATTTCGAACATTTTCTTGCTCACTCATTCAATAAAACTGATATTTCCTTCTCCTCAAAAAATACAAGAAAGTCTAAAATGCCCAAAATAGATGAAATAAAGTATCATTTGTCATTGTGCAATTCTTCAAGTATACTTGGGCTTTGTGAAACATTCCTAACCGAAAATATTGATAATAATCCGTTAAAGATTAGCAACTTTATGTTTGAAGGAAAAGATCGAAAAGTAAACAAGAGGGCCAGAATGGCCCTATATCGCTCAACTGAATACAAGTACACTTGCCTGATGGGTGTGGTCGATTTTGACCCAAGAGGCATGATTTGACCAAAGTAGGTGGAGGACCACAAAACAATGTTACATACCAAATAGGTTTTCCTATATACGTCTTTGTAAAATAAGTGAACGCCTGGAACGGGCCAATATTGACCCCAGGGGCATAATTTGAACGAACTATGAAGAAGTCTACCAGGCCATGCTACATGCTAAAGATTTAGAAAGTCTTCAGAAAATACTTGAAAGTAAATTGAAACACATGTTATTCGAAGTAAACTTTATCTCTGCATTTGAAGTAAAGAAAATTATTGATAAATTAAATCCAAAAAAATCAACTGGATTGGACGGTATTGGTCCAAGAATTTTACAAAATTGTGGTGATTACATATCATCTTCAATGCCCACATCATTTATCAGAGTATAGATAAGGGCGCTTTTCCAGACAAACTTAAAGAGCCTTTTGTTACCCCAATTTTCAAATCTGGTAACAGACAAGATCCGATTAACTGTCGTCCAATATCAATTTTGGCTACCTTTTCTATAATTTTAGAAAGACACATTGCTACTCAGCGATGGAGCTTCAATTATTGCTGAGAGATGGAGCTTCAATTATTGCTCAGCCTCTTACACATGTAATTAACTTGTCTCTTATACAGCGTGTGGTTCCAGATGAGCTCAAGTCTGCTAGAGTCATTCCTATTTTTAAGAAAAATGATAAAACCGCTGTTGGCAATTATCGCCCGGTTTCTATCTTGAGCATTGTTTCCAAGATTCTTGAGAGGGTTGTTTATGACCAGGTAGAGTCCTGTTTTAAATCAAATAAGTTGTTCTATAAATTTCAATCAGGTTTCCGACATGGATTTTCTACAGACACGTGTCTTATTCATTTGACAGACTATATAAGAATGCAAATGGATATCTTTCTGATAGAAGGCAGCTTGTTGATGTTTCAGGTACACATTCATCTGCCGCTCGGATTGCATGTGGTGTTCCACAAGGGTCAATTCTTGGTCATCTATTGTTTTTAATATATGTTAATGACATGTCAGCTGTAGTCAAAAATAAGTTGTTATTATATGCAGATGACTCAGGAATTCTGGTTTCAGGTAAATGTATGGCTGATGTTGAACATGCCCTGGAAGAAGATTTGCATCTTGTTAGTCAGTGGCTGGTGGATAATAAGATATCACTACATTTAGGCAAGACTGGGTCAATCATATTTGGGTCTAAACATAGACTAAGGTCAAATTCATCCCTTAATATTAAATGTAATGGCACAGTTATTAAACCAACTTCTTCGGTCAAATATCTCGGAGCAACCATTGATCAATCATTATCTTTTGATGCAATGGCTAGGTCGGTGTTGCAGAAGGCTAATGCACGTTTGAAATATTTATATCGTAAAAAGGATTACCTTACACAACATACTAAGAAACTTCTAGTTATGTCCTTAATCCAATGTCATTTTGATTACTGTTGCTCAATATGGTATCCCGGTCTATCCCAGTTCCTTAAAAACAAACTTCAAGTAACTCAGAATAAGTTGATTAGGTTTGTCCTTGATCTTGATGCCAGGTCACATATTGGTCCAAATCACTTTCTCTCACTCAACTGGTTACCAGTCAATAAACGTGTAGATCAGATCATCCTTTGTCATGTTTTTAAAGTAAAAAATGGTCTGGCTCCTGATTACATGGAAGAATATTTCATCCCACAGGTCACTGTTCATTCTTATAAGACCAGATTAAGTAACAAGGGTGCATTTGCAATCCCAAAGGTCAAAGGTTTTGGCACCAAGTCCTTCTGCTTTGTGGGTTGTTCGTTGTGGAATAGTTTGCCAGCTGAATTATCTATCATTGGCAGGTTACCTTCTTTCAAAACATCTGTTAAGAAGTACCTGATGGACAGTTTGTAATATTTCAAGACTTTTTATATGAGTTTTTAAATTTACATCAGGTTGTTTCGGTATAGGAATGGTTTCAACTCATTTCATCTATCATTTAACACACTTAATATGAAATGATGCATTTTTTTATTTTTTTAGTCTAAGTGATACTCATTCTTATTCTCATTCCTACTTTTTTATAGTTGCGTCTTAGTATCTTGTCAAATGTTTTAGTAATAGGTTTAATTTTGTGACTGTGATATAATGATAATTTGTTTTTATTGTAGTTTGTCTTAAGTTAAAATATCTAATGCTTATTAATTTTATCATTTGCTTCCTAGTATATTTATTCTGTTTTAACTTGAATAATGTGTTACAATGCTGTAACTTCTAGTCAAGCTGTGTTAACATAAGTGAAATCTAACTGCGATAATATTTAATTGATAGTATTTATTTGCATTGGTTAAAGGCTCTCTATGTCATGCCACCAACACAGGGGACCACACTGGAAACAAGAGCCATGTTACACATGGTTAATCCCCCCGCCGGGAAGAAGTTACCTGAAGGTTGTACTTTCGTACATTTTACTTGGTGAGAGGAAATCCTTAAAAAGCCGTATAGTTATGGTCATGCTGAGTACAGTTTTCAAGTAAGTGGAAAAAGAATAAGGCAATGAAGAGAAGGTTTGCAAAATTATATTAATGTTCATTATCAGTATAGGTATGATATTTTTCTATTTGACTAAAAGAAGGCAAGGTAGAGTTGTTGTTCTTGCACACTGCACTTCCTACCAATGTGCTATGTCAGTGTATTAAGTTTGAAGTAAATCCCTCAAGTACTTTTGGAGTTATGCTCCGGAATTTTTTTTTCAAGTAAATCTGATAAAGGGGAATAACTCTAAAAGTAGGCAAGGTAGAGTTATTGTTCTTGCACACTGCACTTCCTATCAATGTGCTATGTCAGTGTATTAAGTTTGAAGTAAATCCCTCAAGTACTTTTGGAGTTATGCTCTGGACAAAACTTTTAAAGTAAATCTGATAAAGGGGAATAACTCTAAAAGTAGGCAAGGTAGAGTTATTGTTCTTGCACACTGCACTTCCTACCAATGTGCTATGTCAGTGTATTAAGTTTGAAGAAAATCCCTCAAGTACTTTTGGAGTTATGCTTCGGACAAGTAAATCTGATAAAGGGGAATAACTCTAAAAGTAGGCAAGATAGAGTTATTGTTCGTACACACTGCACTTCCTCCTACTGTGCTCTGTCAGTGTATTAAGTTTGAAGAAAATCCCTCAAGTACTTTTGGAGTTATGCTCCGGACAAAATTGGGACGGACGCACGGACGGACGGACGGACGAAGACCATTTCTAATATCCCCTTCGCCTTTGGCGGGGGGATAAATAAGAGTCTCTCTTTTTTGTGTTATCCTTTGTGTTGGTGTGCTTGTCGTGGCTTATTTATTCTCATGTATGTTATATATTTGTATCGTACATGTTGTTTTAAGTGTCCATGTATATGTATTCCATACCGAAATAAATCTAAATCTAGCTACAGAACTTTTTTCGAAAATCGAAAATATTACACCGTGCGCAATCGGAATCCGACAGCAACATTCATGCCAAACAGCATTAATTCACCTCATTGATACGTGGCTAAACGACATTGACTCTGGGAAATATGTAGGGGCAGTTTTTCTGGATTTATGAAAGGCATTCGACTTGGTAGATCATAAAATTCTTTACACAAACTCAAGTTATACCACTTTTCTCACAACACCATTAAATTATTTGCATCTTATCTGTCTAACAAGAGTCAGATTATTAAATCTGGCAATATAACTTCAAATGCACTGCAAGTAACTTCTGGGGTTCCCCAGGGCTCTATACTCGGGCCGTTATTATTTCTAGCTCACCTGGCTACGCCAGAGTGAGCTTTTCTGATCGATGATTGTCCGTCGTCCGTCAACATTTTCATTCAAATGACATCTCCTCTGAAACCTCTAGGCCAATGTTGATAAAACTATGCAGGAATGTTCCTTGCATGAAGCTCTACCAAAATTTTTCAAAGAATTCCATTCCATGCTAGGGCAAACAATAGGAAAAACTTTAAAAATCTTCTCCTCTGAAACCACAAGGTTAGAGCTTAAATATTTGGCATGTAGCATTGTCTAGTGGACCTCTACCAAGATTGTTCAAAGTATGACCCCGGGTCAACATTGACCCCGCCCGGGTGGGCCCTTAGTTTTTGCATAGGCATATATAGGAAAAACTTTAAAAATCTTCTTCTCTGAAACCACAAGGCCTAGAGCTTAGATATTTGGCATGTAGCATTGGCTAGTGGACCTCTACCAAGATTGTTCAAATTATGACCCCCTGATCAAAATTGACCCCGCACAGGGGGTCACTTAGTTTTGCATAGGCATATATAGGAAAAACTTTAAAAATCTTCTCTGAAACCACAAGGCCTAGAGCTTAGATATTTGGCATGTAGCATTGGCTAGTAGACCTCTACCAAGATTGTTCAAATTATTACCCCCGGGTCAAAAATGACCCCGCACCGGGGGTCACTTAGTTTAACATAGGCTTATATAGGAAAAACTTTAAAAATCTTTTTCTCTGAAACCACAAGGCCTAGAGCTTAGATATTTGGCATGTAGCATAGTAGATCTCTTCAAAGTTTGTTCAAATTAAGCCCATGGGGTCAAAATTGACCTTGCCCGGGTGGGGGGGTCACTTGTTTTTCAAAGCGTATATAGGAAAACCTATTTGGTATATAACATTATCTAGTGATCTTCCACCAGGTAGGTGAGCCATATAGGGCCATCTTGGCCCTCTTGTTATTATAGTATTACATAAATGACATGGTTTTTGAAACATCATCAGGCAATATTGATTTATATGCTGACGACTCTACTCTTCATGAATCAGATCGCGATATTCAAATTGACCAATGTAAACTACAAAGAAATTTGAACGAAATAATAGTGTTGCCATTTAAACAACATGTCAATACATCCTACAAAAACAAAATGTATGATATTAACAACCGGAAGTAAGCACAGAGCTAATAAGGATTTACATCTTAAAAGTTGACAATTGATAATACACACTTGCAAAACGTTGGTGTTCACAAGATGCTAGGTATTTATGTAGATGATACTTTATCTTCGAATGTACAGCTTTCCAAAGTAGCCTTCAAAATCAAATTCTAAAATTGCCTTTATGAAACGAATATCTTATTACTTAACTGATGACATGAAAATTATGTTCTACAATGCGTACATTTTATCATCTATGGACTATTGTTGTACTATATGGGTGTTTAAATACTATGTCCAAGTTACAAACAAGAGTCGTAAGACTAATTGAACGTAAACATACGCGTAACTGTAACACACCTTTGCTTAATGAATTACAATGGCTTACTTTTGCTTATAGATGCAATCTTGCTCCAGAATACATACTTGATCTTTGATGAGTAAGCAACACTAACATTGTGATACTAAAACAACGCACGACGTACATTAAAAATTAATTTACTAATATTTCTGCTCACACTTGGAACAATATACCAATAGATATTCGTTTCAGTCAATCATTGAGTTCATTTCAAAAATCACTGAAAAAACATTTATTGATATAATATAGCACTGCTACAGCACGTGTGTTTCGTGTGAAAAATGACGCATAAAATTTCTTTAATGGTTTGCATAGCGTTGTAATAGATAATATTGTATGAACTTATCATGTGACCATATCAAAGCAACTTCATACTTACAGTACGGATAGTTACTGTAGCTTAGCGGGACGTAGTAACAGGTGCGCGGGCTGTTCAAAAGTGAATTCAAATGAATTTGCTTAGGCTGTCTTATTTTGTACATAAATAATATACTTAGATAGATGTGCACTAGTTTGAACTTTTGGAAATCTATAATTTACAAAGATTCCATTCAATTTAGCATTAACTTGTATTATACTATTTAAAGACTTATATAAACACGCTACATTTGATGTATCATTGCGGGCCGCAGAAGCGTTCCGCTATATTTAATACGGGTGCGTAAAAGATGCGCAGAGACTTAAGCACTAGATCGAATATATACGTCTCTCTTCATTGAAAAATTGAGGTACTCCTGAGACGAAAACTGTAGACACAGTCTATTTTCTGGAAGCGCAATAGTTGGCGTTCGTTATTTAGATGCGTCTCTCATTATAAGCCTTTTCTACCTTTAATATTATAGTCGGTCTTCATAGTGTAGTAGTTAAGTCGTCTGCGGTGTACTTTTACGAGCGGAGTTCAAATCGCATCCAATCCGATTTTTTAAAAAACTTTTTTCTTCTGTTTTACTTTCCTTTTTCAGCTTATTAACCATTTTTAAATGTTTTACGTTAAATAATGATGAAAATCTTCATTCATGTGAAATTTATAAGGATAATGGCAATGGAAAATTCAGATTACTGGAGGTATAAAAATACGGCAATGGCTGAATTTAGATCTGGGTATTTGAAAATCTAGACGGTAAATTCTCATCATTCTTTGTATTATATTAAGAATAGTATAAAGACAAAAATATCAGAGTGGAATAGATGCCCCATTTATAAGTTTGCATTTTTTTTAGTTTAAACCACTTTACCTTTTTCTATCATTTTTTAACTTTGTTGTCATATACATCACTATCATTTGGGCAGGCTCATAAGAGAATGTGTTGTTACTGTATTTCTACAGTGTATACTGAATACTTTATTAGTAAAACTATGTTAAACTGTTATATAATACGGTGCCCGTGAAGTGATACATTTTTTTTATTTCGTAATTACGAAATACATTTCGTATAAACGAAATAAGATTTCGTAAAAACGAAATGTTATTTCGTAAAAACGAAATGTATTTCGTAATTACAAAATAAGATTTCGTTTTTACGAAATAACACAATAAATGTATTTCATAATTACGAAATAAAAAAAAATGTGTCACATGTCACTTCATGGGCACCGTGATATAATGGTTATTGAATGTTGACAAATTATTCTTTCTGGTATACCGTTCAGTAAGTTATTTATATGATGGGGCTAGTGGTATAAAATTCCATATGATTTATCTTTTTAATTAGACGGTAAATTTCTTTTAAAATTTTAATATGAATCGTTGAAAGAATATAGTTAACGAAAATACAATTGAAACATTGACCGTTATGGGCTGAACACCTATAGTTTGTTTTTCAACATATTATACTTGATATCAGATCTACTTTGGGTAGGTATTTGTTTAAGGTACAAGTTTAGCAGTTGATTTCAAATGCAGATAGACAACATATGATTATGTGCTTTTTTACAAGCTCTACGGAAATTATCCTTGGCGAACAGTAACAAACTGCCCACATCACTTGGGCCACCATCTTAAAAGATAGAAAACTTTGCAGGCAGAACAGGAATGCATGTATTCTTTTATGATATATATTCTAGGTTTAAGACATTGACGTATACATTTGTTTACAAATCTTTAATAAACCGATGCATATTATTCGACAACATTAAATATAACAGGTCAGTCAGTAGATGTGAATTCGTGTCAGTTTCTGCTTGTTGTACCAGAATTGGTCTCCTTGGATTCTTTTGGCGCAATTCCTCAACATCAACAATATATCTACACGTCAGTTTTGTTTGTGGGCCCGCTGAGTTACTTTGTATCACAGTTTTTCTTGTGACACGTTAATGTTATATGATATAAGCTCCGTTTGAGTAATACGTTGTCATGACGCTAGCACTGTGTGTGGATTGGAAAGCAACGACGACTCTGAACATGAACATACGGCTTATTGCCGTACAGAAAATGAAATGTTATTGAAAATCTGGAAAACGTAAAATAATGACTATTAAATATTTGTCGTTCAGACAAACCTGACTTATGGTAGTACACCCATAATGAGTACCTCCTGTTTTATGACCATTTGAAATACTTTGGATTTTGTAGTTACGCACATGTTGTACTGTTGCGCAGTTGAAGAGCATCCATTTTGAGATCAAGATGTCCGGGATTAAATCCAAATGTGAGCCATTGTTTTCCCCTTTTTGGTAATGAAATTGAAATAATGAACATTCATGTCCTTTTGCAAGCTATGTGTCTTAATATTCCTTAATTTTATCACGATGTACAATTACTTGAAAATATAAAAGATAACCTTGGTCATGTTTCAAGTTCAGAATCAGTATCTCAAAAAGTAGAAGGTAAATATTTTCATTTTTTCTTATATTGCAGTTCATATATTACAGATAAAAGTTCCATATTCAGTAGTGATGCTCTACTCAGAATCGTTTGCTACACTCTTGTTATTGTACATGTGTGATATGTCTCGGTACTAAAACAGGTACATGTACATTGTATCTCCTGATTGTGATATGATTTGTCACATATAATGAGTCACTCTTTCATGATTTGTCAGCTGTAAAGCACCATGGTTATGGGAACCTTTCGCACTTGCCTTTACACAGAAAAAGAACTTCAACGTATATCCCATAACAAGAAGAATAATGACTGTTACCACACCTATTACCACGCCATATAATGTATTCATTTTAAGTTTTTCTGCAACGTTTGTATTTTCGTCATTTGTGGTATCATTATATTCCTCTAGTTGAATTCGAATAACGTTTGTCTTGTAGTCTGTATTCGTCCATATCATTACGCATTCATAAGCACCCAGATCATGCCTGTCCACTTCATGTATAAACAAATTGAAATTGTATACATTAGGCATAATTATAGTGAATTTACCGTCTGTACCAAAGTTGTCGTCAACAACTGAAGTGTTCGGAAGCACCCAGTATTTCTTGAACGGCCAGGCAACCCCGGGGTAGGTAAGGTTATGATAGACGAAATTGCAAGGTAAAGATATGTTGGAACCGAGCTCCAATTCAGCAGTTTCAGTTGCTCCCTGTCCGTCAGTTGCTCCCTGTCCGTAACATGCTGGTATCTCCGCAGATAGAAGTAACACTAACAGGCATGCAAGCAACATATCTGAGCGTGAAATACTCACTTCTGGCACTTCCACAAGACCTAAAGTAAATAAAAAATGATATCTTATACACGGTGGGGAATCACATGATCAAAATAATCTCTAAACAAAAGTAAATATATGAAAAATGTTATTAAATGATGAATGCAGTTCAGCTGTGATTATAAAAAGTAGTCTATCTTATGACAACATTAACGTATTCTAGAACTAATCATGTCTCAATAAAAATCACCTTCTAATTGTGCTAAACACTTCAACAATGAATTAGTTCGGTGTGCTGAAATGTTTATCAAATTGGAAGGAGACTATGATTGAGACCTGTGTAGTTTTTGAATACATTGATGTCGCCATAAGATAGGCTACATTTCATATTTAAAGCTACACAACTTTCATTATCTTTTCACATTTTCTTAGATTTACTTTTGTTTCGAGATTATTTTGATCACGTGATTCCCCACTGTGTTATATGTTTTAAAACATGGTATTTTCGGTAAAACTGAATACAGTTCTATCAATAATGCAAATGTTCAAAAGAAACTTACTGAAAATATGTGTTCAATAGCTGAACTAGTTTTAACAAAAACAACATAAAATGTACATACTCTCATCTAGATTTAGCGGTTTCCAATATTAATCCCAATTCATATTGATCCAGTACAACAAATCGTAACAAAAATTATATATATGACTAAAACAAAATAAACAACATGACAGTATTAAAATGTAATAATGTTGGCCATGACAAATTTTAATATGCATGTAAACACTATTAAATTCTTCAAAGTGAGTTTCGGCAATAAGAACAAAGGCATACTTCCTCTTAAAGTGTCACTGACCATATCTTTGTTTGATTTTTAAAAGAATGAGGTGAAAGGAAGTTTTAGAATTGGCTCGGTTAACATAATAATTCTTATTTATACATTCAAATGTGCATGTACCAAATATCTGGACCTTCAACACTTTTTGCATTCTGCGTTTTTTAAAATTTAAATCAGTACGTACCTTACTATATTCATAATTCCATTCTCCACATGCCAGTCAACAAAAAATACCTTCAAAGAACAAGACATCACCTCCAAATGTAAAAATGATCTCAAATGTGAAAATTGCAACCCTAACCCTAAAAAAACTCAAACATGCACATATGTTACGTCATATGTGAAAACATCTTTCGACAGTTGAGAAAAACAGTTGTGAAGTATTTACATAATAAAACATTTTAAGAGTAGAATTATTTCACATTTGACTAAGAGTTAGAGTTTCACATTTGTCGAATGTTTTTACAGTAATATGGGGTCAAATTATTTCACCTTAAGTTTGTGACCATTTTCAGAGTTGGGAGTCCTTCACAGCTCACTTTAAAACGTCGAGCGGTTATAAGGAAACAAGTAACAATGCACCGACATTATCAAAGTAATTCTTGTGGCACATATTTTATAATTAAAAGATGATTTCCTTTTTCTGATACTTAGATATCGCATCTAAAATGATTAGAAACCATTTGATCGGGTGTACTGATATATTAAACTTAAATGGAATTCATTTATCAGAGATTTCGGGGATCTCTCTTCCTTGAGTAATCGCTCCTGAGACTCTCGTAAAATTGAGTCAACGTTGAAGAACGTGCGGCATAAGGACACTATCATAATTGTACAGATTAGTATCAAACTTTGCATACTGAGATCCTGACCTGATGCAAGTCCGCTTCCACTGCACTGTTCGGTCGTGTACTCGAACTAAGAAAGGTCCCGATTATAGTGAATGTGAAACTGAATTGGTTGAGTTAGAATTTCAAACAGTGGTTGTTGAAAAATCGCGCATGCAAGAAATTTAGGACGGACGGACATACGAAAGTGTTTGCAAGACAATGAAGTCTCTTGGTTGGTCTTGTGTTGTTGTGAATTACAGGTTGAAATATTTCCAATAGCTAGTACCAAAACAGTAACCATCATCTATCAATACAAAACACTAAAATCAAGGCATGTACATTGTATCGCTTTATTCAACGGATTGTGAACTTATTAGTTTGAACAATTTATCATATGTTCATCTTATAAACGTCATGTGGCAGTATCTTCGTATTTGCATGAAATTCCACACCTGCAGACTTAATAGTAATATTGGATATTAGTACAGTCCCTGTTAAGTTTGTCATTAACAGAAGCAATCCCATACTCAGTGAGAGGTCGCTTATGCCCAATTTGGGGAAAGGTAGGTCACTTTTTGATATGTAATTATGTTCACAGCACATTCCTTTGACTTTTTCTGACGAAGTCGATGACGGACGACGAACGTCATGATATTTGTATGATTTGGGGAGTGCACTGAAACAGTTCATTGGCTAAAATTTAAGGTCTTAGACTAGTGATATTGTTTTCTTAAGGAAAAACTCTGGGTGTTGTAACCGACATAACCTGACAGTTGCCTTTTCCTGTATTTGTTCAAAGATATGGAACTAACATATATTTTTTGTGCGAGGGCATTCATCTCCAAAGAAATTATACAACTCACCTTTATTTGTTTATAGTCCCGACCGACCCTGACTTGAGGGAAGCAACTACATTTTCCGTGTCCCTCTGGCAATTTAGTCTGAAAAGTTATGTCCCTTGTTCTAACCACACTATATATTGCACTATTTCATTTTATTAATTACTACCCTGAAAGGTATTTACGTAAAGTTTATTTCTTCAGCGACATAATTCAAGATTGCAGTAGATTTTCTATTCTACCTTATTTCTATCAATAAGTGCAATAATTTACGTGAGTGCAACAGTCCAGCAGAAATATAATTTAAAATATGATAAAAATTTAGCATGTTATTCATATACATGCATGCGTACTTAGTCCAGATTTCCTGCTCCTTTCACTACGTTTCTACAGAACAACAGGTACCAGACTAATATATGCATTGAAATGTATATGTAGCGATCGTAATAATAATAATAATAATTATTATTATTATTATCATTATAAATATATCTTATCTGCATGAATGTGATGCCAGGTTTCTTTGTTGTATAGTTTGTTCAAAAGTATGACCACAAGGTACAACCATTGATGTATGAGACCGTAGTTCGCGTCTTTAACTGATTCGTTTGATGGAATAGTCAGGCAGTCGTAGAACCCCCAAATGTGAAAATGATCACAAATGTAAAATAATCTTATGTTAACAAAATTGACTAGTACGAAGCCTAGTTGTTACAAATGCCAAAATGACGATCTCATATGCGTACAAAAAGAAACGTCACAAAGTGTAAATAGCGTAAAAAGCGTCGCCACAAAACCTGTCTTAATGACAAAATTTTCGATTTTTTGTTTTTTATATATTCTAAAAGAGGATTATTTTACGATTACGACAGAAGAGCTTACAAGGAAACGTCGTTAGTGGCGCCACCTAGCGGTCATCCGTATTTTACCTGCTTTTTGTAAGAAATGGCGTTTATTTTGGCTAAATATTGATGGAACTTACGGACGGACGGAGCCAATTACCATATCCCCTCCGGCAAGGCAGTGTAATAACAAGGGCTGTGTCGCTACATGAGTACATACGGATGGCGACTCATTTTGTACAACCGATATGAGAAATACAGGTCCTGTTCATAAAAGCGGAAGCATTTTGACTGTATGCATATGAAAAATTTACGCAATTTATGTAAGAAGCTGTTATAACATCTTAAGACTGCATGGCAAATGAACTGCAATCACTATTGGAATAAATTTTCTGTGTTGCCAAAACTATTAGTTGGCTTAAGATTGGCGACAGCATCAATCTGAAAATATTTGCTTTTTTAGGGACAGCTTTACGTGTACGAGCGGACAACAAAGGAGAAGACTTTATTTTACTCGTAAGATTTTACCCCAATGCAAGTTATCCCATAGATAATTTCCATGTCAGCAAGTTTTATTGGCAGTTTTTCCTTTTAAGTACTGCACAGCATTTTATTATTTGAATTGTTTTTGGGGGGACCATCATGATAGTGGCATTGCTGTGAAGTTTGGTTGCAAGTGACTCTGTTGTCTTGGAAATTATGTCTTTTGATGCAAATTGCAGTCGACAATCTGTCTGTTCGAATACCTCAATTTGAGCAATTCGTTCTCAGATGAGATACTAATAATAATTCAGTTCAATTTCATTTCATCAGCAAACAAAACTCCATTTGGCCAGTAAAATAAGCAAGGTCAATGTATGTTACATAGGTCTTACAAAAATACAAAGATCGCGCACTTTCCTGATATGATTTATACAAGCACATGTGCAGTACACTGTAAATACCAATACTTCTTGAAAATAGCTACTACATTAATGGAAAGGGACCATATCTGCTTTCAACTGATTTCAAATGATAAAAGAAAATGCATAAATCTAGACTACTTTTGAACCGATATCAATTGACACTGTTTACAAATGATAACAAATATAAATATATACATGGGGCAAGTGTAACATTGGTGGTTATCAACCTGATACCGCTGTCGAATTTCAGTAATATTGTAATGTATTTCAGATATAAAATGATTAAATTAGTATCAAATTAAAATGATAAAGTACCTTTTAACAAAAGTACGTTTAGTTTTAGCGTAAAATGATACTTGAACGAGTATGAAAGTTTGTCTGAAATGCATTCGCAATGACTTTTCAACTACAACATGCGTGGCGGCATTACTACCATTTTCATTGCCTTTTTTCACAATATTATAGTTTCCTTTCTGTTTAAAAAGGCCCCGAAAGGCTCAAATTGAATGTCCCAGGATCACTCTGAGTATACAGATAAGGATAATGATTGAACCATGTTCCGTTCACACTGAAACAATATTGACATTATGCCTTCTTCGTATTCAAGTTGCGCATTCACAAGAAGAGTTGTTAAAAAGCATTTCATGCCTTTGTGCAATAACATTGAAAAAACATGCTGCACTGCATTTCTAACATGCACTTAACGATCTTAAAGCGAGGTTAGGAATGGTACTAAAAGGTCATTTCCGCCGGTAAGACAGCTTTCTTGATCAAATACGAGCTACTTGTAATTGTGCTCCTGGGACGGTACCAATACATTTACAATATACAATCGTGCAATACAAAAAATGTATACACTTAAAAAGGTAAATAATATTATACAGCAAAGATAAAAAGATGAGTATAAATGAGACATCAGTTTCCTTGAGAACACATTGACGATGTATGAACTCTTGTATTGTCCAAAAGCCCTTATAAAGCAAACTTATGGAAACACATTTGAATGTCTTAGTCATCATTGAATGTAGAAACAAACTATTTCTCCAATAAGAAACATTTATACATCTGTCACTGCATTGACAGATAGATGTCACAGTGCCACCATTAGCGATTACTTTCCAGTAGCAATTATAATTTGTCATCTTTATCAGATGGACCGTCTGCCTTGTTTGTATTCTGTTCCTTCTCGTCATCACCTTCAATCACTACATTATCGTAGGCTTTTAAATCATAACCATTTATCGCTTTATCTAGCTCATCAACCGCCTTATTTCGCTGATTCCGTTGCTGGTACCTAAAGTGACAAACTAGGCAACTTCCTGCCACAATAACAAATAGGGTACCAGCTGCTATCCCACCAATCATGGCGTTCTTCTTGTACTTCTCTAGTAAATCTCCAAAGAATGGGCCATCGATGTTCAAGCCATGAACTATTCTGTCTACAGTGAAATCAGATCTTACTAAGATACAAAAATAATGTCCGAAATCGTTATCACTTATACTCTTGACTGTAAGTGTAAAATTTGAATCAAGTTCATAACGACCGTCTTTTTGTGATTCTGAAATGAGATTTCCATCTGGAACCAACCAATAAGACTTGCTTATAGCTTTATCACTTGAGAAATTATAATCACCAGCATTACATTCCAAGGACACTGGTTCGTAGTATTCAAACTTGAAGTCCGTCCCTGCTATGCCAAGTGGAAGGAGAAGGAAACAAAAGCAGCCAAGAATATTCATCTTCTACAATTAAAGTAGAATAAAATTTAGATAACAGATGTACATGCACTAGAACTTTCATTAATTTAAAACAGAATCAGGTGTATCCAGGCGCTCAACTAGAATACGTAATAAACATCGGCTATTGTATCAATAACGTTTTATACCTATCATGTCCTGAATAACAGCATTACCTCTTTACAATCCAAAAGTTTTATTCAACTTTTTGCAAGTTCCATTTCTTTTGTGAAGACCAGACATATATTTATAAGAGAGTATTGGTTTTGAACGATACGATTTCGACGATACAGCGGATCTTTATAAACACTTTTTATGTGCAAAAGCTAAGCGTAGTCAATGCGAATAAAGATAAATACCTTCTATGACAAGCAGCTTTGAAAACAAATGATATGTATTATCCTAGCATTTCAATAGTTTTCTCCGAATATTAGCAAACGATACGTTAGTTTTAACTCTATAGTGTATATATTAGCAAACGATACGTTAGTTTTAACTCTATAGTGTATATAACGATATACATAAATTAAATGCTAATTTATTTTTTCTCGATAGCGAAACAATGTTTTACAACATATGTTAATCGCTCGTGAGACTCACTCCAGATGGAATCAACCTCAACGAGAGAGAGGCAATGTGGAATTTTTATGTCTTGCCTAAGGACTAACCCGCTATTTGGCACTGATGGGGATCGAATCGATCCCGACACGTACGCCAAAGCGGCTCCACGGCGATGACGATAGACTGTTATGAAAAAGAAAAATGTTCTAAAGACAACTTTCATATTAGCAAGAACGTACAAAAAGTGTTTATTAATGTATAGCAGTTACCGCAGCATGATTTTGATTGGAATAAAAAATGTCAAATTAAAGAAATAAATTACCTCTCTGTTCTCTATCCTACACTGTGACATTGCTCCATGGAGGTTTAAATATTTTACAAAACGTAAATTCAAATAAGAAAAAGCTTTTCAATTCTACTGATATCAGTTTACTACTGTATACATTTCAATGACACTGAATTTAAAGGCGACTTGTATTATCTGAGTTTTGATTGCTTTCATGAACATGTCTGAATTAATGAACAAGGTACCGTAAACTGACTAAAACACTTTGCCCAAACAAATAAGATAGAAATGGAAAATTATAACGATATCAATTTTAACGCGAGTGTCCGGATTGCTATGTAAGTTACTGTATGCAATTCTTAAAATAGAAAGAGTAAGAAGCATACCTTGTATAAACACGGTTTTCAAACAGAAATTGGGATTTAGATAGGCCGGAAAGTTGGTATAGTGGATGTATGTCACCGAGGCGTGTTTACTATTGTAATAGCTACGGTATACCAACCCTTTAGATAACGTAATCAGCTAACAGTTTTGTGCAAACATCCATCTAACTTATATGCATAATTTATCATTCAAATATATGCACTGTCGCGAACGAGTTAAGGTTTATAATGTTTAAATGAACCAAATATAAAGTTGTACCACTACACTACATTTTTGTTTAATGTAAAATCTGTATTGTCACCAAAGCTTGTAAGCAAGTCAGGAAAATGTGAACATTTCAAAATTAAAATATGCAAGTAGATGTTGTAAGTAAATGTTGCAAGTAAAACCTACAACTTAAATCACTAGAACAGGGCCGTACTGTGACAGGTAGCGTTTTCACCGAACAGTACGTAATGGTAAAATATCATGGTAAGAAATACAATGACATTGTATAATAATTGTTAAAACATGTTTGCCATTACGGGTAACAACAATAGCTCTCTGGTGACATCGCGCTGCTTTTATAGTAAAATCAAATAATTATTTCAAAAGGCAGGTACATTTATTGTATTTAACGAAGCTCAGAACATTAGCAGCAGCCAAGTGATGTGAATACTGCTGTCAAGCGGTGTCACAAGATTGGCGGCTTTTTCATCCGTGAAATGTGAATTTCACCACGCGGAGGGGGGCGGGAGGAGGAGGGGGGGAGGGGAGAGAAGGAACCAGCAAATTCGACATTCGACACCACTGGTGCAACCGGGCGTTTCATGTGTGTATCCGGAAACGTATATGTGCTAGACCAAAATTGTTGACACAAAGGCAGATGAGCTTACGATTTAATATTCCTTACGTTTTGGGTGCTGTATTGAAAATAAAAGCGGAACGTGCTACTGTGTCAGGGTAATTCGCCCACAAGCACAGGAAGTTTCAGGGGAAAATATTCAAAATTGAATGAGCTATGACAATTCTCCTGCAAACAATTATGTTAGAAAGGTTTTTGACATAGAAATTATCGTGTGTATCGTAGATTATTTCCCATTTTGTCCATTGGTTTTGGTTAATATGCAAGTTTATTCACTGAATTAAGATTATTCTTGTTGAAAATACTCATCTAATCGAAATTTATGGGAGATATTCACCAAATTTTGACGGTGCCGGATTTGCTGGATCGGAGCGGGATGCGCAAATACTTGGCGTTTTGCGTAGCGCTTGGTTAATTTCTAATGGACTTTCTATGCGCTCGTGGGGGTTAGGGGATGTAGATTTGCTCTTGACCTTGTCGGTCCGTCCGTACGTAAATCACGAAATCACGTGGCACATACCGTTCCTTTACTTATTGATCTAAAATCGCCACATTTCAGACAAATGATTTTTTTGCGGATGAGAACTTTGCTGTGACCTGGCTTTAAGTTTTTCGCATGAGAAATTGTGCACTTGGGCTTTATCTTAAAAAATGGACACCAGAGTTGTGGCTTTGGGCTTACTTAAAATAAAGGCTTTCTATATAGCAAGTTTGTGGCACGCATTTTTCCTGAAGTGATTGACATAGAGTCACCAAACTATATACACAAATGCTCATTGGAATGGGTAGTGGTGCATCTGGTTTAGTTTTTATATCGCACCAGTAACATCAGAGTTATTGTCCTTGACTTAGTCGAAGTACGCACTGCTCATTATCACCACACTTTACACAAATGTCTAGTAGTGAGATGAGAAGTTGTGCATTTTATCAGGGCATTATCAGTTTAGTAATGGTCCTTAGAAACGAAATTATTTCACATACTAATTTTTTTTTTCAGGTTTGAAAGTGTAGAAATAGTTTGGTATCCACTTGTAACTTCACCGACGTAACCCACGAGAGCGGGTTTACTGATAACATTGTCGCGTTGATGTCAATAAAGAGATACTCCCAAAATGTTAACAAAAACGATACTTTCATAGAATGTGTTTTTGTCTTAGGAAAGTGAACCGTTTTATTATTATTACTACCTCTTTGGACTTATTTACGAAACTGCATGTACATGTAAGTTCTCGGAATTTTTGTTGTCTTTTTTTGTTTAGGTTTGATGTTTTGTTTTGTTCAATAATTTATGTCGTTATTTAAAGCATTTTAAAAACGTGTTTTACTGAATAATGTTGATTTGCGTTTTAATGGTAAAACTAATGGGCTCATATATTGTGTCCGACAGTTTCCATTTTCCGCCATTACAAAGTGTGTTTGTACAGCAATACTGTTTCGATCCTTCATTTACTAATTAAATCAGAAATATACGTGATTTCGACACCTAAACCTTCCTCTTTGTTATAGAAATCTGACCTGCTCAAGGATAAATTGCTCGTCTAGGAAAAGTACACCTTAAACGAGCATGATTCACCTCGCAACCGTGACTCTTGTCGCAGTCGCAATTTTACCTGCACACTGTGAAGACCATTCCTGGAAAAACAATGTTGAATATTTCGAACGTGTTGATCTAGACTGTTCGAAGTTCAATTTAAACCAAGACGTGATACACTCTGTAGAAGCATGGATTCTTCCATCAGGAACCATTTGGAAACCGGGAACTGTCATACCAGGTAGACACATTATAATAAGAGACAATGGATTTGTTTTGACAATAGACAGATTGGATGACGACGATTTCGGTGTTTACTACTGCGTTGTTGATACTGGTGTTAACGGAACAAACATCATTAAAATAGGAGTTAACGTCGACGGTCCTTACTTCGATCCTACTTTCTTGAAAGACATAAAACATAGCGCAATGGTTGGTGGCATTGCTGGGGGTTGTGCACTGGTGGTACTGGTCATCCTCTGGCTGGTCTGTGCGTACTTTGGGAAGGCGCTGGTACCACGAAATATGCAGAAAGAACCTAGTGTCTCCGTGGATATGAAGGGTGGACCGTCGACGGAATACTTTAAAATGACAAAAATCGATGATAGTGTATATTATAACGCGGACGAAGTTACATCAAATGAATTACCCGAAGAAGTTCGGAATACTTGGACACTTTCGTCAACGAGCTCTGGGGACTATCATTCAATAGACAGCATCGACCGGAATAAAAAGCTACAAACTGCAGATCCCGGAGAAGTCTACAACAATAACGTTAAATCGGTTCATATGTAACGGAATTGAGACTTAACAAGGCTTATTTTTATCCCTCCCTCGGAGAATATTGTTATAGTCTCCGTCGTGCGTACGTCCAACAAACTTGTCAGACTATTTTTCAGGAAACACTGAATTGAATTCAATGACACTTCAAAGACTCTCTATCAAGAGGAGATGAACAAATTTTCAGCTTGTTCCAGTTCAATGATTTTTTCAGAGTTATTGCCCCTTGATTACTTTTTCATATACGTTAGTATTTGAGCTATTTCTCAGCATTAAACAAATGCACTAGCAAGAGGAAATGCGCATTTTACTACTTTTACACTTACTGTACGTTATACAGTTCGAGCTCTCAAATTTTTGTGTAATGGTTTCAAATTCATATTTGAAAGATTTAATTGATTTTCTTATGCAGCAAGTAAAATTAAATTGCGAAGTTCGATACCTCGTAAAATGTATCCTTGAACACGAAAAGACATCTGATTTTAGTAGGGTAGATCACTTATTACCAGCATTTTTAGTAAGCTTCGCAAGACTATATTTTCTCAGAACACAGTTTTCACCCACTTGTGAAGAATAGGTTTCTGTTCTTCACGTTTATGAATTTGACATTGTGTGTTTGTCCAGAAAGAGGGTTAGCAAGAAAATCACATATTCCTTAGAAAAAGTAAATAATTATGTGACTGTGTTGTGTGAAGAATTATCTTACATATATTATATCACAAGTAGCACATTCTGTGTAACATATCACAAAGCACAAATGGAAAGAAGTGGTAGTAAAAGCGCAACAGATATAAATGGTTATCTAAGTCTAGGAAATGACATAAAAAGATATAAATAAAGCTCTGAAAAGGACAAAAAAAAAAAATGCGCCCGCTAAAAATAGTTTAGAAGAAATGTATCCCCCCAAATGAGATTAGGGAGGAACTGATCAGCAAA
>JAFMSR010000008.1:30742329-31292329 GCA_022818135.1 Saxidomus purpurata
AGGGCCTCGTTGACTGATTTTGTAGATAAGATCTTTGTAAACGGAGATGCTACAAGTGGTTTCAAAAGGAAAGTGCTTTTAAATACAAACAACAGAGAAAAGAGAAGGAACGACATGAAGAAAAGATACCGTCAGCTATATACAAACATGAATTGCACTCCAGGCGGTTCACCATGTTATAACGAAGAAGAGGAAATATGTGAAGACGACAATACGAATGTGAAAGAATGTAACGAAACGGAACAATCTCCTTTGAAGAATGTTGATGGCAGAGAAGTTCCTTATCATGGCAGCATTGGAGAGAAAGTTTCACGATGGGTTTCGTCGATCAATACGAGAGAAAACGAAAACTTGTCACGTACAGGTACATTAGATGATGATTGTCACATGAAACGGCATAATTCGCTATTATTGAAATGCAATTCTGATCTTACTAGGCGTAAATTCCAACAACCAGTATCCTACAACGAAAAGCCAAAAATGGTAAATGCGAAATCTTTTCAGAACGTTAATCGCGCGCCTGACTGGGAACGGTATTCAGAACGTTTCGGAAATTTTGAAGAAATCGGCCCATTTGATAAGCAAAACAAATCGTTCGATCACAAACAAATCATGCTTTCACCACCAACATTACATAAAGAGAGAAAAAGTCAACGTGAATTGAATCATGAAGATACGTATATATTGGAGAAATATGGATCTGACATGAAATGCCAACAGACAGTTGTTTGTGATAAAGCATATGATAGCAGTGAATCAAGTAATTTTGAGCCTTCAACAGTAAAACCAGATTCAGTGGATGAGGGCAAAAAGAACACAGGATCAAGAGTTGTTGGTTCAGTGAATGTAACAGTCCATAGCAGACAGGCGTCAGAAATTTTGAAACTTTCAGTACAAAGTCTTGGCATAGATAAATTGCCAGGTTATACAAGTAAGATGTCAGTGTTTGTCAAGGCAAGTATGATGCTTCCGATAAACACTAAAGAAAAATGTTCCACAGTTGTGAGAGGAAAAAATGTTGCGTTTTTCAATCAGGACATTTACTTAAAAATGAACGATACTTCTCAAGCCAGTCAGCTGAAGGTTAAACTAACAGTTTATGAAAAGAAATGGATTTTTGCAAGGAAACGTAATAAACCTCTTGCTGAAGCTTTGATTTGTATTGAGAATAATGACGTGAATAGCCGGAAAGAATTGACACAGGTACTAACAGCTTGTGTTTGACACTCTGTATAATCGCATGAAACTAAATCACGTTAGAATTCAGTATTGTATGGTTGGGTATCTACGAAGATAAATTCAAAGTCTGACAGTATCTGTATGAGTTTGATTTGTTCCAGGAACGAGACACACGCAACTGCCTGAAAAGATTATTCACTTGAATTGAGTTTGAGGTAAACTTTACAATGCTGTTATTAATGTTTTGTACACGGATTCCATTATCATGCGTGCATGGAATTAGCAAAAGCCTGATAATTCGTTAGACGAATGACGCAAGTACATGTATGTTATCAATTAAATGTAGTTCTAGGTTATCTATGTCCGTCAAAATCAAATAATGCGAACGATAGTAGTAGCCTCTGTCAACAGCGCATTAAAAAAAATTAAAAACCCATCAAAGGATACTAGACATTGGTCAGGTTATGTAAAAGCAGTGATTTAGGGAAATGACAAATGAGAAGAAGTTTTTAATTTCATTGAAGTGTATTCTTCTAGGCAATTGTATTATATAATTTACTGAAATATCACTTCTATATTATGCTGTATTAACTGACAACTGAATCCAAAGTATGAGCTGGAAATATCGGATGTAGGCATTAATGTTGATCATTTTTATAATTTAAATTCTGTACTAACATAATCATTTGCATACTTTTGTCAGCTGTTGAAATGCTGCCTTTGCCTTACGTTTTTGTTAACACGATTTACAAATAAATCAATGTACATTTAATTGATTTAATTTTCTTAACCGTAACTTGTTGTTTGGAGCGGCTCCGTGTCGCTTGAGCTCAGTCAGCTCAGTTCGTTAGGTTGACGCAATTACAGACATATAATTATAGTACATTTATATATAAAAAAAGAAAACGACTTTGTTTGAAATTCGTACTATTCCCACTTTTTCCACGGGGGAGAAACCAGCAAATCCGACACCGCTGGTGCGAATGGGCGTTCGATATGCTTCCAGAAACGGATGTGCTAGACCAAATGTGTTGACACAAAGGTAGCTGAGCTAACGTTTTGATTTCCCTAATAATTTCGGGTGTTATACTCAAAAAGCGTGTCGGAGTAAACTATTCAAAACTGAATGAGCTATGACAATTGTCCTGCGAACAATTATGTTAGAAAGGTTTTTGACATAGAAATTATCGTGTGTATCTTAGATTATTTCCCATTTTGTCCATTGGTTTTGTGTTTATATGCACGTGCATTCATTGAATTATGACTTTTTTTAAAGTACTAATCTGATCGAAATTTATGGAAGATTTTGTCCAAATTTTGACAGTGCCGGATTTACTGGACCGGAGCGGGATGCGCAGGTACTCGCCGTTTTGCGTAGCGTTTGGTTTGCGCATTCATTCTGATTATTCATCCGATCTGAAGGATCTGTTTTTATGAAATGATGAAATTTGAAACATATTAAACATAAAGATTACCGACCGCATACTGTCTCAATTTGCTGATGGTACAACAATAATTCTAGATGGTTCAGTATCTTCCGTAAATGAAACACTAGAAACCTTATCCACAATCACTGCTCTTTCAGGCCTTGGAGTCAATTTTGATAAGACAAAGGTTGTTTGGACAGGAAAATGAATATATAGTTCAAATAGTATTAAAACTAAATGGAAACTAACTTGGAATCAACAGAGTTTTGAAATACTTGGCATCAAATTTCATGTACACCTGATAAAATTACAATGCACAAAGGCGGAATCAGTTCTAAAACAAATGGAAAAGACGAACCATTACGCCGATAAATAAAATCGTTGTCATTAAAACTAAAGTCATTTCGCTTTTGAGCTATATATTCATCGCCTTGCCCGACCCACCGATTTTTTACAGTAATAAAAGCAACAGCTTAATCTACAACTTTACTCAGCCAGGTCAAAGTAATGTAAAGAAAGATATTTTAACGAAACGCTTTTCAGAAGGTGTGCTTGGCATGTTGATATTTGTTCTTTTATATCAGCTTTAAAAACGTTTATCAAAAAGCAATGGAAGACTGTTACATTTGTAGATATGGTAAACCAATTGATTTACCTAAATGATTTCTTATTTGAGGTGCTCATTATCCACAAACAGTTATAGTAAGATCTATTACAAACACATTTTGAAGAGATACTCCAAACGCTATCATAAAACTGTAGCGGAATACATGTATCACTGGCGCTATTTTATTCAAGCCAATAAAAGTGGCATGATTTACTCCAGTAACACACAGACAATGTCATCCACTGCTGCTAAATATGAATTACGACTAGGGAAAACTATAGAACTACAAAATGAAATAACACAACACATACTAGTATATAATATTTAAAAAGAGGTTATCAAAAATAGATAATTTATCTCATACATGCACCAAGGTCGAGTCTGGCTACTGGACACTGCCGTTTATTCGCAGCAATGTGACCCATCAATCGCAGCACGTCTGGTTGACACAATTGTAATGTCATCACTGCTGTTTGATGAAGTTATCGTCTATCCTAAACCACAGTAATGTAGCTAAGCTATGTTCTTTCCGAAGTTGTGCCAATGTAATCCAAAATTTGAATACCAGAAAAAGAACTGACATGTGCTAGGATGAGCAAGCATTCTATATTTTATGAAATAGATAAGAAAAAAAATATTAATTCTTGAGTTATTTTGAAACATGCCTAATAAATTGCTGGCAAATCGATTTTTAAATTTACGTTTACTTATGCATGTGATACGAAATAGTAGTCAAGTGGCAGTTATCACATGTATGTGTCATATATTAGTAAAACATCGGTTGTTTGATTATATTTTGTCATACAGAACTACAGATGTTTTTCCGAACAAAAGCTCATGGCAAAAGCTAATAATTTAGGTTATTCAGCAAAACTTTGAAAATTAGTATACTAACAGAATTTCAAAAATTACGAGTTTCTATCATTTAAACAATTGCACACTTCATAACGCTATTGTTTATAAATGTATTTACGATATTTTCACCCAACCTAGTAAGGCTATGGATAGATAGCAGAACGTTTAATGATTTTGTTAAAAGTAACTTGTGTATGCACCAAACAGATCATTTATATATATAAAAAGTCACATCTTGTCATGCACTTTTCGTGGTTAGGGGCGAACTTTGAAATTTTCTACACCGACACTTCTTCGACTTAAATGTCATACAATATTTGCTCAATTTAGACAGGCACGTAGCATACCTTAAAAGCAACTTAAAACTGTACATATTAAATTTGGTATGACATCATTTTTGCCATTTCCCAGCTAGCAAATGACGTGTGGGATTGAACTCTCATTATCAAGTCGATCCCTATTCAATGCATTCGTTATCAACCCTATCTACGCCATCCCTTTTTCAGAAGGAAGACGTAAGTAATGTTGTGGTAGGACACTAATATCCGGTATTTATAATTCCAATCCCCGAATACTTTAATTACAATACTTTAATTACAAGTTTTCCACACAAAATTGATTAATATCTACTTGCTAAACATCACATTAGCTCTTTGCTTCATCTTATCGAGCCTTTAAATTTAAACATTATTTCGTTTGTATAGTTTATCACAAAACAGATGAAACGGACTGTACGAAAGCTGTATTCACTCTAACATTCCTTATATTATCATTTTATATAATTTCATTTGTTCTCAACAATCAGCCTGAAAAGAGCTTTAAATACTAAAGCATTCCGTCGTATAGTATATATTTAAGCGACAATTCTCTTGTTAAGCGAATGTATACAATACTCAAGGAAAACTCATTAAATAACATTACATACAAAGGCTTAAATTGGGCTCATCAAATAAAATCTATTCTAGATGGTCCGGGTATGTCAGATATTTGGTATAATACTGAAAACTAAAACATATCATCTGAAACTATTAAACAAAGAATATATGACCAGTATCACCAAACTTGGTATGCAGATATAAACAATTCGCAGAGATTAATAACATATTGTAGATTTAAACACAACTTTAATCTCGAACCATATTTTGACTATTATATTTTAGAGAAAAAATATCAAATCACGCGAAGTAGATTTCGTTTATCATCCCATAATTTAGAAATTGAAAGAGGAAGACACAATACTATACAAAGAAACGAAAGAACTTGCAAATTTTGTAATTGCAATATGGTAGAAAATGAATACCATTTCCTGTTAATATGCGTTTATTATACAGATTTACGTAAAAAATATTTGTAACTATTTTATTATTCTTGGCCAACGTTAAATAAGTTTGATACACTAATGATGTCAAGAAATAAAAAAGAAATAGTTAACCTGTCAAAATATTTGTTTTTTGCGAATAAACGTAGACAAGAAGTAGATTTATGATTCTAACATTGTACATGTATCTATATATAAGTCAAAACAACTAATAATTTGAAATAGAGGCTTCTCTTTATATTTCATTTTCCTTTGAATTAGGTGATCTTTTTCATGTTTTGTCATTTGTCAACCTTATGTTAGGCTAGAAGCTTGTAATTTTGCTTAATGCCGAATAAATGTTGTTGTTGTTGTTGTATATAACTCTTCCCTTGATGTCAAACTTCACGTTCTGTGATTTTTAAAGAAAAGGAAGCATTGATATGTGACATTCACCAAACGGAGACATCCACCTAACGGACAGAGTTAGCAATTTTCACACTGATAGTGGATTCATTCTTCTGTGTGTAAGCCTAGCTGTTGATCCTGTGTTTGATGTTTAATTACTTTATTCATTTGATCTTTAATGAATTATAGTGTAAATATGGTCATTTTTGAAACTGGACAGAAGCGTACACGAGTTAGATGTCGTAGCCAAAGACATGCTTCATATTTTAACTTGAATGACCTGTTTATATTCTATATTGACATTTTGCTGATTAATTGCAATTGCAGTTGTTTATTTTATCAAATTAAGACAAACAGTGTCATCTTTATTCCATTGTTCTGGTTAACAGAAAGACAATATCTTACTTCACAATTTGCTTATTAAACTTATTCAAAATGAATATAATTATGTTTCATCAAAATACAACCTCAGTATTCCCTTGGACAAAAACCCAGTCGTCTTTACAAATGACTATATCTAATAGGAGTTTAAGATGGATACCGTTTTATCATTTATCTAGTGATGAAGATTGGAAGAAAATTCACAAGACCAGAGTTTACTAATTTTCAAGGTTTCTCTATGTGCTTGCTACATCTGAAACGCATTTACAAGGATATTCCTTTATTTAACCAATGACACAGGATCAACAGATCAAGCTCAACTCCATAAATATATTACAGTATATTAAATAAATTTCCTTTTAACACTCAGCAATAATCCCATCGGAACCTTATCTAAACCAGTTTTTATTGTATCAGCGAACTGCCAACAGCAGGAAAAATTTAAACAACTTTTTTAAATAAACCAACTGGGCGTTTTCCAAATATCAGTTAATGAAAAATAGACGGATTAGGTGACCAAAACACCAAAACGTTCTATACTGAATAGGTTAGGGTTCGCCGGCACGAAACTCTATATACTGACCAAAATAAGGAAAATAAAATTTGTATAATTGGTTCCAAAATTCCATCAACTTAGGTCTAAACAGTTGTTTGCAAAAGATAAATTTAGAAGCTGGTTTGCTGTGGCTGAATTCAGTCACGAAATAGCAATCGTTTAATTTAAAATTGTACCTGGCTGAATTCAGTCATGTCTGCTTTTATTTACTTTTATTTTGAAAACAACTAAAACACAGAAACCAGTGCCGATTTTTCTGTAAAAAAAGTAAGACGCTAGCCGACTTGAGCTGAATTCAGTCACGAAAAAACATGATTTATGATATACAGGGAAGTTCAGCGACACTCTTCAATCATTAAACACTGTTAAAGGGTCCATTAATAACATCAAATTGAATTTTCTTTTAAGTCTTGAATGGTAACGGGTGTCATTTCTAAAGGAAAAATATGACATACTGCATTGAATGTGACCTTATTGTGCTGAAAATTTGAGTTTAACAAAATAATTAATAAATTATATTTTGCCTTTTCAAAAACGAAAGAAGGTTTTCCCATTTTTAAATATCTTTGTAATTTTTCAGAAATCTCCCAAAGAGAGGCTGTTAATAGGCTGTACATAAATAAGCATGCCTATTTTGAATTATAATTGAATACGTTTACTTCCAGTGATGTGCAAAGTATATGTCTTACTGTTTACAACATTCAATTTACAACATTCAATAAAGCGAAAGCAGGACAAAAAGACAACCCAGGTCAATCTAAGGAAATACACAAACATTCACTCGTTTTTCTGCAGCAGTATTTCAAACACGGAAATACTCCACGGCTATTGTATAGTTTTAGAAGCCAGTTTCAAACTGTATTTCCCTGTTACAATATAAAAGAAAATTCAATTTGGCGTTAGTAATGGACCTTTAATAACGTTTAACAGAAAATATACAGAGTGTGTACATAACTAATACTACCTGAATGTTTTAATTTATAGTAAATGATGCCAATATTTACAATGTTTCAATTATGTACTACATTTTTGTTCATTTTATGTAGCAAGATACACTAAGAGCAACAACACTCAATGTAAAATACTATTAAAGTATCAAATCATTCACGAAATACCTATTCTTTCACATGAGGCATCTACCGACACGGCATTATACATACAATAACACTGAGCGAAATTAAAAGTGAAGCAAAGGAATAAAATGGGTAACCGTATGATACAAGTTACTGTAGTCCGATGTCGGTTTCAGACATCATCAGTCTTCCAATTTAACGTCTTTATCAATGAACGGTCTTATTAGCAGAAAGACCTGAATCCCCTTATCTACACAGCAAATGTATAATGGGTAGCTTTTTGAGTCCTCTACATTGAAACCGGTCGGTGACTCTTATTTAAAGTGTGATACCATACCTTCTCTGCAACGTTCATGTGCCAAAATAAATTTGCTCCTGCAGTACCGGTACCTTGTCCGACATAAAAACGGGGCTTTAAACTATTTTCAAATCAACGAAATATATTATACTTTATACAAACCACAACCGCAATAAACATATTGCATGGCTTTAAAGTGCAGCAAAAGGTCGTTAAATATGACATGTATCTTAAGAGTTCCATGTTCCTTAAAGTTTTGGGCATTGCTGATGTGAAATTGTATACAAATGCCACTATTACGTCTGATATTGAACATTTCTCCGATCCCCTATCCATTCATCACCCTCCATATAATGTACCCATAAAAGGAAGTTATAGTCTTTTTTGTAACTGTTAAAACTTCCCCTATTCATTTTTTATTATCTTTTTTGGATGGTTTAATAAGTATCCAATCTCCCTTTGTAATTGGTTCCTTATGCTCTCTTCCAAATAATAGACTTTGTCTTTTCATGAATACCGGTATAACATTTGATGGTTTTCTATATTTTTATTTGCTAGAAAACCCAATACAATAATTGCGATGGGACAAAATAAGATATGAAAAGGTAGTTTTTTTAAATATTTGAACACAATTTTTTGTTGAAACATAACCTTACTGTTGTTATCCGTGTAAAAGCTTAGTTCGAAGCGGGTACGAAATTCTTAAACTGACCAAGAGTATTTTCGTACACGGGTACGAAACATTGATGAATCAATCATATGGACAATGATCCTAGTGATCTTAGTCATAATAAATTTTGCAATGACCTACGGAATCACATGCAATATTATAAATATTATTTCTTACCGGTATTGCTTGGTCTAGAATATTAATGCGGAATTCTCAGACTTTCAGTTAGACCATTGCAATTTCAACTAAAGATTATTCAGATCATTCCTTCAAAGTATACTGTATCACATATTATTGCAATGGACAAACTACACATTGAGAGATCAGATGACAGTTAGCAATTCGAACGGCTAACGACAAACGAACTTTACTAATATTGTCAATAGCACGAATTCCAGCACAGTTGATATCGGACGAGGATGATATCGGCTAGGGAAGCCGAGGCTAGCCGAGGCTTTCCGGTCGATATTCATGTGAGTAAGTCAGCAACCTTATATTCTATTTATTATATAGCTGTCTTCAATTGTCCTTTTCCACAATAAAAAAGTACATGAAGTGATTTGCGTATTTCTGACGTCATCAACGGTTTAAATCAGCGTTTTAAATCCAGCACCGTAAAACTATTTTTCATAGGAAATCTTGAACATTAAAATACACATAAAAATGCATTTGTACCCTTTTAAAAGTCGGATTATAACCTCTCAGCTCATATCATACAAGCAATATTAAATTACTCTGAAGATGCGAAGGGGATGAGAAAATGAAAATCAACTTTTTCTCGAATCTTGCTTCAAAATTGCTATAGATGGATACATAATGATCTAATTAAGAAAATGAATACCCACAACACTATGTTTAATTCAAAAATAGAAATTCTACAGACATTTTTCGATTTTATGTGATGTGCTGTTTGCTTGTATTTCAAGAAATTTGAATAAAACACACCTCTGTAGCCGAAAGCAGCCACTGAAATTTTGATTTATAGTGTACCGTGTTGTAGAAATACACAATTGCCTTGATCTTTTTTCATAAAACGTGATATCAGGACAGTGTCACTGTCCTGCGATATCAGACGTCGCAATATCAACAAATATCAGACCGGTGTAATCGGGTCGTCGTTATGGCAGTTGCATTATAAAGCACATTGCGCAGCATCAGCTATCTAACTTATGTTTACAGTTAGCGAACCTGTATGGCGTTGAAGTTCAGCAAGGAGATATGTCTAAAGTCAAAAAGGGCTAGCACTGTAATCAGGATGATAAAAGAATTAACACACACTATATCTTTTCTTTCGATGATATAAGTAAGGATTAAATCTTGTCTTTCAATCTCTAACTCTTTATGCAATGACTGTAAATTTTGTGTAGGCAGACATCTATTACGGTATTCTCACATTATACTGTAGGAGCTCTTAGACCCGTCAAACAAGCCCTGTATAACAACTGTATATCAAAATAGATACATATACGAGGGTTGTTCGAAAAGTTCGTTGACTGTCAAATAGCTTCCACATTTTTGCACAGAAACTGATGAAAAACTGTACACATTTTGTATACATTTAGTTTACTGTATTGCCTGTCGGTTGTTTATGCGATTTCAAGTTTGAAATTCGTTTTCTAAGGAATTCAGTTTCCTTCGTGACTCTTTCCGTGCGCACGGCAATTACTCAGGATTGAAGCGTGTAGATATATAAAAAATAGCTTGTTAAATGTAGTTCAATTCGCGAAATAACGTTCGTACGTATAGATGACGTCGTGCCAAAGTTTCAATCTTATTTGACGTTTGACGATTAAATAAGCAAGTTGAAACTTGCTTTTGTCGGGCTCATGTTGCTAACGTCGTGTCGTCATAAAAGAGAGTGGACATTCGTTCGGTTGTTAAATGTTTAACAAAGATTGGACAAACACATACGTATTTAATATGTCATTAACGTCGATCGTGAATTTTGTTGAAAACGCACCGAAGACAGACTGTGAACTCACCATCCGGGATCTTGCGGATCAGTTTGGACTTGTTGTGGACACTATATTTGAACTGTAAACAAATGAATCGGAAAAGAGACAAAATACGGGTGCCTCATCTGTTGAGCAACAATCGGAAGCAACAACATGTTAGCAATTCGCGTTCATTCCTCGTGACGTCGCGATTTCATGCACCGGGTTGATGAAACTGGCTGCATTCAAAGTTCTGCTGTTTTGTGTATAATATTCATATCTTGTTTATTTGATACATTGTACGTATTTGTTTTATATATATATTTGCACATTTTTATGTAATGTTTTGAAACACAATGTGGTAGATATAGATGCTATTGAAAACCTTCGAAGCTTTTCAAAAACCCTCGTAAAAGTGTGGGTGTGTGATAAGTTTCCGTAGGTGTGTGAAATAGTGATTCACGCACACACTAGACATATATCGATAGTCATCTCTTATACATGATATGTTATAAAATCAACGTCTTTTCAATACGGAAAACAAAAAGTATTTTGTCACAACAAAAGTGAAATGTAATGGATGCTTTCGGTTATGTGCGAAGCAGGACAAAAAGTGCATGCGAGTTTTTGGAAAGGTCCGTTTCGTCGCCAAGTGATCGCCGTCAGTCGGAAAGGTCAACACAGGATACAAGCACACTAAGTTTTTCAAACATCACGTGCTCCATCGATAGCTCCCTATCAGGAGCAAGGGCCTCTTTGTCAGATTTTGTAGATAAGATCTTTGTAAACGGAGATACTACGAGTGATTTTAAAAGAAAAGAAGTTTTAAACACAAACAACAGAGAAGTAAGAAGGAACGACATGAAGAACAGATATAGAAAATTATATACAAACATAAAATACCCTCGAGGCTCTTCGCCATGTTATGATGAAGTAGAAGAAATATTGGAAGATGACAATACAAATGTGAAGAAATGTAACGAAGCGGAAAATAATTCTTTAAATATTATTGATAGTAGAGAGAGTCCTTATCATGACAGAATTGATGAGAAAGTGTCACGATGGGTTCCGTCGATCTATACGGAAGACAGCGAAAACCCGTCTCGTACGGGCACATTTGAAGAAGGCATAAGAAGGCATGATGCGAATGTTTTCAAATGCAATTCTGCTCTTACTAAGCGTAAATTCCCACAGGCAGTATGCTATAAAGAAGAGCCGTGCATGGAAAATGCGAAATCTTTACAGAGTGTTAATCGCATACCTCACTGGAAACGGTATTCAGAACTAGCCGGAAAATTTGAAGAAATCGGCCCTTTTGATAAGCGTAACAAGTCCTGCGATCACAAACAAATCGCGCTTTTACCACCAGAAGTACATGTAGAGAGAAATTTTCGACGTGATTTGAATCATGATCATACGTCTATACTACTGGGATATGGATCTGACTGGGATTGCGATCAGGTAGCAGGTTGTAAAAGAGCAGATAATAGTAGTGAATCAAATAATCTAGTGTCTGCAGCCATTACACAAGATTCGGTGGAGGAAGACAAAAAGGAAAGGGAGTCAAATGTTGTTGGTTCAGTGAATGTAACAGTTCATTACATGCGGGCGTCAGAAATATTAAAACTTACAGTACAAAGTCTAAGCATAGATAAACTACCAGGTTACACAAGCAAGATGCTAGTGTTTGTCAAGGCAAGTATGACGCTTCCGGTAAACACTAAAGAAAAATGTTCTACAGTTGTGAGAGGAAAGAATGTTGCGTTTTTCAATCAGGACATTTACTTAAAAACGAACAATAACTCTCCAGACAGTCAGCAGAATGTAAAACTAACAGTTTATGAAAAGAAATGGATTTTCTCCAGAAAAAGAAATAAACCTCTTGCTGAAGCTTTGATTTGCATTGAGAAAAATGAAGTGAATAGCAGGAAAGAAATGACACAAGTACTTACAGCTTGTGTTTGATACATTGTAAAACCTTTTGAAACTAAATCAAGTTAGAATGTAGAATTGCCTGGTTGGGAATCTACGAAGACATATTCAAAGTCTGACATTTTCTGTTTGAGTTGGATTCGTTCTAGGAACGATTTTGTACAAAGATTGTATATATTCTGCGTGCACGGAACAAGCAAAAGTATGAGAAATCGTTCGAGGAATGACTCCAGTTCATGTATGTCATAAACAAAATGTAGATCAATGTCTACATCTATGTCAGTCAAAATCAAATTATGAAAAACGATATCAGTAACCTCTGTCAACAGCAAAATAAACAAGAGCTGTCCCTCACAAGTGACGAATGCCCGAAGGAGATGTCTCACAGTATTTGTCCTCTCCATGTGTTCAATAATCCATGCGACACATCGTCTTGGTTTGCTAGACATTTGTGCCAAGTTATTTTTAAATCAATCAATGCTTGACAAAGTTATAGACCGGACACGAATTTGTGCATATATACAGGATTCCATTACCTTCAAACTCTAGGTGTGACATTGACCTTTGAGGTAGGACCGAAAGTCTTGAACGCAACACGTCGTCTAGATGTGCTAGACATTTGTGCCAAGTTATTTTAAAATCCTTCAATGCATGACAAAGTTATAGTCAGGACACGTATGTGTGCATATATACAGGATTCCATTACCTTCAAACTCTAATTGTAACCTTGACCTTTGAGGTAGTGACGTGGGTCCTGCACGCGCGACACGTCGTTTGATGTGCTCGACATTTGTGCCAAGTTATTTAAAAATCCTTCAATGCATGACAAAGTTATAGTCCGGACACGAATGTGTGCATATATACAGGATTCCATTACCTTCAAACTCTAGGTGTGACATTGACCTTTGAGGTAGGACCGAAAGTCTTGCACGCGACACGATGTCATGATGTGCTAGATATTTGTGCCAAGTTATTTTAAATTCCTTCAATGCATGACAAAGTTATAGTCAGGACACGTATGTAAGCACATATACAGGATTCCATTACCTTCAAACTCTAATTGTAACCTTGACCTTTGAGGTAGTGACGTGGGTCCTGAACGCGCGACACGTCGTCTTGATGTGCTAGACATTTGTGCCAAGTTATTTAAAAATCCTTCAATGCATCACAAAGTTATAGTCCGGACACGTATGTGTGCATATATACAGGATTGCATTACCTTCAAACTCTAGGTGTGACATTGACCTTTGAGGTAGGACCGAAAGTCTTGCACGCGACACGTCGTCTTGATGTGCTAGACATTTGTGCCAAGTTATTTTAAATTCCTTCAATGCATCAGAAAGTTATAGTCCGGACACGTATGTGTGCATATATACAGGATTCCATTACCTTCAAACTCTAATTGTGACATTGACCTTTAAGGTAGTGACGTGGGTCCTGCACGCGCGACACGTCGTCTTGATGTGCTCGACATTTGTGCCAAGTTATTTAAAAATCCTTCAATGCATGACAAAGAAGTCGGACACGAATGTGTGCATATATACAGGTTCCATTACCTCAAACTCTAAGTGACATTGACATTTAAGTTATGACCGAAAGTCCCGGACACGTTATGTGTGCTAGATATTTGAGTTCTTGATACAAGGTTTTCCGGGGAGGGGTGTGTGCATATATACAGGGTTCCATTACCTTCAAACTCTAATTGTAACCTTGACCTTTGAGGTAGTGACGTGGGTCCTGCACGCGCGACACGTCGTCTTGATGTGCTAGACATTTGTGCCAAGTTATTTTAAAATCCTTCAATGCATGCCAAAATTATAGTCCGGACACGTATGTGTGCATATATACAGGATTCCGTTACCTTTAAACTCTAATTGTAACCTTGACCTTTGAGGAAGGGATGTGGGTCCTGCACGCGCGACACGTCGTCTTGATGTGCTAGACATTTGTGCCAAGTTATTTTGAAATCCTTCAATGCTTGACAAAGCTACAGTCCGGATACGAATTTATAAATGGGGACGCACAGACGGACGGACGGACGGACGGACGGACGGACGGACAGAGAGACAGACAGACGGACGGTGCTATCTTAATATGCCACCGGGAGCATAAAAATGTTAGAGGATAGTGAAACATACATAATTGTACCTGATATTCGACAGTTTACATGTATATAAAATTAGAGATTTCAACGAGAGCAATGTCGTCAAAACGACACGATTGAGGCAAAAAAGGATCAAAAGAACTTTTTAATTTACTTTAAGGATGTACTGAACTGAAAATGGAATTTTTATAATATTTAAAGCTGCTCGCTCTCAGATTTTGGTAAAATAATTAAGTTCTTGAAACTGTATGTAAATAACGTATTTTAGAACATATAGATATATAAAAAGGCTTCAGTATAAATTCCTGCCATGTATATCTCTAAATTTCAAATAATACGCTACCAAATTCAAAAGCGTTGCAAATGCTTTTGAAATTCTAATATAAACATATAGTGTAGCGGTGCCGTGTTACAGACATTTTCAATCGATTTCTGCAAATTCCTACTGTTGGCTAAATTTTGGCTTATATTTTGATTCTAGCATTTAGTTTTATATTTCTGCATAAGTATGTGAATTTAAAAAAAAAATATTTTCAACGGTAACTGTGAGCGAGCAGCTTTAACTTTTTTTATAACATGGAATTTGTTATTTTGAGAGTTGGATTTATGGGTAATAAAAAAGCACAAACATAATATGTTGCTGTGCTTAATTTTTTGCTAGATTCATTTATGAAAGCCTTGTGATATGCAAACAGTTTTCTTATTTAAGCACATGGGAAAAGTAAGTTTTCATGCAAATTACGAATATTTGAAAGATGATATGCTATTTATTTTGCTTTTTTGTGGTTAAAATTACATTCTAAGTTTATTTTATCTAGATATTTAGAATTCATATGTTGTAATTACACCCCAAAAAAGGTTATTTTGCCCCGATGTGAACCCATACTTTTCACGTCTAAAAACAGACTGGTTCAAAAAATCTAATATGTTTGTTTCAGGTTTAAAATTAGGGTAGGTAGGTAGGGAATTTTTTTTAAATATTTTTTTTCTATTCTCAAACAAACCAAATTCAGCATAGATTTTAATGAATTTATGCTAAAAATATTAACATGCAAAAAATGTTCTAGGATCGGGGCAATAAAACAGGCTAGGTCGGGAAACCTGAAACATTTTTTACTCCTAAGAAAAAACATATTTATGAAATTTAACTTTTCCTTCAACTTCTTCACTATCAGTTATCAATAAGAAAAGTACGGGTCGCTGATCAACATTTTGGGTTATTCTTGTTTGAATTACCTCACTTGTTTAAAAAAATGTTAAAATATGAATATCTATTTATCTTATTTTTAAACATATCTTCAAATGCATTAAAAGTATTCCAATATTTTCAACTTATTTTAATAAGAATAATAATAATAGTTATATAATAAAAAGTATATAAATATTGATTTTAATATGATATTTTTTCCCAGCTATATTACATGTATATAATTAAACGTGGCGGCTGGACAGCGCCTGCAAGGGTCATGAAAAGTATTCCGCTCATTATCTCAAACGCATTTTATCCAATCTTTTTGAAACAATATATAAAGGCAAATTGACTATGCATGTTATAATTGACAACTGAATCAGAAGATTTAATACAGATTGACTGCCCTTGAATTGTGACAATAAGCTGATTTTGGCATTTTCATCTCAATAACTTGGAGAAAAATAATACAACCATTATGCTACTTGTAAATCATGTGTGTATGTGAATAACTGCAGAAACACCAGCTGTAATATATCAACTAGTCTTCTAATTACCCATGCAAAGAAATGATGCACTTATAATTTTTATCGATTCATAAAAATTATTTCACATCAACGGTTGCCATGGCAACAAAAACAGAAACAATAGGGCCATGATGACCCTATATCGCTCACCTGACTACCATTGGCTATACTTAAAGGGGTCAAGATTCTAATAAAATTCGTAGAGGTCCACTACACAATGCTAAGTAACATTCTAAATAACTATTCTTGCCCGTCGGCCTTCTTGTTCTTTTTTTAAATTTTCCTATATGAGCCTATGTGATATCAAGTCACCTTCCTCCCACCCACCCCTCTCCCGGGAAGGGTTAATTTTGACATGGGGGTCATAATTTGAACAATCTTGGTAGAAGTCCGGGCCTTTTTACATGCCAAATATCTAATTTCTAGGCCTTGTGGTTTCAGAGAAGAAGATTTTTAAAGTTTTTCCTACATAAGCCTATGCAAAACCAAGTGACCCCCGTGCGGGGTCAATTTTGACCCGTGCGGGGTCAATTTTGACCCGGGGGTCCAATAGACAATGCTACATACCAACTATCTAAGCTCTAGGCCTTGTGTTTTCAGAGAAGAAGATTTTTAAAGTTTTTCCTATATAAAGCCTATGCAAAACTAAGTGATCATCCGCGCGGGTCAATTTTGACCCCGGGGTCATAATTTAACAATCTTGGTAGAGGTCCACTAGACATGCTACATGCCAACTATCTAAGCTTTAGGCCTTGTGGTTTCAAAGAAGAAGATTTTTAAAGTTTTTCCTATATAAAGCCTATGCAAAACTAAGTGACCACCCGCGCGGGGTCAATTTTGACCCGGGGGTCATAATATGAACAATCTTGGTATAGGTCACTTAGACAATGCTACATGCCAAATATCTAAGCGCTAGGCCTTGTGGTTTCAGAGAAGAAGATTTTTAAAGTTTTCCCATTTGTTGCCATAGCAACCAGAGTTCTGCATGGAATAGAATTCTTTGAACAACTTTGATAGAGCTTCATGCAAGGAACATCTCTGCAAAGTATCATCAACATTGCCCAGTGGTTTCAGAGGAGATGTCGTTTGAAGGAAATAGTGGACGGCCGGACGGACCGACGTACGACCCACGCCGGACGGAATGCGATCCTAATAGCTCACTCTGGCACTTTGTGCCAGGTGAGCTAAAAACACGACAAGATTGCTTGTCTTCCACAGAAACAGCTTCTAAATTCATCTTAATAACAGTAATTGTGTAACAAAAAATAGCAAAATCCTTGATAAACAATTATTCATGTGCCAATAATGATTATACATTACATTTGGACTAATAACTTAGCAAAAGGATTTACATCAAGTAATATTGCTCTATTTTAGTTCCATGACATCTACTGGAAAATGAATGCAAATTTCAATCTCTATTATGTTATGTTCACACCTGACTTAAAAACGATTTGTTCATCTTTAAAGGGACATACCGCCTCGATAACCTAGTGGTAGAGCGCCCGCTTCGAGTGCGGGAGGTCGTGGGTTCGGTCCCTGGCTGCGTCAAACCAAAGACATAAAAAATGATACCAGTAGATCCCTTGCTTGGCGCTCAGCATTACAAGGGAAACTGGCTTCTCTTCTCTCATACCCTCACGGCGATGGATACCATCAGGAATTAAGTGTCGAGAGTGATTAATATAAGCTGTATAACTTGTCTCACAATCAACCTAAAATAAATTAGTATAAACGAAAGGGACAAACCCTGTAAGTGATATCAAACTAAATAACCTCTAAAACATAAATAATAGAAACTATGAAAGTATTATTACTTAACCTAAAATATTTAGCTATGCATTCCCTGTCATTATTGATAAAGTCAGCGGTTTAAAATATGCTGCACCACCTTTAACCATTCAATGATCTATGTAGAGTTGTTGTTGTACAATAAATGGGTGGATGCGATTTGTAATAGAAAGCCTCTATATCGATTAATTGTGGTAAAATAAGGCATTTTTCGCCATAGGTTCTTATTTGAAATTGTAGTTATTTATCATTTTACGTTAACTGAACACATAATCTTGTTTCGAGAATATAATCTTCTGGATGTAGGGAGTGCCCCTTTAAGCAACAAAAAAGCATACACAAGTTTTCACACTATATAGTGAAAACAATATGTAATATATTTGGCCATGAAAACTCAATTCCAAAGTAATGTTATAACATCAAATGGTCTACCAGCAAGAATTAATCAGTGTTATAACTATGTTTCATATTAACAAAACAAAACAAAACTAACAAAAAAACAATAACAAACAAAGCTGAATAGTTTTATCACACTATTCATTGTATACAAATACAATTTCTGGTACTGACACTGTCTTTTTGATGTGTTTCTAAAGTCATGGCAGTAGTTTGAAGTTTCCTTTGCTGAACTTTGGCGTGTTATGAAAGGTACAGATTATCCACAAGTCCATGAACACTCCTACTCTTTTTAAGACTGCTGTAAGGTAGAAAAAAAAAAATATCAAACAGGGAATGCCACGTACCAAAAACGCAGCCTCCCCAAAACGAGCCCCACAGCACCCAGAAGTGCACACCACCAACACACACACACACACACACACACACACACACACACACACACACACACACACACACACACACACACACACACACACACACACAATATACAATAAGCCATATAGTGTAAGCATTGTACTCTACCCATCACACCTGAAACAAAAGTTGTTTTTTTAAATGAATGACATATTGGCACTTTCTGGTTTTATATATGACATACTTTTAATATATGACTTTAAAGAATATTCCAAACTCCAAAAGTTAACAAGAGCTGTCCATAAGACAGCAAGCTCGACTACTGTGACTACTGTGGGTGCTTGCTAATAAAACAAAACTTTTATCAGTATAATAGCCAAAAACAATTCTGCTAACTATTAAGTATAAACTAGGAAAGTTGAATCATAAAAAAGTAAAAATCTATCACTATATATTTAATTTTTGGTAAATCAATTGTTTGATAGAAAATGTACCTCTGAACACTATTGTTAAGTTTGACAAAACTACCATAAGTGCTTACTGAGATATGTGCACGATAGTACCTAGGAGGCAAAACTTTAACCAAACTTGACTGTGTGACACCCTTTAAGAAATTAACAAAGTTCAAGGGGGGGGGGGCGGGGGGGGGGGGGGGGGCCCCCCCCCCCCCCCCCCCCCCCCCCCCCCCCCCCCCCCCCCGGGGGGGCCCGGTTTTTTTCTGTTTTTTTGGGGGGGTTTCTGGTTTGGGTGGGGGCCCCCCTTTGCTTCGGTTCGTCAATATCATAAGTGGTTACTGAGATATGTGCATGATAGTACCTAGCAGGCAAAACTTTAACCAAATTTTCAAAGTCAAACAAGGGTCATAATTTGTATTAAATTTATACAAGAGTTATATGACTTGACTGTGTGACTAACAAAGTTCAAGTCAATATCATAAGTGGTTACAGAAATATGTGCGTGATAGTAACCTAGCAGGAAAAACTCTAACAAAATTTTTAAAGTCAAACAAGGGCCATAATCGGTACTAAATTTATAAAAGAGTTATCTGACTAACAAAGTTCAAGTCAATATCAAAAGTGGTTACTGAGATATGTGCATGATAGTACTTAGCAGGCAAAACTTTAACCAAAGCTGCAACGCCGACGCAACGTGACTGTAATAGCTCTCCGTATTCTCCGAATAGTCGAGCTCACAAAATGTAAGCCTGACTTTGAGTATTCCCATACAAAACATCAAATTCAGAGTAGAGTTGTGTAACTTTTACTCCCTCTTGACATAAATGGTACTTTACTGATGTAATATTTACTTAAGATGCAAAAAATGATAAATGTTTATTTAGATTACCTTCTGCAGATCAGGTTGAAGAAAATTTTATTTGTCTAGCTTCCATGTGGCTTTAAATCTGTACCGCAGATCAAGATATTGCACATGCATGCTATTCATGGCCCTTCACATGTCAAATGACAGTTTTTCATTTTGGAATTGTCCATATGCAGTTACAGTTTGTCTTGGAAATGAATATGAATATTTGATGATAGATGTTACATTTTTTGTTTTTCTCCTTCCCAACATTGTACATCTTTTCTTCAATCAAGAAATAAAACAGGGATCCTGCAAGCATGTCATGTTTATGAACATTTATCATTTTGACATTTTTAAAATGAACAAGAGCCATGTTACACATGGTTAATCCCCCCGCCAGGAAAAAGTTACCTGAAGGTTGTACTTTCGTACATTTTACTTGGTGAGAGGAAATCCTAAAAAGCCGTATAGTTATGGTCATGCTGAGTACAGTTTTCAAGTAAGTGGAAAAAGAATAAGGCAATGAAGAGAAGGTTTGCAAAATTATATTAATGTTCATTATCAGTATAGGTATGATATTTTTCTATTTGACTAAAAGTAGACAAGGTAGAGTTATTGTTCTTGCACACTGCACTTCCTACCAATGTGTTATGTCAGTGTATTAAGTTTGAAGAAAATCCCTCAAGTACTTTTGGAGTTATGCTCTGGACAAAACTTTTAAAGTAAATCTGATAAAGGGGAATAACTCTAAAAGTAGGCAAGGTAGAGTTATTGTTCTTACACACTGCACTTCCTACCAATGTGCTATGTCAGTGTATTAAGTTTGAAGAAAATCCCTCAAGTACTTTTGGAGTTATGCTCTGGACAAAAGTTTTAAAGTAAATCTGATAAAGGGGAATAACTCCAAAAGTAGGCAAGGTAGAGTTATTGTTCTTGCTCACTTCACTTCCTACCAATGTGCTATGTCAGTGTATTAAGTATGAAGAAAATCCCTCAAGTACTTTTGGAGTTATGCTCCGGACAAGTAAATCTCATAAAGGGGAATAACTCTAAAAGTAGGCAAGGTAGAGTTATTGTTCTTGCACACTGCACTTCCTACCAATGTGCTATGTCAGTGTATTAAGTTTGAAGAAAATCCCTCAAGTACTTTTGGAGTTATGCTTCGGACAAGTAAATCTGATAAAGGGGAATAACTCTAAAAGTAGGCAAGATAGAGTTATTGTTCTTGCACACTGCACTTCCTACTAATGTGCTATGTCAGTGTATTAAGTTTGAAGTAAATCCCTCAAGTACTTTTGGAGTTATGCTCTGGACAAAACTTTTAAAGTAAATCTGATAAAGGGGAATAACTCTAAAAGTAGGCAAGGTAGAGTTATTGTTCTTGCACACTGCACTTCCTACCAATGTGCTATGTCAGTGTATTAAGTTTGAAGTAAATCCCTCAAGTACTTTTGGAGTTATGCTCCGGACAAAACTTTTAGAATAAATCTGATAAAGGGGAATAACTTTAAAAGTAGGCAAGGTAGAGTTATTGTTCTTGCACACTGCACTTCCTACCAATGTGCTATGTCAGTGTATTAAGTTTGAAGAAAATCCCTCAAGTACTTTTGGAGTTATGCTCCGGACAAAGTTTTTCAAGTAAATCTGATAAAAGGGGAATAACTCTAAAAGTAGGCAAGGTAGAGTTATTGTTCTTACACACTGCACTTCCTCCCAATGTGCTCTGTCAGTGTATGAAATTTGAAGAAAATTGCTCAAGTACTTTTGGAGTTATGCTCCGGACAAAATTGGGACGGACGCACGGACGGACGGACGGACGAAGGGCATTTCTAATATCCCCTTCGCCTTCGGCGGGGGGATAAATTATGAAAGTACCCTGTAATTATTCAGAATGAAAACAAATAATATGAACAAACAATATGTGAGTGCAATCAGTTTTTGTTGGTCTACACACTTGAGGTCTGTAAGTACCATGGTACAATAGATGAACACATCTACTTAGAGGAAAAAATAGTATAGCCATTTTATGATAAATTGAAAGTTACGTCACATGAGATTTACGTTTGCTGGTATTTTGAAAACACCAAAACAGGTGAGACAGCTTTTTGTCAATACAATAAGCATTTGTTTTTCACATAGATAATATAAAATTAGTCATTGGCTCAGTGGTAACTGCAGTGAAATTGTATCTTTTCATGTAAAGGTCTATGGTTCGAATCCCAGAATGTTAGGGTTTCTTTTTTCTTTTTTTATAAATCTCGTTTTAATTCTTTGATTATCATGAGTTAACACATTTCATGGAAATATTAACATCTATTCTAGCACAGACACATCCGATGAATTCTGATGTACATGTATATTGTTATTGGTTGAAATGTAAAATAAAGATAATAAAATAAATGATATCACAAAAACATGATCTAAAAAAGAAAAGAAACAAATATAAATGAAAAATAAAGTATCCAAGAAAAAGAAGAAAAGAAGAAAAAGAATCATGAAAAATTAAATTCGCATAGATTCGAACCTGGACCGTCAAAACTATACGATCAAATTGTCTACGCAATAACCAATTGAGCTATTCAGGCAACTATTATTTTTCTGCGATTTGTTAACTATTTATGTAATACTCTCCATAACAAGTACTGAGATAACCGTTATACCTGATTTACCTGTCAAGTTGAACCTAATCCTATCATGCGCTATCAAGTTATCATAAAAGGACTATACTATTTTACATTTTTTAGTAAATATATTTGGAATGTTTACAAAATAGAACACTGTCACAGCCATTTTCTTGAAATATGTGCAACTTATGCAGAAATATCTCTTACCTTGTGTCACATCATGCAATTTAAAACACTGGAACATCCTTGGAGTTTTAGACAAGGTCAGCCTACAGATAAATCAAACAGTGTAATATAATGTATGCATGTGTATAAATGAAACTAAGTTAATTACATAAAATATTAGTCCAGTGAACTTTCAGTATTTGATAATTAATTAGATCATTTATGATTTATCATTATAATCATCACTTGAATAGAACTAATTATACACATATAGAATACAGTTTCTAATGCATACCTTGAGCTTATGGTTAAATATCTGCTTGGCATAATCAAAACAATACTGGAGCATAACATCCTGGCTGCATTGGACTTGCACTGAAAAAATAGTGTAATAATGTGCTGATTATCTAAGTTTAGACTTTGAAAACACAGAAAAAATGAAGTACATTAATATTTCCACTTTGCATTTGGAACTATAACTCATGTCACATAATCTTTGATTTGAATATACATCTACAGACCAGAAGATACACTTTCTATGCCATAGACGTGATTTTTGTCAGCAGTATTGTACACTATCCATAATGCTTGTAGAAGCAATCAAACAGCAAAAAAACAAAAATAATATCAAACAGGGAATGCCACGTACCAAAAACGCAGCCTCCCCAAAACGAGCCCCACAGCACCCAGAAGTGCACACCACCAACACACACACACACGCACACACACACGACACACACACACACACAATCATGTACACACACACATATACACTACCAACACACACTAGCAGGAAGTCTAGTATGAAACATTAAAGATACTGTGACAACTTTAATAAATTGTTTTTCCAACACACACATCATGCACATACAATGTAATTATGATAAAATATCTTGTAATAACTTGACTTCTCGTCAGGAAATAATTCAGGTATCAGGGATTATAGATCTATGAAGAAAATCATGCCTGCATCGGGAATTGAGCCTGCATTTTTCAGAATAGTTAAACAATGCCACAATTCACTACACCCTTCCCCCATCCAATCTCAGTCAGTTTACAATGTACAACATTCATTTATTTTAAAACACATTCTGTACTCAGTCTAGTTGAGCTTTTCAAAGAGGCACTCGCTACATCGAGCAGATTCTCGAAACATAGATTATATGTTCAATAAACGTAAAATGATAGATAAATACAATTTCAAAGAAGAACCTATGGCGAAAAATGCCTCATTTTACCACAATTAATCAATATAGAGGCTTTCTGTAATAAATCGCATCCACCCATTTATTGTACAACTCTACATAGATTATTGAATGGTTTACGGTACTGCAGTATATTTTAAACCGCTGATTTTATCGATAATGACTGGGAATGCATAGCTGAAACTTTTAGGTTAAGTTATGCTACTTAAAAATTCTATTGTTTACATTTTTGAGGTTATTTATTCCTCATCAGTTATATGTATGTCCCTTTAAGTCGCTTAGTGCCATTTACAAATTTCATAAGTTGACAAATTTTACGGTAATTAGACCGGAGTGTGAAAAAAAGGTCTAAAGGACTTTTTCTAGTCCTTTATTATAATTGTGATTTACGAATTGATAGCATTATTTAAAGTTATTCAAAGTTTAAAATTGTTCTGTTACTGTTATTGTAAAGCTTCTATCATATTTAATTTTAATTTGTGACTGTAATGTACGACAATCGGAGTTTTGACTTTAAAACGAGGGGGGTAATGTTATAACCAGAAACCTACCATGATTTTAGTAATGAACTTGTCAGCTTTATTCTATCATATCATTTCATCGGACTGTATTTCCATGAAAAATAATTTAAATGCAAGTAATGAGTCATAAGATTGTACAAATATGTGTTGATCAAGACGATAATCCGACCAACGACATACCATACAGAGTCATGCATGTTTTAATCATCTTGAACTTGGGTTGTTTACATCCGATCGTCAATTGTTTTCACTACGGAATTTCGTCGTTTTCGAAGCTTCGAAGTTTATGTTTCCTACTCAATGCTATCATCACAATCTCGAAGGAACCCTACATCTAGCAGATTATATTCTCGAAACATAGAGTGTGTGTGCAATGAACGTAAAATGATAAATAAATACATCTTTAAAAAACAAAATATGGCGTAAAAATGCCTCGTTTTACCACGATTAATCAATATAGAGGCTTTCAGTAATAAATCGCAACCACCCGTTAATTGTACAGCATCCACCCTGTCGAGGTAACTGGATAAAATCAGCGGTATTAAAATATACTGCAGTACTGTAAAAAAAAAAAAAAAAAAATATCAAACAGAGAATGCCACGTACCAAAAACCATTCAATAATCTATATAGAGTTGTCGTTGTACAATTAATGGGTGGATGCGATTTATTACAGGAAGCGCCTATATTGATTAATTGTGGCAAAATGAGGCATTTTTGTCGAGCCCGCTTGCGGTCAGCTCGATATAGTTGTCACTTTTGGCGGTTCTGTCAGTGTATGTCCGTCCGTGCGTCCGGTTTTGTCCGTACCATATCTTGTTCATGCATGGAGGGATTTTGATGTTACTTGGCACAAATGTTCACCATCATGAGACGGAGTGTCATGCGCAAGAACCAGGTCCCTAGGTCTAAGGTCAAGGTCACACTTGGAGGTTAAAGGTCAAATTCAAGAATGACTGTCCGGACCATATCTTTTTCATGCATGGGGGATTTTAATTTAACGTGGCACAAATTTTCACCATCATGAGACGGAGTGTTATGCGCGAAAACCAGGTCCCTAGGTCTAAGGTCAAGGTCACGCTTAGAGGTTAAAGTTCAAAGTCAAGAATATCTTTGTCTGGAGCATTTCTTCTTCATGCATGGAGGGATTTTGATGTTACTTTGTACAAATGTTCACCAAGATGGGCTACCCTTGTTTTTAGAATTACTTCCCTTTGTTGTTACTATAAATAGCTCATATTGTAACTTTTTTATTACTGGCCATAGAAAAAAATCGAGACCACTTTTCTGTGGTACAGCATGCATGTTAGATCCAATATTTAGGTGTATTTTAACCCATTTTTACTTGGTAAGGAGTTAGCCCTTTTGACATACGGCGGGCTTGACATGTTGCACGTGGGCATCTAGTTCGTTATATGTTCTTATTTGAAATTGTATATATTTATTTTTTTAATTCATTGAACACATAATTTCTATGTTTTGAGAATATAATCTGCTAGATGTAGGGAGTGCCTCTTTAAACTTTTGTCAGTTTAGATGATGTCGAAGAGAAAACAAATATTTTTATCGTATATACATGTATAAGTTCAGAGTCGTTCGTAAAATAAGGTTGGTCTATAGTACAACTGTGCCAGACGTGATTATTTGCTACTGTCATTAGTCATTAGCATGGAATATCGTATACGTATCATTATAACGTAATCCTGATTGGCGGATAGCGATCACATGGCGGGTTCGCAAAAGTACCTGTAGACCTAGAAAATAATGTGTACATCTGCGCCGATTTCAAGACGTCATTTCTATTATATTTTCACAAGTTTTTATGATGTGTACGATATTATTCAGGTTTTTGACGTGGTATATTGGGATATTGACGTGGTATATTGGGATATATTGTTTCGACCTAAAGGCTATGGTAAATGGTGACTTTATCTAAGATATAGTAGCGTAGAAACGTACGAGGGCCAGTCAGTAAGTTATTATAATGGTTTTATAACAAAGAATCTATAATAAAAAGGGACATACCTTATTTACAATCCTTCAAAGTATTGTCCCCTCTGTTGAATGATTCTTTCCATCGCTTCGGGAGATCTGTGATTCCCGTTGCTAGGCAACCAAGTGTGATACGGTCCAGCTCCGTGGTCACGGCAACTTTAAAGCTGCTCGCTTTCAGTTACCGTTGAAAAAAATACCTTGTTAAAAAATGACATACTTGTACATAAATATATAAGTAAAGGCAGTAATAAAAATTATTACTTATTTTTTTACCAAAATCTGAGAGCGAGCAGTTTTAAGCTCACCAAGGTCTTCAAATCGTACTCCCCGAAGTGGCATTTTTAGTTTCGGGAACAAGTCATAGTCGCAGGGACTTAAATCAGGAGAATAAGACGGGTGCAGCAATATTTCGCAGCAAAATGGGCACTCCCTACATGTAGCAGATTAAATTCTGGAAACAAATTATGTGTTCAATTAACGTAGAATGATAAAAAAAATACAATTTCAAAGAAGAACCTATGGCAAAAATGCCTCATTTTTACCACAATTAATCAATTTAGAGACTTTCTGTAATAAATCGCATCCACCCTTTAAAGAGGCACTCCCTTCACCTCGCAGATTATATTCGCGAAACATAGATTATGTGTTCAATGAAAGTTAAATGATAAATAAATACAATTTCAAAGAAGAACCTGTAACGAAAAATGCCTCATTTTACCACAATAAATCAATATTTCTGTAATAAATCGCATCCACCCATTAAATGTACAACAACAACTCTACATAGATTATCGAAATTAGCCAGAGATTGAAAGAAGTACAAATATGAAGAGTAGGTAAAAATGCCAAAGCATTACAACCCCCCGCCCCCCCACCCCAGTTTTCCATGGCAAAACTCCTGTTGCAAGGTTTTTTTGAGCTACGCGATATAAGGCCATGTTGGCCCTCTTGTTTAAAGTGGTACAGGATACCTTAATGTTCAAGTACAAAAATGAATTACCTTAACATCAAAAGTGCTACAGTCTTACTTTGGTAATTTTAACAAGTAGACACCTTCAGGTATAACACATTGTACAAAATACCTCTAGTTAAACGAAATTAACCACAGCAAAGCTTAGTAATAGAAATAAGTAGTAGAGTTATCATTGAAGCTAATGAACATCTTAAGACAATAAAGTAGTATTTTCTTTATCTCGGAACCTTTCCTTAGTATAGCATCTTTAATCAAATCTGATAAAAATACTTTTCTTCAGTGATACCAAAACTTTACCGGACTAAATTATAACAACAATTCGGCATCAATCCTGCTTTTGAAATACAATTGTACTCATCAAAGAGAGCTATTGACTTCAAATCACACAACGCATCAATAGGTAATCATTTTAAAAGTGTTCCAGTAGTACAAGCAACAACATGAAAATATCTTAAAACGACGAGTACGTGAAACTGTTACTCGAGATTTCCTAATATTGAAGACTTTCTCTGTGTGTGTGTGTTGGTGGTGTGCACTTCTGGGTGCTGTGGGGCTCGTTTTGGGGAGGCTGCGTTTTTGGTACGTGGCATTCCCTGTTTGATATTATTATTATTTTTTTTTCTATCCGAGTCCTGTAGAAATTCACTTCACGTTTCTGTTTAGCTGTTCATATTTGTAGTTAACACACTGTTATTTTTCTGTTACAAAAGTCCTTTTTTTGTTATTTGATTTTTAAGTGACAACATATTTTAAAGTTTTATTTTCTTTATCCGAATCCTCTTCTAGGGCTCTCTTAGTTGATGATGTTGATGCAGATTCAAATCGTTTGACTTCACGCTTCTTTTCGTCCAGGATTCTGTCAAGTGTTCTTGAAATGTTGACCATAGAGCCTGCAATTCCCTCTAAAGAGGCTCCAAGGTGCCTACACGCTCTTGTGACGGTCTCCAGACCAAAGCAGATTCCGATTTCAACGGACTTTTCAAAATGCCCCAGTACTGATGTAAGAGGTGCGTACTGTGTTTCTGTCAGCTTATCGAACGACAGTGTTCCAGATTCCTTATCGACAGTCTGCTAAGCATCATTTTAAGGTTTGACATAGCCAGGAGACTCCTGACGATTGGTGGAGGAGGCCATCTGTGAGGTTGTTTCAGTGCCTAACAGTTGTCGGATGATACTCTCCTCCCTGGTCTTCGTCAGTGCATCTTCTCCGTAACATAGTTCAGGGGGGTGTCTCCTTTGGCAGATGGTGTGCTGATGCGACCTACTTCGGATGGTAAATCTGCCAGTTGGAGACGTGGCGCATCAGCTGCAGCTGTGGGCTGTTGAACCAAGCAGAAGATGAGCCAGTAGGTTCTTTGGAGTTACCATAAAAGGTCGTCAACGGCAGGTTCAGTGTGACAGGTGCTGGAGACGCGCTAAAAATAGTGGCTGTGAATGCGTCACCCAAAAGATCATTACTGGAGGCTGTCCCTGAGTAAGTTGGTCGCATGGGATCGTATTGAAGGGAGGTCGGCAAATATGTCGAAATCAATTTATGCTGCTGAAGAGAATGGAGGGGTGTGGCTTGATTGACCATGCCAGAACTCGTAGAAGACCTCGGTGACAACAGGTTTGACAGGACCGCAGGGGGAAGCTGGACTGTGACCAAACCTTGCTCAAATGGCGACTGGAACTAATCTTCGGTCTCCTCAAATGGATCATCTAGTTTCGAAAATGCACGCGATCCGACTCTGTAGTCCAAAAAAACAAAAATAATATCAAACAGGGAATGCCACGTACCAAAAACGCAGCCTCCCCAAAACGAGCCCCACAGCACCCAGAAGTGCACACCACCAACACACACACACACACACACACACACACACACACACACACACACACACACACACACACACACACACACAATCATGTACACACACAAACATACACTACCAACCCTTCCAAGATAGGCTTCGGTTTTGTATCAGATACCGTTTAGCATCAACTGCAGCCCCTAGGGAAGATGCAATTAGCGAATGTCTTTTGTAACCGGTGACATGTTTTTCCAATTGCTCTCGGCTGGTGCATCTGAAAATACACAGGTTGCAGTAGTGGCAGCTTCGTCTAGTGCAAGGTGGTGCCTCATTATGTGGTCTACCACTCTGTATCGTTCAGCAATGTGGGAGACCCCTACCCAATCACAAGTAAGCAGGCAAAACACCTCCTCTGAATAGTTCTGGTCTCCATTGCCTCCAGAAAGGAAAAAAGGAAGCACATAAGTTTCAGGCATTCACATTCTAGACGACTGACAGCTCTTCGCGCGGTGGAAGTACCAGAAAATGACGTCTTCGCAAATTGTAGGAAGTCCAAAATTCCGACGGCAAAGTTTTCGAAGATCCACAATAGCTTCGGCGATACCAGGTGAGCTTGCCTATTAACTGCGCAACATTCACGAGGACATTAGGTGAATTAAAAAAATTTCAGTTTAAAACAGTAAGGAAAACTTAAGTCAGTAGTTAAACCTACATTGTTATTTAACAGCTTACAGCTGGGCTTTAGCACGTTTTGCTGCTCGGTTTGCCCATTTGGGTACATTATTACCGTTATATCTTTTCAAATTATCATGATGTATCAAAACGCTGTGGCCATCTGCGTTCATTTGAACAACAAAGCTGAAAGGCGAACGTTTCTTGATAACAACAAAAGAGCCATCAAACTATTTCTCAAGCTTAGGTGTTACTCCAACTCTCATGCAACATCCAGACGAGATCACCAATCAATGACGAATGACAACTTTGTATCATAGACCTCTTTACTACGCTTGGCACTTCTCTTCAGGTACATGCACGCCACTTCATGTGCCCGAAGCATTCGCTCTCGGATAAGTTCAATGTAAGACGAAAGGATGGAACATTACTGCCTTTTGGCATTCAATATATCAGATGAGCCGTGAGTCTCACTTCGCGCCCTAAGAACATCATGTTTGGTGTAAGTTTTATGGCCTCGTTTGGGGAGGAACGGTATGCACCTGCTACACAACCTATACCTGCTACACAACCTAAGTGCAGGTCCCATTCGTCCTGATTAAAAAGATAGGCTTTTATAATTTATAAGAGTCCTATTATAACGCTTGACTTGATCGTTTGCTTTCGGGTTTCTAGGGCTTGACCTACTTTTTAGCTCATCTGGCTTTGCCAGGGTGAGCTTTTCTGATGGATGGTTGTCCGTCGTCAACATTTTGTTTAAAATGACATCTCCTCTGAAACCACTAGGCAATTGTTGATGAAACTATGCAGGGATGTTCCTTGCATGAAGCTCTACCAAAATTGTTCAAAGAATTCTATTCCATGCAGAACTCTGGTTGTTATGGCAACAAATAGGAAAAACTTTTAAAATCTTCTCTGAAACCACAAAGCCTACAGCTAAGATATTTTGTATGAAGCACTGGCTAATGACCAAGATTGTTCAAATTATGACCTTTGGATCAAAATTGACATTTCCCGGGGGTGGGGGGTCACTTGTTTTACACGAATATTGGAAAACCTATTTGGTATATAACATTGTCTAGTGATCTTCCAACAGGCAAGTGGACTTGTTCCAAGGTGAGCGATATAGGGCAATGTTGGCCCTCTTGTTTTTTAACTTAGTAAAAGAACACAGTTCTCTGAAAATCTTACTTTCGATTGTCGCCCCTTGATTACTATGAATTGTGAGGGGTGCTCCCCATCGAGCTATAAATTCATTTGCAAGTTTTAGGTCGCATTCCACTGCATGTTGATTTAGGTCGGCCAAAACTTTAACAAATTTGGTAAATGGTCCGTTAAAATCAGTATGTATCTACCGTATATAGTTGTGGTTTTTTTTCGCGTAGATCAAATTTCGCGATTTGGTCTTGATTCTAATTTTCGTGATTTTATAAAAAAGACGATTTTCATTTCCACGCTTTTTAACTAAGGCGGAAATTTGCCATGAAATCGTTTTATAAATAAAGGGAAATTACTTTGTGACAGTGCTATAAACCGGTATCTCGAAATGCTCTGGTTGTTTTATTTGTTTGCTAAAATAAACAATAAATAGTAAAGCATCATGTATGTTCATTGGAATGGTAAATGGTATTTATGACGCATCGATAATGACTTTGGCACTATCGCGGAGATAGTTTTTGTAGGTTTTAACTGTTTTAATGCTTAATTATCTTTAGAGGTTAGTATTAAAACAAACAAAAAAACAAAAATAATATCAAACAGGGAATGCCACGTACCAAAAACGCAGCCTCCCCAAAACGAGCCCCACAGCACCCAGAAGTGCACACACACACACACACACACGCACGCACGCACGCACGCACGCACACACACACGACACACACACACACACACACGACACACACACACAATCATGTACACACACAAACATACACTACCAACACACACTAGCACACAAAGCAAACACACGAGGATAAAACGAACAATAAAAGGAACACAGTGGGGCACCGCCTTGGAACGGTCAGTGGCAAAAACACCACTGGGGAGCTTAAACTGGTTTATGGTGCGCACCTAACCTGTCAACACCTGTCCTGATATTGCATTCAGGTACGTAAAGTAAATAACTGACACCTTATCTACTATGATAGTTATACAGTTCATGTTAGAGAATGTGCTTATCGTGATACATGTATAACACGCATGCGAACTTTCAATTTCACGAAAGGTTGTACTAAATTATCGCTGATTCTAAAATTCGCGATTTTCATTGCTCGATATATAGCGAAAATTAGACGCACGCGTGAAAACCCGATATACCGGATTACCATTAGCAGTAAGTGGGAGCGGACCAAGGAAATCTATCACTTAAGTATCCCAGGGTGCTCCACTTCGTAGGTGGCCCATTATAGCCCTTAGCCCCTTCTGTGGCATTTTGTCAGCTGCGCATGTGTCACAGAATTTCACATGTAGATTTACATCATCCTTCAGACCGTACCAAAAGAACGTTTGTTTGATTCTCTCTCTTGTTTTCTTTGTACCTAAATGTTCAGCCGATATGCTATCATGCATTTGACATAAAATTTCGTTCCTTAGGCTCCTTGGTACTATCACATGTGTATATTGGCCAGTTTCGTTTATTTTGCCGAACCGTCTACAAAGGACATTGTTCTCCAAAAGCAGTGAATCCTAAAGTGACCAATATTGTCTGGTTGCAGAACTTGTACAGTTAACCTCTACAACAGTTGGTTTAACTCTATTCAATTTTGCTGGTACTATTGGTAACATGTCGGTATCAGTCCTTTGCAGTTCGGCAATTTCTTGTGGTGGGTACATATCAAACCACGTTGTAACCGTCTTCCCTGTGTCACCATCTGAGGTGCTTGGTTTTTCACCACCAGTCTTGCTTGTTTGTCAGACCCAGTGAAAGATTCATAAGTGCAGTCATTATTGAGGGACAGCCGGTCGCATCCAATTTCGTCTGTCCGTCTGCGACACTTTTTACAAGGTCTAAATTTTAGCGGCTCTGTCATGTCCAATTCATCGCAGCTGCAGTCTTTCGGTCAACACTTAAAATGTGTTGGTCAAAACGATACCAAATACAATTATAAAGTCAATATATACCAAACAGGTTTCCAACTGTAGACATTGCAGAGCCAGCTCTATTGTTCCCTGAAACGTGCTGCTGCTATTGTTTAAACCGAAGGGCATTCGGGCCATTTCATATTGTAATGACCGAATTTACAAGCAAAAGCGCTTTTAGGTATGTCTTCCCTTTTAAGTTGAATCTGAAAGTACTCACTGGTGTGATCGAAGCTGCTGAACAGAATAGAATCGGCTGAGTCGAGACAATCTTGAATCCATGGTAAAGGGAAACCATCTGTTTTGACCAAGGAATTTACTTTGCGGTAGTCGACACATGGCCGGATGGCCCCTGATTTCTTTTCACAAGAACAATTGGGCTTGCCTAAGGTGAAGTGCTCTGAATAACCCCCTTTCTGAGCAAATCTTCAATTGCCTTCTTTTCTTCTTCCACGTATGCCAGGGGTACTCATCTGTGTCGTTGTTTAATCGGCTCTGCATCCCCTGTTTTGATAGGGTATTCGGAAGGTTAGTTACACCAATATCCCATTCGTCCCTAGAGAAAGAGTTTGCATACTTGACAAGGAGACCGGCTACTATTTCAGACTCATATTCCGTCGTGTTCGCCGTCGCTCTATTGTAAAAGTCCCTAAGGTGGTCTGGTAACTTTTCTTTGCCTGCTTTGAGCAGTTGCGGCGGATGTTTAACTTGATCCTTCACGATCTCGACACGTCGAATACTGCTGAGATTTTCTTTTTCAGTTTCAGGCTCACTCTTTATAACTACACTTACAATCTTCTATACTTTCTCGGCCTTCCCTATTACGGCGTCATATCTTAATTCGAAGTCCATATCAAAGGGATTCAGTACTCGCACTTTTGATGTTGTTGACCTATTAATGTTATCAGCGTTGACGCCATCACTAGCTGATACCTCTCTCGAAACGCCTCTGTGGGCTCCAGCAAGTAGTCTGCTTGCGTTTCATTATCATCTTGAACATTGCGTTCAACATAAGTCAATTAAAATTTCAGCCTTCCAAGAATACGGGTATTATCGGCAATTATGTCCTTCCACACTTTCATGTGCTTTACCCTACTGTGACACGGTACCTCTATTCCGCCAAACAAGACAACATCCTTAGTCAGCAGCAAGTCTGACAAATACTAAATATTGATATACCCTACATCTAGCCGATTTCATACTCGAAACATAGATTAAGTTCAATGAACGTCAAATGATAAATAATTTCAAAGAAGAACCCATGGTGAAAAACGCCTCGTTTCGAGAATATAATCTGCTAGATGTAGGGAGTACCCCTTTAAGAATAGTTTTGGTTTAATGTTATACACTTCAACGGTATGTAATCTCATGCACAAACAGAACATTAGAGAATCTAAGTTGAATTATGTAAACCCTGATACATAAGTGTACTAATACATGGTAAATATCATGAATAGTAATAAAAACATGAATAACATGAGACGTCAAATGAATAACGCTTTACACTGAAACAAAATCGGGTAATATCGTGATGTGTAACTCAACACTTGAGTGATTACTGTGAGCAAAAGTCAAACGGTAACTTATATGTATATATTTCTCTACGAAAAGATCGGAACACCCATTAGTCAATATTTATGCTCCAACAATTGAGTTGATTCTGAATGCGTAGGAAAATACTTCGGAATTGGCTCTTGACTTTTAACTCTCAGTAATTCAGTTTCGGTATAGATGTCAATAACCTTACGCTTGGCGTCCTTAACTATGATTGTACCATCGTATGTCCAAGCACAGTCATGTACCGGCCTTTAAGTAGTTGTCTGGTCTTGTAAAATAAAGATGAGCGCATCCGTGTTCAATATTATTTAACGAAGACACCTGAATAGCCACATACGTTCAGTCAAAACCTGAACCTATACAAGACATGTCTCGCTCTATATGGAGAGAGCTTGAATATGATGTCCCTGGGCTTAACCGATACGATGTGACCGGTCGATATCGTTGAGCGTTATATCAACATCCAACGATTTTGCAATTTCTAAGATTTTAATGCCGGTGAAGTCGGGTTTTCAAACAATATCAACGTCGGTATTTGCCTGAGAAGACGTTTCAGCTTCTTGTTCAATAGTATCGGGAACTTCAATTTGCTCATAGATTCCACTGATGCAAAGGTAATTCCAACGGCTATACTGTTCGGCAGTGTCGGCGTTAAGTTCAAGCTTGGAGACACTTGCACGCAGTGTTCATTTTCGTGCTCAAAATGTTGGATCTTTTCGTTTAATCCAGCAAGTACACCGTCAATGATAGCTTGTACATCTACACTCCCGTTATTTCATGATAAAAAGATGAATTTTGGAAGATGTGGCATTTGCGCCGAAGCGATCTATCTAACTTTTTTATTTTTTAAGTTGGCAGTTCCAAGCGGCCTATACGACATTGTTATTTTCATTTTGGTATTTTGAGTGCACAGAATGGGAATTTTAAGTAAATACGCTGTTTGAAAACAGTACACCAATGCTTTCCAACCCATTTAACCTTTATGGGTCATTTAAAGGGGCACTCCCTATATCTAGCAGATTATATTCTCAAAACATAGATTATGTGTTAAAAGAACGTAAAATGATACATAAATACAATTTCAAAGAAGAACCTATAGCGAAAAATGCCTCAGTTTACCACAGTCAATCAATATAGATGCTTTCTGTAATAATTGACCCCGCGCGGATGGTCACTTAGTTTTACTTTGGCTTATATAGAAAAACTTTAAAAATCTTCTTCTGTGAAACCACAAGTTCTAGAGATTAGATATTTAGCATGTAGCATTTGCTAACGGACCTCTATCAAGATTGTTCAAAAAATGCCCCCCTGGTCAAAACTGACCTTGCCCGGGAGTCACTTAGTTTTACAAAGGCTAATATAGGAAAACTTGAACAATCCACAAGGCCTAGAGTTTAGATATTTGGCATGTAGCATTGTCTAGTGGACCTCTACCACCATTGTACAAATTATGCCCCTGAGATCAAAATTGACCTTGCCCGGGTTGTCACTTTATAGTTTTACATAGGCTTGTATAGGAAAATCTTTAACAATCTTCTTCTCTGAAACTACAAGGCCTAGAGCATTGATTTTTGGCATGTATCATTGCCTAATAGATCTCTTCAAAGTTTGTTCAAATTATGCCCCTTGGGTCGAAATTGGCCTTTCCCTGAGGGGGGGAGGAGGGGTGGGGGGGGGGGGGTCATTTGCTTTACAAAAATGTATATAGGAAAACCTATTTGGTATATAACATTGTCTAGTGATCTTCCACCAGGGAAGTACACTTGTACCAAGGTGAGCGATATATGGCCATCTTGTTTATTTCAGCGGGACAGGGGTGAATATAGCGTGAGTACATTACATCAGCTACACTAAAAAGAAAGTAAGTACTTGATACAGAAAAGCAGTTTTCATAATATCCGTGCGCAATGTATAAATAAGAGCGAACACACTCCGAGAAAAAAAGAGAAAAATGTCTTTTAACAGTTTCGAAGATACAATGGCCAAGTCAGGATAAATATTATTTATATATCGGACGATATAAGTTGTTTATTGTTGCAAATAATTGTCTACTGTATGCACAAAGTACACCGCAGCCTCACACTGAGAATTAAGTTAATAATGTCGCATCATAATTTCTATAAATAACAATATGTTTATCACCATGTATAAATACAATGTACTGTACAAAATGTACCTGTATTCGGCTAGGAATCAGATAACACACAAAAAAACTATAGCTAGATTTTATGCAATTAGCCATGACTGCACTTTTATATTTATATTACCATAATAGGTCATAGCTCGAGGGTCGAGGGGGGTACAGGTCCACTCGGGTATACTAACAGTATCGGTTTATTTTTCAATCACAACACTCCCAACATCTCGGCCTTTTCTTTTTCTGAAAGTAGAATAGCCGAGGTGTTCCGAGTGTAGTCACAACGTACTGGTTGTTTTCCTTATTTAGGAACTTATCCATGTAAACTGGAAGCCGAAAGTTTTCTTTATCTGCTTATTTTGAATTAAAAACGAACTAAACATGGCGATTTTCTTAACATCTAGGCCGCCTTATCCCGATCTTTTTTTTTTTTTGAAGTTGGAACCCGTCGTAGATCGTATGGCAATGAGACAGAGTTAAAGTACAATTTGCTCTCGAAAACTTGGCATGACCTTCACATTTTCAAGTTCCCAGCAACGTAAGATACAATGCAGTTGTCGATTATAAAATGTAGTTTGATGATTACTAATATTTGTTTTTGGTTTTTCTAACATTCTGTTATAAGATCATTTATTTGAATTTCAATGTAAATTAATCTAATGTGTGTGGTTTAAAACTTACAACATAGCTGCTTGTAAATCAAGACGTTATAGTTATACTCTTATACACTCTCAACAATTTTATGTTATTCAGGGACTAGCATATAAATCTAAGAATCCAGCTGTTGTGAGTTCGAGACCGACTATGACCAATTTTTTTTTTTCAACATTGTTTTCTTCATTTATGATACAATAAATAGGCATATGCAAGTTGAACTTGCATCAAGACACCCGTAGTAGATTTAACACTGTTAAAAACGAAGCCTGTTTATAATAAATGTTTTATTATATGTATGCACAATGATGGTATCTACTCGCACACTTCAACCGAAGTACTTTGTGTTACGCTATTCCAAGGTCTCTGATGGTGTTTACTGTGCCCAGTGCCACCTGTTTGCAGGACCAGACAACCGCGTTAAGACCTTGGTGAGTACGATCCTTCGAGATTGGAGTAATATTTCAAAAATAGTTGTCAGCCATTCAAAGAAAGCATCACATCCGTCCAACTGTGAGTCCGCTGACAACTTCCTTCCTATTATAAAAGGTGATAAGAAAGACATCTGTAACATGTCGTCAAAATACAATGCCGTTGTTGAAAGAAACAGAAACATACTTGTGAGTATCGTTGAGGCAATCATATTACCTGGGAAACAAAATATTGCTACATTGTATCAGGGGGCACGAGGAGGAAAGAGGCAACTTCCGAGCTCTTCTTAATTTTCAGGCCAAAAATGACCTTGTTTTGAAGGAACATCTGGAAAAGGGAGATGCACGTATCTAAGCCCTGACATTCAAAATGAATTAATATCTATATGTGAAAATCAAGTCACTGAACAGATTGTCTCAGAGTGTAATCGGGCACCATGCCTGACGAAGCCACGGATGTCAGTACCATGGAACAGATGGCTCTGTGTTTGCGATACTATGATGGTGCTGTACTACGGAAAGAGTTTATATTGTTCGCCGAATGTAAGTCATTACGGGCGAGTCGTTAGCAGAAGCGTTTTTGAGCAACCTTGAACAGGCTAATGTAAACGTGGACAAAATGCGTGACCAGGGCTACGATGGCGCCGCAAAAATGGCCGGCATTCACAGGGGTGTGCAAGCTAGAATTAAAAATCGAATACCAGGGGTTGTGTACACCCATTGCAAAGCCTATAGCTTGAATTTAGCGATTATTCAGATGTATGCTTGTCACATGATGGGAACCGTGCAGCAAATTGCGTTCGCATTCAATTACTCTGCTAAGCGACTGCTACGGTTCCAAGGAAACCTTGACAATGACGCGGATGCCCGTGTACAGATTAAGCGGAGCACTTAACTTCAATCTCTGTCGTTTCATACAGAACTTCGTATTTATAATGACGCTGCTGGCCGTTGAGGATGCGCTGTTCAAGCTAGTTAACAGAAGAAAAACTGTGATTTTATCACCATGCTAGAAGTTTGTGAATTCTAAGCCCAGCCTTTTCAAAATAGTACTACCACTAAGATGTGTATATGCTACTCTATGTTTCTTTGTGGTAGTAATTCATGTATTATATATTAAGTGCAATAAAAAATAAAATCAAGACAACACGAAGTTTTCAATTTATACGTAAGGACAAAAGTTCTGTCCGGTTCAACATTGTTCATTAAATTTTAATTGTACGTTACTTTTAATTTTTTTATTTGCAAATTTATATTTTGAGACTACTTGCTACATCACAAGGTGTTAAGAATTCTATACAAAAACATTCAATCAACCGTGACGGCATAAACCATGAATTTCACATTTATCTAAATTTTATGTACATGAAGCTTATATTATACAAATATTTCAAGTGATTTTTGTTACCAAAGGTTAGTCCTGAAGATGTAAAGATTTAGACAAATACTCAACATATGTTGTTATTACGAAGCTTTCAAGATAGCAAAATTTGCGCGTTTGATGTCGACTCGAGATCGGTGAGCCTACAACACATGTTGCTAGTTGTTAAACGCCCACGAAGATTCTATTCGACGTCACGAACATTGAAAATGTGAAAATTGATAAGAAAATGATGTTATTCTTATGCTTTTCTAATCATGAATAAAATATCCAATTTCAGATTGTGTGTTACTTTATTTATTCCGGACAGAGCTTTTGTCCTTAAGTATACATGTTTCGACTTTATGTGTTCGTCAGAAAATATACAACAAACAGTATGCAAAACAAAAAGACGTCAAGTCCCTTAAAAAGGATGGGAACGTCCACGTGATGAAAAACAACGTAAGGTTGATAATCAAGATATGGATCAGCCTGATACGACGGGTTTTATTAAATTAAAATGTATTTATTCAATACACGATAAATGATTATAAAACCCTTTATGAAAAACCATTACTAATGAATATAAAATATGTTAAGAGCACAAATCAAATAATACGCTCCTGTTCATACCACCGGGCCAAGTTGTATTTCAAGTATGGATCCAGTAAGTCTCGCGCATCAGTCTGTCCATACCGTTTTTAACAACATCAATTGATAAAAAGCTAAACTCATCCACATTATGATCAAAGCTATTTAAAGTGTAAGTATAAGAATCATATGATAACTACAACGGATGACCTCACTCCCACATCAAATAGAGATAATACTGCTGTTTCACAACTGAATGTAGAATCCACACTACATTGTATTTTGTATATATAAGACATTGGTACATGTACTCGCAACACGATGATGAACATATGTTGGAATTACCATGCACTTACGTTTGTACATATTGGAACTGGTATGTCAGATATAAATAATCCTTTGCAATAGTAAAACGATTCTATATGTCAAATTACAAATTACAAATTAATAAACAAATGACTGAAGTATATTTTCCAGAAATTTGATAGTTGTAAAACGTCACGTCAGACGACAGAAAGTCGTGGATAAAGGCATGCCACATATCTTGAATTTCAAGCAGATCGCTTGTGAACGATGTAAATAATAAACAATGTTAAAGCGTTTTGAATCAAGACAATGAATACACAATAGTCAAATAGTGTGGTTACTTTGTTAGTAGTCCTCTCCGTCTCCTGTGTACAAAGGTTAAACCAATTTGAAAGAAAATGAAATAATTAACATAGCTGATGCATCACGTTTTGCAGATATTCCTATTGTGAAGGCAGAATAAATAAAAAAGCAAATGCTTCTAATCTGACGCTTATATATTTGGTTAAACTTCAGTTGTTTTGACTTATATATATTTCATAGAATTAAGAAGCAATTTGCTTATATCAATGCAAAAACCCTATATTTCATATAGCAACAATTGTTGCCTGTAACATACAGGTTTGTGTCATGTACGACGGTATCAGCTATGACAAAGGAAAAAGTGATACTCGGAACTTCGTGTGTCAGTCTGTTTGTAATATTTGATGCCCGTTCCATATCTCCTATACCCATTGCATAATTTTCATAAAACTTAGGTCAAATGTTCACCTCATCTATACGACGTGCAAAACACATGTTTATATTTCACCGACAGTCAATTCATATTACAACATTATTGCTGCACCACTACACTTAAAGGATGTTCATATAGCTTAAATCATACGTTCTTTAATGTAAAGACACGATGATCCAAACATTCTGGCATAGAGTTAGGGTCACACACAGGGGTATTTGTTTTTTCCAGTTTACTCTTTTTCCCGTAACTTACTTTAAGAAGGTTCATTAAAATTGGTAAAATGATCATTCATCAAGATTCTGTACCAAGTTCCCCACCCTGCCCACTCAAGGTCAATTCATACCTAGGTGTATTGCTCGCTCCTCTGCATCTCCTACACGCATTGGGCGTTTGTTGTGAAACTCGTATCAAACGTCATCTCTTCGCGATGATGGTGATAGTCTAGTTCCTACTTGGATTCTTAAAGAAATTCCAGTGTAATTACTGTTGAAACTGTGCTGACAGAACACACTGATACCTTCTAGTCTTATATTGATCATATTTTGAATTCTTTCTTCACGATTATAACACGTTTCTTTTTGATGAATATTTTAGTTACAACTTCATATTTTATTTCTGTGAATATAAGGCAGTACTGAATGTTTCGCTTAAAATGATCGTCACTGCGAAGAATAAGTTCTCTTTCGAGCACAGTTTTCAGTCTTTTGTGTTCTGTGTATTTATTTACAGGCATCACCGTCAATGCATCGATCATAAATAATATCGGCATCTGTAGTATATGAAAATGAATAAAAATGAAATAAAAGAATACTATATCTAATAGAAATTTAATTTAAGTATCTTCAAGTGTTCACACTTCTATATTCCTTTAACACAAAGAAATGTTAGTGATTACCTCAAACACTATAATAAGATGGATGTAGAATTTCTGCCGGCTTTCACTACCTCTGAATAACAGAGAACAGTGAAGACTGAAGTTATCTTTCCGAATTGTTAGTATGTGGTAAGTTTGTTGTTTTTAAATCAAACACCGACATCAAATAAAGAAAATGACACCGTATGTGTATAGACAAAGGAAACATGGAAACTGTAATTATTCCAAACGGCAAATCCGAGTTTGAAGTTCTAAACAAATCAAGGATGTCCTATATCGCTTAGGCAACAAAGAATAGTTTTTAGAGTCATGCGGTTTTTATAGGGACTAGACTGTTAACAGGGTTCCTTCTGACGTTCTGACACAGTGTTGTAGATTTCTATGTTAACGAGCTTCGAGCAAACCTAAAATTCATCGGAAACATGACCGATTTCAATTATGGTTTGCAAAAGAAGTATGGCTTCTAAAGTGTTGGCAAGATTTAACCATGATCTGACGACGTGATCAATGTTTTGACCTCAGGGGACCCAGTTTCTAATTTGTCTTTTAGTTCATAGGCAAAATATTCTGGACCATTTTCCATGATGATTTTGCACGAAATGAGGTATTTAGTTATTGTAACGTTTATGTACGAGTGTCTTACATGTGTAATAACATTATTCGTGGCTTTAATCCCGTTATATGTTAGGACAAATATACTAACCAAATTTAAATGATAACAGAGTACACATTGTGGTCTCCAAAATTTTAACTTTTTTCTATGATTTGATTAAGTGAGCTAGTGTTAACCCCTTGAAGAAGAATTGACAACTATTGTTATTAAAATTCATAAGCAAATAAAAATGACCTGTTACATTTTAACTGTATTTTCATTTTGTTTTGAATGTTGATCAATTTTAAATTCCGAGTTACAACATTTCGAGCCTGATAAGTCATCGGACCATTCGTCTGAGTTTCCATGTTCAATGTCAACTGTCCGGACCAACTGCCATGATGAGCGCTATGACATATGACTTCTATAGGACAGGTAATCTAATACAGGTGAGAAAATTTTAAACATGCAAAGATTTCAAAACGTTTCATTTCATACCGTGTTCATGCTGTCCTCTTAGAGTCTCGTAAATGGCACCTGTTGCATGTGATTCTGCAAAATGACATAAAAAATTTGTATTTGAAGAAAGGTGAAAGAAAATGAGAAAAGCGTTTATCACTTTATTTATTTATTCCGCTTGCAGAATTCATGTTTGCCTTTTATCAGTATAATGGGCAATACAGACTATGTTGTATAAGCATTATAGAGAAATGACTAAAATCTAAAATTAGATCAAGTTGAAAGATAATCTTGCAAGATGTACAATTCAATTGAATCCTGATTTATCACTAACCTTACTGATTGAAGTTAGTTTTTGACCATTAACCATACAGACAAAAATATAACATTTTTCAGCAAAGTCAGACTTTTATCTTTGACTGCAATAAGATTAATATGATCGTGTTTGGTATTTTCTACTTCTATTTTAGTCTCATAAAGAAACTATTGGTGTTTATGGCAAAGGCAAGATTTCATGTTGAAACATTGCTGTTCATATGTAGTGTTTAATTGGCATCCTTAGAATTACAAACAAAATGAGATTTTAAAAAGTGAAGTAGCTACAATTTGACAGTAAATCTTAAAATAAAGGAAAATGTAAAATTTTATTGTCTTTAAATTTTAAGAAATTTCTTTGATGCTTTATTTGCTATACAATGTTCAAACGTTTATTAATACAACCGACACATATTATAATTCAAGCAGCGTAAAATACTTGTTAATACTCAAAACATAATAAGTATGTTTTTTTATTGTCGGGTGTACACTGCAAGCAAAGTTAAAGAGGCACTCCCTACATCCAGCAGATAATATTCTCGAAACGTAGATTACATGTTCAATGAACGTAAAATGATAAATAAATACAATTTCAAAGAAGAACCTATGGCGAAAAATGCCTCATTTTACCACAATTAATCAATATAGAGGCTTTCTATTATAAATCGCATCCACCCATAAATTGTACAACAACAACTCTACATAGATTATTGAATGGTTTACGGTACTGCAGTATATTTTAAACCGCTGATTTTATCGATAAAGACTGGGAATGCATAGCTGAAACTTATAGGTTAAGTTATTATACTTCAAAAGATTCTATTATTTATGTTTTGGAGGTTATTTGTGCGGCTTCAGTTATAGGGTATGACCTTTAACAAATAATTGACCTTGTATGACCAAATCAGAAGTAGACATAGTGTTTATCAAAAAGGCATTCTGGTAAAAATTGTTTATAATAATATGTAGATCTATAGGTTACAATGTACATGAGCTGAAGACAGGGAGAATAACATTTATAATTTTGCAACATTTCAAACAATTTCAATACATACCATTTACGCCTCTAAGATTCACGAAAGTCCTGTGTCCATTTGAAACTGAAAAATGACAATTACATTTAATTTAGTATTAGAGAAATAATGACAATAGATGTAATAGCTAAGTAAATGGAAACGATTTTATTTTTTATATTTACCCATTATTAATATGTTTTCCGAATTGATTCTCACTTCCGACGACAAACATGTATATATAACTTAATATTTTAAGTATCTTACTTGGAGCGACAATTTGTTATATCGACACACCTTCGCTGTCAAATAAACTTTTCATAATTTTGTGTACCAGTTATACGTGTTTATAAAATCTACTGTGGAAACATTTAATAGAGATGACTTGAACAAGAAAGTTGTGAAAAAATAACATAAATTGCAGGAGCACCTGTCAGTTGAAGGTTCACATATTCAACAGTTTCATTATCAAATGCATTCCGTCTTCTAAAATATAAGATTATATCATTCATATACCAGTATGTATAATGATGTTTGAAAAGTGTTTACTCTTAAACCAAAGAGAATTACTACACTGTTTAACAATGAGGGACATGGTGACCCTGTATTGCTCAGTTAGCTTATAGAATACCCTGTACAATGTACTTCAAAAACCCAATGTTTGCACCACTCTATAATTATATGGAAAATGATGCTCACATTTTATAATGAGGCAAACACATAAAATTAAAACAAATACATTTTCTTGAAGAAATTCATGCAAACGCTTAGAACTGTTGAAACATACGTATTTGATTGAACATATCCTAAATCATTTGACCATACATTCCTGCACAGTTTTGTTACAACTGCTTCAGAAATATATCAACAATAGTGTAATGAGTCCCTTTGATCACGCTGAATTTATGAATGTTTAAAAAACATGTGGGCTTAAAACCTGCAGAGTGTAAAAATTGACTGGATAGGGAAAAATTTGATACTGATAAATGTTGGCACCGAATATTAAAAACAGACCAAACCTGAACAAATTTAAATAAATAATAAAGCCTTTGTAATAATTTGATTGATGATCTTGGGTACCGTTTCAACCGACGCATGAGTAATACCATTTGACGGAGAATGAAGCATTTATAAAGTAAAAAAGGTTTGACAATGAGTTGATGAAGCTGGTTATTGTTGAGCACTAAATAATTCAACAGCTTACCTGGGTTTTTTTTTTGTAACTTGTTTACACTAAATAATACAAACACATGACAACGAATTTCCGCACACTTCACTGTACAATGTAAGTATGTAATACATGTTTCTATAATGCAATCCTTTTCCTTGCGTTCATTAGTTGTAACTTAAGAAATATTTAGCTTTTTCTAAAAAAAAACACGTAAATTCAACTATACCGTTTTCAAACTTTCGATTTTATTAGAATTTATCAGAAGGCATGCGTTCCTCTCTACAGCAAATGTAATATTCTTACTCAGCTTGGTTTCTCCGTCTTCTCATTATTAATGTGACCAAGATGACAGCAATAACTATGACCAGGACGGTAACCACGCTGCCCAGAACACCACCGACTGGGACGTTGTCCTCTTGTTTCGGCAATTCTGCAAATGAAATGGATTTTAAGCCAACATTAACGGTAATATATTATATTTTATGTAAATATGAAGAGAATTAAAACGTTCACAACGAGAAACGTCTGTTTTATCGGCATTCATTTTATGACATTACATAAAAAAAGTCCGAGGCATTACAAAGTAAATATAATACTAGCGGAAAAAAGAAACTGTGCATGTGTAAAATGTTCATGTATCGCTCATTTTTATAAATTAAAGCTTGAAACTTTACACAGGTAAGTTGTGTATCCCTCTCGGTCATTTACACTGGTCAGTGCATGAGTTGCACGGGTAGTTTGTCTGTCTGGCCAACGTCTTCGTTTTCATGTTTTACGGCCAGCAGTCAATCGCAAATACGTTTGTCGCCTAAACCTGTGTAAAAGCATTGTGTTGATACCTGTAAGACACAATTTTAAAATGTCTTTCATACGCCATGCCAAAGTTGGATGAAACTGACAGATGCCGCGCCGTAGGCATGATGGAAGCTGTAGTACGTCATACTGACGTTGCCAGACAATTTGGTGTGCACCGAAATACTGTAGACGCCTTGTGGAGACGGTACCAACAGGTTGGGACCACCAGAGACCGGCCTCGGTCAGGACGTCCAAGCGTTACGTCTTATCGCCAGGATACGTACATCTGGGTCGTTCATCTCCGTGAACGACTCGAACTGCTACTTTGACGGCTAGAAGTATTCCGTGCCTTAGAAGAATTAGTCCCCGAATGGTACGTAATCGATTGCTTGAACGAGGCATACGTCCACGACGTCCAGCCATACGTCCTGTTCTCCAGCAACGTCATCGTTTAGCACGTTTTGCCTGGTGTAGACGACATATACACTTCACGCAACAGGACTGGGCACGTGTTCCCGGATGTGTCCAGGTTTCATCTCGACAGTAGCGACCTAGAGTGTACCGTCGTGTTGGTGAACGTTTCTATGACAGTTGTGTGATTCAACGACGTCCATTCGGCGGAGGTAGTGTCATGGTGTGGGGTGGCATCTCATCCCGTGGCAGTACAGCTCTTAATGCAATAACCATATCAATTGAGCTGGTGTTAAATAAAGGTCAGATAAAACCCTGTTGAATTTTTTTGGGCGTTTTCTTATATATCTCCTAAGTTATAGCATATTATACCCATGCACAGTTTCTCTTTTCCGCTAGTATAAAACAATTTAAAAAATAATTCAACATATTTTTTTCTTTTATTGGGGTGGGGGATGGCTTTCAATTGACAATAAACATCTTTCAATTTAAGAAAAGTACTTCTATTAAAACATCAGTTTCTCCTTGTCCTCGTCATATTTCTCCAGTAGAAGTGTGGACTTTTGGAAAACGAGATCTCTAATAAAATATTAGAGAAGTTAGTTTTGATATTCAACGTCTTACTTTTTCTGTGCTCATTAATTCTAAACCAGTTGTTTAAAATCAAATGTCTTTTTTATTGTCTAGCATTACCTTCCAAACATATGCCAGGTTTAAATCCTTCAGCACAACCTGCGAGGCACATCCCAGTTACTTTGTCGCAAACAGTACCTGTTTTACAGTGGCCACATACACCAGTGCAATTGTTTCCATGTGTTCCATCATCGCAAGCTGATATGAAGAGTAGGAATCAATAAAGTATTTGAACAACCTCCCGATACATTAAAATGTATGCTAGATCTCTTCATCATTCTGATCACCATTGAGCATCTGGTTAACTTGATTGGTATTTTTAATTACATTTATAGAAATATATGTTTACATTTTCACTGAAATTGGTATTTTATGTAACACTTACATAAATATATGTTTATATTTTCACTGAAACAGTGTTTCTGTGCCTATATATGTAACAGTTTCGCATTTTAATGAAGAAAAACGGATACAACATGAGTGCGGATTGACAAAGGACCATAAATGACTAAAAAATCAAAGCACTGAGAGTACTGTAGGGAAAGAAAGCTTAGCATGTTTTTGATGTATCTCAATGGCAAGAGTATTTTGTTTTTGTGAGTGCAAGATTTTGATTATTTGCGTATAATGATTTTAACCCAATGTTGCATACTAGAGTTTGATAAATGACTTCTGACAAGCCTATCGCAACAGTATATCCCGTAAGCCTGTTTTATTGAAGCAATGCAATGAAAAAAAGTTAAATACATGTATACATTAATGTGAAGTGCACAATCTAATACTGATGTGTAGTGGTTCCATGGGTGTGATTTGTCACTCTACTGAGTTCTCTTTAAAAGAGTGGACAATACTACCGATTACATTATACAAAATAACAACATGAAAAGTGACATCATCTAATGAGATTCAAACTCTGATCCTCTCTTTATTTCTGTCGGCTTACTTCATACCACTAGGAAAACTGATATTTCTGCATGTCGTGTCATAGAAATGAATGATTATGTTGATGACATATACATACATATTGTTCGTCATTGTTCCGGTTTGTCCCCTATTTCGTAATATTAGGATGACCAGGGTGTTCAAAATGACGTAAATATATTTAATCTATTCCTAATGTTCAAGACTCTAAACTAATGAATCGCAAACGATTTATTAAGAATGTTGACATACTCTGACAACATACAATTATGCGAGGCTTCCATGCATTTTGAACTGCAAAAGTCGTCAAAAATTGTTGTTGAAACAGTACGACGTTACTAATTATTTACAATGTATTTAAACTAATTTAATTACAAGATAAAATACAGTTGGTATGTATATACAAATAACATAATGACTTGCATCCGTTTTACGGTACAGAATCTTTTCGAGGGCATTACAAGGTAAAATAATATAAAACAATTAAAAAAAATAGTTCGCCATATTTTTCTTTTTAATTGGGTTGGAGGATGGCGTTCAGCTGGCAATAAACATCTTTCAATTTAAGACAAGTATAACTATTTTTTTAAAAATGGTTTTCCGTGTCCCCCTCGCATTTCTCGAGTCGAAATGTGACTTTTGGAAAACGAGATCCCTGTGCTTATCAATTATTACCAGTTGTTTAAAATCACATGTATGTCAAGAATTACCTTCCAGACATATGCCATGTTTAAATCCCTCAGCACAACCTGCGAGGCACATCCCTGTCACTTTGTCGCAAACATTTCCTGCTGTACAACTGCCACATACACCGGTACAATTGTCTCCATGTGTTCCATCATCGCAAGCTGATTTGAAGAGTAGGAATCAATAAATATGTGCACAACCTCCCGATACATCGCTTTTTATGCTAGATCTCTTTTCCATTGACATTCCGGTTAACTTGATTTGTATTTTAGGTAACGTTTATAGAAATATATGTTTACATTTTCACTCAAACAGTGTTTCAGCGCATACATGTACATGTATAACAGTTTCGCATTTAATGAAGAACATGAGTGTTGATTTTGGGCCATAAACGACTAAAATATCAAAGCACTGAGAATATTGTAGGGCAGCGAAGTTGTGCATGTTTGTGATGTATCTCAATGGGAAGATAATTTTGTTTTTGTGAGTGCAAGATTTTGATTATTTGCGTATAATGATTTCAACCCCATGTTAGATGAATAACATCTGACAATCTTATTCCAACAGTATTTTCCGTAAGCCTGTTTAATGGAAGCAATGTAATGGAAAAAAATTACTACAATGTGAAGTGCACAATCTTATACTGTGTAGTGGTTCCGTGGGTGTGATTTGTCACTCTACTGAGTTCTCTTGAAAAGAGTGAACAATACTACCGATTAAATTATACACAATAAACGTGACATCATCTAACGAGATTCAAACTCTGAACCTCTCTTTATTTCTGTCGTTTAACTTCGTACCACTAGGAAAACTGATATTTCTGCATGTCGTGTCATAAAAATGCATATGTGGATGACATAAACATACATATATTACGTTATTTTTCCAGTTTGTGATTTTAGATCGATTCCCCCAAATTTCGTAATGTTATGATGACAATGGCGTTCAAAATGACGTAAATATATTTAATCTATTCACAATGTTCAATATGCGCCCGAATTTTAACTTATGCATAGCAAACGTTTAATTAAGGATGTGTACATACTCTGACAACATATAATTATGCGATGCTTCCATGCATTTTGCACTGCAGAATTCGTCAAAAATTGTTGTCGAAGCAGATGATAGTGATGGCGTTACTAATTATAGATTACAAAACTGATTTAATTACAAGAAGAAAAACATTTAGTATGTACAAGTAAAATGTTGTTACGCAACAAAAGTGTATTCTGTCGTACATCGTTAACATTCCTTATGATGTTTAAATGACTTGCATCTGTTTCACGGTATATAATCTTAGATACATTTACACAACATGTAAATAGTGTTGGTAATTTTACAATGTTTCAAACAATTACCTATTGAGGTTTTGATATTATTTTTGTTTTTTTGTATTTTTTCAAGTATACGTGAAAACAGAACTTTAAACAAATACAATTGGAATCTTTTAAAATATTATTTGAAGATTTTTTCTTTCAATCTGACGATAAACTATATATTGTTTACTAAAGCTAAATGAAAAAGGATTCATTATTATCTTCGTACCTTTATAATTAAAATCAGCTTCGATTGATATTTAGTTGTTTTTTTAAGAATTACTATATAAATAATTTACACAGATAAGCTTTGCCAAAGCTCTATAAATTTCCATATTTCTTTGAGGTTTGTCGATTTAAGACTCAATTTTACCTTTAGCACATAGATCACTTTCATTTCCTGCTGCACAACCTTCGCAGTTTCCATCTACTTTTCGGCACATGTAAGGCACTTTACAATGAGCGCTGCAAACACCAACACACTTTGAACCATACCTCCCGTCTGTACATTCTTGGAATAACAACAAAAGGTAGACTGTATTTTTCATCGTCACATAAATGCCAAACAATCAGGTTGTTTATGAAATTTTAAAGACTTCATCTTAATGTGCTGGTACTTTCAGTAAAACAGCAATGCTTTGTAGTAAACAATCCTCTTAAATTAAGAGCTCATTGTTTAAACTGTATTAGCTTCTACTCTAGCTTTAATAAATTACTAGAAAAATGAAAGTAAATGAAATCCTTTATACATTATGGGATGATTTAGAGCACAATAATGAAGACATCAACATATTTGTTAGAAAATGTAACAAAGCCATCTGATGTTGTTTCTTCTATTCTTCACTAAGAGGACATTCTTATTTGATATACCTTCAATGCACAGGTCTGAAGTTTTATACCCTGGCATACAGCCGCCAGAACACCTGCCATTAAACCGGTCACAATTTCCGGTTGAACAATTTCCACATTCTTTCTCGCAATTCTCGCCCCATACACCGGCCTCACATTCTGCCATTAGAAATTGATACCCCACTAAAAAGGCAGTGACTCATTTACATAATAAATATAGATAGTTTACCGCAAAAGTTTGGTTTCCGTCTAACACATTGTAGATTCATCAATATCACGTATTTTTGTGTGTTAAACTCATTAATTTTAAAGTAAAACAATTTACAAAATTTAATAAATTACCATCCAAAGGCTACATGTATAAGTTGTGTCGTGGTCGTACATGTATCTGTAAGGCTTAGGAATGAGGCAAAGTATTTATAAGTGACTTTTTTGATAATAAAAGTGAACAGCTATAATTATCTTATCAACAGATGCCTTTTTGTAAAGCATGATATAGCGTTGATCTGTTCTTTATCAATTTCCTTGCAGTAAGACGTGATTGTATCAATTCCACTCGTATGAGTCTAATTACATTCTAATTTATCACTGTGGGTAATATCTATTTCTTAAATAATCTTACCTTGGTTACACTGATTTCCTTTCCAACCAGACGTGCAATTACATGTTCCGTTTACCTTATCGCATACATCCTGACAGTTAGTACTGCAGTTGCTTAAACAGTCTTTACCAAATGTATAATCTTCACATTCTACAAAATTCAATATGTCCATGTCTTATAGACATAATGGTTATTATTATGTTTGAAGAAAATTCTTCGAAAATAGACAATATATTTATTAGTTAGACTTTAAAAGTTTTAGTATGCTTTTTTCTAACGTTTAGAACCAAAAACACATATGTCTCGTCTTCACAGTCTAGTGATTCATACGCACCATCAAAAAAAAATCAATTCAAAAAATGTAACTGTATAGGAATATTTTAAAATGCTCAACATGCAAGACAATAGTAAACAATGTTAAACAAAGAGTTTCAAATAGAAAACGTCTCACAAAAAACACTATTCACAGCAATAGCTGCAACCGAAATGTCCTTCAATAGCTTAAAGTTCAAAAGCAGCAATTTATAAATTTTGCACAATGTAATTTCAGTTTCAATGGAAACGACATTCGTTCTTTGCGATTTCGCTGTCAATGAAATAATTTTATAAATACACAGGTGTATCATGATTTGTTACTGAAACGATAATCGTGGTAGTATTACGTAAAAATCCAATGCATTAAAATGAGTTCAACAATTATACTTCATTATTTCAATGTTTATTTTCCAAGCTTTAGTCATATTTGCCATACTTACTCATTCATTTTAACGTTAGTAGATTTTTAAAAAAGCTTAGTAACTTGATTTTACACATTAGTTTTATCATTTTTGCAACGGAAATCACTTAAAAGGGAGTAAATTAGGTCAGTAGAGACACACATAAATTAAATCCTTTCTTCTACTGCTGTACGGGGAATTAAAAATTAAGCGAAAGTGTCTCAGACATCATGATATGAATGAATTCATCATGGCACATAAAGTTTTCATTATACTTGTACAGTATTTCTTTGACAACATGGACCAGAGTTTTAGATTTCATACCTTCAAAACATCTATTAGTATTTCTATATCCGGCTGCACATCCTGACTGGCAAATACCAGTATATATATCGCATGGTCCGGATAAGCAATTGCCACACAGCTTTGCACAATTTTCATGCCAAAAACCTTTGTCGCACTCTGAAATATGTCATTAGATCAGACGGAATTGTTTTTCAACTTTCAAAAATCACCGGTCCCATTAACTTGAGTTTTGAAACACATGTAACTGTCCATTTTTGTAAACCTGCTGCATTAAGATAAAATTGGAATTTAAAATCTCGACGTCAAGGCTTTGCTGTCAGTTTTTTAGCTCACTTGAGCTGGCTCAGGGTGAGCTATTAGGATCGATGATCGTCCGTCGTCCGTCGTCTGTCGTCCGTCGTCCGTCGTCCGTCCACATTTAGTTCGTTAACACTCTAGTGGTCACATTTTTGCCTCAATTGTCACGTGTTTGACCCAGTAATTACTCGGACGAGTTCGAATATGGGTCATCTCGGATGAAAAACTAGGTCACATGACCCAAAAATAGAAAAATCTTGTTAACACTCTAGAGGCTACTGTTTCAGTCCAAATATCCTGGAAATTTGTCAGAAAGGTTGTTTGGTTGATTTCTAGCGTGTCACCTGGGGTCAAAAACTAGGTCACACAGCCCAAATATGGAAAAACCTTGTTAACACTCTAGAGGTAACATTTTCAGCCCAAATATCCTGGAAATTTGTCAGAAAGGTTGTTTCGATGATTTCTAGCTTAAGTTCGAATATGGGTCATCTGGGATCAAAAACTAGGTCACACAGCCTGAATATAGAAAAACCTTGTTAACACTCTAGAGGTAACATTTTCAGCCTAAATATCCTGGAAATTTGTCAGAAAGTTTGTTTTGACAATTTCTAGCCCAAGTTCGAATATGGGTCATCTGAGGTCAAAAACTAGGTCACAGATCCCAAATATGGAACAACCTTGTTAACACTCTAGAGGTTACATTTTGGGCCCAGATATCCTTGATATTTGTCAAAAAGGTTGTTTTGATGATTTCTAGCTCAAGTTAGAATATGGGTCATCTGGGGTCAAAACTAGGTCACAGAGCCCAAATGTGGAAAAACCTTGTTAACACTCTAGAGGTACCATTTCCAGCCCAAATATTCTGGAAATTTGTCAGAAAGTTTGTTTTGACGATTTCTAGCTCAAGTTCGAATATGGGTAATCTGGAATCAAAAACTAGGTCACAGAGCCCAAATGTGGAAAAACCTTGTTAACACTCTAGAGGTACCATTTTCAGCCCAAATATCCTGGAAATTTGTCAGAAAGGTTGTTAAAATGATTTCTAGCTCAAGTTTCAATATGGGTCATCTAGGGTCAAAAACTAGGTCACACAGCCCAAATATGGAAAAACCTTGTTAACACTCTAGAGGTAACATTTTCAGCCCAAATATCCTGGAAATATGTCAGAAAGGTTGTTTCGATGATTTCTAGCAACTGTTTAAACTTTTGTTAAAAGCAGTTGTACTCGGGTGAGCGATAAAGGGCCATCATGGCCCTCTTGTTTTTTATTAAAATCAATAAGTTAATTTGATACATGTATGTTGTCTTAAACTGACTTTTCGATTTTATTACGAATGGTCCTTTAAAATTGAAACGTATGTGTACACGACTGAAAAATGACGGTTGTAGTATGCTATTAACGGATAGAACAGAATTTGATCAGTTACTTCAATTAAAGTAAAACAGTTTTGTTAAGCTGTGTTAACCATTGAGTTTATATATTTTGTGTAATATCAACCGCAAGTGAACATGGATCAATACGTCTTCAAATAGTTGAAGGAATCTCATTTTGATCATCACATATTTGGCTCTTCCAACCCAGTATCAATTGTTCATTACCAATCTTAATCGTTACGTCATTTACCCTTATTACACATGTATCCTTTCCATCCAGAAACACATCGCTGTAAACATGTTCCATTCTCGTGGTTGCAATTCTGATAACCGCCTAAGCAATTTGCATTACATGTCTGACTGCAGTTTATTCCGTACCTACCCTGAGAACATTCTAAAAAGAAGATCGTGTCAGTTATAGCTAACGTACAAAAATGACACATCAAATAATGTCTGTTCTCACAAAGGGTTTAATTGAGGTTTAACATAGCAATGGATTGACGAAATATGAAATTCAGTATGAATGTATAAATATCATGTTTTAAGCAAGTAGACTACAACATTATACGTATTTCTCAAGACAGTTATTCATATTCGAGCTGATGTCGTGATGGCCACGTACATTTTGTAACCAATCAGATTGAAAGATATTTCTCATATTCTCATTTGGATAAGATTGAAAAGTCGGTGTTTATTTATACACTTATGTGCAAGTTTACACTTCTTGTACGTTCAACATGATATCTTCATCAGTAAAATATTTTAATTTTCATAGGTGATAAATGACCGCTGAAAATGCATGGAGATCAATCGTCTTTTGTGAAGTCAATATGACATAGGGCACTTTACCTTGGTCACATTTGTCACCGGTATATCCAGCTTTACATCCATCTGAACAATATCCGTCGGTTTTACGACATGCATTGCCGCCAATACAATTTCCACTGCATTGAAATTTGCAGTTCTCGCCATATGTGCCATCTGGACATTCTAAATATAGTTACTATGTTAGCGATATAATATTATAAGAATATAAAATATAGCAGTTATCGCAGTACAAAGTAGACCGTTTTCTTGTCTTTTTAAATAAAACTGAAATGTGAATACAACTGTTTAAAATACAACTGTAAAATACTATAAATCAACACACTTATATTACGAATAATTATTATAGTTTTCAATGTAGTTTTTGGAAAATTTTGGAATTCCAAAAATTCGCTGGAACGTGTTAACATTGATTTACAGATGTAACATTGAAAATTTTGCAACTTTAGTTTCTACTTAAACGCCGGGTTCTATACTTTATCATATTAACTAAATGTTTAGAATTGTTGTGTTAACGGCATGTTCTCTATCTACAAAATTAATATGGTTTCTCTATATCTTCTAAATTCTTTTAATATTAGCATATACGTTCAATTCATTTGCCACTGAAATTGATATTGCATTACCAGTCAGGATATCAAAAGTAGCTTTGCAAAACCTCTGATTGTATTTCCATATCTAATAGTGTCAATCAAGTCAGCAATGACACTTTTCAAAAGCACAACAAAAAAGGTACAAGTATCTCATAACACGATACTTTTTTGCTTCATGTTTTTTTTAATTCCATCCGTTTACATCGCACAAGAACAATAGAACACAATTTTAAATTTATAGGACATACCTGTATCACAAAGCTTCGTTTTGTTGTATCCGTCTGCACATTCAAATGGACAATATCCGGTTTCAACATCACAGGACTCGGCATTTTTGCACTGGCCACATTGCTTGGTACAATCTGTACCCCACTCAAACTCTCCACACTCTGTAAAATAAATTTTGTTTATTTTTAGTACTTAGCAAAAGACAAAAACATAAACACATGCATTTATCGCTATTTGTTATTTCTTTGTATGGCCTAGCCTTCTAAGCATATTGAAATAGCCGTTAAAACGCACTGATTTCAAAGTTCGAAACTTATTGGTTACATGTAACTGTGGCATAAATATTTTATATCAAATGTTAAACTTCAGCTGTAACATAAATTACCGCAACATAAGTGCACGTGGAAGCGATTACATTTCCTTGGTAAAAGATTATAATCATATAGGTAAATGTTCCGTGAAGTACAAACTAATTATATTCGTTCCTGTTATCGTGGTAATAGGTTTGATTTTTTGTGAATCTGTGAAAACGTGCTTAAAATATAAAAATAAACGTAGTATTATGTATTTTGACAAATTGCAAGTCGAAAACGTTTTACCACAGTGAGTTGTTTAACAATCGGTATAAAATGTACGTCTGCTATCTGTCAAGCTAATAAGGGCGTTCATGTATTTTAGATGTTGTTTAACACTGCGTTTGACACATCATTGCGCCTAAAAGCATCGCATATCCCGAGAAATATTTCCTTTAGTAAAAGCCCAAAATTGAAAACGCAAACATTGATCCCTTTTCCAACCTTCCGTACTCACAGTGACAAGTAGTGGGTATTGGTAAGCAGAATAATTGTACTATTTTCAGCTATTTCCAAACCTGACAGATTACAGCGTTAAAACTACATGTACATTTTGTATTATATATCGCAGATATGGTGTTGGTGCGAATAGACATACATATCAAATTACATGTATTTACATTTCATTTACTTTTACATTGTCGCGTTTACGAGAAAAATCCGTAAATTTGTATCTTTACATACTTGTAAGGCACCGTGTACTTCTACCAGTCCGTCTTCCTTCGCAGCCAGACTTGCAATTTCCTGATATCCTGTCTTCGATTGCCTTGCAGTGGCATTCAGTAGAACAATCATAGCCACAGGATCCAGGTATACAGTCTGTGACGAAAAAGTAAATTACCAAAATTGACATTTATTTCTTGATAAAAGAGAGATCATCTATACTAGCTCTACACAGTCATGTTTCTACTTAAAATTTCATTCCATTGTTTAACATTTATCATGATTTAATATGATTACTTACTGAGAGCTCAACACGTTTCCGAGTTTCAAAGCATATAATACGCTGAACCGAACGTAAAACATTCTGTTTTGCATCGTGTGTATAAAGGTGTTCATGATAGTTTTTGCTGTCTAACTAAATGTCTGAACATATATATGCCAGGTGTCTGACGATCAGAGATGTTTAACTCTGATCGATAACTGGTGCAACAACATAAAGTTCATGCACAGTTTCAACTGAATTTCATGATAGAGTTGTTTTGACAGAATTAAAGTTTGTATTACCTATTCGCCACAAAATTTCTAAAACTGACAGAACCTTTCAATCATGTTCCCACGGATGTCCACTTAACAATTGTCGTTTTATGGGGCTAGACCATGAAAGGGCAAATTTATGTGCCGTGGATAGGATTATGTTGATATGATGTAGATACATTTTGCAGTGTCAGCTGATGCATTTGAAAGATAGTTACAGCGATTGTAATGTCTAATAAATAGAAGTAGACGCTTCGAAATGAACTATCGGCTTCTTTTACAAGTCGATCTAAATTCAAGATATGCAACGATGGAAGTACCATTAAAATATTAAGTCTAAGAACTGGCTGCTTTTAGACTTTACTGTTTGTAATTAACAAACAGGTCAAAGTGAGTAACTGTTTAAACGTGTTGTACATCATGGCGCAAACTTTGGCTAAACTTATGCAAAATCATTTTAAAAAAGAATACAAGTCATGCCTCTTTCATCAGACATTGTGATGACCTTTTTTGTTTTGATTTTGACAAACCTTAGATTGAATAATTCTGCAAGACAATAAAAATCTTGCGAGTGGAAGTTAATCTGTATAAGTTGCTTTTCAATCAAAAACATATTCCCATGAGGCAACAGCAGATACACAATACCTTGAATAAAAAATCAAATCCGTGAGAAAATAATGTGAAACTTGCGGGTGTTGTACATAATCTAACTGTGAAACGTGTCCAGACCATTGAATTCATTGAATCGTTTTTCAAAAGCGTAGTATTACCAAGTTGTAAACCGTTAAAATAATTGAGGATCAAAATGTAATTATCGAAATGTTATTATCGAAAATGAAATAAAAAATTCAAAATGTGTCTTAATGAATTTACACAATCAAATAATTTATAAGTACATTGTGATAAGAAAATAGTCTGTTTACTTTTTATTCTTTTTAAATATTTCAAACATTTAGAATTATTACAATATTTAACAAAGGGCAAGAAAAGATCTTGACACTCACTGGACATTTAGCGACGTGTTTATTCATGTATTATATTTCGTACATTTACTCAAGCATACTCTTTTTGATATGCATTGAAGTAACTATTTTCATTAGTGTAACTTTCAAATTGTTAAAATTGCAAAAGGTTTATTTTAGCGATTATTCTTACCACCATAAACTTCTATTTCACAGATTAATGTTCGGACGGGACTGTGACGTGTTATTTTAACATATTGTCCTATGACGTCAAGTGTTATTTCTTGCGTCGGAATATTTTTTCCGGTGTCGTCATGAACTTTTACAGCTGATTCTCCGGTGGAGTTGGAAACATACAGCTGATAATCTCTGATGTAATCTGTAGTGTAATAAGGACTGTAAACTGTTTACTAGCAAATTTATAATTATGATACTAATAATTATTGTTATCATAATGCAATATACTAATAGTAATAATAATGTAATATTGACAAAGGAGTTTCGGGCACCCGCCGAATCGTCTATTCTCTGTACAATCCAAGCGCTGAAGTCACTGAAGTGGCACATGTATGTGCTCAAATCAAAGAAGGTTTGATGAGCTCTAACCTCCTTAAAGCGGAAAGTTAAACAATCATGGAATGTTGCAGAATGCAACAATTTGAAAGTGCTTACAAACATTGAAAAAATATACAAAAAATACAAATAAAAAGTGGTGAAAAATGAATAAACCGGAAAGATTGTAGGACATTTATAAAAAAAGGATGTATAAAATGCGAAGGGCAGGGTAAAGTAGAACAGTAAGCATTGAGTATACAGTCGGCTGGCAAACAAACTGGCTATGTTTTGGCATATGAGTAACTTTTTCAGTATGACACATTTAAGTAACAAATAGTTTTCTATTGATACGTAAACGTATTAAGATGAAAAGCACATTAGCAGCAATACATAACAAGAAAAACTGTGATACAAAGTATCACAGCTGGCCAACAAACAATAATGCCGTGTAAATATTTTGAAAATTGGTGGTGTTGAGGCATGGCCCTAAAAGAAGTCGAGGAAACCAATTCTGGTTGAACAAGCAAACTGACACGACATCACATCTACTAACTGACCTCAAGAAAATGTACTATTATCAAATAATATTTATACAGTATGTCCAAAAATGCCCTATATACCGTTCCTGGTATGTCTCAATTTTTCATTACCATTATCCGTATTAATTTGACATGAATGAAAATATTCAGTCAACTGCACTTCGTTTCTATAATGTCAAAGGCTGTATATTAAGTGAAAAAAGCAATCATATTTCCATTTATCACAGCGTAGATTGCGCCTGAAACGTGAAAAGCGCTTTTCTCTATTTTTATCGGCGTAGATTGCACCCTCTATGAAACGAACGACAACTCTTGCTTTTCCAAAAAAATTGACTGTGTCCACAGTTTTCATCTCAGAATTACCTAAATTGTTCAATGAAGAAAGACGCATATATTCGATATAGTGTTTAAGTCTCCATGCATCTTTTACTCACCACGTATTAAATATAGCGGGCCGCTATATAAAATAAAATTGGCCAACTTCTTGGGAAATGTCTCGGAATCATTGAATAAAAGGAATTTTACTGTAAATTTTTCATCAAAAGTTTTTACAATTATGACTTGTCGGAATTTATAAATCTTTATATACATGTTCTTCCCCGAGAGTATAAACCTACAATCAAAATAGTTCATTTCATTCACCGCGCTTCCATAAGTTACATTTGATTGGTGCAAAACAAATAAGTCAATACCAAGCTATTACAGCTTATGAAATGCATTTTCGTTTCGGGCGTCATGGAATCTGTGATGAGACTGCAAGCTGTAAAAGTCCAAATCAAAGAACTAAAACACACGAAGAATGCAACATAAATCCGTTTTTATTATGTTTAAATGTTTTTAACAAGGCTTAGCGTGTTATGACTTTTTGTCGTGGTAGATTTTGCCGTAAACAATGTATGTATGCATGCATATGACCTTTTGGGTAGAAGAAAAGCCCGAAACTGGTAAAATTCTTACAATATAGTTGTGTACTCATATTAATAGGTCTTTATAATTTTAATGATATTATCCCTATCAATGATATAAATCAAACTAAAACTATCTGCTGATGAATCATTTTGCCACCATGTAAATAGGCTAGTTTTTGCGTCTAGTACTAGGTGTTTTTCACTAATATTGAGAATTCCTGAAACAATATATAAACAAGCTTGAAGACCAAATTTGTCTTGTCGCATTCAAGAACTGAAATTTTGCAACCAATATGTTATTCTGTCAACAGAGAGGTAGACATTTGGCCTACTACAACCTTCAACCCACTCAGAGACCAATCACATCTGATATTTGCAGACTATGAACCAAAACCCTTTTAAAATGTTTTCTATAAAGCGGTCATAATCATTTAAAATTCCGAGCTTCTTTAATAATGCAGTTTCTCGTTACCAGTCACACACATAATAATGTTTTATAAACGAGTTTTGAGAAAATAAGGCATTTAACACATTATAATAAAGGGTAACGTCTAGAGATAAAATTGCTACAGTACTGTGATTTACATACCATAATAAATATAGTAATACGTTATTCGTATGAGTGTTATAAATGATAGCTGGTCTAAATTTACTGTCAGCCAATCCATCGTCTCTGGTTCAGTGTCATCTGTAACAAAGCAGTACCGCCATTCTTCATTGCGCACTACACCATCCACTACGTTCGCCGGCGGAGAGTGAGCTTTGTCCCGTGCCGAACTTTGTGTCACTTTTTTCATAAATGCCATATTTCTACCTGATACGAAAAGAACAGAGACATAGTATACACAAACATATCATATGACAGGTGAAATCTACAATCTACCATAATTATTAATTGTTTTTAAAAGTAAACGCGTTTCCTTCTCGTAAAAGTGGAAACTTTTTTCAATAAATCACTAATGTCAATATGGCCCAGTATCGCTCACATGGGGACATCTGCAATAAAGACTTGATACAAATGTACTAAATACAAAGGTTTATCAATGCGCATTTTGACAAGTTGATTGAGAACAAAGTAAGACCTTAAGAGTATTTACAATATTGTTTATGGTTTGACCTGGTGGCCTAGAATATAACATAACATAACCCCGTTCAAACATGATCTAGACTGCCACCTGACAAACATTCCGACCAATTGTTATGCTGACTGGAAATAAATGTAGTATCAAGAGTGTTCAAAATGTTTTCTATGATCTTACTAGGTATTCTAATTTTTGACTGCTCATAACCAAATATAGAACTCGACCTAGTGATTGAAAGGCAAACATTTTGAAAGAGTTTTCCCTCCTTTATATATGGTGGAAACGCTCGGATGTCAGTTTGTCCTTTGCTATTAGTTTGCCTTAAAACGAAACAAGAACCCGGAACAAGAAGTTAATAACAGCAACCCCCTATATATAAGTAAATTACTGTTCCGAACTGATGTATAGAAAAAAGAACTTGAAAAACAAATCTCTTGATGAGCATCTTTCAAAAACTTCAAAACATAGTGCATTTGTTTTAAATAAATCGTTGAACTTCTATTGTTTAAACAGCTAACCTCCATTTATCCTAACGTCGCATAAGACAAGCTGTGTTTTTGTGCTTGCAAGCTGTATTCTGACTTGATTTCCTTCAAGAGGCTTGTCACATGACACATGAATTGTCTTGTCCTTTGGAATAAAGCTTTTATGTTGATAGCATAACTGTATGTCCGTTGGATAGTAAGTGGGATCCTTAGATTTGGTTCGTGGAACATATTCTACTGTAACTATAAATCTCCTGAAATATTCTATAAAGACATACAGATTGTAGCATTATAAAGTCAAAATGGTGTGTAATGGTGGGGATAGTTATTTCAAAACATCAGAAGTGACAACACCTCATATACATCTGGATTTTGGTCCCGATTGGCTATGTCAAAGCTGAACACTGTGTACTTAATACACATTAAACACTGAGTAGCACAATACTAAGTTCAATATGATAACTTGAAATTTCATATAATTATGTTTCTTTTGTCTTTTGCCACATTGAAAGGCAAGATTTTAAAATACTTCACCACATACAATTTGTAAATTTCATTTTGGCGTCTTAATTTAAATACCGTTTCTAGTGGTGGAATAGAGGGCATCAGGAAATATATGTACATCGTGCATGCGATGTATATACAACCTTATTATTGTTTTGATAGTTGTGTACATTACAAAGCTTTCAACATAGTATACTGTACTGCTACTGTCAGTTTATTGTATCACAGCATACACATGTAATCACTCTTTAACAAGCGTCCTCACAAATGTCGTTAGTTTCGCCTCTATGATACAAAATTATTTAGCTGTCTCGGTGCCAAAGCAATGCATTTTAAGACAGATAAAAATGTTGTATGTAATATTGCCTTAAGTACAGTACCACAGTTAAAATAGTAGATATTTGTAGTGAATTATTAATTGATCCAATGTTGAGGGGGTTTATGCTTTAATATTTCACGTCACTACATGTAAAAACAAGTGTAACTGCATGCCATTGTTTCAAATGCCGAAATTTGAACATCAAAGTCCGTTAAACCTGAAGTTGAAAATTGGATAACACACAAAAGTAGAGAAGTATAAAGCACCGAGCGACAAAATTGACAAAATTGACAAAACTAAAAGCATGAAGCCGAAGTTGTTTTGCAATGGGTTTTTGCTAATATTATTGCTTTTTCGAAATGTCAAATGTGGGAATATCGGGTAAACATTTCTATTTCGACTATTTTTTTACATTAAAACTTAACAGCGCGAAAACCAAAGTAGAAGCAAAGTGATCACAGTTTCTATATATAAGTGAAATAAAACTGCATTAATTAATGATCATGTTTTCGTAAAATTCACTTAGTACTTAACTTACAAAACTGCACATAAGTAAACGTTAACATCGTGTACTTGCAATTATTTTTTAAACCGTATAACAACGATTGGCGTCCTAAGTATTATATGCTTACTCAGTGCCTCATCTGTAGTGATAAACTGCATACTCCAGATTGTTTCATTTCGTGGTAACCAAACTCGCCACCAAGGGTTTATCGTTCTTGGTCTTGTTGCTATATCTGTTTCACTACAAGTTTCCAAGTTGCCGTCATTGGCTCTTCCAGGCGAAAGGTTTTGTGGAAAGTTGTCCAATTGATATGCCATTTTACCCTCCGCTAAATCCCCTACACAATAATACTATTTATGAAGAACATCATCATCATTATCATAATCATTATTTTCACTATTTTTATTATTATAAATTCTTTATTTATATACATTTGTATTTAATATTACAGTGATCTATCTTACCACCCATTACCTTTGTGGTTTCCGATATCGAATTAATATCGCTAAAGTTATAATGCAAGAAACATTTTCTTAACTCTTGTAACTAACTTGATATTTTTGGGAAGATTGGCTTTTGATTTATTTAGACCCTTTCAGCCAGGTATTTCTCCGGCAGTTCCCACAGGTCGATGGTTTTTGCCTAACAGTAAATTACTTGTTGAATTTTTAAAATAGATTCGAAAGCCCGCTTTGTAGACTGGTAAATCAAGCATGGTTAAATTTCAAATTGAACACCAATAGTAACCATGACAGGGAATAATGAAGGACTGAGATACATGTAACATTCGAACAATCGCCAGTTTGAATTTGTTTATGTCTGTCTGTCTCAGACTTTTGTTAGTAAAATCTGCTCGGACTTAAGAAATGGCTAAATCATTGTTTTGTATCCGAGTTCATGACTTTTGAGTAAAATATGTTCTAGATCTTGTTTGCAAATATATAAATGATATAGTTAATAAATGATACATTTTGCAACTACTTACTGAACTGACATCCTGGCCCAAACCAAGTTCTATCACAGCCCAGCTGGGTACATTCTCCTGTATCGCTATCACATGCTCTTCCACCTTTACAATGACACATGTAATCACAGCTCGGCCCGAATGTATATATCCCGTCAGAATTTACACCACATCCTCCGGCTGGGCAAAAATGGATAACATGGTCAGTATCTTGGCTGTATATACTAGTAGGTGTAGGCCGTATCAGCTTACCAAAGACCTAATGGAAGGTGACTTTTGAGCAGTGGCAAAACTAAGTCACCACTTTATATGTAACAGAGGAAATAAACGATTTTGGATGAAAGTTGTAGTTCCCAGCACGAAATATAAAGATATGATAATAATTATGACTTTATATCAATGCACACATAGTTTTTACATGTTTCAAACTATTGTTCGTCAGTCTTTATAAATGTAATATTTATTTCGCATATATTGTTTTAATTTTAAAAGCTATTTTAACAGTCATAAACAATGTATCATTGTTTGCATACTGTATCTAAAACTTCCGGATATTGTCTTTCTAATTGAGAAACGGTGTGGAGAAATAAAGAATAACTGTAACAGATGAACATACTAAATAGTCAATTACAGGGGAGCGGTGGTGTAGAGGTTAGCATGTCTGCCGCCCATTCCGGAGGTTACGGGTTCGAGCCCTACTGGGGTTACGACCGTACCTCTTCGTATGACACCAGTACTGTTTTTTTTCAGGAAGCGGACTCGATAGTGACTTGATTAGCTACAAGCTTTCTTTACAATCGAGATAAAATAAATTGGTCTAAACTAAACTAGTCAGTGTCTTTTTAGCTCCTGTGACTCTGAAGGCATTTGAGATGTATTCATACAAAATATAGACACGACTGAGTGTTAATACACTGGTTACATGGTCGAAAGTTTACACTGTGGACTACGAAACTTTTCTAGATAATATCAGTATCTTTAAAAGTAACTCGTTACCTTTGTACGAGGTTTGCCGGGAATTTAATTCAACCATTTTCACTCACTTCTTATTAATGTTACAATAAACGAAAGGAAGAAAGAGAAATATACTGACGGATTTTAAAAACGCATCACTTATTTATTCAAATATTTTCCTACATCAAGACAGCAAAAAAAAAAAACCGCCCCGGTTATGTAACATTTTAACCAATAACTCGTCATTGCCAACGGAATTTCGTGCAATCAGTTCACATGGTTTCCGGCACGGCGTGTACGTGCAACAAATAAAATAATGTTATAACGCCAGCCAAGGTCTCTGGGTGTGTTTAAATTTTCATTTTAGACAGCCATATAGACACACTTACTTTTACCATAGGAATTGATTTTTTCCATTAATTATTTAAATAATGCCAAGACTTAGACAAGATTTGTGTAACCAAATTGTTGGTTTATTGCAAGTAGGCATCAGTCAAAGGGAGTGTGCGAGGCGTTTTCATGTACACCAATCGACAATTTATCGCCTTCATCAGCGTTTCTTGGGTACGGGTAGTGTTGCTGATCGTCCGAGACCAGGTCAACCTCGTGTAACTACCCGACGCACGTCAGCGTCATCTCAGAAATCGTTTCACAACTGTTACAGCAGTTTCCACGGCGAATTTGATACCAGGACGCCGCCGTAGGAATATCCATGCAAGGACAGTGATAAGATGATTGAGAGATTATGGAATCCGCTGCACACGACCGTAACATGAACGTTACCACGATGTTTGTGTTTTAGAGCGTGATAGGTTTGGGGGAGGCAGTATAATGGTTTAGGGTGCCATTAATCATGATTTTCGTTCAGACATTGTTCTGATTCAAGGTAATTTGACCGCACAACGTTACATTAATGAAGTGCTTGCGCCTGTGCTCGTTCCACTGCTTCAACGTCAGGGCAACAACCGTCAGCTGACGTTCAAACAGGACAATGCACGCCCTCACAGTGCCCGTCTCTCCCGGAATTACTTGTTGAACCAGAGAATTGACGTTCTCGAGTGTCCTGCGGTGTCTAAATCCTGATATTAGACTGCATGAGAGCACATGTGGGATGAGCTCGGACGGAGACTTCGACGACGTCCACAGCAACCACAGAACGTCCGCGAGCTTTGGTTAGCACTGGAACAGGAATGGCAGAACATCCCTATGCCAACCATCCAACGCTTTGTGAGATCGATGCAACGGCGTCTACAGGCTGTAATCTCGAATAATGGGGGCCACAACCGCTACTGTTTTCTGAAAACGTTAAATCCTGACATTGCCTTTCTTTGACTGGCTCTACCACCGTCCAAGAAAGATCGATTTTGTTCTGAATACCAATAAAATGTTAAGAGATACTTTAAATTTGTTCTGATATATTATAATGATCAAATCTCATACTACGGTGTATATATTAAGGAGGTTATATCAGTGATGCGTTTCTAAAGTCTGTTAAACTTAGTATATAACTATAAATGATCTCAAACATATCTAAAACTAAAAAAAAACACTGAATAAACATTTTAAGTTTATTAAACAATTTTTGGAACAATAACATGTTTAGCTTGCAAACTTTTGCACGTTTGGTTAAAGTCCCTGAACCACATTGACAAGTAGCTCGTATTTTATCAAGAAATATGTGTTACCGGTGGAAATGACCTGTATTTGTACCAACAACATAACTTTACTTTTTAAATCGATTTACATGTTAGAAATATAGAGCGGTATTTTTTCTATGATATTACAAAAAGTAAAAAAAAATTCCTGGCAACTCGTTTATGTGAAAAAGCGACTTGAATACATAAGAAATGAATATGTCAACATTGTTTTAGAGTGAATAGAACATGGTTCTATCATTATCCTATCAGTATATTTATTTTATATTATCAGTAAATTCAAAAAGATGCTTGGGCTTTAAGTGATAAAGTCGTATAAACCTACTGTTACTTGTTTAATACCAATTAATATAAATGATTCATTAAGGTAACTTCAAACCTTACGTCTGAATTTGTCGACATTCTAAGAAAACTGTCATATTTGGCTATGTAATCTATGTTAAATCAATTGGCCATCGGACCGTGTCGTTAGTTTAAGCAGTCAAGAATATTGATGTTAGTGACAAGCGGGCCACTGTGCAGGAGATTGGATATTTGTGATAAAACTTGGTATAGGTATCGGACAGTGAATTGAACATTATCAGAAATGTTTCACACGAAGAAATTCATCACTATGTGGATTCCGTAAAAATAAAAGTGGTATACAGCGCGCAACGCTAGCAAAAGTCAGTCTGAACTCGTTAACGCTCCCCGCCTTGCCGTTACATGTTAACTGCTTTTGTACGTATCTTAAAAGTTTTTGTATAAATTGAACGAAATTGCAAGGCTAGTCAGCGATAAATTGAACATCTAAATTGTGTGATTTGTTTTATCTTGCTACAGCAGCCTACGCCAGCTATTATGATTCCATGAAATGAAACAACTGGAATATTCACATTACCACCCAAAAATACCTTAACCGGAATACCGTGCATTTAAAATGCATAAACCAAAACAAATTATGTTTTGCCTGTCAACATATCAAATTTAAATTATTCCCGCAAAACATTATTTGAATAGTTTGTGTAGGGCAACTGGTGAAAACCCGAGACTTCTTTTCATACCTTTCTACATTTGCCTTGTCGGTCATTAAACATTCATGACGCTGTGCATACAAGCACTGAGACGACTGATTCGGCGACTGGTTCTAAATAGTGTTCAATGTACCATAAAAAACTCGTAATAATATGCTTTCAAAAGCAAATGGACAAATATTTTATGAATTCATACTGTCACTTACAATTCCATCAGGAGACATGTTTCTCGAGTTTAAACAAGTTCGATCAAAATGGCGGAGAAAGACACTATTTGTTGATGTTATTGTTGTTGTTACCAAGGACGGAAATTCATGTCATTCGATTCGTTCGAATTGTTAACACGTCCGTTCATACGCCGTTTGTAATTAACGAAATCGACACATCTGCTTAAACAAGAGAAAAAAAGTTATTTAAGTGACAAATTAGTCGGTAGTAGTCATGCTTGGATTTTGTGTCGTATTTGACCCGTGTTTGGACCAAACAGTAAAATAATCTTCTTGCGTTTTTTTGAATTTTTATGTAAAATACTTCCGATTCCCTGTTAATGTTGTTGTTTTCTGTAATTCAGTAGTTGTTTTTGTGATTCAATGTTGTTCGTTTCTGTAATTCAATTACATTATTTTCTGTAAATCAGTATTGTTATTTTCTGTAATTCAATGCTATTTTTTTGTAATTGGCATTTCGATTCAATCTTGTTCTTTTCTGTAATTCAATCCTGATCTTTTCTGAAATTGAGAATTGTTACTTTCTGTAATTCTTTCTATCATCCTTATAGCTTTAATGTTGTTAGGTTTAAAAAGTCACAGCTATTTTGTGGCCGTAAGTTTCTTTTTCAATGAATGAATTTTTTTTTTAAATTATTGCATTCGACTTTCTCTTCATATATTGAATGTATCAATACACTAAGAGAAATGCTATAGCAGCGGAGCTTGCAAAATGTTTATGTGGAGATATTAAACCTTTTATTTGCCGTTTCTTTATTACCCCGTTTGAGACAGAGACGTATTAAAACAGCATGTTTTACAAATCTCTTTTTATGAGACAAGCTTAAAAACAAAGACTAATTGGATCTTTTCAACTTTGGAGAAAGTGATCGATAACAGTAGCCTATCAATTGCCATTACCTCTGCTGCCTTTGCTGTTCAGTGAGTTAATTTTCACTGACCATTTTGTTCAGCAAAATCCATTAAGCTGGGTAAAAGTTAAAGGACGCGCGCTTGATAATTTTGCATTTCGGCACTTCAACCCTTTTGATGAATATGAATGAGATATGGCACGGCCGATAAGTATGCTTGGCTAAATAATGGCCCGACGGTCTGACCATCAACGACGGCATTGTTTTATAGAATATCGACAGTAAATTTCTTGAATATAAAGGTTGTATTATGCGTACATGCACCTGCTTCTATCTTTGTACTGACATCCTCGGTCTCCCTTTACTGTATGCCACATGCCGCTTGAACCTAATGTAAATCTGCATTGCCGCACGTGATTTCAAAGAATGTTGCTAATCCATGATAATTGTCTTAAAACTGTTTGCCAATCGTAAAGGCGACTTGCATTTGATCTAACTAACATCCAAGTTCAATTCGAGGAAGGCTGATAACTTTTACAAAGGATGGACACGGCTAGAAAAATTGAGACGGGACAAAAACAGCTTTTCTTTCGAAAAAAGACTTCATTTTGTTTTAATGTAACTTCCGGAACGCTGTGCGATTACACTTTAAAGTTGTGCACATCCCTTTTAGCCTTTCTGAAGCAATACTATAACAAAATGGTTATTAGTTTGCAATAAAAACATGTACCGTAACTCGCCTGTTGTTTCACGCCATCGCCGTCATTTATGAAATTATGAAGTAATACAAATGTATTTACTTTTTGACAATCTTTTGCAAAAAAGTTACTTCGATGACTTATCAATTTTATTTGATAATTTGAATCGTCTACTGTATGGTATCAATATGTAAAAAAATCGGATGGGGTCACCGGACAAAATTCCGTGTAAAATGGTAAATATGTCCAGAGGTTGCTGACAAAATACGACGTTCTTTAAGTCCGAAATTTTACATTAAACTGCCTTTTGCCAACAATTGTTTATTCCTTTAAATTATCATGCAAATATGCTTACTTATACTCGTTACATAAAAATGTTGGAATTGAAATCGGTGAAATAAAGTGGTTTCCTGTTTCAAAGCAGTAAAAATATATTTTTTTCCGTTTTTGCCGAACTACTTTTAACCACATTCTAAACAAAAGTTCCAATAATATTTCCACCCAGGTCTCCAGCTCGTCCTCCATACAAAAGTATCATACACATGATTGACAGTGGGATTAATTACGTTAAAAATTAGCTTTATCAATTATCACCTATGAGAACAATTTCCCTCATTTATCGGTGATAGAACATTAAATAAAATTGAAAAATGGCTATAAAATTTTTATTTTTGAAATAAACATAGGGTGTGCATTCATTTTCTTGGTTAGACATTTTATATCCATCTATAGCAATTTTGAAAAAAATTGAGAAAAAGGATTTTCAGTTTTTTCACCACCATCCAATTTTCACAGTAATTTCTAAAAAAAAAAATATCAAACAGGGAAGCCACGTACCAAAACGCAGCCTCCCAAAACGAGCCCCACAGCACCCAGAGTGCACACCACCAACACACACACACACACACACACACACACACACACACACAAACACACACACAATCTGACACACACATATACACACCAACACACCTAGCATACAAAGCAAACACACGAGGACAAAAGAACAATTAAAAAGAACACAGTGGGGCACCGCCTTGGAACGGTCAGTGGCAAAAACACCACTGGGGAGCTTAAACCGGTTTTGGTGCGCAGCCAACCTCACTCTTACCCCCACCAGTTCCAAAGTCACAGGACAGGTAAAAAAAGTAATCCCTGCTAGGTGAATCTCTAACACACGCAATGGAAACAAAAGGCATGGTATGTAAAACACAAAAAGCTCGTGTATAAATAAAAAAAGCAAACCTTGAGAACCAAAAAAGTATGTACTCAAGCCTTTGCAGAAGGCAGAGCACCAAGAGAAACACCCTTAAGGGCCCGACGAAACAGGCCAGAGGACAGAAATCAAAACAGTTTCACCCAGTGGGTTTAAAACGCCCATCACAGAGTCCTCCCCCTCTTCTTAATACTTGTATGATCATGGTCTGAAACCTATAAGTCACTTATAAAAAGTGGAAAACTACCTCTACAATCGCTCATTATTCAGAAATGCTTTAAATTGTGACAAATTGTGCACTTAGGTCAGCCCTGGACTGAGCATTTTTAATGAATGAACAGCCGATTGATTATTACGCCACGATTCATGGTGTGACGAAGTGCAGACTTATTTATTAAAAAAAATCAATTTAGGCCTATATCTAATGAATTAATGTTTCATTTTCGCATCATGATAAAGCTTGAAAGACTTCTTAAATACTTTTACCTTAAATAATCAAAATATTTTGAACTACTTTTGTTGCGTTTTCAGTAATGATGGTGTAATCATTCTGGGGTTCTCCGTGGGGAATAAGAAATACTATAATTCCAAATTTTACTGAATATTTTGCCAAAAAACATAAAAAAAAAAGAAAATGGTTGTTTCAGTGAAATATCAACTTTATTTCACTCGTGAATACCAAACAAAGACATTTTCACTGTGGCTACGCCACTCGTGAAAATATCATTGTTTGGTGTTCACTTGTGAATAAAATTGATATTTCACTGAAACAAACAAATATCCTCTATAACTTTAGAGATACGAATGTTCTAGCATCCGTGGGAAATTGGTAGACCGCTAGAATGACGTCGTGACGTCAACGTCTTGTGCACGTATTCCTTTCAAATATCATCTCGTTAAAAGTAGATGAATCATAGATTGCATATGACAAATGTGACAGTTTTATGAGGAGGTCGACACATTCAAAAAGTTTCGTAAATAAAACAGTAAATTGAATTTCGTTTTAAGCCTTTCGAGCTTTTGGAGTCAGGTTTGCGTGGAAGTTCTATCAGTACTATCAGGGTATGTCTACGCTTGTTTCTTATGAAAAAAAACCTTCAAAGGTTCAAATAATATAAACGGGTATTTGTGCCATTTGGCGTTTTCGACCGACTAGGCATGCCAGCAAGACGGGTGTAACTTTCTTTTATAGCGTCGAACATGCCGATTTAAAGCTTACGCTACACGTCAGCAGTATCTTATTACCAAACTGTCCTAAAACAACTTAAGAACAATCTGGGATGATCCTTTTCAAAGATTTCGATACATGCTCAAGTTCAAACGTGTAAAATGTTACATAAGCGAGAAATACGCTTGTACCAATTTTGAATATGCCAGTAACAATATAAATGTGCATTCGGCCGTAAAACATGCCATCTACCTTCTGTTTAGCTTTTGCTGATATATCCAATTAATCCATAATTTAACATAGAACAAGGTAGATATTTTATAAACAGTATACAATGACTCGTTTGAAAAATTAGGAGACTACGCTTGCTTAAAAAATTAAATTCACTTCTATAATTATAGTAAATGTTTAGTCCAAATAAATGTCATAATAGCCTTTAATCCATTAACAAAGTGAACACATTCGGCCTTCGGCCTTGGGCCAATACAACCAACCTTGGACAAATGACAAGGCCAGTATGAAATCACTTGATTAATGATAATTGTATTATTTAACTTTACAATATTGGCTAAAAAACATCAAGAATATAAATGTTCTTGTAACAATAACAATTTTATTTGTATTTAACTTAGTAAAATAAGAAATCAGCAGAAGTTTAAAAAAGTCTGCATATCAACTAAAACAAAATGGCGTCGTTTAAAAATCTAACGGAAGTGACTTCTCCGTATTGGCCCTCTCTTTTAAACTAATCAGAATGCTTGAATTCCATATTGGCCCTGTTTTCTCGTATTGGCCCTGCTTTTCTCATATTGGCTCAGTTATGCTTTGTATTAGCTCTACCTGTTTCATATCGTGTGTGCAATTGATCTAATACAGTCTGTAATATTGTAAAGTTGAATAATAATACACAAAATGGCGTTTGAATTCTGTATCGATTAAATTTTAGTTTAGTATTTAAACGATATAGTTTTTGGAATGTACGTTGATGATTGCAATTCCTTATATGAAATTTGAGTTTGAATTTTTTATGAACTTAACTTAGTTGATATATTGTACACGGAAAGGCGAACTGATGAAATTGATGAAACCTCTTTATTATGTGATCTTCTGAACACAATCCAGATTTTGATGAAGACATTGATGATACAAATGATATTGATAGAAATAATTGCTGTTGACGATGTTGATGATGAAGATTTCGTTCAAATGAGTCATATTGATGTACTTATACATATATCAAACTCTGAGAACACACTGTATCGGCAAAACGCACTGGCTCCAATTTAACGATAATGCTCCGACTAACGTAACGAACCGGCTCCGATAAAAAATGGCTGATTTAGTAAACAAAACCCAAGTCAGTATAACAGATTCGTGTATTTTATATGGTAAATCGCAACTTCTGAAGAAACGAATACTCTTACGGAATGCTCACTTCTTTCCTGCATGGCCGTAGCTAGTCGGCTGTTTCAGACATCGATGCGTGTGAAAGTAATGCAAGTTGAATGCAGAGGATTCAACGGTAAAAAGTGCAAAACACACCCAAAATGCATGGATTTTGCTCAAAATTATCGAAGTTAAGGTGTTTAGCATAAAAGATTTGCATTGGCATGTAACTTTGGGTCAAATGTCGTAAGCATGTACCAACACTTTACCGATCTGCTATTTTTATAGGCAAAACTTACCCATTTAAAAATACAACGATTCAGGCTCCAATTGACGATACAACGAAAATGTTCCAATTCGTGTTTCACGGATCATTTTCAAAGACGTTTTTTTAACAATTACAAACATAAGAGAATCTCTTATCGGACAAAATGTTAAGTTTTATGTTTTATGAAAAAATGCGAGCCAGAACTTTTACGTCTTGCACAGTATACATATTCACAACTTACATTTGTCTGTTAAATAAATGTGAATACATAACAATTAAATTTTCAGAAAAAAAATAAGCTGGAATTAGTTGAATAAACTTTCAAAATGAACGATGTCTTGAAAACCAAGTCAGTTTGTGTTCTCTTTTCGAGCAAATTCTTTGAATAGAAAAGAGTAGTAGACGCTGAAAGCCCAAAGCACAAAGTTACTGACGCGAAAACGGATTTAACTCTTTTACACGTAAATTCTAAAATCGTCTTTATCACTACGTTCTGGTGAAACTAACATGATTTTGGGTGCACTTGATTATTCCAGAAAACATAGGGCCGATATTTGGTCCAATGCGCTTCCTGTATCTGGTACTTGCCATGCTTAACTAGGAAAATGATATAATGTACCTCTTAAAAAATGGTTCAAAAATTCACAGCATTCGAGTATTTCGTTTTTAAATGTACTGAGTATATATTAGCCTCATAATAATTTATTGTATATAAATTCAAGGGAAAATTATCAGTTTGTATTCATGTATTAATGTTTAGCAGGGAAGTAAACAGATACATGTGAGATGAAAGTGTAAATAATTATTCGCATAAAAAAGCTGAATATCAAGTACATTGTAATATGCAAGATGCACATGTTGTAGAACATTCATATAGTTATTACCTTTTAATAGACTGTAGGGGTTTCAAGTGCTTCATCAATGTTTTGTAACCAAACTAAATAGTACATGTAATTGAATGGGAATAGTCTTAAGATTTTGAGTAATTAAATACATACATTGGCTCACACTGAACTATTTTTTTGCCAAGTTTCAAACACATCTTTACCTCTTTGCAAACTGAATGCATTTATTTCATCAACTTATTTGTAACCAAAACAATACAACAGTTAATACAATAGGTACAAAATATCATGGTCGTTTGAGATTGTGATAAAATACATATATTGGCTCACACTGAACCATTACCTTTATCTTTATTTTATGTAAAATAACACAATTTTCAAACACATCTTTACTGCTTTGCTAACTGAATGTATTTTATTTTTATGAACTTAATTTTACTTTGCTGATTAATAGAGTAATTGCGAATGAAGAATTGAACATAGATTGAAAAGATAGTACTAAGTACTTAAAACAACACAAAAATAGATGATTTTCTTTATCTTTGCTTCTTGGCATGTGTGTGATTTCCGGACAGAAACTGAAACTGACTTCCGTAATGTAAGTATCTGATACTTACAGGAAGCAATATTTTCAAAAAATAAGAAAATTAATTCAAATTTACTTTTGTCTAAAGATTATTTATACTTTGTTTAGATCATTTAGAAGCATTTTAAAATGTAACTGGACAAAACAAAAAGTTTTTCTTGTGCTTGGTATGCATTATCGCACCTTTTCATGATTTGTGGCATTAACAAACACACAAGACTAAATAGATCGTAAAATGTAAAATGGTCACAACCACGCAACGAGTTCCGTACGTCAGGTAAGTTTTCAGTCGAAGTTTTGCACGTACAGACATCGTTGACTCTTGCGAGCATCGTTGAGGACTCGGGGACTCAATGAAAATGTTTAACCGAGCTCCCGAGTTCTCGCCGAGCTGATAGAACTTTTTGAAGTCGGGAGCAGTTCGCAAGGCCCGCAAACGGGCATCGCAAAGCTTTCGGTAGAGCTCGTATGTGCATCCAACAACATCCTGGTGGATTTGGGACTTTCCATACTAATACCCTGGTCATATTAACGCTACGAATAGATTTTCAGTCGAAAGTTTGCAAAATCGCACGAAGTCCATACGGACGACGGTTGACGGTTAATGCGAGCATCGTACGTATTGTTTGAAATCGTAGAGGAAACGAAGACTCGAGCTCGTAGACATTTTCGAAGTCGGGAGCAGCTCGCAAGGGCCCCATACGGGCTCCGCAAAACGATGTTCGTACGATACTACGGACACGGGGAGGGGAACTTACGATGTCCACATGAGGCCTGCAGGGCGTCACATTCCCTATACGGGCTCCGCACGACATACTTCACAATTCTACTCTAGCTAAAAATTAGAAATTGACAAATATCGCCTAACTAGTTTATTCTTGTCGTGCTGACACCGTGCGGACAGCGTGTGGGTGCAGTACAGGTGCAGTACGAACACGCGTGCATCGCACGAGGTACATTCGAGATCCTTTCTAGCTCCGCACGACTTGTCTGCGACGTCCGTACGGATATCCTACAATTGCGTTTTCCAAAAGATCGTACGGGTCCCCTAAGCATTTGAGCCGAAGCTTATATTGTACGGAGACCGTACGGATTTAAAAAATTTGGTTTTGTTTGTTTGTAGATGTGTGTTTTTGGGTCCACCAACGTCGTTCGAGGTATAAAGCGATACGACCCTTATAAAAATTGGTGGAATCGTACGCTTTTATATATCGTAGGACATCGTTAGGATATGTGACCAAGGCATTAACTAGGAAAAAGATATAATGTACCTTTTTAAAAAATGGTGCAAAAAGTGTTTCATTTTTAACTATACTTAAGTTAGTATATATTCAATTAATAATAATGTTAAATCACCATAAATTTGCGGGCAAATATATCAGCTTGTATTCATGTTTTGATATTTAACAGGCAGGAAACAGATACGTGTGAGATGAAAGTGTACAATAAAACTTTGCAAAAACACTTATTATCAAGAGATATGCAAGATGAACATGTTCTAGAACAATTACTATATAATTATTGGTTTGTATAGACTGTATCAATTTCAGCAAAGTTTTGTAACCAACCTAAAACAACATTTAAATGGATATGGTATTCGCTTTTGAATATTTACCTGTGATAAGATAAATACGTTGGCTCACACTGACAGAACTATTATTTTGCCCAGTTTCATTTCCAAATTGAATGCATTTATTTTCATAAACTTAATTGTACTTTTCATATTAATACAGGCATTTGTAAATGAAGGACTTGAATATATTAAGAGAGTGATAAGTACTTAAAGCAACATTGATACAGCTGACTGTTATCCTTTATTCTTCTTTCATTTTTGTTTCTGTGATTTCCGAACAGAAACTAAAACTGACTTCGGTAATGTAAGTATCTGATACTTATAGGGAACAATATTTTCAAAATTTGAGAATAAAAACCTTAAATCATTAAACAAATTTCTGTGTTTGGATTGTATATACTAGTATTCTATGCCAATGCGGTGAAAAGGGAAAGTGAACTGAATAGTACAAATTGTAGATTATAATTCAACTCTATAGATGATCAGTGTTATCAAGTTCTAACTTGCTTACAAAAGCACCGATTTGTTTAGATGGGATGATCTAGAAATTGTCATTCGAGTAAAAGCAAAGTTTTGGCAATCCGCATCAATACGATAACGTTCTTCAGTACTCCGGTAGCTTCCTTAGAAATATTTTCGAAACAACTCCAATTTTAATGGCCTGTGCGGTCATTTCGTACTGACTTTGAATTTTAACCTCTATTTTTTTAGTGAAAGAATCAGCTTAATCATACAATATTGAAGTCAAGCTAAACTGTATGTTCATGTACAATGGAAATTTACAACACCGCTAAATCTTAAATATGCGTGTAGTTATGAATCTGTTGTTTTTTTTCCGAATCAGTTAAACTCATTATTTTTTTTTTCAAAAATTGCAGATAAAAACATTATTAGTTGCATGTAACTGAGATGTTTAAAATCTCAGATATACACGAGAGTATTATTATATTATTTAAGAGAAATATATGTCATTACCTAAATTCTGTATATAGCCAACGCGTATGGTTAATAAAACACAAAGCAAATAATTCATCCAGATACGCATTGTTACTGTTGTTTGTTTGACTTACATCAACTAAGTGTTTAATATTATGAAAGGGGAAGTGGTATCTACTGTTTTGATGACTAATCAGTGCCGACCTTCGCATATATTTTTAACTGATAATGACTTAAGACCATTTTTTCCACTTCACAATGGAGTGTAAAACATCGTCTTCATGTAATTCGACTGCTCGTATACGAATGTTGTAGAACTTTATGGTTATACTGCTAGTTAGACCTTAATAAGCAACATATACAAATGTAGAACTTCTGTATGAAATTGCTATTCAACCATTAATTGTACAACAACAACTTTGCATGGATTTATGTTAAACGGTACTGTAAAATATTTTTAAAACTGATCTTACCGATGTTAGCTGGAATTGATAGTTTAAACTTAGAGGTTAAAGCTGCTCGCTCTCAGTTGCCGTTGAAAAAAATAAATTTTTAAAAAATGACACACTAATACATGATTGTAAAACTGAAGGCTTTAATCAACAAAAGAAGTAAAAATCTAGGTAGAAATTTGCAAAAATCGAATGAAAATGCTGCACTATACGTCTTTATTGGATTATTTCAAATCTGCAGATAAACTTTACAGGAATACATACTGGAACCTTTTTATATGACTATATGTTCTAAAATATGTTATTTTCATACAGTTTGAAGAACTTTATTTTTTTTACCAAAATCTGAGAGATGACTGAATAGTACCAAGTGTAGATCTTAATTCAACTCTATAGATTACAAATGTATCAGTGTTATCAAATTCTGCCGTTGAATTTTTTTTTTAAATGACATACTAATGCATAAATATAAAACTAAAGGCTATAATCAACAGTAGAAGTAAAAGTCTAGGTAGGAATTTGCAAAAAACGATTGAAAATGCTAGTTTAACGACACCGCTATACTATATGTTTCTTTCGGAATTTCAAAAGCGTTTGTAACGCTTTATTATTGAAGCGTATTATTTCAAACCTACAGATATACGTGACAGGAATTTATACTGGAACCTTTTTATATGACTATGTATTGTAAAATATGTTATTTTCATACATTTTGAAGAACTTTATTTTTTACCAGCATCTGAGAGCGATCAGCTTTAAGTACATTGTAGTAAAACTTGCAAATACTTTTGATGTAATTTGACAACAGTTTTAGGGAGTGGACCTGTAAAGCAGCGAAGATATTTCTTCTTTGGGACGGAAGAATGTAATTAAATCAATTCTCCATTTATTATAACGTTGTTAGCATGTATTAGAATGTTTTTGCCATGATTAAATTTGAAAACTTAGAACTTAGTTTAATCGAATTTATTTAAGTTCGATTACGAAGAAAGCTCTGTAGCTTTTTTAATCGCTCTCGAACACTTATTCCAGATGTCATCACCCTCGCGAGAAAAAGACAGCGAGGTTTCATCACTGCTTACTGGCCTCGGTTGCTCAGTGGTAAGAGCGTTCGCCCCCTAAACGGGAGGTCCCGAGATCGAATCCCAGCCAGAGTTCGAGGTGTGTCCTCGGGCAAAGACACTGATGCCACACGTGCCTCAGTCGACCCAGCTGTAAATGGATATTATTGATGAAAACTTAGAACTTGTTACTACATGTACATGTAGTATTCTCTTCCTTTCCGCATCAGTAGTACATTAAGAAAGTATAATTTCAATGTCTTGCAAATAAACGTAGTATTCAGATACAAAGAAACTATTTTTTATGCCATATATTACATGACAAGAAAATACTTAAAAATCGAACCCCTGATAAGCAATTTTAAAACAAAATCCCGGCTTAGCATTTTATTTCTCGAGCCGTATCACAAGGCACGGGGTGAAAACTAAACAAAAACTATAAAAGACTGTACTCTGGTAAATATAGACATATCAATTTACTACGCGAAAACGCTTGATATAATATATGACTTATCATAGAATGTACAAATCTTAAACTATGACTTTTTTCTGACACGTAGTCACATGTAAGTTCAAAAAACTAACAGTCGCCATATTGAGCACTGATTAAAAGCTACTCCCGGCCATCAAAGAAAAAATATATGTAACGGAGTACGTGGACGCTTTGTCAAAATTTGCATGTGCATACTATTTTTCAAGGGTTGTTGTACAAACATTTGGCAAACACTGGATAAACTCGCTGCCGATGACATGGCCCGCCTTTTATCATTTGAGATTTTGGTGTTAACCTACAAAGCTTGGATAAAGTTGTTGCAAGTATCTACGGCTAATAAAACAATCCTCAGTCAGTATTGTAACAATCCAATGTGAAATCCTTTGTTAACATAAATAAAAATGTTCTCTATACGCATAAGACAGCTATTACGAAAACACCAATTATCAAAGTACGAAAATACCAATCATCCATTAATAATAAAAGCAAAAGCAGAAAAATTTGAAAAATTATTCCCCCCCCCTAATAATCGCCCCCCATTCTCACCACCAACCAGACTCACATTATTAAGAGTGACTCCTCCAACTACGCAACATCGGAACTGGATCATAAGAAACGCACAATCTCGAATAAGCTTGAATGCATAGAACAAACCAAATGAGGCAGTCATAAGTTAGCTAAAGAGCTGGTTGGTTAGTTCAGTTACACAAAATGTTTGAAACTAGGGCTAAAACAATTATGTAAATTAACCTTACTTGTTCCCGACAACAGTCGGGACGCTGCCTTTTTAATTTGAAGCGCAACACAAGGGAACTGTAAAAACCATTTACTACTACCTTTGCAACCAGGGATCGAACCGCAGTTCCGGGCACATGAATCTAAAGTATAAGTAATTTTTGTCATCAGTTACGAGGGACTTATACGTGTGTAACGTTATATATCCTGCCCAATAACATGCCTCATAAAGCCTGACCTGAAACTTGTTGTTGCTAAAAGAACGTTGTAACTCCGACGGTAATGATACCCGTAATCTAGACATTGATTCCATATGACCCAAATTCATAAATTTCATATAAACAAACATTTTGAAAGACAGAAAACATCTGTTGCAATTCGTAAACATTACATCAATAAATTTTTTTATTTTTCTATTATGAAACGATCATTCATTATAATACTTTTAAGTTGATTAATCATTTCTAAAAAAATTCAGGTTAAAATATGCAAGTTTCCATCAGACCTTTTCCATGATGACGTTTTTTTTTTATACAATACCTCTTATCCATAAACCGAAATTTGCTATTTAAGTCACTTTGCATGTATTGACTTTGTGACTGAGTTTTCTGTCATTCATGGCCCAAATTATAACTGGTTTTGTACTTACAGAGAAGAGCATTCATGGCCCAAAATTATACGAGTTCCTCGTAACTGGTTGTGTATTTACAGAGAAGAGCATGCTTGCTAGTTTTGTCATGATTTTGTAAACTATTTGCCGCTATCGTTTTTACAACATACATGTGTGACGGACGGATAACGGACGATAATCAAACGCATAAGCTCACTTGAAAGAAACACACTTTGATAGAAATTAGAATGTGCATATTATGTTCTTTCACCACAGGCTATAAAGTACTGGAAATGCAACATCCTGTTTGAAGTTTCGCAATAATTATGAAAAGAAGATTAGAATCAACTAAAACATTTACGCACCTATTTCCTTTCCTGAATTATTCATTTGACGCTTCTAGTTTACATGTGCTTCCTGCCACGGTTTTAACGGTACTGATATTCAAAGATCTGTTTAGATAAATAGACATTGATTTTGGGTCCGTATTCACATCAAAACAATATGAAGGATAGGAAACACTAAATATATTCAACAATTCAATGCTGATCTGTTTCACAACCGGATGTCTGTTTATTTGATTTGAGGCTATTGCAATTTAACATGATAAATGTTTACAAAAGTTATAAATTATTTATTAAATTCTCCGACAGAATACTTAAAGTCGTGCAGGTTTTAGACAGTACATGGGAACTATCGATAATAGTTTGTGCTGTAAAGCCTTATTTATCATTTACTGAATAACAATAAGAGAATGTATGATGCATTTTACTAAACCGTTTGCTTATCTGGTAAGAGACAGCAGTTGGTATCAGCTTAAGTGAGGCAAAATTATACTTGATATTGTCAAATTTATGTGCAATAATGTTAAAGTTAAACACAACAACAAAAAAAGCATTGGGGATTTCCTATCCATGCTTGAGGCGAGTCAGGGTGAATCATTACCCCACCAAAGGCGAAGGGATATTTTAGCGTTGTCCATCTTCTTGTCTGTCTGTCTGTCTGTCTGTCTGTCTGGAGCCAAAGCTAAAGAACCAATGAGTAGAATTTCATGAATTTCAAAACAAGTATTCATGAAATGGATAAGGCCGCCATACGGGCATAGTATGTCCACAGTTATTGCCCTTAGATTGTTATTTTCTTCTATATTCAATTATATAAAAAATATTCAAATCCTTTGACAAAATTCAATTGAAACTGGCTCAAATAGTTTAATGATCACTCTTTGTTATATAATCATCTCTATACCCGCTCACTCCTTTTGTGATACTGGTTCTTACTTACTGCCTAAGGTACATGTAGGCATTTTTGGCAAAAGGTATTTTGCATTCAACGGTTTTTTTGTGGAATAATATTCCCCAGGATTTGTGAAATGTTATTTCTACCACTTTTATATTGGCCTTTTAAATTCAGTAATGCTGATATTTTCTGTGTGATATAACTCTGGTCTATGATTTCCATACAGGTTTATAGGTGGTAATAATACTTGATACTGTGATATTAGTTCTAGTTATTAAAGTAACAATTTTTAATACACTTGAATCTAATTGATCACTCCATGTAATGTGCTCTACGTTCATGATAAATTCATTTAGTAATTTAGTACATGACTTTCTTTGTCATGCCACCAATAACAGGGACCACAATGGAAATAAGGTGAAAATCATTTTCCCTTTTTTGTGCCATCCGTGGTATAGAAGTGTATTTCATGGTCTATAATATTTGTATGATTATAAATAGTCTGCTTGCCATTGGTTACTTGTTATATCATGCATCTGTTTTATTGTCGTGTTTTATATGTATATGTACACTGTTGCCAAAATAAATCTATTTACCCCCATCCCAGATGTTTAGAAATGCTTCTTTTTTTCTGAAAAGCCTTGTTAGAATTATATTATTATATTTAGTCAAAGTAATAATCTTCTTATGTAAGAATAACTAGTTAGCAAATTGCCATATCATTAAAGATCTTCACTTACAAAGTCTAAAAACACCTCTTAGAATAGAAACAGGCAAATATGCGAATATTGATTTTGTTAATAGAATATGTTAAGACACTGTAAAAGATGACAAGCACGTATTTTCATATTGTTCATTATACAACGATACAAAGAAATACCTAGTATCTGCAATCAATAACTTCACAGTGTACGAACTCCGGCTGCATCCTACTGGTAGTCGCGCCGAATAGGCATACAGAAACAATAATAATTTTTATCGTGCAATTAAATTTTAATCATTGAAGTCGAATAAGGGTAGTAAAGGAAGTGTGATTTATCTTTTTACATGGTATAATAGTTATATCCCCCGAACACAAAGTGTAAGGGGTGGGTGGGGGGGGTATACTGTCTGTCCGTCATTTTGTCTGTAGACGGAATCTTGAGGACACTAAATTTCCAAAACCCCTAGTCAGAATTTAATGATACTTCAAAGAATTGCTTAGTACAATGCGTAATTGTGCATGGTCTATGTTTCGGATCACTAGGTCAAAGGTCATAGTCACAGGGGCTCGGGATAGTAAAATATTGTGGACGCTAAATCTCCAAGTACTTAGGTGAGATATTGTGATCGTCTGATGTCCGTCGTCTGTCTGCCGTTTGTCGTTTGTCTGTCCACACTTAACCTTGTGGATGCAATAGAGGATGCATTTTTCATTGGATCTTCATGAAACTTGATCAGAATAATTACCTTGATAAAATCTAGGTCGGGTTTGAATAAGGGTCATCTTGGGTCAAAAACTATGTCACAGGGTTAAATCATAGAAAACCCTTATGTATGCAATACAGGTTGCATTTACAGGTTTTTCATTGGATTTCATGAAACTCATTCAGTATGATTGCCTTGGTCAAATCTAGGTCATGTTTGAATATAGGCCATCTAGTGTCACAAACTAGGTCACCCGGTCAAATCATAGAAAACCTTGTGTATGCAATATAAGTTGCATTTTCCATTGTATTTTCATGAAACTTATTCAGAATAATTGTCTTGATGGAATCTTGGTTGAGTATGAACATGGGTTATCTAGGATCAAAAACTAGGTCACGGGGTCAAATCATAGAAAAACCTTGTGTATGCTGTAGAGGTTGCATTTTTCATTGGACCGTCTTGAAACTTGATCAGAATAGTTGCCTTGATGAAATCTAGGTCAAGTTTGAACATCGGTCATCCATGGTTAAAAACTAGGTCACCCGGGCAAATCATAGAAAAACCTTGTGTATGCAATACAGGTTATATTTTTCATTGGATTTTCATGAAAATTTGTCAGTATGATCGTCTTTATAAAATATAGGTCAGGTATGAATATGGGTAATCTGAAATCAAAAACTAGGTCACCCTTTATAATTATAAATGCTGTGATACTTCATACAATTTGGATCTAATAAAAAGTAACAAGTATGTAAATTAGCAACAGTTCCTCGGGTGTACTATGTAAATAAAATAATGTTATATTTTATATGGGTAAACGATATATTCTAACATGCCTCACAATTGTGTCTCTATATACAAAGATTAGAACAATTAATAATGTTTTATTATGCCGTAAACAATGCGGAAAACGATATGCCGTCAACATGACGTCATATTATGCCGCATGACGTTAAATAAATATTCGCTTTGCATCTATTCCCCTTTTGTAATATCTGGTCATATTAGAATCAAAATAATATTTTTTCCAGCTTTGCTATCGTCCAATAAACAACACTTTCTCGTTGTGATGAGCAGTTATTAACCACTTAGGCCTCCGGCCTTCCTGGTAAATAACTGCGTTTCAGTACTCTAATTCATTGGTAATTAAACGATGAAAACTGCTGGAATGGATATTATTTCATAAATATCATATATAACATATTATATTTAGCTCTTAAAATTTTAATTCTTATTTAGATGTGTAATATGTAATTGTATATTAATTATTCTGTGACAGTATCGCTGTTTGTAAGAGACTTTTATGCACACATTTGGTAATGAACCAAGCGTCTATAAGGCGGATTTTGTAGGATATTGACGCATGCGCAGTGCTTTCTCAAGACTCGCAGCGCAAACTGTTAAATACATAATCAATTGGTTGACAGAGCCAGTGGGAACTAAGTAGAGATTCTTTTTGCATTCCTGAGATATTTAAGTGGTGGGCAATACATTAATAGAGCAAAAATGCTAAAAACTATACATGAATTGTTTGAAATATAAAAACTTCGTCATTAAATTGTTTGCATAGACCGAAGGCAAAATGACTTTTCTGCTGTATCTGACGAGTATTTGCTTTATTTCACTGAGTTTAGTGCAGATGGTAACAGCACCAATTCAGCAGACGTCTATTCGTTACCGGAAGAATTTTGAAAATGTAAAACTGCAATCTTTATTTGATGTCCTTTCAATGACAAATGTTTCTTTGGCTAAATGTGCAGCTCGTTGCACTTCAACGGAAGACTGCTTTTCTTTTGTGCATAATTCAGTGAACAAACAGTGTAAACTGTCGGATATATACCTACCACGGCTCCAGACGTTCGTGATACCACCGTCTGTTGACAATGGCTCCAATGTTTATTATGCCGAAGGAAAAGGTAAAAATTATTATATTTGTACTAATTTCGCTTCATCTTGACAGTACAAAGATTTGTTTTAGAGTTTAATGTATTATTTTCGTCATCAGACCTTTCTGTACATGTGCCGATGGCAGTTTAATACTTAATAGGAACAAAAAACCTACATGTAAAAATTAATACTCAGCAAAAAAAAAAACAGTAATAATCGGTAAAACTAGCGAAATAACACGTATATGTAGTGCCGTTAAACCTCCATTTTGTAGTTGGTTTTTTTATATTGGAATGGACAGCGATTAATTAAGTGTCGCTCTATTGGCATTTAATCATGAAGGAGACATCTCTAGATACATATGTTCTTCGTGCAAAATGCATTTATTTATTACCGTTTGTATATAGAGGTATACCTTCAATCTTGAATCGATTCAAATAATCTCAAAACAATTTTTATTCTAATAATATAGAAGATTGCCACAAAACCTAAAAGTTTCAGCAAAAATCGCTAAAATTAGCATGTACCCCTTGTTTCATAATTTTGGGTGGATAGTGAGTTGTTATAAAACGTCTCTATAATGGCACACTGTGGGTTTACTAACGCGACATTTGACGATATATGTCCATATCAAAAAAAACTTATTTATTCGTCATTTTACATACAGCTATCTCATTGTTAAAACCGCTCGCTCTCAGATTTTGGTGACATAACTGTCTGAAAATAAAATATTACAGTAAACTCCGTATGTAAAGACTCCGTATATAGCACAACTCCGGACATAAGGAAATTATCTTTCCGAGTTTTTTTTATCTTCATTTTATATGAAAATGTTATACGGACATAAACTCCGGATATAAGGAACAAATTTAAATGGCCCGAAGGAGTTCGTTATAAACGGAGTTTACTGTATAGAACAAATCATCAAATAAAAAGGTTTCAGTATAAAAAAAATCTAAAAAACATTCTGTATTTTTTTATACACTTCTAAATTAAAACGTTGCAAAGGCTTTTGAGATCTCAGTATGAAGAAGTTACTTAACGGCCGCTGTGCGCTCAAAGAGATTATTGGCGCACCAAAATGCAGACTGATATTATATCGTAAAATGTGCGACAATATCCTCTTTAGGCGCACAACGGCCGTGTTTAATGACTTATTAATTGCATACTGGTCATTCTGATAATAAAGTTGTTTAAACACATATGACAAAATTCGCATGCACCAATAGAAAAAAAGCGGTTCCTTGTTATCTATGGAACAGTTTTGGTGCAAAAATTACATGGAGCCTTCTGACATCCCATCTTGCATTGTGACGTGTGCATTTGTTCTTCTGATATTACATGTTTCATTTTGATATGTTCTATGCTTAAAACTGGCGAAATTATTACACCTTTCTCAGATGAATTGTTTTATTCTACATTATTTTATATGTCAGTGTTCTGTAGTTGCTATTAAACTGAACTTATATTTAAAGAGGATTGAGAAAACGGTCGAAATTACGTTGGCCAACCTGACTGCATTGTTTGGCGGCTGTCATTCATACCCTCATCATAACATTCTATAAATAATACTGGAACGAAGTGTATTTCTTAATAACTGCGTTTGTCAAACTTGAGATGTATGGTTTTAACGTATTTTAACATATCAGCCAACTGCTAATATAGACCAATATAGCTACGTTATACTGACATAGGCATAATATATCTAAGTTAAACAACGCATGCCAGTTGGACGAGCAATGCATATCATCATGCACTGTTGAAACGTGCACTCGCATTATTACACCAGACGGCGCGTTTGCATAACCTTCTACTATGTTCGTCAACTTCGTAATAATCCGTACCTTTAGGAGAATTATGTCTTCCCCATAAAATATGGGGGAGATATATTGTTTTTGCAATGGATGCCTGTCTGTCTGTCTGTCTGTCAGTCCGTACATGCCCAGTAGACATTAGGAGGTTAGGGTTTGAGTACAACTTAGCATTGTGAGGTTGTTTCAGTTCATTCCGTCATTATGGGGTTAAAAAGGTATTGTGGGGTTAAGTAATTATATTGTGGAGGTAAAAAATATCAAAGAAATGACAAAGGGATAACCTCACAAAGTCCGTCTTGTTAGTATGTCCGTCCGTCTGTCTGTCCGGCAAAATCGTGTCCGCTTCATATCTCCTAAACCCCTCGAAGGATTTTCATGAAACTTGGGTCAAATTTTCACCTGAACTACACAATGTGCAAAACCCATAAACCAACTGAGCTTTGACCCCCGATGCAACCCAAAGCTTTCTTTCCATGCAAACTACAGACACCAAGTTTCATTGCAATTGGTCACTCCTAACTGGAGTTAGTGAGCAGAAACCATTTTTCCATTTTTAGTAACAGTGACCTTGACCTTGAACCAAGGTGGTTGTTACATGCGCTTTGTACATCGTATCACTATGGTTAACATTTGTGTTGAGTTATTCTTAAATCCTACAAGGGGTTCAAGAGATATGGAGTGGACACAAAATATAGTCATATGACCTTTGATCTCTAACTGTGACCTTGACCTTGAGTCGGCGCAGTTAGTTCACGGTTTCGACACATCGCGTAGTTGAGGTAAATATCTGACCTAAGTTTATGAAACTCCTTCGAGGGGTTTCAGAAATAAAGGGCGGACACAAAATGAAAGGCTCAAACCTTTAACCTGAGCTGTGACCTTGACCTTGAGCCAGCATGGTCGCTTTATGGGTTCTGAAATTCGTCTAGTTGAGGTGAACATGTGACCCAAGTTTCATGAAAATCCTTCGAGGGGTTTAGGAGATAAGGAGCGGACACGATTTTGCCGGACAGACAGACGGACGACCGGACGGACGTACTCACCAGACGGACTTTGTGAGGTTATCCCTTTGATCTTTCTTTGATCTTTTTAACTCCACAATAGAATTATTTAACCTCACAATACCGTTTTTAACCCCTTAATGACGGAATGAACTGAAACAACCTCACAATGCTAAGCTGTACTCAAACTCTAACCCCCTTATTTCTACTGGGCATGTACGGACTGACGGGCGGACAGACAGACAGACAGACATCCGTTGCAAAAACAATACATCTCCCCATATTTTATGGGGAAGACATAATTCTCCTAAAGGTACGGATTATTACGTAGGTGCCAAACATGGTAGAAGGATATGCAAACGCGCCATCTGGTGTAATAATGCGAGTGCACGTTTCAACAGTGCATGATGATATGCATTGTTCGTCCAGCTGACATGCGTTATTTAACTTAGATTATATTATGCCTATGTCAGTATAACGAAGCTATATTGGTCTTTATTAGCAGTTGGCTGATATGTTAAAATACGTTAAAATCATACATCTCAAGTATGACAAACGCAGTTATTAAGAAATACATTTCGTTCAAGTATTATTTATAGAACGTATGATGAGGGTATGAATGACAGCCAAACAATGCAGTCAGGTTGGCCAACGTAATTTCGACCGTTTTCTCAATCCTCTTTAAATATCAGTTCAGTTAAATAGCAAATACAGAACACTGATATATAAAATCAAAGCACTGAAAGTGCTGACAACAAGGTGTCCTCTCTAGGGGATTTTTCTTACAGACAAAAAGTGACACTTTGAAAACAGTACTTGATTTCGGTTTCTATCCGTTTATTTTAATCACAGACCCGTTCAATGAAAACACATCATGTTGCTGTTGTTTTATATTTTTTCAAAAACATAGTTTTGCTTGAGACTTTTTGACGAAGTAAAATATAGTGCTTTTAAACTGTTTGTGACTAGCTTTGTTTATGACACATCCTTCAGAAATACGTAACACGACCTACTCGTCTATAATTTCACGAAACTTTCATGAAACCTAACATTTACGTAGTGGTGCATTATGTTTCCGTAATGGACATATGCTAACATCATAAAACATACAATACAGGTCATTATGTTCATAATGATGTCAGACCAGATCCGCCTCCCTGGTCTAGTTCTAACACTGATAAGAGAAGCTGACTTGAAATCACTGTAACCTCTGACTTTGTCTCTTTAAGTAGGGAAGTTGGCAGTGGTTTGCGAAGATTCGGAGACTAGTACTGGAACTTTCTAGGACGGTGTAAGGGAAACTAGCTGCCTATTAAACTGACCAAATATATGTACTTTTTAAGTGGACGTTTAACTCCTACAACAGCGATATCCGATCAGAAATCATAAAAGAAAGCAAATGCAGCATTTTTTTCTGAAAGGGACATACCTTATAACTGATGCCAAACGAAATAACCTCCAACAAATAATTAATAGAATCTATGGACGTATATGTATCATATCTTATCCTAAGTTTCAGCCGATTTTTGAAAGTATTTCATAAAAAAAACTTAAAGAAAATTTACAGAATTCAAACTCATATTTTTGTTGATTTTTCACAACCGCACAACATCGGCAGTTCGCATCCCACAGTTTCATTTCAACACATTTTGTGTTGGTAAGGAGAGAGAACGATCCGTGTAAGTAGTCCATTAGCCATACACTTTAATTTACTTTAATATAAATCATTTGAAAAGCTAAATATTAAGCCAATGCTTATTCTTAGAGCCTATACTACTTTGAAACTTAAGTAGGCTACACAAACTATATAATAGTGTTCTCTAACCATTTTTCATCGGTTTGCACCGTTCGAATTTCATGAATGGACGCTTAAGAAAACTTTGATTACGTGATCGCCGATCTAAAGATAGCCTGCATATTGGTAACTTTCCTCGAAACGATGTTTATGTAAACATTTATACGCCGTTTTATAACTGGCTGATATTGGAATGAGGGACATACTTTTTAAAGTTCGTATTTCTTGTTGCTCTGTAATTGTAGAATGAATTGTGTTTACACAGTCGCTGATATGTAAACGCGGCGGTGTACATGACTGCCTGATGGCGTAGTGATTAATATATATTGAATTTTGCCTCCGGTGGTATTACAATGATTTATAGTATCAACACATATATAAGGCAACAGAAATGACTTTTAACCCATTTTTAAACAGAGTTCGCAAACACGGTCCCAACGCGTCTGGCAAAAGCCGATCTACTTTGTAGGCGAAAGGGGAAGCCTATAGCTGTTCAAACGCGGAGTCGTTTTCAAAATTGGCTACTAAAACAAGGGTCACGTGACCATGACACCTTGTCTATAATGTAGAATACAACAATTCATCTCAGAAAGGTGTAATCATGCATAGAACATATCAAAAGGAAACACGTAATATCAGAAGAACAAATGCACACGTAACAATGCAAGATGGGATGTCAGAAGGCTCCATGTAATTTGTGCACCAAAACTGTTCCATAGTTATCAATGGTTTAATTCATGAAGTAACTCTTGTATTAGTCGCCTGACAACAATTTCTACCTGCTATGCACTTGCAAATGTGTACACTACGGTAGCACTTTTTACAGTACGCACTGACTCACTTGATTATTTTGTAGGTGAGCGATATAGGGCCATCTTGGCCCTCTTGTTTTTGTATGTTTTTGTATGTTTCTATATGTTGTGAGAGTGATCAGGAAAATTCTCTGTATAACTTATATAACAAACGCTGTGTTACAATGACTTACAAGTAAGTTTTAGACGCAAAAATGTCTGCGGAAGCTATAATTTTGCTTTTAAAGCTGCTCGTTCAAAGATGCCAGTGAAAACAAATAATGGTAAACTAAAATTTAAAAGGTAACAGTACAATTTAAACGGTCACAGTAATTGCTAAAATCAACAGCAAAACTAGAATTATAGGTAGGAGCTAGAGAATTTTTTTTTACTAAAGTTGGTGAGCTGGGTTTTACGTATGTTTATATTGGAATTTCATTCGTATATGTTTTAAAATATGTTATTTGCATACAGTTTGAAGAACTGTATTGTTTAACCAAAACCTTAGAGCGAGCAGCTTTAAATCAATATTTTATTTCATAGTATGGAAGGTGTTTAAAATCCATTTAGAAGTGCGCTTACTTCTTCATTTATTGTATACATTTTCATCAGATCAGTTTCAGTAAAGGTAGGTGGTGCGGTGGTCGAGTAGTTAGTGTGCTGGACTACCAATCCGGGGGTCCCCGGTTCGAATAATACACATATTAAATCATATAAAGCAGCGAAATACATTCATCAGTACCGGAAACAGCGCCGGTAAAATGTCTCTCAATTCGGGTAATTTCGGCCGGATCGGGTGCATTCGGCCATTTTGTCGACTGTTTGCGATGCAAAACACGATTAAAATCTCATAAAATATAGCGTCTTTAGAGTAAAGCTATAGTTAAGGGCTCTATGAGTAAACAAATCATAACATACTAGTAAAAATCCCACGAGGGGCTATCAAATGGTAGCATAAATACTACCAAACCCTTTATACTTTTCATGAGAATCACCCACTAAAATCGACTTTCAATTTTGCACTTGCTACCATATAATAACTTTTCGTAGGGTGTCCACTATGTTATGAAGTTTAAATATTCGGTACCAGCAGTGGATTTCACCTTTAAACGAGTCTTACTTTTCTTCTATTAATCTTGTTAGCTCAACAATTCAATTTTTATGCCGCAGTAATGAATTTGTACAAATTTGCGCACAAACAGTCCGCCTAGTTAGCCTCAATATTTCGACTGCAAGACCGACCGATTTTACAAACTGATATTACATAGATGTCTGTCTTTACGAAGGGTGGCCGTCGTACAGAACAAAAAGCCCTGGCGCACAATTTGTTGGGCTATCCGCCTAGTATGTGCGGATAGACGTATAGAGGGATGATCGTAACATTGGACAGTCACACAGATGAGTGAAAACTGAAAAGTATATCTTTTGATATAGTGGAAAACACTGTTATTTGATTTCTACGCTGAATAGAAATTTGAACGTCAACTGCATTTTCTTTTTCAGATCTGCCTTCCTGCCTGAATTGCACTCTGCCTTCCTGCCAGAATTACACTCAGTCTGTAAGTTTAGCAACTGAATCCGAACAAGTGATAACTTCTCCGAACTACCCGGGAAAATACTCAGAGTAAGACTACATTGATGTAAACCAACTTGTTTATCAATGATAAAGTAGCGGTGAAGTTTTCGTAAAAACTGAAATAAATTCTCATGTTTTAAGTTAGCTACATAAAGTGATCCATTTAACATTGTCAAGACGGTCGGTGTAAGATAGACAAAGCATGACAAAGTTACAGCCCGGACTTAAATGTGTGTATATGTTCAGGATTTTGTTACCTTTAAACTCTGATTGTGCCCTTGAAATTTGAGATGGGGACATTGGTCTTGCACGCGACACGTCGTCTTCATGTGCTGAGCATTTGCACCATGTTATTTGAAAATCCCTTCATGCATGAAAAAGCTACAGCCCGGACACGAAAATATTGGACGGACGGAGGGATCAACCGACATATGGACAGACGGACAATGCAATTTTAGGGGAAAGAACATCAGAAATGTACCAGGTACTTTGTGTTTTGATAAAATGGAACCCAAGAAGTGTTGTTTGTACTCTGCATGCCATATGCACGAAAACCCACAATGTCTTCTGAGAGAGTCCGTTCTTCCATTTTTGTCGTGTCCGGGCTGTAACTTTGTCATGCATCGAAGGATTTTAAAATGAGTTGGAACAAACGTTGAGCACATCGAGACGTCGTGTCGCGTGCAAGACACACGTCCCAGAGTTCACACTTAGTGTTTGAAGGTAATGGAATCCTGTATACATGCACACATTCGGGTCCGGATTGTAACTCTGTAATGCATTGATGGATTTTTAAATTACTTAGCACAACTGTTCAGCACATCAAGACAATGTGTCGCGTGCAAGAACCACGAGACCACTTCAAAGGTCAAGTTAAAGGTCATGTAACCATGTTCACGTGGTAACTCTGTCACGCATTGAAGAATTTTAAAATTGCATGGCACAGTTATTGAGCACATGGAGATGGCATGTCACGTGTAAGTCCTGCGTCCTTATTTTGCAGACCAAGGTCACACTCCCTATACCTAGCAGATTATATTAAAACATAGATTATTGTTCCTTCCATGGAAGGGACACTTAGATTTGTACAGACACATTTGACTGAACAATGCAGCACGTAAGCCGTTTTTCGGTGTGTTTCCGTTATAAATTAAACGTTGTGATATTGAAAATTGGAACAACTAAACCAAAAGCCGTTCTTTTCCGTACACGCTACATGTTTACGTTACTGTGGTTATTTCCCTTTATGTGGTAACTTCACTGGGTAAGCTATAGTCTCACTATTTGCACTTCGAAGGCAAACCGATTTTAGGGGTTGATATTTAATAGCTGTCCGCCTTCTACAAAATGGTTTGACAGTTATAAAATATCAGATCTGTTAAAGGGGTCACACTGAAACGCCAAATTAATTAGGCTAGGTAAGCTATTGCACACATATACAAAATAAGCTATTGCACGTTGGACTTGCAGAAATCGCCCGACAATACTTTTACTCTTGCATTTCGAGTTTGACAGATAGCTGAAAGAATGTTAATTTACATATCGTTTGCATAGCGTAGAAATATGCTAATATTGTTGCTGGAAGTATTGGCGCGAACTTACCACGTGACCATACAAAAGCAGATCTAGCGTGACGCAGTAACAGGTGCGTGGAGTATTAAATGTTGTAGATAGTAATGCCTGAATTTGCTTCGACTGTCGTAGTTTGTACTTCAATAAAATATATAAACAGATGTACCCTAGAAGTAACTTTGGGAATGCTATAACTTGTGAGTTCAATGAACGTAAAATGATAAATAAATACGATTTCAAAGAAGAACCTATGGCGGAAAATGCCCCTTTTCACCACAATTGATAAATGTAGAGGCCTTCTGTAATAAATCACATCCACCCATTAATTGAACAATAACTCGACATAGATTATTGAATGGTTTTCGGTACTGCAGCATTTTTTAAACCGCTTATTTTATCGATAATGACTGGAATACATAGCTGAAACTTTAAGATTAAGTTATAATACCTCCAAAGATTTTATTATACCCCCACAAAAAGTTTTGGGGGTATATAGGAGTGAGCTTAGCGGTTTGTCGGTCGGTCTGTTGCTTTTCATGGTTTCCGGATGATAACTCATGAACGACTTTACCCTTTTGAATAATTTTTGGTACACACGTGCAACTTCATGAAATACAGGTCAAGTTCAACTTTGGGGTCAGTAGGTCAAAGGTCAAGGTCACAGTGACTCTGAACTGTAAAACAGTTTCCGGATGATAACTCATGAAAGGCTTGACCGATTTAAATAATTTTTGGTACACTCGTGCAACTTTATGAAATACAGGTCAAGTTCGACTTTGGGGTCAGTAGGTCAAAGGTCAAGGTCACAGTGACTCTGAACTGTAAAACAGTTTCCGGATGATAACTCATGAAAGGCTTGACCGATTTAAATAATTTTCGGTACACAGCTGTAACATCATCAAATACAGGTCAAGTTCGACTTTGGGGTCAGTGGGTCAAAGGCCAAGGTCACAGTGACTCTGAACTGTAATGTAAAACAGTTTCCGGATAATAACTCATGAAAGGCTTTACCGATTTAAATGATTTTCGGTACACAGCTATAACATGAAATACAGGTCAAGTTCGACTTTGGGGTCAGTAGGTCAAAGGTCAAGGTCTCATTTACACAAGTTATTGTATAATAACTCAACTCTATGTCCTTGTGGCCATTCCTTTCTTATGGTTGCCATACTTCTGTGACAAAGCTGTATTGTGGGGGTATAACTCGTCACTCTTGTGACAGTTCTAGTTATTCATGTTTTGGGGTTATTCAGTTTAACATCAGTTATATGGTAAGTCCCTTTAAAGAACAACATATGGCGAATAATGCCTCATTTTACCACAATTAATCAATAAAGAGGCCTTCTGTAATGAATCGCATCCACCCATTAATTGTACAACAACTTTACTATAGAGTATTGAATGGTTTACGGTACTGCAACATATTTTAGCCGCTGAAATTATCGATGATGACTGGAATGCATAGCTTAAACTTTTAGGTTAAGTTATAATACTCTCGAAAATTCTATTTTAGTCTTTGAGGTTATTTAGTTTGACATCAGTTATAGGGTATGTCCCTTTAAGGTTAAGTAAATATTCTATTATTTAAGCGTTTTGAAGTTATTTAATTTGACACCAGTTTTAGGCATATATACTGTAGAGAAGAAAATGTTTTTAAAACTGTCAGAAATTGCAAGCTTGTTGCATTTTGTAGTGGTCCTCTACGAAAGTTCTAATCGAACCATGAGGTGCAAAATCTACCCGATTTTGGAATGATATACTCGTATTTTGACAATATCTGCATGTTGCGGGTTTAGAACCATGACCTTATTACAAAGGGAATACATGTCACAGTTAATATTACATGTAGTAACTCATCCATAATCAAAGGGGCTATAGATTTACTCCCCGCAGTTTCTACTTTTAAAACCAAATTACCCCTCAATTCTGAATAATCCTTCAGATTGATAACATCTCATATCTATAGAAAGTAACATAAGTAATCAACAGTTTTGGTGTTGGTATGATTGCAAAGATAAACATTGTTTCAAAGATAAGAAAAATATGCGACAATTTATCATAAAAAAGAATTTAGTCAACTTTTCTAAGTTAATGTGCATGGATTGTAAGTACTTCATAATAACCGTTCGACAGATACAGCATTATGGCACTTAATTGGTCTGTTTCTTACTACGGAGTTAAGACATGCACTACTTTAAAAAGCAGCCGATCAAAACGCGCTGAAAGTGACACACCTCATATACATTTATACTGGCAATACTTTACTTACATTGCATTTATAAACGCATTTCATCGGTTACGTGTATTAATGAAAATGTTGGTTCTGATAACAGACGGAATGTCGTTCTGGTGTACTACGCGGTTACGATATGTTTTCACTCCAAAATCGAAAGTAGCGAAGTCACGAAGATACTACGCAGTTGGGAGTTTAAAAATGATTGTTATTTAACTATAGACTTAATGGAGAAAAGATCCAGTTTTTATTTTGCTGTCGCTATAAGCGATAATTGTGAAATATACCCTTTAACTGCCATATTCAGGGAAGCACCGTGGTGTGCATTTGTTAATATAGTTGAACTTTCGAAATAACCGAATATTTTGTTAGTAAGCTTGACTAGTAGCAAGATAGTTTAAACCACCTTTTCAACAGACCACGTTTCAATAGACAGGTTTCCTAAAAATCGTTGAATGAAATTATTGATTGATTACTATGATTATTTACAATAATATACAGTGATTCGTTCATTTTAAAAAACCTACCATTCGTGTGTTTTGCATGGTTCAGTGTAATGAAATAACAAAATTTGAGCCGCGTCATGGGAAAACCAACATAATGAACTTTGTGACCATGCCAGCAGGCTGGTCTGGATCGATACTGGTCGCCCATGAATGTGTAAGCAGTTTCTGTTTAATGTTGTGTTTTATGGTATATGTTACATGTACCATACGCTAATAGCGATAATTGTGAAATATACCCTTTAACTGCCATATTCAGGGAAGCACTGTGGTGTGCATTTGTTAATATAGTTGAACTTGCGAAATAGACTGTTATTGGTCGCCTATCAACGTGTAAGCAGTTTCTGTTTAATGTTGTGTTTTATGGTATATGTTACATGCGTTGTTTTACTATTTCGCGTATTTTATGTATTATACTATGAATGCAATCAATCATTAATTTTTATGTCGATATAAAGAAATGTGTTGTGTTGATGTTTACAGTAGTGAAAAATGACGTTGTAAGCCATGCTCAAGTGCTCAGTACAATGTATACTATGCATTAAATATTCAGACTTTGTTCTTTATTCATTACCTAAAAATGAAAACTTTCTCCAATAAAGAGACGTGATCAGTAGCGCGGCTCGACCCAAAGACTCTCAATAATTGAGAAGTTCCAGCTCCTCTTACCACTTGACTAAGGAGGAATCTCACGGTCCGTAACATTGTTCAATATGATGTTACATCAAGTGGTCATATGTTCCACTTAAAACTATCATACATATTGCAAAACATGTGTGCAACATTCCTCTCCTAAGTACCAATCCTTACGATAATCTATGTTTCAGACCGAACATTTTCAGTGCCTTCAGCGCTTTGATTATAATATGTTCTTATCGTATGCGACATTCAAATAGAAGATTGATCTTTTCTGTCTTGCACTACTTTCCCATAGCGCATGTTTACAGTTGTTATTCGCACATAGCACAGTTAAATTGTCTGCAGTGTTTAAAATGTGGTATGCTATATTAGGCCTAGGGGACTTTCAGTCCCCAGGCCAAAAAATGCTCAAAGGACGAGATTTCACATGCATACTTAGCAGCATCCTCGTCTGCGACCGTATACTTTTAAAAACTATATTGTTCTTTACACAGACGTGTGAACCAGTATTTGTTGATAGTCAAACCTGCCAGTGCATCAACACTAAAGATGACGTTCACTACAATGGACTTGGAAAAGGTAGACGATTGTCGTTACGACAGTGTCAGTCTTTTCTCTGGTAATATATATTTATTTACGTTTACGCATCAATAGTTTCTTTGAATGCAATGTTTTTCTTGAAATTGTTGAAACTGTGTAGTTCTGTAATGCGAAATTGTTATTAATAAATATTGTGATCCAGATGCCTGATTCGAGCGAGTCATGAATGCACGACCGCGAAGAGGGCCAACCTGGCCTGTTTACCACATTTATATGATACTGATCCTTTGTGACATTGCTTGCGTTGATAAAACTGAATCATAACCGTAACACAAGATAATCAAGATGGCCCTATATTGCTCAACTGGCTACCATTGTCTATAATACAAGCTCAACAATAGCAGAAAGGGTCAATTTTGATCCTGGTGTCCTGATTTAAACAATTTTCATAAAGGTCCACTACATAATACTACATTCCTAATATCAAAGCTATGGGCCTTGTTGTTCTAGACAAGAAGAGTTTTTAAGTTTTGCCTATATAAGTAATGTAAAATCAAGTGACAACCCGGGCGGGTGTCTGTCTATCCACACTTAGAAATACAGACTGCATTTTTCATTTGATCTTCAAATTTGGTCAGAATGACTGCCTTGATGAAATATTGGTCGATTTCGAAAAAAGGTCGTCTTGGGTTGGAAAGTTGGTCACGAGATAAAATCATAGAAAAACATAGTGTTTGCATTTAAAGTTGCATTTGGACCTTCATGAAACTTAGCGACTTCCTTTATTAAATCAAGGTCGAGTACGAATATGAATCATCTCAGCTTAAAAACAAGGTCACCCGGTCAAATCAAAGAAAAAAACATATGTATGCAATAGATTCTGCATTGTCCTTATGAAATTTGGTCAAAATGAGTGTCTTGATAAAATCTAGTTTCAGATCGAATATGGTTCATCTTGAGTTTAAAATTATGTAACCAGGTCAAATCATAAAAGACACCTTGTGTTTGTCATAGAGATGAAATCTTCATGCCAATAATCATGATAATTCGTCAGAATGTTTTCTTCAATCATATCTAGGCAACTTCGAATCTGGGTCATTTGGGTTAACAAGTAGGTCACACAGTCAAATAAAAAAACTTATTAACGCTCTAGAGGCCACATTTATTACCAAATCATGATGAATATTGGTTTAAAATGCTCAATTTCTATTTCAAGTTCAAATGCTGGTCAATATGATCAGTTTCAGGCAAAACCATGTTGATAGAAGTCACATTTTATAGCCAATCATCATGTAAATTGAGCAGAATGTTTGTCTCGTCTAGGTCAAACAGAATGTGTGTGTTTATGATATATAGTTTAGGCTTGAATAATTATTGTAGTCACATTGAATATTAAGTAGGTATCAGGTGAGCGATATAGGGCCATCTTGGTCCTCTCATAAGAATTTTTAAGCGTAAAAATGCTTTTGAAATTCCAGTATAAACATATGGTGTAACGTTGCCGTTAACCTAAGCTCACCAACATTTTCAACATATTTTTTAATTTGCTGTGTACAATTTTACTTTGTTGTAGATTGCAGTCATAAATTTTACATTTAATGTTTTAGTACATGTATATCATTTTGGATTTATTTTTCACCGGAAGCTGCGATCAAGTACACAGATTGCATTATAGTCCTGTTTCTGTCAATGGCACATAATATTGCCAATATTCGTCTAAAATATTCTTATATATTTTCAGGTAGATGCACTAGCGATCGGCTGATATTAAAGTTGTGTGGAGACACTTTAAAGTCCTTTGACGATTCAAGCAGTTCTAACGTACTTCTTTGGTTCCATTCAGACCACAGCCGTTCAGGCACTGGGTTCTCTATGACATATTATGTGTAATACGTCAATGGCGTGTTGTGGGCCTACATAATGCGTCATAGGAGTTTCAATATACATACTGAAGAATAGAACAGTTTGCTTCTAAATCGTTTTTTCAACTAAATGTAAATACTAGTGCTGTACCCAATCTACTTCGAGGGAATACGAATTGAAACTTGTGATTTTAACGCGATATATTTTTTATTGTTTAAATAGCACGCTTGTTGTTTATGTACAATCGTGTACATTATGTTTGGAGCATTATAGTGGTTAAAGTCGACAAAATACAGGTGCGTTTGTTTGTCTTTTTCCCGTATAGTTATTTAACCAATGTATTTTTAAACATCGGTGAAATTTATTCTACATGTAAGTAGATTTAAGAAGAAATAGAAGTTTGCGGTGCACAAAGTATTGTTCTTTTCTTGTACGTTCTAGGTTTTAATATGTCGTGTGTACACTACACAACACGTAAATTTCATGCTCAAATAGTGATAAAAATGATATTGTAAGTATTGTGTGAAGCAGTTTTATGTATGAGAGGCTATTGGCTTTGTTTTCGGCTTTACCTTTGTAGCTTTTTTAAATAAAAGAAACTGAATCTTCAGGGCTAACAATGCCGTTTAAGAAAAGTTGTCCAAGGAAAATATAGATCAAGTGATTTCAATGTAATACAGTATCCTTTATGTACTTATTTGTATTTGCTAAATTATATATTTGTTTCTACTAAAAAACATATCATCAGCTGTAAATGTAGGCCACTGAAAAAAAGTTTTGGTGACAGTTTGTTAAGGGACAGCCCTATTTCTTCTAGTCAATCACGACAGTTTTTTCGAGAAACCAATCTTAGATATTTTAGTTTCTTTGAACACAATACATATGCCGGAGCTGATATGCGGCCTTGATTTGTTAAGAAGAACATCTTTTTTGTTCTGTTTAAAGAATAAATAAATAAATGGGTTACATCATCGTATGTAATGCTATGAGATGATTTTCATTCTACTTGCGTCGATTAGTGTGAGCTGAACAGTTTCTTCTGTCGTTTTTTTGTTTCATTAATGGTGTTGCAGCTGTTGATCATGGTGACAAAGTGATTGTTTTATTATATCCTTATCGCTCTGATATACTGTCATTTTCAAAAAAATGGCAAATATTAGCCCAGATTAAATGTTTCGTATTTCTCTGTGTAAAAGTGTATTTCTATACTGTTGCCGATGTTCGTGCGTATTTGTGACATGTATTCATATATTATTAAACCTTTCATTATTGTTCTTTTATAATGTGAAATTACATATAATTGTATTTACAATTTTGTCATTTTCTATATATTTATTCATAGCTTGCTGTTAGTTGAGGTTTATAATTAATTAACGCATTCAGATTATGAAATTTACCAATATAATTGCTAAACACGTGAAGTGTTCCACCCTGTATCGGCAAACAGGTGTGAGGCTTCAAATAGGATTTGCCCCCCCCCGACAAACTCTATTAAATCAAAATAAAAAAAAAATCGCCGTATACAGCTCCCCTTATCAAATGGGAGCTGTATTTGGGGTGCTTGTACATTTTTTCGAATACAGCGCCCCAGTGATCCGATGCAACACAGACGTGTAAATAAGTATCATATTATTGGTATTGGTAATTCAGACTATTGATCTAAACAGTAATCTGCTCCATCCAGAGGGTACAGCAGACCCAGGGAAATACCTTGTAGGAAGGAATAAGGGTCAGTGGCTGAGTTAGAGCAAGTTGTCACAGTAGACGGCCAAACGCTAAAGCACGAGCAAAGTATTCTAAAAAAAAATCTGAGAATTTTCGTAATGCCTTGACCTAGTGACTTGGTTTATGACCTTAGATGAGCCACATTTATACTTGGCCTAGTAATTACGGAGATACACATTTGGATCAATTCTAATAACAATTAGATGGAAAATATGGCCTCTGGAGTGTGAACAAGTTTTTCCTTAATTTGACCTAGTGACTTAGGTTTTGACCCAAGCTTTCGAACTATAATTTGGCCATTGCCTTAAAGATTTTTGGGACGGCCAAGCTTCTGCCTAAAGTGGAGACATAAATTCATTTGGCCAAAAAACACATCATCACGTACTCAGACTTCTGTTATATAATGCGTTTGATCATCTGTATGATCAAACATAGGGAGCTTTTTTCGAATTTGCATATGCTATGGTTCGAATAGGGGTCTGTATTCGTTTCCCGGGTAGCTGTATTCGAAAGGAGCTGTATCCGGTGTTGCAAGGCAAATTTTATATCAGATTAGCTAGATTGTTGTTCCCACATAATTATTGTGTGTGTGTAATAATGTATAGATTTAATTAAGCATCCCTCCCTAACACACGATTCCTTTTCTGTTTCTGAAATTAAGCAGGTAACGGATGAAAAATATATATCATTTCTTAAAGTATTTACTTACATTGCAATTATTAATGTTTGTCATCTTTGTCGACCAAAATTGTTTCCGATATTTGGAATATACATTGTAATTAATATTTCCCAATTTTAAGTGACATCGTGCATAAAGTTCCCCGTTTGAGAAGGCCAGCTTCCCATTTTTTTAGAGAAAAAAAAACACACATGGAGAAGCAATATGAAATTATCTGTGTCTTTCCTAAGGTCACTACCTGGACACTGATGGGGGATCGAACCCGGGATCCTCCGATCCCAAGGCGAAATGTTTAAAAAGCTTACAACAGTCCAGTGCACTTTATAAGAAAGTCAGATCGGGAATTGAACACGAGTGTCCCCATAGTCAGGTATGTATCAAGCATAACAGGCATGGGTTGACCTGACCTCCTTGGTTATCTGACTCCTATCTGCAGACTCAGAAGTATATGTTCATAGATCTATACCTACATGTACTTGTATATAAAATTGTATTTGCTTGTGTTGTATGATATATCCAGTGATTGGTGTGCTTGTTTTTGCTTTACACTTTCAACTTAATTTTTTAAAAGGCAGTAGATCTAGCATATGGTCAGATTCGGTGTTCTTCAAATGAGAGGCTAAACAGATATCCATTTAAGCATAAGACTTTTCATGACATAAGACACCCATGTAGATGTCTTGGGATTTTGTACTTTTTGGTGATAGATTTCAAAATCGGTTACAATTAAAACAACGAACTCAGTTACAAATATTAACATTCTGGCTTTACCTCATTCTATTTAATTATTCAACCTGTTTTAAAAACTTCGTCAGTGCGACTATAAGAATCTATTGTGAATTAACTAGATACATAATACCTTTACAGTCAGTTTTCTAAATAATTAGAGGTTACGGACTCTGTCATTCACTGAAAATGAACACATTTTCCAAAGTTTGGTTAAACACCCATCTTCCCTATATTCCAAGTTTTATAATTAATGTGAGAATTAAAAGGTCAGTGTGTCTAAGGTTTCTTTCCAATGCTATCGTTGTTGTTGTATCAACAAACATAAACAGATGACAGGAAATGCGTCAGAGTGCACGCGCGGTGGTAGTTACGTATCTACCTGACAAAGTACTTGCATTTTAATCTCAACTTTATCAATAAAACTTTATTCAAATATCTTACTCTCATTTGAGCTCAGTATTTTCATTATTTTAATTATGAAAATAAAATAAAGATTCAAATTGAAAGAAGATGACCGGAAATAGTAAACAAGCACCTGCGATACAAAGCACCGTTGTCTTTTAAGCATACACAGGCGCTTCGCATCCCATATGTGTATACAGATCCGGTATAATGTAATGTATGCAAGGAATTTTTAAATAAATACTTAAATAGCAAAAAGATAGAAGAGAAACAGAATAATCAAAGACGGAAAGAAGAGAAATGGAACGTGGAAGACGATAAATCTCACAATTTTTTTCATACAATAATTTTCTGAGATATCTGAAATTCCTTGACGAAATGAAAGTAGGTAGAGAATAGGAAAAGTAGAGACAAAAAGATGTCTCCATGACATACTCACAAGAGTTGTATTTTTGAGAAATAAAATAAACGTTTTCACATGTATTAAGATGTTTTACTCATTTCTTTGTTCTATCTGGTTTTTTTTCTAGTTCATGTACCTATGTGATTAACTCTATGATACTCTAATGCAATATTCTATAATATTGTGATATCAATTTTATTATGTGATGTCTTAATAAGATGCTTTAATGATTACCTCTCTGTGCCATGAAACCACTGTTAAGGACTACAATTAAAATAAAAGCTTGCTCTTTATTGTGTAAAGCACGCCATGGTGTTCTAGTGCATAATATATAATGATTTAATAAATTTTCATTGCTTTATTCTGTATTATGTTTGTGAATGATGCTGTTTGTTAATATCTTTTCCGAAATAAATCTATCTATCTAACCTGTTGGTCAAGCTAAAATCGAATTCTTGAATCTTAACAAACAAACATAGAACCTTCAATCGCCATAAACATCCTTAAATAGCCCAGTGGGCAAGATGTTTGTTTTGATTACATGCTACCAAAGTCACATGAAATTGGACCCTTCACGCCCATTTTTATCCGCCTTTGTATGTATATTTTCAAAACGTAAATTCATGTAAAAATTCAAGAAAAAACGATCAAACAATATGATATCAAGTTCTGAACCAAATTAAGCCACTTCAAAAACATCCCGGACCGACTAACAAGCCTAGTACATGTACATGTATCTACCATTTATGAAATATTCTCGGCGACCTGGCTGGTATACATGTATGGCGTCTTGTTTATGTTTAAATTTCTTGCACAATATACACAGATTTTAAAAGGCGGTATCCGGTACCCAAAGTGAATCAGACATGATTGGTTCCACGCAATATATATGCGCCAAATTGTGTATTAGGTAACAAGTACGGGGAGATAACTGTGTCTTCGTGAAAACTTTGAACCTTTGGCGTGGGTGACTTTTTGGATGGGCTTTGATGGAATGCTCTGTTTCTTTAAGGATGAGGCTTGCATGGTTATATCCTTTGCACAGCCGGCATATTTTGTTACACACTCGACAGACACGCATGTGTTTTTGTAAACACTGTACATCACGTTATGCTACTTTTGGTTTACTGCGCGTGCTGTATATGTCAGCAAACAGATTGAAAGTAGAATTTCCATTGGCCGACCTACAGAGGTCACGCGCAGGGGTTATCCTGTCTGCTAATGGACATTTTTTTTTTTTTGCTAATGAGAGGTTCATTTTAAGCGTTCTCATAAGATGTCAATATACCTGGGTTTGAGTACGACATGTCTGCTTTATGTCTATGCGCTATGTATTTGCACGGGCTCAAAACACAATCCCACAGGGGCCCGTACTCGAACGTTGGTAAAACGAAAATTTTCAAACCTGGTAAAATGGTGTCCACGGTCATTTCAAAGTTGTATTAAAGTGTCAGCATTTGCCTCGGACGTCTGAGTTTTCAACATTCAGGAGCTGTCGGCATACATGATAGCCTTTAAATTCATACAGACAAAACGTGTTGCATACGGTAGCTGTCGCTTCTATGGAAGGCCAAACCTGTCTTAACCCGCGTATACAGTTTATTACGTTATGAACGTTTAAAGGATATAGCATAAATGTTGCCTGTTTGAAAGGCACCAGTGGATATTCCAGGCTCTTTTCATTTATCAAGATATTCAAACATTACGTTATGGAATCCCGGCGAGTTTTCCGATAATGTTACATAACTTGTATATGTAAGGCTTGTTTGTCGGTCAAATGTGTTTTAAATGGCTTTATTTGTGTTAGGAAATGATTTGACATTTTTTCCACGTCTTCTGTATCTGTTTTTACATCACTTTTTGTTGTAATATTAAATTTGCAGGGGCGGGTTATACGGACGGAGGGTCCAAACTTTATATGACTGTGGTCGGTGCCAGGCTAGATGATAATGTATTATATCATTAAAACTCCTACCTGGAATAACTTATCTTTGCGACACGTGGAATGAATTTTGTATACGAAATGAGTGGACATATACTCGTTACCAGAGTATGGACGTATGAGAAAAATAATTAACGGTACATGTAAACTAAATGCCTGTGTACGGAATTACCTTCTCGGTTACCTATACAAGTTTATTCCTTGTAAATAATACGGTATGAAACATTAAAGTATATAGTTGAGATGTGTATTAAATTTGAGAAAGTCGCAATGTAACACAACTTGTAAATCAATTGTTTGCTTGCCTTTGTTTTGTCAGGGCGGGTGCCGTACCAATTGTTGCATTGTAAAGTTTTGTCAATAGAAAATTGAAGTAATTCTATCGCTCTAAAGTTTTGTATACGTTTGCTGAGACAAAATGTTTTTTCTTTTCGACCTATTGCTGAAGAAGAAACATATTTTAGTAAATGAAAGTAAATAACGCCCTTTAACGCTCTATTTGTGTTCGGTTTCGATCAATAAGCCGTAACTAAGACGTTCTATTCGGAATTTATCGATGTAATCTAATACTTACATAAAGACGGGAGCGATTTGGTGCTTTAAGAATTAGAATGTCATGTGACAGAACTGATTCTGAATCGAAAGATTCCTTTTTCGGAATAAAATTAGCTCTTCACTAAGGAGATTATCAAAAAGGCAAAAAAAAACTGTTTTAAAGATTAAAACACTAGTGATAGAATGTATCAATAAAATGATATAAAAATATGCACCCAATTTCGTGTCTACGAGCGGGGATCACGCTGCTGGACGTCAAGTTTCTGATCACATGACTACAGCTCTTCTGTTAGAAATCCGGAATTAAAAGAATAAAAGCCGAGATGTAAAAAGGCTTATTCGAACACTTCAGAAGTATAACTACCAAATTGCACCCGTCTTCTGGAATTGAAAGAATTAATTCTGAGACCTAAAAAAGCTACATGTAAACCGAATGCTTCAGAAGTGCTTCTAGGAATCAATTCCCAATTCCTAATTCAGTTCTATTAAATCGCACATGTTTACTGCTTGAAATATGGCCACTTTGAATAGTAATACTACATGTTTACTGCTTGAAATATGGTCACTTTTTACAATGCCATGTTGTCTACCGGCGTCTGTCAAATATTGAGTGAAATATTCGGAAGGCATTCCTTGGGTGGACAGGGTCAATATAGGCGACGCTTCTTTGAAGACGCTTCTTGGTAAACCATTGCCGATTTTGTGCCAATCAAATAGGCCAGTGGGATCTGTGGTCAGTCCGGTTTAGTCTTTAGCTTGAACAGTTTATAATCAACATTTTGACTTACTTGACATGTGGCGCTAAACTTTCTGTTCCTAGTTACTTTCAATTTTGGCCAACTTTTTAAAGTATTTTTTTTCTAGAAAATGGCTCCTTTCGATTTAAGAGGTTTAAAACACACTGAGTTGCATGTACTTCAGACATAGAGTTTTTGGAAGAATAAATGTGAAATTCTCAGTCTGTGCTTGTGATTTTACATGTATATTCTGCAAGCTTCTGTATACCGAATAAAGCAGGAAATGTGATAATCCGTGAAAACACACATATTCAGTTGTATTTTGTTTTGACTACTTTCTTAATTTTACAGACTTTCGTTCCAATGACACGACGTCTTGGAATCTAGGAAACATTCAATTACGTCATATGACGTTTACAATTCTCACATGCTCACCAATACATAAACACATACATTTATGTGGTGGACGTATAATGACAAAAAAGTGAAAGTATATAGTTTTATTACATCGGAACACAAAGTAAACATAATTATATACAAGTACCAGTAAAGGTACATATACGAGGAAGGCCGTTGTCAGATTTTCCTCTCACAAAGTCACAATTGCTTCACAAATAAGTAACAATAAACTTGAATAAAGTTTACAACTGTAAATACCTATTATTTGTTTCAGACCTGGGAGTATAAGAGTGGTATACTAGATTGCGTTTGCTGTACCACACATTGATCGAAACCGTAAAGCTGCTTCAGAAATGAGACTTAATATTGCCATTGTTGTTGCTGTTTTATAAATTTCAAAGAATTCAAAATGGATAGAAGTAGAATCAACGACTTTAGTATGGTTTTTCCCTTTGTTTTGTTTCCAGAGAACTATTGCTTGCAAGATTGTCGTTAAACAGATACAGTTTAAACAATTAAAGGTACTGTATTGTTAGACAAACAGGAGGATGCGAGGAATTAATAAACTTTAAGATGGTGAAGGTAATGTTTGTGTATAGTGATATAGTGTATATAGATATATTGTAGATCATGATCTACAACAAAAGCTGTCCCTCGTAAGTGACGACTGCTCCCAAAGAAGGGTCTCATAGTCCGTGACCTTAACCACCAAGATGTGGGCCTAGTACTTGTGCCCTACACTTTATTTCAATAATTTTATTATGCTGAACAATTTGTCCTATTCATATTAAAATCCGTCAATGTATAAGAAAGTTACAGTCCGGACATTAACATGTGCATGTATACAGGATTGTAATATGTCGGACCTCTTCGTGTGACCTTGACCTTCGAGGTAAGGACGCGGGACGTGCATGTGTCATGTCAGTTCAATGTGCTCAACACGTGTGCCATGTAATTTTAAAATCTTTCCATGCTTGACAGAGTTAACATGTATACAAGATTCCATGACACTTTAAACATGATTCGATTGCCTTTAAACTCTAAGTGTGACCTTAACTTTTAAGGTAAGGACGTTGGTATTGGACGAACCAAATTGTCTTGATATGCTGAATAGTTGTGCCAAGTGATTCTTAAATTTTTCAATGCGTGACACAGTTACAGTCCAGACACGAATGTGTGCATATATACACGATTTCGTTACCTTTAAACTCTAAGTTTGACATTGACCATTTAATAGGAAGGGACGTGGGTCTGTCCTGATGTGCTGAGCATTTCTGCCCACAGCTATTTTAAAATCCTTCAATGCATGACAAAGTAACAGTCCGGACACGAAAGTGTGCATATACAGTACACATTGTATATACACATGATGCCATTACCTTTAAACTCGAAGTGTGACTTTGACCTTTGTTGTAGTGACATAGGTCTTGCACGCGACATGTCGACTTAATGTGCTAAACAATTGTGCCGAACTATTTTAAAACCCTTCAATAGATGACAAGGTTACAGCCCGGACACAGAAATTCAAAGGACGGACATACAGACGTGCGGACAGACGGACGGACGGACAGATCCGAGAGAGAGAGATGACTGACTATTTTGCGGCATATAGAAACAGCATTCGATTGCTGTTTCTGTAAAGTTTCGATGATAAGAATCGAACACACAGCCTTGTCTTTTAAACAACAACGTTTTACCACAACTCGGTGATGCATGAAGCATGGTAGCATTAACTACAACTTTTGATTAGTTTAATTCAGTTTTTATATATTAGTAAAGTTAATATATACATTAAGTAACTCCTTCTATCGTCATATATAAACATTTAAAGCCAGTCTCATCATAAAATCACGATCTGTTATGAGTAATTTTGTATAATTATGTATAGTTTCAGATGATTCATGTAATAATTACAATAATGATCAAAAGTACATATCCAACAAAGAGTTTAATCATTTTGCTATAAAATCGTACACTTACTTTGACATGGCACGCGCTCTGGACTATAACACAATAGGTCAAAAACGAATTGATAGTGTTCATTTAATGGCCTTTATTTTTCAATATTCCGTCGCGAAAACGTATACATGTACATTTTGTTACTGCATCAATCATCTGCATATGTTGCACAAAGAACACTATAACATAATTAATATTGTTCTTGAAACAACTTAGTATTAAAATGTTTCGTCGAAGAAATTGCATCACACATTGGCATATGTTGCATTGTTCTCTAGATGACTATGCAGCACGTCATAGCAGAATTTGTACTGTTCCTGAAACAGTAAAAGTGCCGTGTACTAGAAAACTAAATTTTCTAGAATTTAACAGTTGTTGTAATCATATAAAAATGCAGAATGCGTGTTGGTACAATAAATAGCATTTAAATAAATGAGAAATTGTTTCCAAATCAGCCTGTAACACTTTTCAAAGACACATTTAAACTTTCCAATTTTTTAATTAAAATTGATGCAAGAATGGTTTGACTGGTTTTGTTTTGGAAATATTGATATATTTTCAGGCAATTAGCTGGTTTGGTCCGCTGCCTTTAGTTTAGTTTAAACTGATATCTATGAATTTGTCATATTAGAACAATACCTGTATAATACACATACAAGCACATTAAAAAGAGCAACTTAAAACAGAACATACAAAATTTGGTATAATCTTCTTTTTGACATTTCTCAGTCCGCGAATGACTTGTGGTATTGAAACTTCTCCATCCAGCCGAGCCCTATTCAACACGTTCATCAGCACGGTTATCAGTCCTGACCTGTCTACGCCATTCCTGTTTCAGAAGATGAAACACATTTTGAGGCACGGCACTTATATTCCGCAAGTATAATTCCCTTTGATTTACACTTTAATTTACGATTTCGCAACATATGATTGCTTGACATCTACTCAGCAATTTCATAAACACTGGCATTACATTACATTACAGCTTCTGCTTCGTTAGTTGTGGTCGGTCCTGCATCAATATTGTTCATCACACAACAAGTGCTCAAGACTTACACTAGTTTATCCATTATCATGTTATTAACACTAGTTTATGATTGTCTTTTACTTCTGTCAACAATCAGCATGTTAGCATTTGTACAGTTTCGACAACAAAGCGACATAGCAATGAATGGTTAACCGAAAAGATATGATGTGATTTGTAGTAGACCACACCTATATGTTTTAAGCTAACTACCTTTTACAGGCTCTTATATTCATAGCAACAAAGCGCCAAAAAGTAAAATTGAAGGTATAATTTATCTTAAATTTTCCTTTCAATTCTCAAAACAGCGATATATTTACACTTTATAATGAACCAATTGCATAGCTTAAACATTGTTTGGGATATTTGAGTAAAACGTGTAAGAGATACTTCGCACTCTCTGCAAATTTCGATCATATTGCTTGTAGAATACATTAGCCACGGTATGTCAATTGATATTGAAGTGGTAAAATGTGTGCGCAGATTAAATCTTTCAGAATATTCAGCAGGGTGTCAGTGATCATGATATTTTTGCTATCATTCTCATTTAATATACATTGCATCATGACTGCTCAGAATAGTGATCCTTACCAACACTGGAACATGATAGTTTTTCTACAGTTTTCTTCCAAACGCTGCTGTTGCTGTAATTCGACCTCTGCTACTAAATTCAGTACGGCTGCAGCACTTTCTGGTACAATACTATCACGGGACCAAAGCTTAAATATTATTTCTTTAAAGAAATGCTTCTGAAATTTTAGAAGAAATATTTTAATTAAGTAGTTTGTGCATATATTTGGCTATAAATTCGCAAGAACGTAGGTCCGATGGTGAATATTTCAAACTCCTCCTTTCCATTTTTAAATACTTTACAGTCATGTAATACGCAGTGTCATCAACATATTTCTTACCGACATGATTACTTTATTTAAACATGCAGATACATACCTTTTCCTTAAACAGTATGACACATTCTTTAACGACCAACTCTTCAGTTTCTCTTTTTGTCTGACAACACACATTAAATTCGTCGGTGTCCAAAGTTCCATCTTCTAGGATAATATGTTCTACCTTTGATATTGAAATAATAAAGATACACCATATTTTATAAATACATGTAATGATTAAGACATGATGAAGTTCATTTTTAGATATTCCAGTAGTACCTTTATATTATTGTTTTTTGTACGTTTATGTTGAGTGCTTACAACTAAATTTTCCTAATAATATATTTACATCCATGCAGTATGGTGCGGAATGTTTTTTTATTTAATATTGTATAATAATAAAGAGGCTTACAGAATTTCCTTGACCATTAGGAAATGTGATCAAAAGTTCAATTCCTTTCTCGTACAGCAAACGGCAAGTTTCCATTTTTGTCTTTTCCAGAGGGTATTGTGCTATGATATATTCGTGTAGGTCAAAGTAGCTCTACAAGTAAACACAAATATTAGCACTGATCGGTTACCGTTCTACATTATTTTATGTAATTTTAATCATAATAAAAGTTTTAATTTCTCAATTTACCATGATTATCATTCTTGACTTGTTTTTCGCTTGACTCGTGTTGTCAAATATTAGTTTAAGATATTTCATATCACTTTTAGCACATTGTATTTGATATTTTATCAATGTCAAGAAAGTAAACGTTTTAAATATTTTCTTGAACGACAGCTTTCTGTTTCAAACATTATCATTAGTTTCTGACAGCATTATTCTACTGACATTCATCAGCAAATGTTTGTTATATTACATTTTGAGAATTACCCATTACATTTACTTAACATTTTACTTTAAGCAATAATATAAAATTAGTATAGTATAAATAATCGCTCGGAGCAAAACATTTATTCCATAAAAGTAATGGGGTGACACTAAACGGGAGAATGAATAGTTTCTTATCAAGTAACAATTTTGTATGTAGAAAAACTGTCTTTTTGGCTTCTCAGAAGATTAGCGGCATGTTCAGGATAATTCTCATATAATGTACACATATAATGTACGCGTGCATATTTGACATAATTTCATTACAATATCGCTACCACTGAAATAAGTTTAGAGTCGATATGGAACATAAAGATCGGTTTAGATCTTGACATAGCTCTTAAGCAAAAGGTGAGTCATGTCCCTGATAAAGAGATCGGAAGTGAGCAAATACGAAGTGAACAAAGCTAAAATAGTTAACGTATTCCATTGAAACAAGGGAAAACCCCATGTAAATACAGACTATAGTCACTTTAACAGTTAGAATAATAGACAATTGAGAATTAATTACAAATGCAATAGTATATGTATCATTCGTAACAATGAATTGCAGAGCAGTGCCACAAAGTGATTATTGGCCTGTTATTAAAAACTGTCATTTGGAGAAGGCCATCGGGCAGTCATTGGAACCGAGCGATTGTAGTGCACATAAAAAGTCTTATATTAAACAGTTATTTCGTTTTATGTATACATTACATGTAAGTATAATTCACAATAGTTAACATGCTTACGGAAATGTAGGCAGCTTTTATCAAGTTTGGTCTTCCTGGTGAATAAGTTGATAAGAACGGTCTAAATTTATCAGCTGGAATAACAAGAAAATGTTTTACGATAAATACTCGTTTCGAAAAAATTCTTACGGCAACTGTTTTTGAAAGTTGATGTCTCAACACAGTCTCCTGTCAACACTTATTTTATACATTTAAAATCAATAGAATACTACAGTCGTTTTGGTAATTATACATTTGTTCCTTTTGTCAGGATAAAATTTTGCATTTTGAAGCCGATCATTATTAGCGTGTTGGCCATAAATGGTTTATGTGAGGTTGTCTGTATGAGCGTCATATTTATATGGTGGTGTGGTGGCCGAGTGGTTAACGCTCTGGACTACCAATCCGGAGGTCCCCGGTTCGATTCTCGGCCGGGGCACTGGATATTTCAGAAACGCTTTTCAGTGTTTCCCACCTATCTGAGATGAACTGGTAAGAAACCCAGAGGTAGTCTCGCGTGTATCGGTGCTATACGCCGGGCACGTAGAAAAGAACGAAGGGGTCTATTCGTGAAAGAGCTAGGGTCTGGTTCCCTTGTATCGGCTTCTGTCTCTAAAATAAAGGACCACAATGGAAATAAGAGCTTGCTCTTTATTGTGTTATCCTTGGTACTTGGTACTGAAATAAATACATACATATTGTTGTTTGTGCTAAATGTCGTAGAACTAACAAACTACTTAAAATAGTTATAAGTACTTGTTTATTCATAGATGGCCAATTGTACGAGGTGAAAATATTGAATTAAAGTAGCCAAAATAACTAATCAACAATGCAAATCAATTAACAGCTCTCAAATAGGTAATGTAGGTTACATTCGATTCTGTTTGCTTGTTCGTTTGAATATGTTGTGCTAGGAGAGTCAACTGGTGCCTCTCCGTCCTCTGCTTTCTCGCCACTATTCACTGTTGTCTGAAACACTACGGCTTTCTCTAGACACTACAATAGATGAACAAGAATACTATTGATTCAAAGCATCAAAGGGCGCCGAAAATAGTTTCTATTTCAACATTTATTAGTTATACGGTTTTTGCATATGGCAATGTAGCCTGACAAAAACGTACAAAATTGATGCTTCTCAATTTTTATACGTTCTCAAGTAATGTACATGTGTGTCATCAGCTTACCCACTACACCACGGAGACTGACTTTAAAGCACGTGGTAAAAAATAAGCTGATATTATAATTTTGCAAAACCGATAAGGGAGAAGTTGTTTTACGTTTTCGTATTTTTTCTAAAAGATATGAAAAGGAACATTACAATTAAACAATTACGTTTTAATGAAGGAAATGTGTATAATCAATATTTTAATGTCTATTTCGTATTATTTTAGCATACAGTTAAAACCATTTTTCTTCGCATTCTAATAACCGCTCCTACCATGTACTTCCGGAAAAACTATTCCATAATCGGCGGCGCCAACAACCAATGTTCAATATAAAACTTACAATAAAGAAGCAATCATTAAAAGAGAAATAGTCCCACTTTTCGCTCCTGTATTGCTACATACCAGCTACTTGTAGCCGAAAAGTTTGACAAATGCGAGATCTAACTAATTACCTCATATTCTAACATAATTCTAGTTTTTACTGAACGTTTGTCTTTTTCTTGTAGATGTTGGTATTCTTGTTTGAATTCGTCTACACCGATGGACTGAGAAGGGAGGCAAAATAAGTCTTGCATAAGCATGTGTAGGTAGATATATTGGCTCTGCAAGTCAGCAAAACATAATTATAATTATACATGAATGAGAAAAAACATTAAAACATGAATAAATAAACTTTAGAAGTATTAGAGTATTTAGTTCAAATCCCTTTAACAAAACTATGGAAGGTATTAATGTATTGTAAATATTTCTCGCTCAACGCTCTTTTGAATCTGAACCTGATTAGGGCACTTAGTTAACAGTTAAATTTTATTTATAATGTCTACTACTCATAATTTGCTAAGAATCATTATGTGTAGGAAGCAGAATTCATAATTAGTTATCGGTAAGTTTTTTTATTTTACAATATCAGTAAATTCAACAAGATCCTTGGACTTTAAATGAAAGGCGACTTTTGCTATTTAGTGTTTGTGATTAGTTGAAAAGTCATATGAAAATGAAATATCTATTAGAAAAAATTGAATGCACATTAAATGCAGATAATTAAGCAGAAGATACCAGTGTTTGAACCATGCTGACACGCTGCTCCCTCAGATCTCTAACACACTGATACAAGTCAACGAAATCTAGTTTCTGTCCTTGATCGTATAATATATCCAGTGCCAGGAATGTACCGGTTCTACCAACCCCAGCACTGAAGACAGACCATGAACAATATTGAAATTATATATACACAAGTTAAATACATTTAATCAGAAACAATTAATTCGAGAAAATATCTATATATGACAATATTCAATCAGACCACCGATGTAAAATTATAAATGACGCGGTTTAATGCATTCAAGTTTTGTGTGTTACCTGCAGTGAACAAGCCACGTATGAGATTTATCTTTATCATTCTGCCTCACTTTTCTCCAGAAATGTAGCAAACCAGAAGTAGTTCTCGGAACTCCCTTGTCCGGCCACGCTGTATAGTGGAACTGTATAACCGTACGTTCAAGCATTTTGTCGTCCTAAAATGACAAGTTTTATTCGACGCTGCCAGCAGGCGGCGTCGAGTATTTGGAATGCAAAATAAATTTGATCCATGGACGCGAGTCTATGATTAGCTTCGTCAAAAGTTAAAATTAAACTCGTAATTGTTCTGCATTCGAGGCCTCCGGGACATGAACTTTGATTTGTACACAAACTTCAAGAAAAGATTCGTAAATCAAAACCATGTCCGCAAACTTAACTCCTTAATACATACAATAAAATAAGAAAAATAAAATGACAAGATGAGAATCACACTGAATAGATTTTTCAAAAAGTCGAAATGTAAATTAGTGCTTACAACTGTATAAATTCAATATAAATAACCCCAGGTGTTATATTTTGCATAATTTATTTAATTCATATAAGTTATATTGATAAAGAATACCATTTAACGTCCTTATAGATAAAGAGAAATATAAATTTCGTTAACAGAAATCCATTCTCAGGCTGTCGGAAAATAAACCTGAGCTCTATAATATAATTTTGCATTCTTTTGTTTGTATACGTGCTTATTAATAATAGGTATATATGCGGTACGAACCGTAATTTTGCATTCTTTTACGCATTCTATTAATATATCGGTTGCGAAAAACACCTGTGTCAGACATGTTTAAAATGCGACTCACATTACGGTCTTATTGCGGTCCTATAACGGAAAGCGCAGCCCAGCTGAAATGTTTTGATTTTTGTTAATAGATTGTTTATATAACTTGAAATAACTTCTAAAGTAATGTATGTTATTGTGATGTAAAGTTAGATTTTATGAATAAATGTAGTTAAAACTGCTTCTGTGCGATACAAGGGGATAATAGTTAATATGCTGTTTGTCTTATATTTCAAATGGTCATGAACGAATCCGTCTGTGCAATTCCTGTAAAACATTCGCTCATTTCAAGTAGATAATAGTGTATGAAAAACTTTTTAATCACTTTACGGAGAGCTATTAAAATGGAAAAACATCTTTGGTGGCGTCTTTTATGTCTGCATTACTGTTTCGTCTTGTATAGATTGTCATCCCTGCGTCATGTAATATTGCATGCAAAACAAAGTTTAGGACTACACAAATGTATAAGCCGGCATTAAAGTTTCTAATACTTCCAATTACACTTCAGAGACTCTCACATAAATTTCACTCTATTGCTCTTCCATTATGACTGTGATATTGGTTATATAGATAAAGCTTCATGGAAGCAACCTTTGTAACGTAGTTAAGTATTTGTTCTTGTATTAAACATTTTAACAATTTTAGTTTTCAACTTACTTACATACTTAATTATTACATTGTAAAATTGAGGAATACAATTAGTATGGCATATTTGACCACACCTTATGAAACACACTGAATTCCCTAACTGTAAATTCGGCATAGATGTTCTCAAATTGCATTGTTACATGTATCTGTCCATACTGTACGTCAAAATTGTTGTCACCCCAGTACTTAATGCACTTCACCTATAAATGTTAAACGTTATGTACGGTTACAACATCTTTGTGTAAAATTAATGTGACAAAACGCTTACAAATCCATAGAATAATCTATATTTATAAAGTTTAACAAGTTTTGTTTAAGAAATACAGAAGCATCAAATTGACACGATACTCTTAAATGTGATTTTTTTTAAGTATTACATCTAATTTATAATGTACCTTTTATAATAATCATTAAGTAGTATATATTCTGTTTGCATTGAATTTCATTAAAAGGCACTTAAAATACTATTGAAGAGATTTAATATACCTTTCCAAGCTCTGTCAGATTTGTTACCATGACGATGGTTCTCACGTCTACCTCCCATATCATTCTCCAGAAATCATCAACGTTTTCCTTCACAGGGCCTCAAATATTATCAAAATACATCATATTATTGAGACAGGCAATTAATAGTTACCGATGTGCAGTATCAATGTATTAAGGCAACCGCCTTTACTATTAAATTCAAACCACAGAAGATGGCAAAACGGATTAGTACCTGTATAAAGTATATCTTGGACGTCTGACCATATTGTAGGTTGTAGATTATCTTTAATTCATTTGAAATATTCGATACATTGTATCATATTATTATTATACAATAATTTTTTTCTTGACACATCATTAATGCATCGTATATTTAATACAAATGTAACATAAGATATTTAAGCAAGAGCAATTAACTTCCAACTGGACATGTCGCCTAAATAAACAGAAAACAGAGGCAGTACGCACGTAATACAGAATACCATTTCTTTTGATCACATGTTCTAATATTTACTTGCTATTTATTACCTTGTGCTGCAATATATGCCTTTTCTTTTTCATTATTCTGCAAACAAAATTGCATTTTTCTTTCAAAGCTGTTTTTGGAGGCATTACTATTGTCCATACCTACCAGATGTACGTATATTGTATTATCAGTGAGCAACGGTATGGCAAATGATTCACATATTTATATGTAAATGAGAATAAAACTTCTGTAGATTTTAATTTTGATTACATTGAGTTTGATTAACCTCAATATTTTTTTACCGAGTGTTATTATTATAAAATTTACAAACAAGTGAAATTTAAAACATATAGTCTCAACAAAAACGTCAAAATATAGAATCTAAGAGAAAAAGTTGATAAAAAGCTATTAAAGCGAGCTATAATAACAAACTAACACATTATTTAAATATTTTATTTAATATGTATAGACAATCTTGTTGCAAATAAGAAATTTACAGGATGTGTCAAAGTATCAAACTATATTCTCCAGGAAGGATTACTCATAAGTCATGAAGAAAGTCACAAACGGTCAATAATATTATATACATTTACCTTGATGAAACAGGCATTAATGTAATCAGAGTTAGGTTGCCCAGGCAGAACCTTTAACATCACCCGTGAGTGGTCATCTGCAAAGAAAATAGTAATTATATATTATATCGAATACATGACGATATACAAAATTACGTTACGAAAAATAGATTCGCATAAATTATGTTATCATTAATCATAAACATAAAAGGCGTTCAATATAAACCTAACTTAGTCATATCAAGTTGTACCTCCCAAAGTAAATGGACTTACATGGATACACCTTTTTAAATCTGTTTTTGCTTCTGTTGACCGGCATTTCAGCGACAGTTGTTGGATGTAGTAATCCTGTTGATATTGTCTGAAAGGGAAGTAACTACTTCATTCTTTACTTCGATGAACTAATATTCTGTAATGAATTTATTTTTTATGCTTAATGCCCCTTTCAACAATATTTACGTTAATTCCAGGCTCTTAGGCTACATCAGTACTGCAAACTGCAAAACGAACTTTCTCACAATACAGATTATACTGCACGCGGACCTCGAACCCGTGACACTCAATCAGTGAAAACGTTTAGTGATTGCAATTGAGATCATTAAACAGTCGGAATAAAATGTAACTTTAAAGTTAAATTGTTTACATATGAGGAGGACCATGAAGTAGCATTGAAAATTCCTGTTTAAATTTAACTGTATTTAGCAAGAGTAAAATAAAACTATAATTTTAATATTTATTCAAATTCCAAAGAACTTAAAGCCGGTAGCTTTCTTCTGCTCGAAAAAGCCTAATCTAAGTTGCAGTCTTACAGATAGGTAGTGCAATCAATTTTATCAAAATTGTTAATTAAAACACAAGTTATGAGTCACAGATCTGAAATGTCATGAATGATAGACCCAATAATCTTAGAATGTTTACAAACAAATAGGCATATATATTCCGACTACATTTTGTATATCTTCGACAGGTTTACGGATGACGTCATGCGTACACAAGTTGTGATGCAGAATCAAACTGACAATTTCCATTTCAATGGCATAACTTGTAGTATCGCGGTAAAATCACAAAACTAATGTTCGATCACGAATTGACCAATCATGAAAATTTGAGTTTATCTTAAGATAAATTATTCACAGGCATATAATGTCACATCTGAACGGAAAGCGTCATTTAAGTAAGAATGACGTTGTCTGACGATGTACGCAATATACTTCTCTCTATTTAATGACACTAACAAGCGATGAATTAACACATACATTTACAATTCAAAAATCGTTGGTATGTTTCATCATATTCCGACTATTTTGAAATAATATCGTTTTAAATCCGAATATCTTCGTCTATGTTTGGTGAAAAAATCAAATTTCTCAGAAATGTTTATTTTACCTCAAACTCAAATCTGAAATATCCGTTTGCGTTGCATTTGTCTTTGATAAAATTTACAATTTCGGAGACTGAGATTGCATGAGCTGTTCGTCTTGTTGGTGTCGTATTGTAATAAACAGAGTCATCCAGATGTACCTTTGAAGCGACCTTTACAGGACTAATACTTTCGCCAGCAGACGTGCAAACTTTGCCTAATAAAAAATATCCAATTATTGTAAAAATATTTGTTTATATTTTTTCTCTGTGACTTCAGACTAACATTGAATTAAATTTTAATGACATGAAATGAATCATATTTAATCGATAACCTTTACAAACTACTTATTTAAAATTGTAAAAACAAAGTTCAAATGAAATTCAGTGTACATATATCAGGTAAAAGTATGCTTTTGTGTATGCAGGCAATACGTACAATGTAAATATTACCGTAGGTCTACGGCACTGTGTGTCAAATTGCTTTCTCATGATTCAAAATCCAAACTAAAAGTACATAAATGTTAATTTTCGAAAAACGTAGAACAACAACTCTTTTTCTACTTTGAAGAGAATGGTGGTAATACTTTTACAGAGTTCTGTTGATTGTGTGTTGCTGTACACTGTCTCTAAATTAGTTTGTTGATCGGATGTCGCCATATTTACGGTGTCATCAGCGACGATGGTATCCTCCGACTGTTCGTTTTGGTACGTAATATTTAGGAATGGGTGTTCTCCTTCTTGGTGGTGGAAAAACCATCTTTGCAAGGAGTGCAATCTGTTAAGTACATTATTCGGACTGGAAACTTAAAATACTAAAACCTATGTATTGTCAACATACAAGAAACTTGCAAGTTTGTGTTCTTGTCGAGAATCAAAAAAAAAAGAATTAAATCATTGACAGTATCTTTGTGATATATGTATATATCATATAGATATTTACAAAACCCATATTATATCTAGCATTAACATAAAGAGAGATTGCCAATGTGTCACTAAGGAATAACTGTAGATGCATCATAAACATCTGAAAAAAATAATTATAAACAAAGCTAACTAGTTTACCTTGCTGTTAAAAATCTCCTTTTCCAATATGAAATTACAACTGTAGCAATAATGACAACAGTAAATAAAGCCGCAGAAATACCACCAGCAACTCCTGTAGAACCTGAACTGTTTGGTTGTACTGCATCTGTAGCCTGAATTTCTTGAAATAAAATATTAAACAATGTCCTGTATTTTCAGGTTATGCGAGCTAACAAGCTTTAAACATTCGTTACCGTCAATGTATTTGGTCTGCTGTGAACTGTGAGTAACTTTCATCAGGAGCCAAAAAGCTTTCAATAATCCCATAGACCTCTAACATATTTCTAAGCGCACCGAAACCACAAAATCTATATACTTTAACATTTTATGGGTGACCGTTTGGCATGTGTCTTGATCAATTCCTTTCGTTACCTTAAAACTTGGTAATATTTACTTGCTAGATGTCGTTTTACCCCGTACAATTTTAAATGTTTCCATTTCAAAGATGTGTTTGTTTTCAAATCGAAAATGATGATAGTAAATTATGTCTACTATAATTCAAAAACAACAAAAAGCAAGTAAAGCGAGTAATATTTCATAACCCCCATTAGTCACACTGCATAATAAATGACTGCATACTTTGGGCACAAAGGTCTCCAGTCCATCCGGGATCACAGCCTTGTGGGCAAAATCCGTCTGTCTTTTGACAAAGTGTACTGTTTAGACAATGATCACTGCAATTGAAGATACAGTTTTTGCCGTATCTTCCAGTCTCACAACCTAGTAAGAAGAAAGTGAAGTGTCTAAAACTCACTTCTGGTAGTAACGTATTTTTCCATATATAACAATATGCGGCATACACACTATCACAGTGAATAACGCGGTTTAAACTCTCTGTTTCATTTAATATATCAAAGCAGTTGACTATTTGATTAACATGCAGGATTCAAACAACAACATTACGTCTTGCAACACATTGAACAGTTGCTCTCGTCTTACTTTTAAGAGGGACAGATGTCTGTAAAACAGTGTTTCCAATTATTACTTTAGTACTAGCAAAATTTCTTTTAGTGTGTTGTGACATTAATCTATAAATCTCTGAAATATCCTTAACTACAACCTCCATACCCTTTTCTAATATTGAAATCAATATTACAAAGAAGTAAGCTTGACGATACCGTTTGTAATAGTGTTTAGGTCATAGATAGATGTTTTGTAGATTAACAAAATGCGAATAACAATAACACATTTTTTTCATTTGTTTGAACAGCTGTGTTTTCAAGATCAGTAATTGTATGTAAACAAATACATCTTACTGTCGTTGCATTGTTTTCCTGTCCATCCTGGACTACAACCTTCTATACAGTACCCGTCTGTATGACGACAGACAGTGCCGTTTAGACAGTTCCCACTGCAGCTATAGGAACAATTAGAACCATGCGTTCCATTTTCACAACCTACATGTACAAACGAAGTAGTCATAAAACCAAGTTACGATTAAAGACATAGTTTTAATGTACTAATTGTATCATTAAATACCGATATGCCCTAATAGGATAACATTTTTGTTTTAGACTTAATGCAGCATTACATGTACCTGTTATGGCTACAGGAACAAATGAACATTGTTTCTCTCTTTAAGTTTCAATTTAATTCCGTACACTATTTAGTTAAACGTACATGTAACAGTATTTAACAACACCTACACATAAGGCAAATCTGCCTATAATTAAGTTAAAAAGAACCAGATAACAGATAGCTATCAATATATGACATATACATATACATGTATAACAGCTATTTCAAGTCAGCGATCTAGCCATTCTACCGGCGGATTTCAGTGACTGAATATAATTCCAAGCGTTATGTGTTAATGTTATCCTGGATTTCCATTAGTTCTGTTGCCATTGCCAGACATTGAATAATATGCAAGGTCTCCGTAAGTGTTAAATACCATTGAAATATATATATTTTTAAATCTTATGCCGTTGATGTACTTTTATTCGTTCCACAATATTTCTTTGAATTCATTATCATCCATCTCAATTCTCAAATGGTGTTTATTATAGCGTCTTTTTGATTGAAAAAAGTGCTAAATGAAGTTTAAGACATCCAACACAAATCATTTGAAAGGATGTCGTGACTTTGCTGCTATTCCATATAACTTCACCACGAACTACAGTCTTGTGTTGCCACAATATTCAAATGTATTTGGAACGGTTACTGAATATATCGAGGAGAATTCGTCACGTGTATGTCAAGATAACGTTGTAAGAATGATTATAAAACGCAAAGTTTGGAAAGTAAATTGAAAATACAAGGAAATTGAACACAATATATCTAATGTTTACAGTCAGAATGTTGTTTAAATCAATGAACGTATAAAAGACATATAGTGTTTCCGGGCATTGTTACCCATCCTCCGTAACATTATGCATGTTTCTATTCACCTTAATTAGTTTTGAAAGAAAATATTTAGACAAAGTTGATTTCCATTACTCATTAAATTCTCTTTGGGTTTTCTTCTGTTTCCACTTTAAATAATGCTGGTACTTGTACTTAACCGAGAAGATGTATATTAAAGACGTCATACAAATGGTAAACATTGTTGAGCACTATAACGAACTCTATAGAATTACACACAACCTCGTCTAATATAGGTTTCACAGCTTTGTACCCGTACAGTAGAATTCAGAATTGTATCCAACAATGTATGATAACCTCATATTACACTGTACTACATAACACATCTACCAATTTATTTCATCTTACTAGAATTGCAGAGTCTTCCTGTCCATCCTGGAGTACAATCTTCTGTACAGAACCCGTCTGTATCCCGACATGCAGTGCCGTTTAGACAGTGCCCACTGCAGTTATATGAACAATTAGAACCATATGTTCCCTTTTCACAATCTTGCAAGAAAAATGTAAGGTATTTACATTAATTACGTAATGCACGATATGATGAGATAAATCTTTAGAAAAGTGATTTATCCACTAGAACACAGCATGTGTACATCATGCTTTTAGGGATAAAATGTGTCGATTTATACGATTACGACGGCTAAAGTTCATTTTTACGGTGTTTGATAAAATGAATCTATTAATTTCAGCAACAACAATTTTGTGAGTATAATTCACAACAACAATCCTATGTTTATGCACTGAACCTGTTTTTTCCTTAGACAATATTCAAATGAATCATACAAGAACGTTAACATGACCTTTTAGCACGTAGTGGAATAGTGATTAAACAAAATAGACGCTTACAATTTGTAGGCGTTTTTTCAATATACATAATTAATGCCATAAACAGATGTATTTGAACAGCGTTCAAGATCACTTAACAAATATGAGAAATACATCTATTTACTATTGTGACATTGTCTTCCTGTCCATCCTGGAATACAACCTTCTATACAGTACCCGTCTGTATGACGACAGACAATGCCGTTTAGACAGTGCTCACTGCATTTATAGGAACAATCAGAACCATATGTTCCACTTTCACAACCTTCAAACCAAGTTACGATTAAATGTATATTTATTAAGTAGTAATTTTATGATTGGCCTGATACGCCCATCAAATGTCGATATACCCAAACAGGGTAACATTTTACGTTCTAAGACTAAATGCATCATGGGTTTGTATGGCTGAAGGAACGATTGATCATGTCTAGAGTGTGTGCATTTCTCGCTCATATCATTCCGTTATTTTCTTTTTCATATCAAATAATACGTAACAGTATTTACAAAGTCTAAATGTAAGGAAAACTGCCTAAAATTATATTCAAAAAAAATATTATGGTCGATTAGTTTCGACTTCAAGGTCATCAGTGAAACACAGAACTGCACCTGATAAGTAAACGTTCAACAGTGTTTTGATCTTTATCGTTTATCATTATATCTGAGAAGGAAAGTAGGCGTAATTTGTCGCATAAACGAGACCAGAAGAGCGCGAAAGAAAACAATTATTAAGCACAGATATTTCTGTTAGAAACAGTAAGTGGTTTTGACTATATTTAGGAACTTATAACTGTGAAATTTCCACGTTTAGAGCAGAGGCTCTATACTCATATTTTGCAAAATTGGAGTTAAAGACTGCTGTTGAAATTTCCACTTTACTCTGCTGATTGAAAGATTAAGCATTTGTTACGCAAAGTAGAAACCAAATTTGAATGTTCATGAGCTGTGGAAATTTCCACTAATTTCAAAGCTGAAAGTACGGTAAAATATCCCCAATGTTTTACATGTATGTAAAACTTTACATCTAGTGAGGAAATTTCCACGATTTGATGCAACACTGAGTAGAAGACGAGGTCTAAAAAGCCGTTTTTGACTTTCAAAAAGAGGAGTCTTAGTGTAGAATCCTCTTTTTTTTTAAATGAATTAGCTGTGTCCAAGGTCATTAAACGATTGTAAATAAATACATCTTACTGTCTTTGCATTTTTCGCCGGTCCATCCTGGTATACAACCATCTGTACATACCCCGTCTATATGTTGGCATGTAGAACCGTTCTGACAATGCCCACTGCAGTCGTTTGAACAGTTAAAAGTGTATGTTCCTCTTTCACAAACTGGTAAGAAAGACAGTTTCATCTTAACTCTTAACACTGGATTGTTTTTATCACATGTTTGTTTTTTTATTAAGGTCAATTCAACTAGGGAGTTTGTATAATTACTGCGAGAGGAAACCCTCATATGAATAACGTTTTTTTGTTATTAAACTTTAGTTAATGTACCGGTATTACTTTACGGGAAACGTCAAAGATTGTCTTTATATTTCTGAAGTATTTAGGCCCGTCCTCTTATACAAACAGTACATGCTAAGCTATGAGCAAGCACAGTATGGCAATAGGCAATAATCGACATGTAAGGACAATCTTACTAGATTTTGATTAACACAGATAATAGAGATTTGAATCTGAGTTTAAAAGAATCCGTTTCGTACAATCACTAATCAGAACGATTTTGAAATGACAATTTAAAGTGACCAAATACTGATAGGACATTCCCATTGCCACATGCTTTCTAAACAAATTAATATAGTGATATCACAACAACCACAATATATCTATTTAACTAAATAACTGCAAACAAAAGTTTCTTTAAAGTAATTAAATTGTTTATTACTGCCCAAAACACGCTAGCTGAGTCAAACGAAATGTTATATTATACCGTTAGTAGTATAAAAGAATTGAAGCCCATAATAATATACACAGACATTTGTCTCAATGAATGAAAATGACGTGTGCATTGTACAGGTTGACAGGCATGGCAATAATTGGATAGTGAAATAGTATAATTGATGCAGTAGGGCGACATTTGTCTTCATTGGACGCCTTAAATAATAACGTTGAAATAAAAATTCGTTCTTAAACCAGTTCAGTACTTTTCTATGACCACAACATAGAGGATAATTGTTGGTTTCGGTGTAAAATCACGTTATAATTTCACCGAGTCGGCACCAAAAATGATATTTTCACGAGTGGCGCAGCCATGAGTGAAAATAACAACTTTTTGTGTTCACGTGTGAAATTATCGCGATATGACATCGATGCCAACAACGTTTCTGTTTATTTTATGGCTCAAACTCTTATTTTGTTGAGTTTATTTCAATAAAATGTCGAAAATCGCAGGGAAACGCCACCAGAAAGCATCGCAAACATGACGTTATTTCAACGACGTCATCGTCATATGGTTCCCGGCGTTCATTACGCTCGGTATACTTTTTGACGTTTATCCGGGTAACAGATTTTGATAATTTTCACTGAGTGGACAGTGAGTTTATGGGGATATAATCCGCCGTTATATTTCGATAAAATAACGTAAGTATCAAATAAAAAGCATTCACTGTACATGCTGAACGTATATTAACTACAGCCAATGTGTTTATGTACGGCATCTAATTGTATTAATCTTAAATATAAAGTTTACTCATATTTGATATTTTAATATAGGACTGCACTACCTTTGTCACAACCTTCATCCATCCAGCCAGGTTTACAACCAGATATACATTTCTGATACATTTTATCTTCTAAAGTCATTCTTTGACAGTGTCTACTTTTACATAAAACTGAACAGTCAAATCCACACATGTCAGCTGGACAGTCTGAAAGATATAATGTTACAATAGTTATTAATACTTCCTGTAAAATAATAAAGAGAATGTGAGTCTTGCATATCAATGTTTTAGTGTCAGTGGTGTTTTATTTATTATTTTACAAGATTCGGACAAGACGAAATGCACATTCTTATCCCGCACTGCTTTAGATACAAATACATGTACATGTAAAGTTGCTTATTTTCCGATTTTTGTCAATATTGAGAACGAAAACTTGAGCTAATGAAATATTGATTATTGACATGTTTAAAATTTTCTAAATCACTTACAAAATTAAGATTTCAAGCTATAAGGTTGTTACTTTCTCCATGGATGCCAGTCTGGAAGTCTAATTGATCTTAAGTCTGTCTGTTTGTCCGTGACAAATGGGTTCGATCATTGACTGAATAATGGTTTGTCGAAACATTGTTAGCTTATAGGACATGGAACGTGAACGACTCTTTTGATTTGGGATTTAGTAGGTCAATGATCACAATCACAGTAACCTTTATTGAAACATTGACTTCTCAGCAATAACTAAAAAAAACAATTGATCGTAGAATGACATAACTATGAAGACATTCTGGCAATGACTAGAAAAAAACTTCTAATGACTTTTTGGTCAGTTTATTAATCAGTCGCAGCGACCTTTAATGAAAACTGATTGCCGATCAATATCTGACGAACAGTTGGCCCGTGTATGAAAGCGGTTTTAGGCTTATTGATCTTGTAAAGTGCAAGATCTCTATTGATTGTTGGGTGAGCAAGTCAAAGGTCAAGGCTACAAGGACTTTTAACAAAATCAGTTCCGACAAATGATTTTTAATGAAAAAACAGTGTCCGATAAATTACTGAAGGTTTATTGGCAATAACCTATGAATGAGGTTTATGTCACCAGGCCAAAGGTCACTTTGGGAGAAAGTCAGGGCGGGGAGGAGACATAAATATATCTTAAAATAATTTCTAGCTATACATGTACAATGTAGATATGATTTTGAGTAACCTCCAAATATTTCAACTTCGCATAGTACCACTCTCACATTATTTCCATATCTTTCAACTTGAAAATATCGTGAAACGTTGCGAACCAGAACCGTACGTAGGTAGTCTCCATTGTCACCATACACCACATACCAGTTGGATGTGTCATTCCCAATTTTAAATGTATAATTCAAAACGCTGTAACCTGAAAGGAATGGAAATTAACGCGATATACAAAGACAGGCAAAGAAAACTGTAAATGAAATAATGACAGTGAAACAGCGACTAGACAGTTAAGGAAGATTATGATGGGTGTGTCTGTCTATCAAACACTTGTAATATACCTGTCAGGGCCAGCTAATTGAGCCATTTCTGCCTCAAGGCGTTTCAGCCAAGACATTTCGACCCATATTGTTTCGGTCTTATGTTTCTGCCCAAAATCCTAAGTTGTTTCGTGATCGGCAGTAAACAGTTGAGGCCCATCGGAATACCACAAACACTGATATGTTTGCCTAATAATGATTTATGATAATTAAACCCTATGTGTTCAAGTGATAGATTAATTCATTATACCGATTGATGATGAAAATGTAACAAACAAGAAACGCTGTTTGTTTAGACTGGCGTTATGCCATACCGCATCACTGTAAATGGCAAGATTTTTCTATTACAGTCTCCCTTGCAAAAAAGCCCACTTATCAGTAGAAATAAAATCGGTCTTTTAATTAACACATCCATTGTTTTTTTCACATAGTTCTCTACAATGTTTATATATTGCACCTGTGTATATGTCTGTGTATCTGACAGTGTACAGTAAAAACCTCCTATAAGAAGTTTATTCTGACTGCATAATAATCACCATTGTATTACAGCAAATGTCTTCATTGTACACATATTGGACTTTACAAAGGATCAGCACATGATTATATGTGAAGGTCATGTTATTGTCATGAATAAGAATTAAAGCAGTTTACAAGAAATGTATCAATTCTAACCGGCACTTAAAGAGTTGACAATTTACGGTGTAGTCAGGAAAAACAAAACTCCCTAGATTTTCAAATTTTGTTAGGTACAAGTATGCATGGGAGTCATACTTGGGTCTTGGCGAGTTCACCAGGGAAGAAATCCTACGGTCATCCGGGACTATAAACAATTAAGAAAAAAGAAGAAAAAAATTACGGTGTACATGTCGTCTCTATTCCGAGGCGATCCTAAACACAGGTTTAATAAGCCTGCGTATTTGACGAATTGCAAATAATAACAGACTTACTGGTTAAAAGCATTTATTTGAAAGAGACTCGTAATAGAATATGTCAATTTTAGACAGTTCAAAGAACCATGTGTTTTCACAAAATTTTCTCGTTAAAAATGTTAGCGTTAAAGTATTTATTTTTAACGAAAATAAGTTTCTGGTAGCAGACATACTTAGGTCAAGCAAAAGAGGCCCTGGCATGTGTTCTTTTGTTGAAACCTGTTCCAATACTATGCCATATCAACAAGAAAATTTATGAAAATGGTTTAATTGCTATTGTTTGAAATTTAATACAATTTTCTTTATTCTGTTATTTGCTACAGGATTATTTACCTAGACTGTTGTACATTAATACGACATATACACAGGGTCCATTCTATACGGTACATGATAAAACCAAACAGTCAGGCATTTGTATACGTTTTGTATAAATATCATGTTATATCTGCTTTTCAAAAAGCTACTGTAGCTATGACTTTTGCAATAGCGCTACTGGACTGAGTACAGCAGAATCTTCTGGAAACAATTGGAATATTGTCTACCGTCTTACTGTCTGTTTGAAAAAATTGTCCCTGCAGTAACTAAAGATTGTCCAAGCTAAGTGAATATTTGTGAAAAAGTCAAAATGTTTGTTTATTTACTAATACCTTAGTCTTATTTTCTTGTCTAGCCTGTTGCCATGAGGCTTTTGCATTTCTATGTCTGTTGGAGATATGATAAATTAGCAGTATCCATATTGCATTCTTCTATCACAACAATCAGTACCGTTTGCACAGTAGGTTTACATGACTAAATTATTCTATAAAACATAATTTGTTTTTGAAAATTAAAGAATCTGCTGTTTCAGATCTTTATTTTTTTGGTGACAAATATGATTAAAACTCTTGAGCATAGAAATCTCTTGTGAACTGAGACTATAACAAAGAAACCAAAGACACAATGGCACAGTTACTTAAGGCTGTGTTGTTGAACTGTATTTTTATCAAGAGCAAAATCCAGCTTCATATGGTGTCGCTAGTAAAAATCACCACAGTAGTGTTTACACATCCTAAGAATTACAGAAGAAAAACAAAGGAATAAAGACTGATGACTGCAAGGTAAGGTAACAACAATATCATTCTGTATCTAGAGTAGATATTTTTCCAGTGATTTAAGAGGTAGTATTAAGATAAGTGCCTGACTGGATATCGTGCCCTTGTTAAAAACTTAACAATTTATTAAGTCACTTACTATTTCGTGAGCTAAAGCAATTTTCAGCAATGCTTTGAATAACGGAACAGTTAGAATTTAAAGATTTTTAAGCTAACAAGTTGTTAAAGTTAACGAAAGTTTGTAACAACTGGGCCAATATCACAAAGGTCTCCCTAATTTACTGTAGAACTGGCGTGACACCAACCTCTTATGTCTAAGATTGTTTGTTTTTTAACTACGTTCACTTATTTGCTAAGTAATTAATAACAAAGACACCACCATACTTATCTGTTTTGGAAATAAATTGTCACATGCTTTATAATTTACTCTTCTCCTTAAAACAAGTACATGCATTAAAAATAATAATAAAAATCAAATAACAATACATGTACCGAAATTTTCTCTTCCGTTTGAATACCATATCTTGGCACTTTTTCGGATTTTGGTACTCAGACGCACTTCCTTTTATTCTAGAAAACAATTGTATTTATAATACCACACATATAAGTCGTAAAAGGAAGATCAAGGTAACAATTCCTTCATACAAACCCCTAAGTATGACATTATCAATGTAAGCAGGATATCCAAGATCAACCATCCACCATGGTGTGCGCGATGGTTTGGTAACACTACAAGAAGTCCATCCGTCATGCTTTGTGTCTCCATCAACTGACCTGTGGGCAGGGAAATATTTATTCCATTGAGAACTTTGCGTCGCAGACTGTAGAAATGCAACGTTTCGACCTACAATAGAGTTTTGAGCACATAAGTCTGTTGATCGCGAGGATAAATTACATTTTGGGAGTTCATATTAATTACATGTTGAGTTAATGCCTGTTCTCAAGTTTGTGTTACACGCCGAACTAATGGAATAGTCATGAACACTGTAAAATCATAAGTGGTAAGGGCTCAAAGTTGACCTTTACCTGGCCTAGATTATAAGAGGCAATTAATATAGTTCGGAGATAGTGAGCATTGTAAATCTCATCTTAACGATTTGCATAGAATACTTAGAAGATACGGAGAAAACAATAGGCCACCAGGAGCATTTTGTACTCAGGACAGCCTATGATCATTATCGCCTTGAATAGTTTACAAACTTAATACTCAGTACATGTCATTACAGGTCGGCAATTAATGGGTAAATATAGATAGTTTAGATACTTTAAGCACATTTTGCTTCTCTAGTTTGAAAACCTTCGGCAGTATGTCAGATACAAGTTTCAGACAGACAAACAGAAAGTGAAACATCGCGTGCACTTGTTTTAATGTCGATTTATATAAATATATGCCAATTGGCATGACTTCAATAGGTAATTTACTATTGTTTACACGATATACGCCTCCTTGCAATATTTGCCAATTCAGTCAGTTAGGGAACATATTTGTAAACGTAAGCTCGGACGGACAGCAGCAGTTTTGCTCCACTGAAATGTTAGCAAGGCACGCTGTAAATATCGATTTACCTCCATATATTCTGACGTCACAGAGCACAAGTTGCGTCTGTGTCCTTGAAAGTTGTATTCGAACTTGGTTCCCTTCCACTGCTTCGTTACACGTTATTTTAATTGTACAGCTTTCTAGAGAAGATCCATCATCATGCTTGTAACATAATGTTGTATCATTCGAGAAGTCAGAATTGTTGTTTGGATTACTTGCCGGGATCGTTTCGACAGTAATATTAAACCCTAAAAAGTAGTCTGAAAGAAGAAAAATAAACACTTCAGCATAGACATTTATCACGAAACTTAGTACTTTTATTTTGTCTTCCATTTGTAGCATGTCACTCCATTTAACCCTCAGGTACAATCGTAGTAATGTGCTGCGATAAAAACGACACGTTAAAGATAACAGTAAAATGTTAAACGCTGTCAAACCTTCAAATCCACAAAGACTCCTTGGTAAAACTGTAGGTAAGTTAATAGCCGCCATATATATCAATACTAGTTACCGTATGTCTTCATGTACTTGCGTGCTGCCGGACATTTCACAAAAATCTTTGAGAAAAAAATGTTCTAAAAAAGTGTCTTATGAAGAAGAAATTGCTGACCCTTGAAAAGGAAGTGACATTTTAATATACAAACACTTAATTATTACTAGAATATTTAATAAATATTTACCTAGATACTTCTTGGTTGTAATTATAGTGAGTCCACGAATAATTTGAGGTTGTGTAAACCACACTCTCCACCAGGGACTGGCATTTCTTCCTGTTGTATTTGCATAGTTTGTAGAGCTACACGATGATACATTTCTATCATTTGCTTTTGTAGAATATTCTTCCGTATTGTCTAAATGTTGAGACATGTGATTTACGGCCACATTTTCTAAAATAAATGACATGCACGTTATCTCCTCTGAAAATGTAACCAAGAATTTGTAACATCAAGACTGTAATCGAATTCCATGTAGAATTTGGCTTATAAATGCTATTTTAACTAAACATAACTAAAACAATAACTGTGCAACAGGAGTTAGCTTATTGAAAATAACATTTTAGAAGTTTTATTATCTTATACATTATGATATTTTCAAATTCTATATCACAAAATATATAGTTACACCATACTAGTTAAAAAGTAAAACATATTCCATAAATTGCATTTGGCCCCGTCGGTATTTACTATGTTATGACTTGTACATCATAATAAAATTCGGAAATGTTGAGACACAGTTCTCAAATTTTGCAAAATGACATTTATTTTCATGAATTTTAGTTTAATTACTGAAAAGGGAAAAGTAAATGGCCTCCATTGGTTTTGACACCAGGACCTCTTGATCTCAAAGCGGACGCTGTACCACTGCGTCTCGGTACAAAATATGTACAACTATGAAATCCAAAGTATTTCAAATGGGCATAAAACAGGAAGAGCTCTACCTTATCAGCGAGTTATTTCTGGAACAGAACAGGAGTACGTGAAAAACTTTGTCATTGAGCCCGTAAAGTATGAACAATTCTGCAATCGTTTTGAAGTTGTCTGTACTGTTTTTGTAACTCTGTCTTACCGTGCGAAACATTCAAACAGCAGCATGATCTGGTATATCTTGCACTACATTCCCGTAGCGCAGTTTTACTGTTGTTATCAGCACATTTTAAAAGTTAAATTGTCTACGGTTATTAAATGTAGCATGCTAACTATGGCCTGGAGGCTTAACGTGCTTACAGCCCCTAAGCCAAAAACAGTACAGACAGCTTCGAACGATTACAGCACTGTATATGCCAACTTTCGCTGATTTTGGAAGATAATCGTATGTTAATCACGGAAAAGTATCGATATTTTACAGAACGATAACATTTATATTCACATGACAATAATATTCTTTTAAAAAAGATATTCCCAGCAGAGAACTCATACGCTAGTGTTTTCCGTCGTTGACTAAGAGACTCTCAGAATGCCGTTGTTAGGCACTAACTGGTAAATAGCGCTACCCTAAATCTGTTAATCGCATCAAATTTGTAACATTTCTTGTACATTATTCTGATACAGTATATATACTTATACGCATTGTATAACAAAAGAATCCATTCAAACCTTTTCCACGTGCATTTATTTGTCGTAGGTAAAGTCGAATTTTGATAGGTAATGAAGTCACTTGATTGACACCTGGCGTCTGGTCAATTGTCATAAAGTGGTGAAAGACCTAGGCACATATCGTATAATACATTGTATACCGTTGCCGTTGCTATGCACTTTATAAAATTTACGTGTATTTGCCCACCTTTTCGGACGAGGAAACTTTGTTGATCACTTTTTTAGAGCCAATTTAGATTTGTTATAGCTCACTTTGGCACTGCCAGTGCTAGCCCAATAAAACTCAGATTTTCATGGCATCGTCTTTAAAGACATCACAATGTTAGGTTTTAAAAAGGCCAGAAAGCGGCTAGTGATCTTAAAATAGACGAAATGACTCAGGTAAGAAAGGAATGCTAGATAAATGATTCCATCAGAACAATTATGTAAACATAACGTGATTTGTTATTATACAGATTTGTACGTGTGTAGAAGTAATTTCTGTGCTTTGGAAAAGAGTTAATAACACTAAATATTCCTTTCAATATCTTCAGTATTTGTATTATCTAAGAAAAATCCAGTCAAAGGCTTTTACTGAAATTCAGAGCAAGAAAATGAAGCAATGCGTACTGGTGTATAAATGAAGCAAGCTCGAGTTTGGTTATAAAATGATGCCCCCAATCACTATGTGAAAAGAATTTTTGTGGATGGTTTTCAAGATGCAGTCTAAACAAGAAAAGAATTTGATTTGATGAGAATTTTATCAAGATCCGTCCCAAAGAGCATGTATGTTAGCTTAATATCGGGATGAGACCCCAACAAGAAAAGAAACAAATGCGTGTAGTTTATAAATTGGGCAACAGTAATGACCCTGGCTCTCTTTAGTTCTTTTCAACGCACAAGTAAATTATTGTATTTATCATCTAAGCTATAATATATTCAAGGAGGACGTTACAAAGTGAAATTATAATAAAACGAGGCACACCAGAGTTCTCCCTCTCCATGTACCACAGAACGCGTGTTTCATGGGAAATTAAACTTTTTGTTAATTAGTATGTGATGATGCGTGAGGTTGTTGTGACTTACATAGTACATGCAACATAATAATGTGGCGTGATGAAGACTATTAGCTCTTCTACCGATTGTGAAGGTTGTTTGAGTGATTGTTGGCAGTTAAATGAAAAAAGTACGCATTGACACGCAAACTTATTTTTCGTATGTTTTATACAGAAAAATCATATAAACCACATTGAATTTCTATTCCGTGTCATTGAATACAGTACTGTTTGCTAATTTGCGATGCTTCACATCGTACCATTTGGCACTTTGTGTTTATTCGTAATGTTTGTGAATAAGAAGGAAATATCTTATTTGTAAGACCTGTTTCATATGATCAGGACCAATCTTTGTGTCCGGCTTTCGCGTTCGATAAACGAAGACGCTGAGAGCCATCTTTTTTTGGTTTCCGGAGATGTTTCCAGTTTTACTGTGTTGCCTATAGTTAAATCCCATTGTAATACCAACATACCGGCAAAAGATAATGCGGACCTTACTTCCATCAAGTAACATTTAGTCCCAGGTATTCAGCATTCACAGCGCCGCTTTGATTATTTAATGTGATCTTACAACTAGCTTCACCGACGGATTATGATTGATTGAGATAATTTTAATAATATGGACACTGAAAAACGTACCAACAGAAGAAAATCACTCGAGAAAAATTTCAACGATAGCTTCAAAAGGTATACCATTGTAGTTACAAATTGGAGGTTCCGTAATAGATTAACGCATCATATAACAGAGTGATGAGATAATATTACGTAACATATATAGCACACAGTTACAATAGCGAAATATTGAATAATAATGATGACGTTTACAATAAGGATAACAGAACATAGAATAGGAATATAGAACATACAGTAACAATTACGAAATATAAAATAATAATAATAACTTTAACGATTAGAATAACGTATCATTGATAAACCAAAAAGAAGTATATAATCAAGCAACGTTTGATATGTACAACTAACTTTTAAACCAAAACAAAATAGACTAGCATGCAAAATGTTTCTGACGACTAACAGTTGGTTATTAAATTACTCTTTTTTTTTTTTTGGGGGGTGGTGGGGGGGGGGGGGGGGGGGGGGGGGGGGGGGGGGGGGGGGGGGGGTTTTTTTTTGGGTTTGGGGGGGGGGGGGGGGGGGGGGGGGCGTGGGAAATGTAGCAAGCAAATGTAGCAAATGTTTATTTCTTTCAAAGGATGCAAATCACATGCTACACACTGCTTGCAAGTGCAATATTGTGCATCGAATTAGTTAGTTTGCACATTTATGAACAGACATTGATAACATTTATAACAAGCCACACTTACTGTATTGGCATCCAGGTCCACCCCAGTCATAGTCACAGCCTGAAGTACATTCTCCTGTCACCCTGTTGCATATTTCACTTTCATTTAGGCAGTGACACATCAGATTACATTTGGCACCAAATACAACTACACCCCTTCCAGTCCTATTGCATTTCTCATTTGCATTTACTGTACATTTTGGAAAAAATACATAAAACATTTACATTGGAAGGAAAATGCAGAAGTTGCTCTTTTCCATACTAATTGCTCAATAATTACAAACAGAAACTAACAAGGATTTGCTTATTAAGATATTTAAGTTTATTCGGAGTATTTGTATGTGCTTAAATTTATGAGAAGTACCAAACACATTTTACAAAAACAGGATATTAATATCATTATAATTTTGTTTTACATCTTGTCTGTCGGACCTTGATGCAAGTAACATTGTATTTATAATTCAGGTCTCTTTTGTCATACGAGTAGCCGGATGATTCAGTCTGCTGTGCATAGCTATGACTGGTGATTGCCTGGTTCATTGAAAGTCCCCTAGGCCTAAGTTAGCATACCACATTTCAAACACTACTGACAATTTAACTGTGCTTTGTGTAAATAACAACTGTAAACATGCGCTTTGGGAAAGTAGTGCAAGACAGACCAGATCAATCTTTTGTTTGAATGTCGCATACGATAAGAACATATTACAAATAAAAACAGTACATACAACTTCAAACGATTGCAGAAAGGTCTATAGCTTACGGGCTGCATTACAGAATTTCATCTGTTTTAGAAATTACTGCGCTGTTAGCTGATTACGGAAGATAATCATATGCATATCACGGAAAAGTACGGATATTTACGGAAATTTACGGAACCGTATGGAATTCGATATGAGAGTTTGTAGTTTGATTTTCAAATTTCTGATGTTATTTCATTGACAACTTTCTTATTTACGAACGATTACATGTATATTTACCTAAAAATAAATTTCTTTAAAACAAGATACAATTTATGTACATTCCCGAGAAGGAACTCACGTGATCAAAATCACCCGCCATTTATCGAGGACGCTGCGTGTCAAGGCCCAGTGAACGGTTTCACCGATTGCAAGTCCAAGGTAACCAAGAATCATTTTTGGTTTTCCCTGTTATACACATTGTACAGTACTGTATTTATATTTCATTGTTGGTATTGTTTTGTTTATTTTTGTTTCTAGGTCTTGTCCTTGGTAAACATTAGTTTTCTATCCACATCATCAGATATCGCTTGAAGTTGAACAAAGCGCAGATTGAATTATTTTTATTGTTCTCTCAAACAATTGATATTGTTGACCATGTGATTATTTTTCATTTAACGTACGTTTTATAATAAAACAAACTTCCCTGCCATCCATATATTTGTGAATCATTCATTCTGTTTCATATACTAAATTTCGTCCTATGCAAATTTCGACCCGCGCATTAGGTAAGGTTCAGCGTAAATCACGAAGGTCAAAAGTTGTTTTTAGTGGAGTTAATCTATAACCCCCTGGCCTTCAGCGCTCACAGCGCTTTGATTTAATTGTGTCTTCTCAATTGGTGTCTTAGTATCAAGATCTGAACGTTTTTGTAAACGAGTGAAGTCATGTTTTATTTGAGAGTGTTCGGTTATTTTACTTTAGTAATTAGAAGTGAGAAAGTTCATAGCCGAACAACGCGGGTAACTGAAAAAATTGCACTTTAATCATATCTTCATCACTGAAGAGCCAAAATCTAATAACTTCACAGCAAGGCAGAGTTTGCTGGTTCTCAGTTTGTAATTGTTATGTGCAAAGAGCTGGGCGAAAGTATTTTATATATTCACAAACCAGTATCTGGGCTAAGGGTCTTTTACTAGCGGCAGTACCATGCTAACGCAACAGTTACCCTACGCTCATTGTTACGCTCACACGGCCGAAAGGTTCCTTTTGTTTTTCGATGTATTTAGCGTGACGAACGAGGAAACATTAGAAAATTTTCAATATAATAAACCGTAGAAAATACTGAATAAATTACCTGTCGTCAGAGCAATTGTCAGGAATGTCACAGAATAAATTATTCCTATCATTATTTTCACAAACTACTCCATAAACATGTATTTCTATTGTATTAGATGGAAAAGCAGAAAATGTCATATTTCTGTTGTGTCTACTTCCTTTTTACTTTATCTTTTATAAAAGAAAAAAGAATGGAAACCATTTAGGAAGAGACCTGGTTTAAATAGTTAAGATATATATCACAATAACGCTTTACAAATTAAGGTTGGTTTCGGAGTTTGTTTACAGATGATATGAGGAAGTTAAAGTTAAGGTAAGTACTTCAGACAGCTGAGAGTGTATGAATGAACGACTGAAATATAAACAATTTAGTAACTCAGATGATAAACTCTTAACATTTGTAAATATATTTATACCTCTACCTAGTGTATACATATAATTATTAACGTATATTATTATGACTGTCATTTGGTAAAACACATAATTGTAATATCAGTAGTAAGGTTCATGTTCAATACAGTTACATTATGATCGTTTCGGAGCTGTCGTCTCTAACTGGTAAAGCGTGCAAACAATTTTGCTGCACGTCAATTGTTTTACATGTCTCCGGTTTAAAAATAGATCAGTAAACGGCCATTTTGATATGATATATTGTTAAGTGGTAGGTACTACACTGCCTATTTCTGAATAATGTTACTATAGAGTTTGGATATTGTGACAGTGAGTATCATATATTTGTGTTGCGTAAACAGGTAAAGCATATATATAGCAAATGTTTATAGGCTTTAAAATATATGAACATACGATAGAATGTGCGTTGGTGCAGTGGGTAGGACAAAGAAAGATTTTAAGGACTGGTTCGATCCTCATCGTAGCTTAATATTTTTTCCATTGAATTATTTCAGAATAATTTCAGAATTACTTCAGGTAAAATTTTAATTGTATAGATATATGTCTTTTTCAATCTTTTTAAAAAAAACAATAAGCAGTAAATGAAAGTAAAATGACTAAAACTTTAAAAGATTCTATTACCATTTCAAGCACGAGCATTTCGTGCTTACTGGCATCTCGTGTAGTGGAATATGTATACCAAAATTACGATGATTTGTTCAAGACAATTCTTCAGCAAGTAATGAATGTACATTATTCCTTTGAACTGTTGCTGTTTGATGATTTGTCAAATAAAGGCAAAATTTGATCTTCATTTGTTTGTTTAATTTGTTCTTAGTACAATCAGAAAAAAATGAATTAAAATGATTATAGAAGTAAACATATCAATGAAACAAAAAGAAGCAATAAATTAAAACTATATTACCGAAAAAAGAGAGTAAAAATTTGAATGTACATGTCCCTATATGAACTCCTGTTCGACACAACCAAAATAATCAGGAACCGGGGTCGTTACCTACTGCACTATTGTGACAGCGACTGGATGCATGTATAATATACAATATAATATATAATTGACATTAATTAAGCAAGTGTTCTCCTTGTAATAAGATTACGTGTTAACCCGATAAAAGTAGACTCTTCTAGATGTTGCGTCATTGTTAATTTTTCCTAACCGGACAGTAAGTAAACGTTTTCTTGAAAACTAAAAATGTTTCATGAAAAGAAAATGCTTTGAAAAAACGTGGAAAAGCAAAAATCTTTCGTGAAAAGTAAAAACGTTTCGCGAAAACTTTTTTTTTTGCATATAAATAAGTTTTCATGAAATTTTTTTAAAAACTTTGTGTGTATTATTTTAATATTTCTGGAAAAGGGACATTTACAATGTAAAAGTGAAAACAATGCCGATTATAATGTTCTTTCTATAGCTATCTGAAACGTAATTATATTTCGGTCCTTCTTTTATTATCGTATGCAGTAAGTGACATTATACTTTTTTTTTTCGTAATTACAGAAATACATTTCGTAAAAAGAAATGTATTTCGAAAAACGAAATGTTATTTCGTAAAACGAAATCTTATTTGTAAAAAGAAATCTTATTTCGAAAAACGAAATCTTATTTGTAAAACGAAATGTTATTTCGTAAAAAGAAATCTTATTTCGTAAAAACGAAAGATTTCGTAATTACGAAATAAGATTTCGTTTTACGAAATAAGATTTCGTTTTACGAAATAAGATTTCGGGGGGGGGGGGGGTTTTTACGAAATACAGTTCGTTTTACCGCAATTATTTATTTCGTTTAAACGAAATGTTATTTCGTTAAACGAAATGTTATTTCGTAAAAACGAAATCTTATTTCGTTTTTACGAAATGTATTTCGTAATTACGAAATAAATTTCGTAAAACGAAATAAGATTTCGTAAAACGAAATAAGATTTCGTAAAAAGAAATAACATTTCGTTTAAACGAAATACTTCGAAAACGAAATCTTATTTCGTAAAAGAAATAACATTTCGTTTAAACGAAATAAGATTTCGTAAAAAGAAATAAAATTTTCGTATAATCGAAATCTATTTCGTAAAAACGAAACTTATTTGTAAAAACGAAATCTTATTTCGTAATTACGAAATCATTCGTTTTTACGAAAAACATTTCGTTTTTACGAAAAACATTTCGTTTTTACGAAATAACATTTCGTTTTTAGAAATAAGATTTCGTTTTACGAAAAAAGTTGGGGGGTTCCTTTTTACGATCTTTCGTTTTTACGAAATACATTTCGTTTTACGAAATCTTATTTCGTAATTACGAAATCTTATTTCGTTTATACGAAATGTATTTCGTAATTACGAAATAAAAAAAATGTATCACATGTCACTTCACGGGCACCGTAAAAATTTCGCAAAATCATTTTATTTTCCATGATAATTCCTCTTCTTTTCAAGATAATTTTGGAATTCAGTGAAATCTTTTCTTGGTTAGGTGAGGGATGCAAAAATATGCCACCATACCTTTCTAATTCATAGAACAATCGTTAAATAGATAAAAACTTACAAACTTACTAATAACAACACTATTCCCCTAGTTCAGTGCAGGACAGGACTATTCAGGCATTCCTTTCTTTCTCCGAAATAATATAGCAGATAACGTTAAAATTTAATGTAGTACATTTGCAGTTCGAATAGCAAATTTAAATTGATGTAGATGAATTCGCTACATACTTCGAAAGCATTTCAAATATATCATATGGGCAATCTACTGATAATTATTTTAGAAATTACTGATATGCCCATTTATACTATGTACAAAGATCTTTGTGATAATATAAGCACTAAATGTTAGGCATCGCGTATTAACTCAATCATTGATCATCTTGGATTTTTAAATGTACGATTAAATTTTGTCGACAATATGTATTACTTTTATTGAGTGTGGTGATCAACATAAACTACGCAGAATAAAACATATTGATATATTGTGTTCACTGCTATATGCACAATGAAGCACTGTTAGCAACATATTATCACAATTTGCGACATCATCAGCAACATTTGCAGCAGCAACAACAACGAATTGTAGTGGTCACCATCACGTAAAATAAGTTTAATCCTTTGCCATGAAATAATTGATGATGAAGAAATACGGCACTAAGATTATAAAACATAAACTGATCTCTAATAAGTCAACATTGTAAGCCTAAAATCTATTATTTAAAATTTATTACCCATTGTTTCATTTTCGCCGACGAGGTATTTGAAAGGTAATGGCCTGTCCCCGTCAAGGACGTCGCAAATCTTAACTGGTTCGTGGCACCATGATGTAGAGCGGTGTCATTTGCCTGTAATGATGCCGTAAAGTAACCAGCTGACTGTAATCAAATGAAAAATTGAGCAGGATGGTACTGGACCGAGTTGCCTAACCTTCGGTGTCTCCGCCTGTGATCGTGCTAGCGTCTCTCGATAAAACTTGTGCTAAGACCGTACAAGTCTGATGTGATCTTACAGTGACTGACTGGCAGTGACTAACTTGTCATCCTCAATTGTAGTCGCTTGCACTTTCTTGCTGATGAACTCACACTTTTGACAGACATTGTCACGCGGTGTTGAAATTTTAATACGTGGTACACACTGTACCAAAATATTTTTGAAAGATGTGTGCCCTACTGATTTTATGGACATTTCTTGACATGCTTCTTTATACTCTTTATGCATGGCCTTCTTCGTGAAACTAGCCGGAAGGTACACGGGTTGGTCATCATTTTTCCGACAAGGTGCTGCTGACATCGGCCATCCAAATTCCTCTCCTGACGTACAATGAAATCGACACAACAACGTTCTTGTTCACATTTGAGATCATTGTGAGGCCGCCTGTTTGTGTTTCCATGGTAACGTAGAACTCTCATATTTTCTTTCAGATGTTTCAGAATTGCTTTTAATGCGAATGTTCTAATACTATATACATGCTTAAATGTGTCTTTGCAAATTTTATTACCGTGGTATGTAAACGTATACCCACTCCTGTCTTTCTCGCTTACTAGTTTTACCTTCGATTGATAGTTAAGCATTTCCATATTAGTTTTGGTCATATCTTTTACATTAAGAGTATGATCGTCAATGTCATCCAATTTGTATAGGCATCGTACTTTACAGCCACACATAAACACCGTAGTACCTGTGTCCTAGGTCTCAAGAACACGATTTATCTAATTATTTTATTATACCCCCCAAACGACAGTCGTCACTAAAAGTATATAGTATCAAGCTTGTTTAGGTGGTCAGGACGGTCCCCGGTCGGTCGAGTCGGGCGGTCGGTCGGTCGGTTGGTCATTGCATTTTCCTTGTCCGTAACATAACTTGAAAACTACTGGTTGGAATTCAATACAACTTCATACAATGGTCAAACACATTAAGAGGAAGTGCAATGCACAAAAACCATAATTCCATCTTGTCTTATTACAGAGTTATTTCCCTTTGTTACTTTTCCTTGTCCGGAGCATATACTGGTTGGAATTCAATACAGCTTCATGTAATGGTCAAGCAAAATGAGAGGAAGTGGATATACAAGAACCATAACTCTATCTTGACAAATTACAGTTATTGCCAAGAACCTTAAATTACTCTATTTTAGTTATTTTGCAAAGTATTTTGTTAGTACTAACTTGTTCAGTTGATAAAGCGGTCTTTTGGGGGTATTTATCACATTTAGTGATAGGTCTAGTTAATATATGCTTCAATTGCCTTTACAAAGATTCGATCTCGGCCAAACCTGTAGTCAGACGTCTTAGACCCCGCGACCACCTATTAACAGAAGTATCTATAAAGTGAGGAAAAGAAATGGATTTATTCATTCACATTCTATATAGTTTCATTCCCTTTGTTGAAACAATATAAGTACTATTGTAGTTGGTGTCAACATGACGGCAAACTGACAAGTACACGTATCTATCAATTTCTAAATATTAAACTGATTTGTTGATAAATCGCGCGCATTTCGCTATTTGCGCGAGCTTGGACCATATGTTTAAAACTAGTAAAGCATCTCTAACTGTATTAATTAGTGGTGTCAATAATTGGATTTCATTCAACAGTATTCTAATAGTATGTTATCTTAGTAAGAAGAAATACAAACTGATGCAGAAAGATTTTCATAAAATGTTAAAACTTACAACCAGCTGGTTACTTGTTAAAGTTGTTATAATATTACCAAACGGAACCGATGCAATTGCACAATGAAGTGATTAATAAATTTAGTATAAACAATAGAATGGTTTTAAAATGAAGTCATTAAAATGTCTTACAGACAAGTTTAAGACGATTAAAAATGACAGAAATCTGTAATATAAGAACTGTATCATGAGACGTCGTTTATTGGCCCAGTAACTGACAGTGCCACACTGCCATGCAATATAGAACCAATTTACAACAGTGAAATGTAACAGGATGCATCATGATTCGAATCTAATCAAAATCGTTCAAAATACTCAAACATAACTTTTTTGTGATCAGTCGTTTATTGATAAAATATTATCCAATTTAGTGAAGCTGTATTATAAAATTTGTTCAATAGTTACATTCGTACCTTTTAAATATTAACATTTAAAATATTTCTACCAATAGCATTTCAGTTTTTCATTCGCTATGAACGTTTTGGTTAATTATTTTTATTCAATGAGCAGTAACTATGCTTTAAATATCATCTAATTTGAAACCTCCATGTCTTTATTATTTAAGCATTTTTTACTGTTGTAGATGGAATTTAGTACAGTTTCTACTTAAACAATTATTGCCGAAAGTACAATTGTTTTGAAATATGAACCTTTCAGCTGTTGAGAGGTTTTTGATTTCCAGATCTGGAGGCAGGATCTAAATTATTTATTGTGTTCCTCCATAAGTCAGCCGTGTATATGTGAATGGCTCTCACCAACATTTCAGTAATAAAAATAAATGAAAGGATAGGTACTGTAATAGCTGATATGAGAAAGAAATGAAGATAAGCAGTCAGTTATTTGACTGTATCTTTGCAAAGCGATACATGACTGAAGCCAGCACGTGCACGTTCGATCCGGAAAGTCCGGTCAAATAGCACACATTGATGATAAGCTTTCCTTTTTTCATTGAATATTTAGTGCCTCATACGTTGCAGAGTAAATAGGCCATAGTACATAGATACTTGCTATACTGGCATCCTGGTCCCCCCCCCCCCACCCCATTCATAGTCACAGACTGAACCACTCGGTGGCATTTTTTATTTGAAGTTTCTACAAATCGCAAATAAGAATATATAAAAACACGATCAAAATATATGAATCGATATTTCTACTACTATCATGTTAACATAAACAAGGTAAAAGTGGTAGTCAGGTGTACACTTATCCCTGTGTACGCAAGTATAGGCTTGATGTATTACCAAGACGTGTAACGTGGTGGAAAAATCGGCGTCCATCTGAACTTGGTATCACGAGTTCGAGCTAATGGATATAACAGTGGACTAAAACTTATGAATCTTAAGCTAGTGGATTTTTCGTCGGTGTCGGGATGAAATAAATCGAACAGTGCTTTACGGGTTAATGAATACGAAAACTACGGTATTAATGATAATGAGAATAATAATCATACAATTTTACATCAATGTGCCTGAAAGTTCATCGTACATAATATGCTGCAATTTTTTTATCTGTCAAAAACAACCCCACAACAATACATTGAATTTCGGTTTACTAAAAATATAGCAAGTTTCATAGGGACGTCACAAGTTTACTAACCTAGCCGAGGTTAGACGATTCCACTATGATAACTGTTTTGGCTTTTATGCCAGTAAAAACATCTGTACCGACCCAAGATACCACATGTCTCACAGAGCGAATATATTTTGAGATCCGAGTTGTTAGGTACCTTTTGGTATTTTTGATTGGGCCTATATATGGTTTCAAAGTGTTCACATACAAAACGTCACGAATTCATGTATTTCCAGACTTAACGATACAAATGACCTTTGCTTTATTTACATCTTTAACAACAATTAGCACTTATATCTGGAAACTAAGAGCATAATTATCTTTTAACCGAACCATCATTTTATATACATGTTACAGGAAATAGTAAAACAATCGCTGGTCCCTCTTGTGAGAGACGGAAAAACCCTATGCATTTATTTCACGTGTCTTCGTCCACCTACACATCTTTCCGAAAATTTCTTTGCAAGCTGACTTGAATCTGGAATCACAAGTACTGTATATGATAGGGTTTATAGCACTATTCAAAAAGTATGATCGAAGGAAGAACTTATACACAGCTTTGTCTGTATCAGAGAGATTGTCCACAAAATCTCTTATTGTCTGCCTTAGGAGCATCAACAACAAATGTGGAAGAAAGCTAAGGATGAACCCCAATGTCACTATGAACATCAGAAAGGTCGTTTTCCTCGCACGTGCTTGCTTCAAAAATTGTGTCCGTTTTAATGTCCCTGTCTCGGAGTTGGTGCGCGCGTTTGTCACTGACGTCATTCGCATGAAGACGTTCGACAATATTCGGTTGCTAATCGACGAAATCCTACGAATCGTCCCTTTTTGATTCGGTAGAATTTCTTCACTTGAGATGGCTGACACTTCGTTTTTAAGATCGACCTTTGCTTCTTCCATTTGTTCGTCTTGAAATGACATTTTCTTTTCCGCTTTGTATTTCTTCGAAGTATCATTGTCGTCGTTTCTGCTGTTTCCATTATGTTCTGTTTCCTCCTTCATTGTAATGCCACTATCTTCGAAATCCGAGTTGCTTTCAAATTTCTGCTCTGCAAAATCTTTGTCCTGGTTTTCAAGATCGTCTAAATTTTCTTGATTTGTTTCTATATCTCGGGTGTCGTTACTAAAAGTGTAAGAAATCTCGAAATCCTTTTTATCAGTCCAAGGTTTATCATTGTCTTGTTTCTTCTTTTTTGTACATTTCTTTTTATGCAGTTCTTCATTTTTGCTGTTCGCTATTTCGTATTTTGCCTGAATATTAGGGTCTATTTCACCGACTACTTTCGAGTCACGTGTTTCAATAATCGATGACGTCATAGGTATTGACATATTTCTGCTAAATATCTTATGCATTTTTCGGCTCTGCTTTCGAACTTTATGTCCAATAAAGCAATATAAAATTGACATCGCAATTATTCCCGCAACAAACATAAATCCAAACGCGACAACGTATAAAAATGGAAATTTCGTACCAACCATCGCGTCTGTCGTAGAACATTCAGTTCCGGTCATATTGTATTCTGGGATATCGAACGTGTGTTTACCATATATAACTACAGCTGGCCAGGACACAAAAACTCCCAGAAGTATGGCCAATCCGCACAGGAACTTTGCAATTTTAGTTTTAATTTGCCAACCAAATGGTTTGCACACTTTCCTGAACCGGTCCACTGCAATAAACAATAATATAAACGAAGAAGAAATAGTTCCAAGAGTATTAAACACTCGTGACAATTTACATAACCACATGTACTCAAATGTATACTGATGCAGTACAGTTGACACTTCTAGAGGAATCGCAATACAGCATGTTGAAAAATCCACGACACTCAGACACAATATAAAGCACTTCGAGTTTGACATTTTATACCTTGTCCTATACACATGTATCACTAAAATATTCCCAATGACTCCAGCAATGCAGACTACCATCAGGAATACGATCGTGGGTATCAAATGTTCAACCTCAGTAGAGTTCATTTCCTCTAGTGTTGGAATGTCGTCTGGGTTGTACATTCCAGCAGGAAATGATGACGTCATCACTGTTGTGTTTGACATGGTGATCTGTTATTGAACAACTGTCGCTTCGTTTGGGTTCACCACGATGAAGGGTTTTTATTTTTCAGTTCATTCGGTCGTACATTTCTGAAAAATAGAAAGTGTAAATCTGTAATGTCATATTGCTTAAGAATCCTATCGTTTTATCGTCCTATCGTGAATCTTTCGAGTTATCGTGCTATCGTTTTATCGTGAATCGTCCGTTCGAGCTACTGTCTTATCGTTTTATCGTCCAATCGCGGTTTCCTACTTTCACTCGAAAACATACGATTAAACGAAGAGACAAAAAAGTATCATAACATGAAAAGAAGCAGATTGTTTGACAGGACACTGATATAACAAGATAGGACATTGTGAAAATACGAAAACATAATGTTGAAGTACGGTAATAATAGTCTTGTTCCTTCGCACTATGTTATCGTTTCTTCGCATCATGTTATTGTGTTTATCATTACATTATTGTTTTGGCGTATCGTGGCTTCATCTATACCAATCTTCAGCCCCGGTACGCGATACAACGTTGACCCTTATGGAACACCGTGATATGTTAACATGATAAAACAAATGACATAAGTTGATTTTTTTTGCTGAATTTGTATTCCTCACGATGTGTTTGTATCATAAAATATGTAAGCACGCCTTCACAATTTTAAAATGTCAGTGCACTAAAATATTTTCATATGTCTATGTGTATTGCCAAGCGTTTTTTTTACATTCTATTCCAAAACCTTAATCCCTCTGTTAGTTAAACACTCTATCACTCTTATACAACTCCTGTTCTTTGCACTCAAGGCGGAATGAAATAAAAATTTGTTTTTCACCTTTTGAAAATGAATATCACAACGTCAATACATCAATACATTCTAATTTTCGTTCAATTATTTACTTAATTTTCATCACCATTTGCTGTTAAATCAGTCTAAAAAACAATAAAATATAAGGAAAATTAGTAAAAATCAGTATAACTAAAATTGTTTTAACTTTTCCTTACTAGAAGCAATTTATTCGGTTTAGTATATTAAGCGGTGCAAAGTACGGTACTTTATTAGGTCATTTAAGTGATCTTAGACGGAGTGTTTACATGTAGAATAAGATTAATAATGTCGGTTCATCAGTATTAGTCATTCGTATCTTGCACTTGTAAAAATACTCATATTCTCGAGACAAGAAAAAAATATACAATTGCCTAGTTAATGGGGTCAACTTGAGGTTCATCGGAAATCAGTCTTTTTCAACTGTAACGGGGGGAAAAGATGCTCGCAAGTTATGAAACTCTGATAACAAAAATAAAGCATACTGACTCAGTATCAAAAGGTAAACAAAAGCACGTGCAACACTTAAATCATGTCGGTCACTAATAAATAAATATTGATGAAACAGAAAAAGAATGACAGTATTCTTATTTAACATGCAAATTGACGACGATATCGATTATGAAAATGGTCATGATAATTATGATGATTTAGAAAGTCATGATGACGAACATGACGATGATTAAAATTTATGATACTATCAATCACGGATGATGATGCCATTATAGGTCTAGCTCAGACATAATGCAATAATTGTTTTAATACATAATGTTTCAAGTAGAGATGTACATTGTTGAAGTATCACAATCAAAGCGTCCCCTTTCCCATAAAAGATATTAATTCTATGCACGTTCTTCACATATTAAACATAACATAACATATTAAACTTTTTTAATTATTAAAGTTTATTATACATGGTCGCACGGAATGACATTCTACTTAATACTTCTATGCATAAAACAAACTGATGAATCACAGTCTCATGATGATACTAAATTTAAAAATACCAAACCGTGACATTATTTTATATAAACCTGTTTGAAACGGATAATGTTCAGTGCTATTCCGTGAAAGTATGCTCCAGTTCCAAACTGAAAACAATAATTCAGAAAACATATGACTGTGAAGTGCGCACTTTTAAGATGCTGAACATGATGACGAAATAAATAAATAAATGTTTATGCAGTCAACAATTTTCAGTCTCATAAATTGCTCAGTATAATGATATCAAGTATACCAATTTTCTACAATTATGTTTTTATGTCGCATCACAGAAAATTGCACATAATCTGGAAATTGCTCGTAGCGATTCAAGTCTATTTGGCATTTTCAACGTTACAGAAGTGCAAAAACTTCAATTCCCACGATCATGTCTTTGTGCACTTTAACTTTTTAAACTGATTTGTTTAAATGACGTAAAACAGAAATCTTCTGTGAAATGGGAGATAAATTGTCAGTGACAATGCCCTCTCTTGTTTGCTGGTTTTGACAAGTTTTTCAAATCGGATGAAGCCGTTCGATGAAAAATGTCGATTTACAATAGGGTACTTACTTATTCTACGTAACTAAATTACAACTTCTTTAAAGGGCACTGATTGGGCTACGAATGAACTAGGAAACAGTCTAAACATATTGGCAAAATATTTTGTATAGAGAATATGTTTTTCTTTGTATACCATGTTGGGTGGTTAACTGTGGGCGAAGGTCAATGAGGCAGTGGGGGTTGAACAATTCCTTGAGCTCCGCTTTCTATACTTAAATTGTAGGGTGAGACAGCGGGGCAGTGCGAGGACAAAGTTGTAAACACTGTGATGTCACAGTTGAAATTAGATAAGAAAAAATTAAAATTTGCAATGAAGATGAGTTTATTTGAATCACTCGGAAACAGTTTTTAGGTGTCCTGTTAAGGACAACTAATACTGGCGTTTTGAGGCTTGATTCTTAAACAGAATACTGATTATTCTCATCTGAAAATCGTCCGACACAAAATAGTTCAACGGTCAGAATCAAACATTTAAGAATGTACGTATATTCCCGAAAACACTTCATGCTTGTTGAATAATTCATGCTAAACTCTATATAATCATTTATCATACAGAACCATTTTCGTCATATTTTGATATATTTGTTCTACACATAGTATGCTCGGAGACAGAATTGTTTTATTTATACTGTAAACAGGGCCCCCTTCACATATTATCCGCAATCGAAGAAAATAGTTAGGGCAAATAATTCCCGGCAGATTCCATGTCCCCACATTAAAAGCAATCTGCCGAGGTGTTCCGATTGAAAGTGTTACGGATTATTTTCTCCACCATATTGGATAGTTGTAACGAGAACAAATTGACTGACCTTGACTATTATCGTCTTCCAGCGATTATTACAAACCAGGGTGAATGTGAGAATATCAGTTAAGAACGGAGAAGGCTCTGGTCAGCAAAAATCGGTCAAGATTTCCCAAACACGTATGCACATTGCGTTAGCGGTAAGTCAACTTTGGGTGATTCGTAAATAAATTAGAAATTATGTAAATAAAATCTTTTCAAAGGAGAATTTATCTTTTACCGGAAGTAATTATTATAAATTCAAAGTCACTTCTGTACATATAAAATTGAGTATGTTTTACCTCAGACATACGTATTAATATCATATTGTTATCATAATCATCTCTGATAATGGCTAACCGTCATAACTGACTATTAATGAGTATTATGGCCATCAGCGTGTCCGGTAGGCTTTGAAACTCAAGGGTCATTGACTCTTCAGCCTAAATTTTTAAGGGTCAAAATTAAATTTTCAAGAGTCAATGTGAGATTTTTAAACGTCGAACCATGGGTTCAGTTTCGAGCCTTGTACTCTAGGTTTGCACATCATATTTTTCAGTTTGTTTTCTGAAGCTTTACTGTCCACATTGTATTTTCGAAAAATTCCTAAATTAGCTAGGTCTAGCAGCAGCTAATCCCTTTCCCAGGCTCAAATGTACGGTGTTTCCCGTTTGTCACATATTTTCGTGACCTCGCATGTCCGGGATTTTCTGAAAGCTAGTAGATTAAAATACAAGCTCCCTCTCCGTTTCCCACTTTCTGTCGTGTCAATGGTTGATGCCTGAGTGTTTGGAATTAACAAGTTGATTGACACGTACGCTAAGGCATTGACGCATGATTGAAAATTCCTACGGGTCAAATATGACTCGTCCGGCATTTTTATTGCGGGTCAAACACATGTATTTCAAAATTTTCATGGCTCAAAACCCTGGAGCTCGGGTCTACTGAACACACTGGCCATGCTTGTATACATTATAAAGTTGACTGTTTCTCTACTTATCATTTTTCTTAATTCTGTCAAACATAACTTTCAAGACTCTTACATTCTTTCTTTCAGGGAAAAAGGCATACTTGTATGATAGACTAGGTCCTGTCAGTAAGCTTAAGCTGTACTTGTAAGCCGATGCTTACAGAAGAGGAAACGCCGTCGGTACTCATCTTGGACTCTGAAGAAACTGACACGACTTCGCATATGGACATTGATGATGATTTAATGGACGATATGCATGCAATTTTACAGAAACTAACTGGACCGAAACGTCTGAGCTGAAAACTGAAGTGCTGAAACTGGAGACGAGTTTTGATATTGACTATTTCAGGGACAATAACGACAAATTGAAGCACCTTACTGGTCTCCCAGCATTTTCAATGTTGGTGTTGCTTTATCAGTTTCTTGAACCATATTATGATATTTACCAAACAGACTAGCTATTAAAAAGTTCAAACTTACGGCATTGACTCTTGTGAAACTAAGACTTAACCTGTCTAATTTGTTCTTTAGCAGATGAAGTTGATACAGCACAGCCAACTTTATCAAGACTGTTCACTGCGACTATTGCAGATGTATAAGAGAATGCGGAAACTCATTTAATGGCCAGAGCATGAAACATTCCGTAAAACTATGCCAATGGAATTTCACAAATACTTTGGCAACAAATGCGCAATGATTATCGACTGTTTCAAGATGTTTATTGAAATGCCATCTGGACTTAACGTCTTAAGCCACGCTTGGACAAAATCATTTATGTTTATATGTTTAGTTTACCTTTTGAGATAGAATTATATTCAGCATATTTACTAAGTTAATGTATCATTGTCATCACGGTAAAAAAACTTAACTCATTCTAATTCAGCGAATAGACATGATAAATTACAGGGAAATTGCAGTTTAATATTTACATTATACTACGGTACAGAGTGAAACTATACCGGTATAATCCGGCATGCTGGATCACGTCACTATACTAATAACCCTATTATTTCATTGCAAAAGTTTTCAATTAGTAGATATGAAAAGGGTTTTCACATGCTTTAGGAGTAGCTTATGCCCTTGGTTTTGTTGAGGAGGAAAGTTCATTTATTTGACTTATTTATTTAATCATATTTATTCATTCATTCTTCAGGTATAGGGATTTAATGCCTCATGTAGATCTACTTCAGATTCATTTATTGACTGTAATATTATGAATACGAAATCTATTTTACTTAGCATGATTTTACAGTATTGTTGTCGAACCGCTTGCGAAAGCTCGATATAGCTGCCCAAATGGCGGTTCAGTGTATACATGTGCCTGTGTGCGTGCGTCCGTCCGTCCGAGTTTAGCTTGTCCGAGCTGTTACTATCCATGTATCAATGGATTCTAAAATAACTTGGCACAAATGTTCACCACCATGAGATGGAGTGTCATGCGCAAGAACCAGGTCCCTACGTCTAAGATCAATGTCACACTTAGAGGTTAAAGGTAAAATTCAAGAATGGCTTTGTTCGGAGCATATCTTCTTCATGCATAAGGGATTTTTATGTAACTTGGTAAAAATGTGCACCATCATGAGATAGAGTGTCATGCGCTAGAACCAGGTCCCTAGATCCAATGTCACACAGGCCAAAGGTCAAATACAAGAATGACTTTGTCCGAAGCATTTCTTCATGCATGGAGGGATTTTGATGTTACTTGGCACAAATGTTCACCACCATGAGACGTGTAACTTTAGATAACTTAATTATTTAATAAATCTCCCTTTCCGTTAAAACCTTATCAGGAATGTAAATAGGATAGTATTGAACATTGGGATTGAATTGATACTTGAATCACACCATCAGGGAGTGCAGTGACCAAGAACCATAACTCTAGCTAATCCTATAATTAATGTATTTGTTACCCTTCCATGAAATTGCAAGCCGTTTGATTGGTCAATGACACGTAAATAGATATTAACATTAATGGGCAAGCTGGTAATATGCACTTGCCATATCCCGTCATTGCACCCCACACTAAACGCGAGTGTTCGCATTAGGTACATCAATGGAGCAATCATATTCAAACTAGGATGCAGCTCTGCAATATTGAATCATCACTGTCCTCTTGTTACAATGTTACAGTACAATTTAAGATCTGTATGCAATGGGAAGTGGTCACCATATTGTATTAAGGACACCTCCAGTGCCTTCAGCGCTTTGATTAATAATTCTGCCCGTTTCGTGAGTTTCGAAAGTGTTACATCTTATGATAGTCATAGGTACAGTGTTATAATATGAAATGATGTACATTTTAGATAACTTTTCTCTAACAACACTATTCATTGTATTTGATTAAATTAAAAATGATATTCAAACTTTATACAGGCGGTACAATTCTTACTAATGAGGTAACGAACAGCACCGGGCCTCTCTTATGGGGTAACGAACAGCATAGGGCCTCTGAGAAAGCGATTTAGACTCTGTAGCTGACATATTCACAATAGACACAATAAAACAAATAAACAGTTTACACAGTCTACACTATTCATAAAATACAAATTAGATGTTCAGATGGTTTTTTTATATTTGTTCACATGAAATTCAAAAATTGATCTAACTACGCATTTTCCCTGACTTTATACCCACATACTTGAATTTAAATGAACAGATACATTGACATGTCGATGATCGAATTTAATGTGATATGGCTGGGTCCAATAGAAATATTTAATCGCATTTAAAAAAACTGTGACTGTATACATATATTCAAAAATATGCACTTTATGTGCGTTATCAAAATATGGGCCACGACTAAATATAGAAATACTTTGTACGACATAGAAACAACTAGACAGGAAGGAAGATAAATAGCTCAGTATGGATCTTTTAGTATCTACTGAAACAATTAACACTATCAAGATTGATAACGTCTTTGCTTAATTTTCCGTTTGAGTTGTAAAATCTAGGATCTACATGTATAAGAGCTACTGCTCCGTTAGGGGGCCTACGTAATCGCTATCGATTTCAAGAGAAAAGTATGTAAGGGTGTGACTGTGTCAGTTTTATTCCTGTTTTGTCAGGATGATAATTCTTAGCTTAAAGTCCCAGGAGCACAATTACAAGTAGCTCTTTATTTCAGCAAGAAGAAATGATCTTTATTTGTACCAAAAATATTCATAACTGCTTGCAATATCAATAAGTACATATTAGAAGTATATCGCAGTCTTTTTGTTTCAATGATATTGCAAAAGAATAAGAAAGGCTTTATGGCAACTGTTTTTCGTGAAGAAACGACTTAAAAACCAAAGATCTTAATTAAAAGTAGCTCTTATTTTACCAAGGAAGATGTCTTATCAGCGCAAATGATCTTATTTGTACCAAGATCATTCCTAACTCTGCTTTTTAAAACGATGCACATGTTACAAATAAAGCACAGTATTTTTTTTCAATGATATTGCAAAATATAAGAAAGGTTTTCTGTCAACACTTTTTCGTGAAGAACGGACTTGACTACAACGGTAAACACTGTTTAAGAGTGAATAGAGCATGGTTCTATCATTATCCTATCAGTAAATTTATTTTTCTATATCAGGTATATAGATGTACATAATTTGTTGTATGAAACCTCAGCACCGAAAACTGTTTATTGGAAATGATAATAATCATTCTACAGAACAGGAATAAAAGTAACCTTCCATTTATTTTGGACATACACATACATATGCATACATACATCCAACTATTTACATTCCATTTTCATACGACAGCCAAACTAGGTAAGAATCTTCTTCTTTTTTTTTGTTCATAAAAAGGCAAAACCTTTCATTGAAACCGGATATATGATATTGTCTATATAGCAAAGATCCATGAAGTTTTCAGTATTTGGTATTATTATCAATAGTATTATTTAGCTTTTGATGTTAATTTGCAAGACATAAACGAGTCAATATGTATGTATTTTTATTTCGAAGCGCTTGCACGGGATACTTTTATATTTTGTTTTACATTTTTCTTTGTCTCGTTGTCTCGAGTGCAAGCGTTCGCTCCGCTGAAATTGGTGTCATTTTATAGTTGTCAACATAGAGTTTCTTCCAGATCAAAGCTAGTTTTCATAATACACAGGTAAAAACAAGGTAGTCTTATTACTCGTATAGTTTGTCTTTCACTTCTTTCCGAAAAATTAAAAACTGGTTATTACATTAACAAAAAGAGAAGAAAATCACGCAAGGTTTGATCTGTGTGCAGAGTGTATTAAATGACAACATCTGTAAAATTTAATATGTATTATTCTGCTGCAGAAATGGAAAAGTTTTTTTCCCAAAATAAATCCTTATTTCTTCTAAAATGTTCATTATAATTTCAAGCAATATGGACAGTGTTACAAACCAGCTGTAAATGTGAAGGATAAATGTATTTGACCATATAGGTTGAAAATGGAAAAAAATCACATACTTTTTAAGGCATTCAACAACAAGTGTTTACTAGAGTATGAAAAATCTATTTGATATTCTAAAAAGGAAACTGTGCTATTTCGCCAATCAAAATATCCTACGGAAATCACATGTCAGTCTTTATCAGATCAGGAATTACTGATTAGGAAATTAATATCGCAAAATGAAAAAGTTGATGTACTATTTACCGCGGACCGGTCCGCCTAATTACGGTTTAAAAGCACACCATGATTTTGCAACAGACTTGGCATGTGCGTATGTACTTGAAAATAACAGGTCTACAATTTTCAACAATTCTCACGAGCAAATATTACGCACGTGTAAAGGGATCAGCCGAATATGAAAAATCAGATGCAAACTAGACTCATTCCCATTATTATGTCAAACTTCACGAATGTTACAGCTTTTGGGTTATTCTTGACTGTTGTCAACAATTACTACCAACAAATTCAATTTTCAACATTTATTTTACATCAGATTCATTAATGACTGAATATGTTTCTGTAATGAAACAGTGCTCTCTAGTTAAAACATTATTATTATTATAATTATTAATTGCAAGTAATTTTAATGATAATGGTGAATGTTCTTTATCTTCTGGTAGAAATGGTAAAAATTCAAACAGAAGATTTCCCCTTTACCCACAAAAGTAACACGTCAAGTTCAATATCTCCCTTAGGCAATATTCCAGTACAATCGACAATCAATGATTTATGACCCTGTCCGGTATTTACGGATACTACCGAACGGTAGTTGTTTCCGTTAACTTCTAATCCCCAATACTTTCAGGATTGCATGCTGATATAGAGCTTGACATTTTTTTCTGCCGTATGGTTACATAGTAATTTCATTATTTATAAGCTGATCATGCAGGCAAATCAATTCATTTTCTTTTTTAAGAATGAAAGGACTAACTCAAATATCAGGAAATCGTACGTTAAGTTTGATTTACTGTAAGTGAGGTTTTGAGTGTCTGATCGTAAAAATATCGGACATGACGTGATTTGTATATCCAACTCAACATTTTCACCACGTGAACATATCTGCCAAATTATTCCGCCGTTTCGGCTCTACTGTTTTTCAGCAACACTCTGTTTTTATTTCAAATTCTCAGGTAATTGAATAAAAATGTTATTAAACAAGAGCTGTCCCCCATAAGTGACGAATGCCCCCAAAGAGATGTCTCACAGTTTGTGTCCTTGGTCGTCAAGTGTGGAACTGGTACTCGCGCATTACACTGTATCTCCATGTGCTAACATTTGTTCCAATTTATTTTAAATAGTTCAATGTATAACAGAGTTACAGTCCGGACATGAACATGTGTATATACAGGCTTCTAAACTGTCTGACCTCTAAGTGCGACTATTGACCTTCAATGTAAGGAAGCAAGACTTGCATGTGACATACCATCTCAATGTGCTCAACAATTGTACCATGCAATTTTAACATCCTTCCATACATGACAGAGATACAATGTATCGTGTAAACAGGATACCATTACCTGTAAACTCTAAGTGTGACCTTGACCTTTGAGGTAGGGTTAAGGGTCTTGCACGCGACACGTCGTCTTGATGTGCTGAAGAGTTCTGCCAAATTATTTGAAAATATATCAATGCATGATAAAGTTACAGTCAGGACACGAATGTGTGCATATATACAGGATTCCATTACCTTTAAACTCTAAGTGTGACCTTGACATCTGAGGTAGGGACGTTGGTCTTGTCAACGGGACAAGTCGTCTTGATGTGCTGAATATCTGTGCCATGCTTTTTAAAATCCTTCATTGCATGACAAGTTACAGCCCGGACACAAAAAATGTAAGTCGGACGCATGTACAAACAGACGGGCAAACTTGCTCAGATGCTGAGAAGAAGTCGTTTGAAGCAATTGATGACAACGGACGACAGGGCTCGGCGGGCATAGACTCACCATCGGCAATTCACCGATCATGGGTGTTTCATTATTGAGTTATACAAGTTACCAGAATCATTTACAACAAAAAGTTTAATATCTGAATATCCTAAATTTGTTTTACGATATGTCAATTGTACCAAGCATATAACGGTCGTAAGTTACACCGGCAAAGTTAAATTAACTAATCTACTCCAGTACAACTAAGCCCGATGTAAATCGGAATTTTTCCATGAGTCTATATACAAAAATGTACCAGGTGTACGTCAAGCGAGGTCACGACCAAGATATATTGACAATAACTATCTAAATCAAAGCGCTGTGAGCGCTGAAGGCCTGGGGGCTATAGGTTAACTTCCCGAAAAACAACTTTTGCACCAACGTGTTTTGCGCTAAACCTTACCTAAAGCGCGGGTCGAAATGTGCAGAGGACGAAATTCAATATATGGCACAGAAGGCAGGGAAGTTTGTTTTATTATAAAACGTACGTTAAATGAAAAATAATCACATAGTCAACATTATAAATTGTTTAAGCCAATAAAAATAATTCGATCTGCGCTTTGTACAACTTCAAGCGATATGATCTGATGATGTGGATCGAAAACTATTGTGTAAGGACAAGACCTTGAAACAGAAATAAACAAAGCAATACCAGCAATGAAATATAAATACAGTACTGTACAATGTGTCTAACAGAGAAAACCAAAAATGATTCTGGGTTACCTTGTAGTTGTAATCGGTGAAACCGTTCACTGGGCCTTGACATGCAGCGTCCTCGATAAATGGCGGGTGATTTTGATCGCGTGAGTACCTTCTCGGGAATGTACGTGAATTATATCTTTTTTTAGAGAAATCTATTTTTAGGTAAATATATATGTAATCGTTCGTAAATAACAAAGTTGTCAATGAAATAACAAACTACAAACTCTTATATCAAGCTCCGTACGTTTCCGTAAATTTCCGTAAATATCCGTGCTTTTCCGTGATATGCATATGATTATCTTCCGTAGTCAGCTAACAGCGCATTAATTTCTAAAACAGAAAAATATATGTAATGCAGCCCGTAAGCTATATTTCTTCCTGCAATCGTTTTAAGTTGTTTGTACTCTTTTTATTTGTAATATGTTCTTATCATATGCGATATTCAAACAGAAGATTGATCTAGTCTGTCTTGCACTACTTTCGCATAGCGCATGTTTACAGTTGTTATTCGCACATAGCACAGTTAAATTCCTTGCAGTGTTTGAAATGTGGTATGCTAACTTAGGCCTAGGGGACTTTCAGTCCCCAGGCCAAAAATAGATGGTAGTTTACATGTATGAAAGCCATTGGTAGCTCGACTTTATAGTTACTAAAATCCTGTAAAGTTTAAATTTTTTACTGTTAGATTGTCCAAGGGTGAGTATAAGTTGGTCGAAAAAAAGTATAATTACTTATAATTAACATTAATTTGGCAGATAATAACATATTATATTGATATATATGAACTACTTACGTACTTAAATTCTAAAACCATTCAGGACGCAAGAGTATTTTGTTGACATTTTTTTACAAACTTCTGATCAAAAACGAGCTTGACTAACATGGCTGCGCCGAAAAAACTGATCCTAGCTAATCATAATCTGTTACTTGTTCGGCTCTTTTAAGCATTGAAATAGCCCGCACAATAGAACAGGTGCTAAACATTTTAATCCATTTAGATACATGTATCTATTATATCGTAAATTACATATCTTGTGCCCGTGATACAAATGCATCATGTGCCGAGAATGTTGAGAATGTTAGAAACAAAAAGCAAAATTTAATAAAACTTACATGAATTCAATTTACAATAGCAGATCATAACAAATAATTTAAAAGAACGAATTTACTAACGATTTCAATCCAGCCATTTACACACTCACTCTTTGTAAAACGACGCTGATACAGCTTTTCTAAAATTCTCTGATATGTAATATATTCTTTGATCGAAGGATTCCGATTGCTTTTCAATATGCTAAATATATGAAGAACGAAGAAAATCTTAGAAACGTAAATACAGTTGACCGTATAGAAGAACAATGTGATCATTACCTGCGGTATACTGTCACAGAATAAATTATTCCTATCATTATGTTCTTTTTCTCTCAATAAATTTATTTGTTTGATTGCATATATATAGAGTTTGAAAAGGAGAAACTATCATGAAATTGTTGTGTCTGCTTCCTTTTTAAGTTTATCTTTAATCAAAACTTACAATAGTAACGATGAGCGCATTGTTCTCTGTCGCATTCATTACATGGTTTAGATATATTTCACAATAATCCTTTATAATTTACGTTTGGTTTAGGAGTTTGTTTACACATGATACGAGGAAGTTAAAATCAAATTTAGTATTTTAGACAGCTATAAATATAAAGGTGAACGGTAATGTAAAACACAGATCTGTAATACAATGTACCTCTTCGATACTTCGATCGTTTGAAAGCTGTCGTCTTTTTATCAAACAATGAAACTTTGATGTCAAGTTTGCTCCATTTTGCTGTTTTTGTATGACTTTAGGTTAACCATATCTTATTCCCATATGCTACATTTACGTTTTTGTAACATTGCAATTACACATTATACAGATAATACTTAACATAAACGTATTAGAATGAAAACAAACTATATGTTTTTATTCTGACTTAATTCTTTTCCTCCGAGGCAATGACTTTACTTGATACACGCGCCGTCTAGAATGTCAGACAATGATGTCTCACGGATAGGAGTGCCTATTTGCTTTCGTGATTTGAGAAACTGGATATTATCAGTTGATTAAACCTTGAGCAGTCAGTGAAATCGAGATCTACATAAATTGTATAACGCTCTTACAGCTTTGCCATAGATAAAATACTCAAATGTCGCGACTTATCTCTGCATATGAACACGGGTGGTTAACTCTCCCCACCACCACAAAATGAGGTGTACAGAAATTGTGGGGAGCACACTTCCGAGGTGGTGGGGTTCTACCAGATAAACAAGAAATGTGAGTATGAATTTTGTAAATTTTGTTTTAAATTATTTTGTTGAAGAACTTTCAAAAATCGGGCAATGTAGTTACCAGTAAAAATGTTGAGACTACCGTTTGCACGAATTGTCGAAACAAAATTCCATAAATTGTAGTCTCTAGAACGTTTATAAGTTGGCGAAAATCTCGATTTTCAGTAACCAAAGTTAAACTATCCTTATTTTTTTGTCCAAAATCCCGTTTTTCCGAAAATATTTTACACGCAACGTACGAGTTCATGTACAAAATAACCATTTATTGTCACTAGACGATCTGGTGAGTAGATTAATTGAAAGTACAGCCAAATTCTCAAATGAGGTGGTGGGGTGCAGTACGAGGTGGTGGGGATTTGAAGGTGGTGGGTTGGTGCTATATATACTGCAAGTTTCCTGACATGTAAATTCCTATTGAATGTGTCAGTGTGACGAAGAAAAAATATTATTTTATTCTCGCAGATACATCTTCACTGCGAATTGACAGTGCTCGAGGCTGACAATTTATTTTAAAGATGAATGCTGCTTTTGTTTTCCGACCAGAAACTACGAAAGAAAACAAAGGCAATCCATTGCCTTCGTACTAATATTTTAAACATACAAATATAACGACTGAAAAGTAGTCATAACAAATTGCAAGAGAACTCGATGAACCTATGCTTGTTGAAACCTGGAGTACGAGACAGACGATCAAAAGGTATCGGCGGGTTGAATTACATTCGCGTTTTCGTGTATCTTGTTTTTCACTTGCAAATGAGAAAATGGTACAGCTCGGCTTTATCTTTACAAAATTTGTCTTTCACATCCTCCATCGAAAGTGTTTCTCCTCATCCACAGAGTAACCTGGCCGTGCGTAGAAAAAGTGGCAAACCAGAAGCAAATCCATAGGCAGATATAAAAAATACTTTGATTTCTTCTTTAATGACATAAACGGTGGATTTGACACAATAGGCATGCAAAACGTAAGATATATCGGTTACGTGTCTTACCAAACATGTTTTCGGTTTAACACTTAAGGTAATGGATGTGTAATGAGTGCTTCCTGTTTAATGACCATTTGGAATACTTTTGATTTTATAGTTGTACCTTTTTTGTACTGTGGCGCAGTGGTAAGAGCGTCTGCTTTGAGATCAAGAGGTTCTGAGTTCAATCCCCGAAGGAGCCAAAATTGGTTTCGTAATTTTTTCAGTTTTAGTTATAAAATTGAATAACATGAAAAATTATGCCATTTTCCAAGATTTGAAAACTGTATCTTAGTTTTCCTTAATTTTATCAAGCTGTACAGTTACTTGAAATTATAAGAAATGACCGTGCTCATTTTTAAAAGTTCAATATCTCAAAAAGTACACGGTAAAACATTTTCATTTTTTCTTGTATTTCAGTTCATGTACGACTTATAAAAGTTTTATAGTCAATAGTGATGCCCCTACTCCGAATCTACATGTGTGATATGTCTCGGGGCAAAATTAGGCAAATTGTATACCCTAGTTTTTGGCATTATCGCATACTTTTTGTTACACATGTTAAGCTTGTAGAATTATAATACATGTTTTGTAATTTTACATTGCTTGTAGTACTTTTGGGAACCTAGAACAAAAATAAATGTTAATTAATACTTGCAAACATACCTATTTTAACTTTTAGGGTTCTTTTAAATATGGTCAGTATTTCTTAAGTGGGGGTAGGGCAACAAAAAACGAAATTACTTTTTAATTAAACGGTGAAATGTCTTTAAATTTTGCACACTAGTCGGTTAACAAATTATGTAGATTATAACAATATAAAGTTATATGTGTTTTGGATAGTGTCCATTAGACCCCCATTACCTTAAGATACACATCCCTTTAAGTTTTTTTGTCTTGAATTCGTTAATGAAACATACAACTTAGAAAGGCTGGACTGTGTTTTATCTGAAGTCAAGAAAGCGTGAACTGAGACAATGTCGAGCATGCTTAGTCTAATGCTTTTAGTTTAATTGATCAATATTTATTCTCGAAAATACATGTTTATATACATACGTAGAACAAAGGTGTACCAATAGTTTAGAATCCTAAAACAAGCTTTCATCAAAAACTTATATATTAATCCATTTTCCAGATAGGTTACTATTTTACAGCAGTGAGTGAAGTATAACTACAATAATGCTACATTTGACTTACTGGTGCTGATAATATCCCGTCCTTACACACGAACCCGTCGACCGACCGCCTAGACCCCAAAGCGCTTGGGGGCAAGTACAAATATTCGGACTCATGAAAGACTTATGAGGACATGGTAGGTTTTGCAAGCACAGTTGCCTTCCTGGGGTAAAGTTCGGACATGCTTTTAAAAATTAGTTAAATATTGCGGATAGCTCGGCGGAAAGTTTTTGGATTCATTATCCAGTTTGGTCTGTTTATTACATTATGTATTAAGTAAGTTTGCTTTACCATAATCAGAGGATGCCATTGTTTTTAACTTTGCATTTTCAAATGGGACGAATGTCAGAGTTGAGAAAGTTTGCGTGCGGTGTTTAAAGTTTTTATTTTTTTTTTATATTTTTTTTTTTTAGGGGGAATAATCTTTTATTTCAGAATACATGTTTATAATTACAAACAAGCTCTATGGCTTTTTCAAAGACTATATTAACATAGATGTAAGTACCTAATACTATTATATGAAACAAAAATAGTTTACCTATTCAGTTCCCTGTTTTACAAAGTTCCCAAAATTAACATACATGATTGTAGATAACTTGATGTGTAACCCCTATTTTATATATTGAAAAAATACAATACAAACACAAAAATGGGATCTATCTGTCTGAACGAAAAGAGAAGTCATATATTTAACAGATTGTTTCCTTCTTTCTGTTGATTCAATAAAGATATTTGTAGGTTTATTGTGTAAAGTATATTGTTATTTCTATGTCAGTAAAATATTGTATTTAGCTTGAAAGTACAAAGTTTTTTATTAGAAAAAGTACCAGTTGTAGTTATGGTAAAAAGTGTCTTACAATTGTCCATCTGTCTGTTATACTCAAGATAAGTAATGTTCGAGATTTTATATATCTCCCATGCTAACTTTAGACTGTTTTTTAAACCTATTATGCAAGGCAATACTTCCTTTCTTCTACAAAGGTATATACTTCTTCACTTCTAAAAAAAGAATATCTAATATGTAATCTTGTTTTCCCGACCCTAACAAAACCGTGAACTTGTTTATTTCAAAAGTTTGATCAAAACAATCTAATTCATTAATTACATATTGTATAATTGGTTTGACATTGTGACATTCCCAAAAAATGTGGGATAAGGTTTCCTCGTGGCTCTTACAGAAGGTGCAAAAATTATCATTCTTGGTCTTCATTTTGCATAGTAAGGAATTTGTTGCTAAGATTCTATGTAAAATTCTTGTCTGTAACCACTGTATATATGTATCTCTTGTACACTTAAAAACATAACTATAAATTAAATTCCAGTTTATAGTGTTTTCACTCATGGATTCCCACTTAATTTGGCTTGTGGGTTTCTCTTCATTTTTGATAAGAATTTTATATATAAATTTGTTAATGTCTGTCCTTGATAAAATTGGATGCATGTAACAACTTATATTCGGATTAAGGTATTCTTTAGTTTTCCGTAATGGAATATTATTTTTCCTGATGTAACTACTTACAGCATTTCTTAAGCATAAAATTGAAGGAAATTGTGTGTTCTCCCAGTTGTTTCTTCTAAATAGTTTAACTTACAAACTTTCCGTTACCATCAATTGTATCTTTTACAAACCTTATCCCATTAGAGTATAAAGAGGGTCAAAATATATGTTTTTTATTTATGAGGAAGTTATTATTGTAAAAGAGTGGCATATTAAGTAGTTGTGTTGTATTACCAATAGGCAATTTATCTATGTAGCACATGTAAGCCTTGAGTACATCTATCCAGAATTTGTTCTTAATATTGCATATAATGGTTTCACTATATATTTTACCATAGTTAAATAGTTTATCCATGTCAAACACAGAATTTATCAAATTGTAGCATTTACAGCTACTATTTCTAACATAGTTTCTTAGCCATTAAGTTTTAGGCTTTCCATGTAACTTGGAATATCAATCATTTTTAAACCACCTTCAGTGTGATCTTTGATCAGTACTGTATTCTTTATTCTGTTTTTGCCACACCATACAAATTCATTTAGCATATCAGTAAGATTCTTGATGAACTTCTCATTGGGAGTTGGGAGACTTACAAATAAATGAGTCAACAAGGGAAGTAACATTGTTTTAACAACAGCTATTCTACCTATTGGTGTTAACTGACGTCTTTTCCAGTATTTGATACTGGTTATCATTTTCATTATTTTATCCTTAAAATTTAATTCATGCATCCTGTTTAAATCAACGTCAAAAAGTATTCCTAGTAATCTGAATTGAGTGTCCCCCCATGAAAGTTTCCATCTTGTTTTAATCGACCTTGTACTATATTGAGAGTGCGGTGTTTAAAGTTACATTGTCCTTCAACTTATGATAGACACTTTTAAGGGCAACATCCCTTTAATGTGAGTTCTCGACGAATCGGGTAATTGTGAATCAGACGTAATGTGGTCTAGTGAATGAAGTTACCTCATTATCAAGTGTTACTCCACTTATAGTTTAAGACTGTGATATTCTGAGCAAATCACATGATACTTCTGTAGCAAGCTCATATTTTTTGTATAGAATGTTTTTTTTATATATAACTTTACTTTCTGTCTTAAGTTCTTATAGTGCGAGGGAAGTAATCCGTGTTTGTAGCAAGGACGACTATTCATTTGGTCTTGTCAGTTCAATCCATGAATGATTTCCCTTGCCCTGTTTGCTCATTTTCTTGATGCGGAAAATCTCTCATTGACAATTCTGATTGGTAAGTCTAGCTGATTGAAAATAAATGAGCTGCAGTTTCTTTTACAAGTTTTTGTCTGGTGTGGGCATCTTTTGTAGCCGAGAGATTTTAGAGTGTATCAACTCTATTTTGGAAGGAAATATGGATTGAATTGTTAGGTCAGTATGATGCTTTATGAATTGTTTGCCATTTGCAACGGTTTGAAATGCTTTCAGAGGTTGCATTTCTGGTAATTGTTTCTCGGTTGTGTTTCGCGAAGTGACTGTTGTGTTGATTTGGGTATTCCACAGAACTGTCATTCATTTCTGTTAACAATTGCATAAACATATGGTGGTTTTGTTTTTCAGCACTATTTTCCGATTAACTTCACTAGTGAGACTGTGGTGTGTGATGAGAAGAATTCAGTTCCACAAACTTTTAAGTACAACATCAATTTCATCGCAAATAGTACACGTCTTTATACTTGTGTAATGTTTGTTACTATTGTAATTTTAGCATTTTAAGTAATTAAACACACAATGCACAGAGGTATATTTTAATAAGAATATTGATTATAATGCACCAGTTATTCAATTATTATGTTTGATTTTGTATGTAATGATTATTACACGATTTGTTAAACAGTTCAGAATTTATGCTTAAGACAATTTAATGTTATTATTTCAGATTCGATCAACTATCAACACAAAATATATGGTCCATTTTCGTGATGATTGGGTACATATCTACCTTCTAGAAAGACTACACCTGATGATCTAATTTTTGTTAAGCCCGATGTCCAATTCGATCCAGATTATATATAGACACACATTTCTGACCAACTTCAATTATGTTTGCGTAAAGCATGTGGCCATCACAACTCATGTGAGCTTAAATCTAGAAGACGCAAATTTAAAAATTAGGACCATTTCAAACTATTCCAAACCAAATTGTCTCCTTAAAGCCTCGTAAATATTTTCCATATACTTGGCTGCATTTGATTCAGCAAAAAAACGCAATAATGTATATTGAAATAAATAAAAAGTAGTTTTGAACATGTAAGAAATGAAAACTTATCTCTTTAATCATGAATATCCGGAATGCTAAAACATTGATATTAATCTTATCACTTTGCAAGGATGTATAAAATACTCCAAACAGTCGGTAATGGGGTCAGAGACAAATATAAAAGTGATATTGCAATTGTTTTGGCAGGGTGTTTTGCGTTTCATATTGATATTATGCTCTCATGAATAAAATGTGTATGTTTAGTTAGATTCAGATGATATAAAATACATTTTCCCACTATTATTTAGTAGTAGCTATGGCTACATGTATAGAGTGCTACAAAAGAAATTAAGTCGGATCATGTGCCTTAAAATTGCAGTGTTTTCTTGAAACAGTACACATATACTCTATAAATATGCAAAAACCCAAATATGATTTTACCTCTTGTCGCCCTTGTTGCAGTAACTGACACATATATCTGGATTCCATAAGCCATACAAGCAAAGTATATTTTGAAATTTACAGTATCTACAATGTCATTCGTAAACGTGTAAAAAGCAAATACATGTAATAAGTCTACTTGCTTTTACTCGAAATCTATAATCCTGATAAGCTAGAGACGAACATAAAATATTTAACAACGAACTCCTAAAACATTTGAGTTGAACATTTGCGCTGTAGGAACAGATACCAACATGATTGCACTAGTAAGTACTTGTCTGACTAGATACATAAGCAGCTGCGATACTGGGTTAAACCATTTAACGCTTTGAACCTTAACGATAAAAACTGATGAGGTATCATTATTGAGGATTTTTCATTTGAACTGAGATACACGTATAAATGCAATTACATTTTCTGGTCGCAAGCATTAACTGTCATGTTTAATGTCAAGTCAGATGCACAGCAATTTCTTAGACACACAGTTGATTCTTTGGAAACATGTAAAAGATGAAATTTATTGAGGTACTTATCATCATATAGAAATGAAAATAAATCGTATGAAAAAAGAATTGCATTGTATACTAATCAAAATAAGAAACTTCCGCTCAGTTTGCTTGAACATAGCTGGATTTTAAAACTTCGGAGAAATCATTGTTATACATACATTTTGTACATGCGTTTACATGAGGATTATAAACCTAACTCAAAAATAGACATACGAGCAGTTCAAGAAACAAAGATTATTTTAACAAGTATTACATATTGCATACCCAAAATGCACATACAATGGATAAAGCACACAACCATAAGCTGTAAGGTTTATGTTCTTTATTTCGATCAGTCTCCGTTCTTGTTCTATTAACAGTCCCTTGTACGTTTTAAGCTCTCCATATTTTTCTATAAATCCGGACTGTGATGATCAAATTTATATCGTGAGAGAGAGTGTGAGAGATGACTGATAATTTTGCAGCATATATTAACAGCGCTCGATGAATTATGGTCTGAATAATCATCAGACAGAGAGAATGCCTTGTGAGTGCTGATTAGAGTCGAACTCACAGCCTCCGCGTTTAAACTACAACGCTTTACGACAACTCAATGATGCACAATACATTATATCCATTAACTACTTTTTTATTAGTTTAATTAAGTTCTCTTTATAAGTAAAGTAAGTATATACATTAAGTAACTCTTTATATGTTTATATATGTATGAATTTAAATCAGTCTCACCATAACATCACGATGATGTCTTATGAGTAATATCGTAGCATTATGTATAGTTTCGGATGATTCATGTAATAATGTATCAATTACAATCATTTTCAAAGGTACGTTTCCTACAAAATGTAGTAAGTACCATAACTCCTTCTGTCTTTATTGCAAAAGTATTTCGTTATAGAAACGTGCTTCTGCACTGTATCACGCATTTGCATATGTTGGGTTGCTCTCTGGACTTTTACACATTAGGTCATAATAGAATTGGTTGTGTTCATGAAATAGCTAAGTATTTCAAAATTTTGTCGTGAGAACGTACAGTCACTTCAAAACGCATCATGCATTTGCATATGCGCTGCATAAAGCATGCCATCACAGAGTTAATACTTTCCTTGAAGACAAAACAACTACTTAAATGTTTCGTCGTAGAATTTGCATCACACATTGGTATATGTTGCATTGTTTTCTAGGTGACTATACAGCAGGTCATAGCAGAATTTGTACTGCTCCTGAAACAGTTAAAGAGCCGTAACTGTACTTGAAAATTCCTAAAATTGCTTGATTTTAACACCTGATGCAATTACATAATAAGGCAAATTGTTTGTTGGTTCAGTAAATCACATTTTAAGTAGAGAACACTTCATTCCAAATCAGTTTTATGACTTTTTCAACGACAGGCTGAAACTTTCCGATTTTTCTTCTTTCTTTTACTTACGTAAACTTTATACAAGAGTTTGACTGGTTTTGTTTTGGAAATACAAATGTACGGTCGTGCAATTTAGTGGTTCGATCCACAGCCTTTACTGTAGTATAAAATTATATCGATGAATTTGTCATATTAAAACAATACATGTACAAGACATGTTCCTTAACATTTTGGCCACGTTTGACGTTTCGACAATTCAAATGCAGTACAATGTACAATTGATCTCTGGAGCGCGATAAGTGATATGGCTGATTTTTGTAGTTGATTAAGGCACTACGGTAGTATTCAAATAACATGATGAAATGACTTTGTGTTCATCAAAATATTTGAGTTAGTTAATTTGACGGAATTATCATAATTAATTAATTTTTGGGGTAGTAGAGGTCTGACAGTCAACGTTTTCAGAAGCGCAATGAGTTGTCACTATGTATCATTAATTATATCCTTTTATTGATTCAAAAAGAAATTTAAAATGAAATTTACAGTCGAATAAAATAGATAATTGACATGTTATTTCCTACCCCCAGTTCAGACTTACCGGACTGTATAACAGAAATGATATTTCATTATTTTGCAATCTTTTAGTTATCATACAGTCAGTTGATATAATTATCATAGTTACGTGTATCAATTAATTATTTTTTGCATAAAATGTGAATAGATATGTGTAACTTAATCGAATTAAGTTATAGTTTATATATGTACAAGGAAGATTCATAACATAAACTTTAAGTATCTTTATGACTTACAATTTTACGTCGTGATGAATTTACCTTTCTAAAGATAACAATATTAAACAGTCGTTCCAGCTACAGTTTGGTAGATTTTAAACATAATTCTATGCTTTGATATAGTTTTAATATGTCGGCAGGGTCGGTATTAATATTAAGTAACACATATTTTTCTTGTCGAAAAGTAACGATGATATGTAAAATGAAAACACATCTATTTAGACAGACATTTAAAGAAATTACACTTGTCCTAAAATATATTTTGTACTTCAAAGACGGTTTAAGCTATACTGGATTATATCAGTGCCTGGAAATTCTATTCAGCTGATGCGTTACACAATCAAGAAATAGATAGAATTTTAAATAGCAATTTTCCATTATAGACACAGTCTATGAACAATTTGAAACTAGTCTCCATATTTTCAGACCGATTGTAGCTTTATGTGTCACTGTAAAGATGACAAGCAGTATAATGAATTTACCGGAGAAATTGCTTCCGATTGTGCAGATAGATGAGTTTGACCAGGATGTCAATACAATACAATACACAATAGTTTATACATGTACAAGGAAGATAACATTGTTATACAGAAATAAAGATTGTGTTTTGTGTACTCTTTATTTTGTAATTAATCTAATTATGCCCCCGAAGGTGGGCATATTGAAATCGCACTGTCCGTCCCTCTGTCCGTATGTGTGTGTGTCCGGCCTTCATGTCCGGCCTGTAACTTTGCATGCATTAAAAGGTTTTTACAATTACTTGGCACAAATTTTCAGCACATCAAGACGATGTGTCGCGTACAAGACTCACTTCCCTGCCTTAAATGTCAAGGTCACACTTAGAGTTTAAAGGAAATTTAATCCTGGATATATGCACAGGTGGCCGGCGCGGGGTTTGGACCCCCATCCACCCAGGGGCCCCTCTACAACCCTGGTTCCCCATATACTGATATATGAAAACAAAATAATGAAAAAAAAAATTTTTTTTTTTCACTATATACGTATACAGTCGAACTTGCCCATGCGACCACGCGTATTAAGCGACCTTTGTCTTAAGCGACCACTTTTGAATCCTCCCGAGCTTTTTTACACGGTATTGCTATTGCGTTAAGCGACTTTTGTCTAACGCGACCAGCGACCAGTAATCAGCGACCCATAATCAGTCTTTTATTTGTATTAGGCGACCATTTATGTGCAAACAGATCCTTTCTATGAAAACTGACCGCTTTGATGTTGCATTTAACGTCCAAATTAGGCACGGAGGTGTCAAATCTCATAAGGATTATCGTTCATACTTATGTTCGCAGGTGTTAATTGTCGAGTATTTACGATTTTCGGTACTTTCATGTTCAAACTAATTTGCTGCTTTTGGAAAATTACCATGTGACATAACGATATTCATGGATAACGGTTGCAGTGTCCGGTGATACTTTGTATTAAGAGACCATTTTATTAAGCGACCAGTTTTGGCCTTTCCCTTGCGCGGTCGCTTAATACAAGTTTGACTATAGTAGTAAAGGTATAGCACTATCGGGTACGCAAATCACGATAAAATACACTGACCGTATTCAACAAGGCCGTGTGTTCATATTTTTGGTCCGATATTCAAAAACTTGGTCTTGTTCGACGCAGAAATGAATACTGTATAAGAGTCTGCCTACATTTGGTTTATACATTGCTCTCCGTAAATGCAGCGACCCAACAAACTTGTAAATTTCAGTTTACACTACTATGTGACCGCAGTTGAATAACGTTGCATTCAGTATACAATTTCTTACCGCTTCGTGATTCCCGACCTAGACCGACATAAATCAAAAGAACATCAACTTTGAAACAACTTACCATTCATGATTTCAACAACAGCGATGTTTACAACACACTACGTGCCCATTTTCTACGATCCTCATCACTTCGAATACTGTGCGGTCATGACGAAAGCGCTGACCCGGATATACTTGTTTAAAATCCGTACGATCCCGTCGAGTTCCGGAAACGGTAAGTAACTCTGATTGGTCAAAATAAGGGGGTGTGGCAACCTTCAACTTTGGTTCCCAGCTTTTACTCACATCTTCATCAATAAAGCCAGTATCAAATTTCCCTCCAATATGTCAGCAAGCATGAATAGAAAACGGCGTGACTCTGTAGAATTCGTAGCTGAAGGCCACAATTTAGTGTTAACTGGCAAGGCAGGTACTGGCAAAACTTTCACAGTGAAAAATATTGTCGAGAGGTGCAATTTCATGGTTAAAACATGTGCTGTCACAGCAACAACTCGTATTGCTTGCAGTTTGTATGCTCCTCTCAATGCAATGACGATTCATCGTTGGTCAGGCATTGGTGATGGGCGATATGGGCCCTCTGAAATAAAAACCATAGTAGCTAATAACATTAAATTTAAGAATGTACTTGACAGACTTTGGCAAACAGATGTTTTGATAATTGACGAGTTTTCAATGTTAAGTAAACGCGTTCTAGAATGTTTAAATGCAGTGTGTTCTTTGAAAAACCCATTGTTATATTTTGATTTACACAGGTTGTACTTGTAGGGGATTTAGTTCAACTACCCCCAGTTCCATGTGCCAGGTATAATGAAGAAGGTGCATACTGTTTTGAAAGTGATATTTACAATAAAGCTTACAATAATACAGAGGAGCCTGACTCACTTTTAGATATTTCCCGTAGACAAAATTTAAACAGAGGATTAACAAACATTCCGGACTGCATGTACAATTTTTTCATGAAATTAACTGAAAAGTGTTTACATCTTTTAACCAATGACAATTTAAACAAAATGGGTGGTAAAATGTTCACGGAGTGTCAAAGTATTATAGAATCATCTCATCTCTATAAAGAATTTGTTGAGCTTTGCAGCATGCCACAAGAAACCTACACTGAATTTGAAGAAGACCCTGTCAAAATTTTATTAAGCTTTATGACACTGCAGGTAACTGTGATAGAAAAAATGTATCATCAAATCATTAAATATCATCTGATGGTTATGTTTAACCAGTTTAGAAAAGACACCTTAGATAGTTTTCAAATAGGGGAAAAGATGGCTCACCGGAAACAAGTAAGGGTTTCTGTTACTACAGATAAAAAAAGTTAACTGCAAGTACCTCTAGTGAATGCAGTAAAGCGAAAAAACAACAAAGGAAGTCTGCAAGACAGTCTAAAGAAAAAGAATGTAATGTTGGCCAGATAGGGACACCACTTGATCATGAGAGCGAACCACAACCAGGTACATCAGCTAGACATGGTGTTGAAACTTCACTTCCACAATCAGGTGTCAGTACTGATTCTGATTCAGATGATTTTAAGTGTAAGGTTTGTAATACAACTGATAGGGAAACATTTTGGATACAGTGTGAAAGTTGTAGTTCATGGCTTCATAGAAACTGTGCAGGGCTACGTCATCACATGAAATGGAAAAAATACCAGAAAGAGTGTTCAAAATGTTTTTGTAAGGAATGTGAGTAGTGTGTTATTGCAACACCAGTATTCATATTTCATATAGTTCATATAGTTATTTTGCCAGATATGGTTAAAAAAAACAATATAAACATTAAAGTTTCTTAGGCAATTTTGAAACTTATTCCCTCATAAATACATGTAATGTTTCTAACAGTAGACAATAAAGCATGAATTTAAGACTACCTCTGAATGAAGGTCACACTTGGTATATATACCAATAGGGTGCAAACAGTGCATTCATAGTTCAACTTGTAACAAGTCTGGAAAGGGAACTTTCACTCAAAGGTTTTTTAAACTGGCTAGACTGCCTATATTCTGCAGAAACGAATTAAAAGATATCTATCTGCCAATCTACTTACACCAAGTAACTTTTGCATGAATATTGCAAATTTGATTATAAATACATAAGTTTATACTATAGTAGGTAAGGAAATGTAACATTAAAATGAATATTACCATGTGAGGATTGTCATTTTACTAGTGAATAAGTAAACCGTGAAAAACTTTAAAATATCAGAGCAACTTCCAAAAAGAAATGCCAATACTGTATTGACGTGTTTTGTTTACAAAATTGGTTTCCTCATTTTAAATGAAGATGTGAGTAAAAGCTGGGAACCAAAGTTGAAGGTTGCCACATCCCTTATTTTGACCAATCAGAGTTACTTACCGTTTCCGGAACTCGACGGGATCGTACGGATTTTAAACAAGTATATCCGGGTCAGCGCTTTCGTCATGACCGCACAGTATTCGAAGTGATGAGGATCGTAGAAAATGGGCACGTAGTGTGTTGTAAACATCGATGTTGTTTCAATCATGAATGGTAAGTTGTTTCAAAGTTGATGTTCTTTTGATTTAAGTCGGTCTAGGTCGGGAATCACGAAGCGGTAAGAAATTGTATACTGAATGCAACGTTATTCAACTGCGGTCACATAGTAGTGTAAACTGAAATTTACAAGTTTGTTGGGTCGCTGCATTTACGGAGAGCAATGTATGAACCAAATGTAGGCAGACTCTTATACAGTATTCATTTCTGCGTCGAACAAGACCAAGTTTTTGAATATCGGACCAAAAATATGAACACACGGCCTTGTTGAATACGGTCAGTGTATTTTATCGTGATTTGCGTACCTGATAGTGCTATACCTTTACTACTATATGTATATAGTGAAAAAAAAATTTTTTTTTCATTATTTTGTTTTCATATATCAGTATATGGGGAACCAGGGTTGTAGAGGGGCCCCTGGGGGGATGAAGGTCCAAACCCCGCGCCGGCCACCTGTGCATATATGCACACATTCGTGTCCGGACTGTAACATAGACATGCATTGAAGAATTTTAAAATAACTTGGCACACATGTTCAGCATATCACGACAATGTGTCTCGTGCAAGATCCACGTCCCTACTGCAACGGTCAAGGTAATTAATACTCAGAGTTTAAAGGAAATGTAATCCTGTATACATGTTAAATCTGTAACTTGGCATGCATTAAAATGTTTTAAAAATTACTTGGCACAAATGTTCAGCACATCAAGACGATGTGTCGCGTGCAAGACCCGCGTCCCTTCCGCAAAAGTCAAGGTAATATTTAGAGTTTAAAGGTAATGTAATCCTGTATACATGTTAAATCTGTCATGCATTGAAGGATTTTAAATACACATGGCGCAACTGTTGAACACATCGATATGACATGTTACATGCAAGTCTTATGAAGTACCGATAACTTAGAACACGAATAATAAACGATTGGAGGGCTAGGCACAGGAAAAAAATTATCAAGTTAAAAAGATGTGAAAATAGTCAAGGATACATACATGTAAGTCAATGTCTTTGTCTCAATGATGTATCGACGTGTTAATGTACTTGCTAAACTATTATTATACCCTGTTTTCTCCAAATACGATTAAATGAAACCCTTGTATAACTGTTTACTTTTCACATTGAGCTACATTTACAGTCGTCATTGGTAGTTTTAAAAAAGTCACGTGGTCTGAAGTGAGAAGGTTGTAAAATTTTCAGCTCCGTGAAAAATTGGATTATTTTGGTTATTTAAAGCATAACTGGACTTATTTTAATGTGAATTATTGCAAAATGTTGCACAGTGATACAAATGAGGGATGAGGCATAAAAAATGTAAAAATAAAAGCAGTAGTGACGGTGAATTAAATGATTTTTTGAGTGTGAACAAAAGTTCAAGACATGGAGGCCCCGAAGAGGGGTGTGATGAAACTAACTCTGTATTATATGATACCGATGTGCATTCTACAGAAATAAATAATAGTTTTGGTATCACCGGGCAAAGTTCTTCTATCCTAAATACGGAGACAACTTGATTAAAACTACATCTAAATCAAGCATGGCGTCACAAAATTCGTTACCAAAGCAAAAAGATGGGAAGCTTATTGAAATGTCCGACAGTGAAAAACTGAATTTTATGATAACGGCAGTGACATATATAAAAAAGGGTCAGGACAGTATTATCCGCAGATTCGAATCCAAAATCCATAAGCTTAAAAAGGACTTCACTGATACCATCGACGTGAAAATGAAGGGCCTCAAATATGAAATTACAATGGATTTGTTCAAAGAGAGTGCACGTATAGATGATCTATTTACGGTAGTTAAATCTATGCAGTCACGCTTAGATTCAATTGAGCAGTCGTCAAAAAGTCCTTTGACAGACAAACAAGCTAACGAGATGACCGGTGGATTACCGACGAATAAAACTTGCTCACTAGATGACCCAGATTTGACCATAACAGCCAGCGGCATTCAAGTCACAGACGGAGAAGATTTAATCACTCAAGTTACGGCGATTATTGATGAACTGGGTGTTGACGTCTCGTCGCAGACTATGGTTACAGCGGCAACTCGCCTCCCTTCTCGGATAAACAGCAAACTTCCGATTGTGAAATTTAGTTAGATCTTTAAAAGAGAAAGTCATTATCCTACGGAGCAAATATAAGCTGAAAGATTCTGATGCATATAGTTCTGTATACCTGAAAAGCAGTAAATCACATGCAGAGAGACTTATTGAACTTAATGCTCGGACAATTCTGCGAAGTATCCCAAATGGAAACATGTTCAGGGTGGACGCAAACGGTAGGATCAAACCACGTACCCAAGGTAGTACACCCTGTAGCACCACAGCTGGTCAACAATAGGAAGAGAACCGGTCCAATGCCACATTGAAACTAGAGCATCTAAATGTATGTGGATGGACGAAAGATAATAATTTGCTAAGGGTGAATTTGTTAAACTCTGTTAACGCGGATATTATATGCATATGTGAAACACATTTACGCGGGAGCGATATTGCAACATTACCAGGATTTAATTGGTTCGGTAACAATCGCATTGAAATACACCGTAATGCGCCAAAGGGGTAAGGGGGAGTTAGAATATTTGTGAAAAACTGGGTTTTTGAGTATTACGACGTGAAAGTGATAGATCGTTCAACGGACGGAATTATTGGGATAAATCTTACAAATAAAGCTTCAGATTATGAGTGTGTGATTTTTAGTTGTTATTTGCCACCAGAAAACTCTACCAGAGGCCGCGACAGTCAAACCTTTTTTGTACATATTCTGTCACAAATATATTTGAAAAGCGACTGTGATAATTTTGTAATCACCGGAGATTTTAACTCGAGAATCGGCTGTTTATCTGATATATTGAATAAAATAGACTCCATTCCAGAGAGACAGGTTCTTGACAAATCGATCAACCAACATGGACATGCATTTGTAGAAATTCTGTGTGATAGCAAATTTTCAGTACTTAATGGTAGAATATCACCTAAAAATGATAATTTTACATCCATCTCTAGGAAAGGTCAGGCTGTTGTAGACTATATTTGCGTACCACAAGATGCTTTTCCGAAATTTTTATCCTTTAAAGTCCGAACAGTTCAGTCACTCGTGGATCAGTTTAATCTGCATGGATTTCTCGGGGATAAATCATGTTTACCAGATCACGCTGTACTTCTGACCGAGTTTTACTGTATACAAACGGGTTATACGGTACCTAGTTCAGTAGGTGAAAAGACTAACCAAGATAGGTTTAAGTTCAGCAAAATTCCCGTTGATTTTATGGATAATGACCTAATTCGAACGGCAATAAATGAGACCATTCTGGGAATCGAATATAGTAGGGGCACGCAAGAAAGCGTTGACACAAGATATACAAACCTATGTAATGGTATCATTGACGAAATGAACCTTAAAATACCAAAGTGCAATGCTTCGTCCAAGGCAAGCAAAATACATACATTTCATAAACCATACTGGTCTGATGAGTTATCCCAACTGTGGAATACAATGAGAATTAAAGAAAACGCGTTCGTGAAATGTTTAAAAGGTCGGCATGCTAAAACTACTCTAAGAAATGAATATATAAATGCACGTAATATCTTTGATAAAAGACTGAGGCAGAGAGAGCGTTTGTATAGACGCTCCTTTGCAGATGATATCGAGGAAATGTCCACTTGAAACCCAAACCATTTCTGGGAAAAGATTAAGCAACTCGGCCCGAGAAATGATCATCGTATACCCGTGGAAATTATTGACGATGATGGTAATGTTTCGCGTGAGGAAGACATGGTATTTGATAAATGGCGAAAAGACTTTGAACATTTGTACAACGAGAAAAGCTATGATTCATTTGATAGTCATCATTTTCAACAAGCAAAAATACATAAAGTTCTCTTGGAGAGTACAATCGAAGATCCACTCTATGAACAAAATGACCTACTTAATAGAATTATAACTATTGAGGAAATCTCCAGTATTATAATGAACGCTAAATCGCGTTCTGCTTATGGATACGATGGTATACCCTACGTGGTTTTAAAATATCCGTTAATAATAGAAACTCTAAGGCGCATGCTTCAGCTGATATTTGATACGGGAATTATACCAAGTATTTGGAGACGGTCTATTATTTCGTCTCATATTTAAAGGATCCCAAATCTGACCCCAGGCTACCGATGAACTATAGAGGAATAAATTTACTTTCATGTGTAAGCAAATTATACAGTTCTTTCTTAAACGAGAGACTTACCAGTTTTCTAGAACAAAATAATGTGTTAGCAGACGAACAAAATGGTTTCCGTCGCAACCGTTCCTGTGAAGATCATATATTCACGTTAAACAGTATCATACGCAATAATGATAACGTAGTCACAGCGTTCATAGACCTACGTAAGTGCTTTGATTTTATAGATCGTGATATGATGTTATATAAACTGCCTCTAAACCAAGTTGATGGAAAAGTGTACAATTCTATTAAAAGTATATATAGTCAGTTATCCTCCTGTGTTCGTATAAACGGAAAGTACACGGAATGGTTCATCTGCGTCACAGGCGTGAAACAAGGAGATAATTTATCCCCGATGATATTTTCTGTCTTTATAAACGATTTAGTAGCCGAATTATATGAACTTGACCTTGGTTTTGAAATCGGTGAAAGAAAACTGTCGGCCTTACTACAATGTATACGCTGACGATATTGCCTTATTAGGAAAATCTGAAAATGATCTGCAACTGCTGCTAGATACTATGTACACGTGGTGTAGAAAATGGAGAGTGCTAATTAACACTGAAAAATCAAAATGTATACATTTCCGGAAACGAAGATCCGCACAAACAACGCATAAGTTTACTATTGGTAATAATGAGTTAGAACTGGTTGACTCTTACAAGTACTTAGGGATTATATTCTGTTGCTATAAAGATTTCTCATTGAACTGCCAGGTGCTTGCTAAAAGTGGTGGACGTGCACTGGGTAAACTTATCTCGAAAATACATAAGATCAAGGATTTCGGGTTCGAAACTTTTGAAAAAATGTACTTTTCATGTGTCACTCCTATTTTGGATTATTCCGCAGCAGTTTGGGGTTTTAAACACTGTCAATCTATAGACAACATACAAAATAGAGCGATCCGTTACTTTCTTGGGGTCCGTCCTGGCTATTACGGGAGACACAGCATGGCTACCCTGTGATTACAGACGATGGATTAGTATTGTACGATATTGGAACAGACTTCTAGCGTTTGGTGACAACAGAATAACTAAACAAGCTTTTAATATGGATTACATTAACTGCAATAATAATTGGTGCAGTGATCTGAAAGAACTACTACGCAAAATAGACTTAACGGAATACTTTGACCATAAGATTGCTATCGATATCGCATTGTGTAAATCTAGAATAGATAATTATTATTCCCGTCTATGGTCTGAACAAATAACCTCAGTGAGAAAATTGAGAACTTATGTTACATTCAAAGTGGATTTTAAGCAAGAAAAATACCTTCAGTTAAATCTTAATAGAAACGAACGCTCACTGTTAGCTCAATTCCGTGTAGGTATATTACCATTAAGAATTGAAACAGGGCGATATGTTGGAGAAAAACCGGAGAACAGACTGTGTACTTTATGTGACAGAAACTTAGTTGAGGATGAGGCTCATTTTCTTGCTGATTGTGTCTTTTATAAAGATATCAGAGACAGTATTTTTAGTGAACAATTATCAGACATTCAGTTTTCCCAAAAGCAGAACAACGACAAACTTAGAACATTAGTTAAGTCATATCCGCGAAAGGTTGCAAAATATCTTGTACAAGCTTATGTTAAAAGAAGAAATGCAATTTTTAAAAGATGAATGTATTATAACTGTATTGATTTATATAATGAATATTACTTTCATTAATTTCATTGAACATTTACTTTTCTGAGAACAGCTGAGACTATTAAATTCTTCAAACGTTAATTCTTGAAACAAATTTAGTAGTACTCGTGTACAGTATTGTATTTGTGTTAAGATAGATGTCATGATGAACTTACTTTAGTACTGTTGCTAAAAAAATGAAATATTCATAATTTTCTGTAAATGTACATATAAATATAAATTTATTTACCCTTCTCATCTCAGGACATGATATATTTCACTATGAAAATTATTTACAGGTGACATATAGGCCCATTGGGCCGGATGTTGTGTATATTGATTATTTATAGTAATAAGTATGTACTGTATAACACATGTCACGTTAATAAACAATTCACTTACTTACTTACTGAATCACCGGCAGGAAGTTAAAGTTTTAATTTTAAGTGTTATGCACATATTATTTCTATATATATATGTATTGTGTTATATATTGTGGAAACTATGTAAATGCAATATTGGCAATAAAATAGTTTTAAACCAACTAAAGAGTTGACAGCTCTCGCAAAAATTTAAACTCAACTATACTATTTCTAGTTTGGTTAGTTTAGCTTATACTACTTTATCTTAGCTCGATTGTGAGGAAAGCCTGAAGAATACCGAGTCAGTCTCGAGTCCGCTTCCTGGTAAAAAACAGTAATGGTGTTACCTGGTCACCCTGAAAGAAAACCAACAACACAAATAAACGTTTATCAATTCTATTAATTTCAAGTATGTACTGTATTCATATCATTGATAATATAACATTAAAATATTAGAGGATGGCAATTGCTTTGGCCATGACTGACTGTTAGTAAAAAAGGCGTTGTACATGTATGCAAATTTGAAGAGATGTTACCTAAATACATTCAGTTCCAAAAGAAAGTGTGCACTTTGTTTTCTGTGATTTTACATCGACTACTTTTCTGAAAGCCTAAATATTTGGTACAGTACCAAAATTGAGATCTGTTTACGTACAATATGGCGAACATTTTAGATTTTGAGTTGCGCTCGTTTTAAGTGGTTGCTTTTAAACGAGAAAGGACGGGGTGTTAAAATCAAAGTTGCAAGGCTACTCTGAGAATCAGACTGTGTTCAGTTTGGAAATTTACGTTGTTTTAATTGCAATCCTGATGTTACTTTAGTCAGTATCGTGTGTGCCCACCTCATCTATTGATGCAAGCGGCAATGCGACCTCGCATAGACCTTACGTAACGTCTAATAATGACGTCGGGAATGTTATCCCATTCCTGAATTAGGGCGTTTGCAAGGTCCCTAAGATTGTTGATGTTGCCTCTTGATCGCACCATTCTACCAAGGTGATCCCAGATGTGCTCTATCGGATTCATATCCGGTGAGACCGCAGGCCAGGGTAGCACGTTGACGTAGTTTTTGTTAAGAAACTGTCGACTGATTCGTGCAACATAGGGAGGGGCATTGTCATGCATCAAAATAGCAGGCTCATGTCTTTGTAGGAAAGGAACTGCTTCAGGCTGCAGAATCTGGTTAACATAGCCTTGAGTATTGAGGTTGCCCCGTACAACAGTAAGATTTGTTTTCTTTCTTCCCATAATCCCACCCCAAACCAGTACACTCCCACCCCGAATCTATCCCTCTCCACGAGACAACAATCCGCAAACGTACTTGACGTACTGTCAAGACCTGCCCCACATACGGCCTCCTAGCCCGGATGGGCGCCCGAGCTTGCCTGAGGCGACGCAATACGGTCTGTCTGCTGATACCGTACTGCCTTGCAGTACAAGACGCTGTTTGAAAACGACGTCGAATGTGCGTCAACGTAATAAACCTGTCCGTTTGTTGATTTGTTACCCTAGGTCTACCAGATCTGCGGCGATCTGTTACACCACCTGTTTGCTGGAAAATGGGGCAACCGAATTACTGTGTTTCTGTGGCATCCTAACGCCCTACTAACGTTAGTTACGTTGTCGCCACGAGCAAGCATCGTTAATGCTCGAATTCGCTGATTTTCATTCAATCTAGGCATGTTCGTTGTGTACCGATGTGAATTCAAATGTGATTTTCCCTTTGTATAAGCCGTAAGGATTACCCCCATAAACGTTTCCGGTGACATGTACATTTGCCTCGGGCTGCACGTGCAAATCAGGCAAAATCACGTCTAACCGAATACACTGAAAATCTCGTCACACCACGTGGTAAATTTTGCAATCGATCGATGACAAATACACATGAGATATAGTGTGCGAAAATTGAAGCCGATACGTCTGCTAAATATTGAAATATTTAAAATTAAGAAGTGCACACTTTCTTTTGGAACTGAGTGTAGATTTGCAGTGTAACCTTGATTGCTATTGCCAGTATGCAATAAAATTGTTTACTAATACAAATAACACTCATGTACAATGCCGAATATCTTGTAACAACATGAATATGCAATTGATAAGTGCGATAGAATGCCATAGCGCCGGTACGAGACGATAGACCGAGAACCAAGCCCTGCCAAGGACAGGCGCATTATCAATTGCCCTAAACAAGCCAAATTCATGAAATAGGCCCCCTTCAAATTCAAAGGACTCCCCAATTTTGTGAAACTTTAACGTATAATCAAAAGCTAAATCCGGATTTCGGATGTGGCACCGGATTTCGGACGCCGATGATTTTGTGGATGGCCCGCTAAATTGCGATCAAATGGCACATCCAATAAAGATCTTCGATATAACTCTATAATAACGTTTCCGGATCTCGGAACGTGACGCCGGATTTCGGGCTTCGAAAATTGATGCCGGAATCGGTCACCGTATGTAAATGTTAGATATCTCTGGAAATCGGAAGTAGTGCCGGAAATCGGACACAGTATGTAAATGTTAGATATCTCCGGAATCGGAGGTAGTGCCGGAAATCGGACACAACTGTTAATTGCTAAATATCTCCGGAAATCGGAAGTAATGCCGGAATCGGACAATGCATGTAATTGTTAGATATCTCCGGAAATCGGAAGAAATGCCGGTAATCGGACAATATATTTAAATGTTAAGATATCTCCGGAAATCGGAAGAAATGCCGGTAATCGGACAATGCATATACTTGTTAGATATCTCCGGAAATCGGAAGAAATGCCAGTAATCAGACACTGTGTGTAATTATTATATATCTCCGGAAATCGGAAGAAGTGCCAGTAAAAGGCCAATGCATGTAATTGATAGACATCTCCAGAATCGAAGATAGTACCGGAAATCGGATACTGCATGTGATTGTTGGGTATATCCGGGAATCGGAAGTAATGCCAACGATCGTTGAGATATCTCAGATATTAGTGTACAGTTTAAACAGGGATGTTTTTGTTACATTTTTATAGATATGTTAACTATTATAGTTAATATTTAAAATTACCCGAATAGTGCAGGATTTTGGTCACTAACTATGTTACGCTTTATTATCAAATGCTTACCACAATTAAGTAAGTCATGATTTATGGGTAACAGTCTCTGTTATGTTGCAAAATAGCAACAATGCCCTCTTTCAAATTATTTGTGAAAATCTCATTTCCGAAGTCAGACAGATGAACCATATCGCGGAAAAAAGGCTGCGCCTCCACTATGTCTGGATGTCTCATATAGGCACCTCCAATTGATTTACAACATGACTGCGTTGTGGTATTAAATCTTTTTCGAGCCTTGTTCAACTTGACGTGCTTGCGTTCACCACGGTAACAAAGTCGTGGTAAAATTTGTGACCATGCTATTTTTATATAGATAGAATTAGACGTACAAAAATGATTGATATCGTTCAGTGTATGAATAGCTAACAGCTCAGCCTCATTTAAAGGTGTCTGTCCGATATCGTTACCACCACAGTGAATAATAAGCAGGTCTATGTATTTTTGACGTTTTAATGATAACTGTAACTGTTGTATTTCCTTAGCCAAGTGCTGAATTTTCATACCTGGTCTGGAATCCCAGATAATTCTAACGTCCAATCCGAGGTTGCAACCTTGGTTTTCTTGTGTGTAGTAAAAGGCGTCTCGGATAATCGAGGACCCTAAAACCCATACCTCGTAAAGACCTGAAGTAATCATAAATATCTTTATACTCTTATATATGACCGATATACGCTAGATTTCCAGCGTCCTGCCTGTTTTATTACAGATTCCGACATGCATTAAGTAAAACAGCATCTTCAGTTTCAAAATTTATTCGAATAATTTGACCTTGACCTAACTGATGTGTTTTGGATGATTTTAAGTGTATTTGAACAAACGAGTCGCAAAGTTGTATCTCACTGCTGAGAAATGCCGTTTCACTCACACGCATTAAACCGAAAAAAGTAAATACGCTGTTTGGAAAAGTAATGTTTCGTAGCTGGATACGCATATAAACGGCAAGCAATGCACAATTTGTTTCAAAAGATCGAATGTGATCGGCCTGCGTGTATCACACCGCCTTTGTAACATATTCATTCCTTCTAGCATTTTCCTAACAATGAAAAATTGTGTGTTGTCCTGCAAACTATTAATCTTATTAACGTAACTAATTGCAGCAATGTAACAGTTAACCGTTTTATATGCATATCCGCGCTGCGACATGAACGCTAGATAATCTATGATATCGGTTAATCTGGGTGGCCAGACGTTTGGATAAAGCATCGAGCGTCGAAACTTTTCAAAATATTCCACTCCTGACTTATAGCATTTGCTTGTATTCCCAGCTATTGACCCATTTACCAATCGAATGATTTCGTGCGATAAATCGCTGAAATTCGAATGGAATAGATAGAGGGTTTTGGCTTGCTGTAACAGGCAAACAACTTTGCAGTCTATGAAATTGTAATCTGCTAATTGCATCACAGATCTCATTTATTTCGACACGATATGAATTGCTTTTATTTGTATGTTATTATAAAGCAATAATAAAACGAGTTTTCGCATCAATATCATCACTTCAGAATTTCGGGATGATTTTTAATTCAGGATTTGTACAAGACTCATGTTGTCACAGTGAAGTATGATCGTTTTCCCTTTTAATTTAACTCCCAATGTGTAAAAAGCCAATAGAATTGGCACTAGTTCTAAAAGGGTTATATCCCTAAAATGTCATTACTCCAAAACATGGGCCATTTGAAAACAACCCATTCTCTATCCAGGTAGGCGCCACAGCCCAACTGTCGATTGCCAGCTGCATCGGAATAAAGGTCAAGTTTATGGTTGGACACCCAGATTAACTGGCTAAATATGGACACACCATTAAATTGATCTAGAAATTGTAGCCATGTTCTAATGTCATCCTTGAGATCTTTATTATAATAAACGAATATAGTGGTATGGTTTCTTAGCCTGGGACTGTGCCGTGTACAGTCTGCAGTTAAAGGTTCGGCCCGCTGGTATTGCTTTTGTAAAGAAATTTAATACACCTTAAATTGATTGTAATTCTCTTAATTTAATTTTCAATTTGACAAGTGCATCTAAGAGAAGCGCTTTCGCTTTATTAATTTTTTCTATTGGAACCCTGATTTCCATTTTTAAAGAATCAATTTCTATGCCCAAATAAGTTATAACTGTAGTGGGCCCCTCATATTTTTCGTTATTTATAGGGATATTCATATCATTACATATGTATTCAAAATGCAACATGAGACCTGAACAATCCTCTGAATTTGCTTTTCCTGCAAAGAAAAAATCGTCTAAATAATGGTCCAAATTCGATGAATTAGCGCGATTAGATGTGGCCCAATGAAGGAATGTTGAAAATCTTTCGAAAATTGCTGGGCTGATTGCCTAGCCTTGTGGAAGCATCTTTTGAATCCAATATTTGTTGTTAAATTTAATTCCCAATAAATCAAAGTCGGTTGGGTGTACTGGGCAGAGATTGAAAGCTGATTTCACGTCTCTTTTACCAAACAGCGCCCCGGGGCTTAAACGCTGTATTATTTTTAAAACATTATCGAATCGGGAATACTGAACGGTAGAACTTTCATGATCTATAAAATCGTTAACACTGGTACCATCATATGGATATGACAAACGAGTAAAAAGACGCATTCCGCCTGTGCTTTTTGGAACTAATCAATAGGATTGACTCTTAAATTCGAAAGCGGTTTTGTTGTAAATGGACCAAGCATTCTTCCTAATTTAACTTCGTTTTCTAATTTTTTTTGCCAATATGTCTGGATATCGTTTCGCAGACTGCAAGTTTTTTGCAATGAAAGAACAATGTTGTCCTTTGTACTGCAGCCTAAACCCCTCCTTAAATCCATGCAATATAAATTTAGCATCTTCATGATTAAAATCTGTGAGCCACTTTTCCAACCGTGACGTATCTATTGGAGTGCTACCTAGGTCCCAGAGATGCTCTAGGAGGTACAGGTTTTGAGTATTGTTCAAATCTGGGATATCTGAAAGTATTCGGCCTGAATGTGTTATTTGGGTTCATAAACCCAGGTGCAGGTGTTCTACATGATAAAGCAGAATGTGTACCGGTACATTTTTTACATTTGTGCAAATATTGACAGCCCGGCTTTGTACAAAACCCTTTTCCATTAAATTCATAACAGTGATTTTGTTTGTGTAAGACATTTGAACCTATATTGGTTGTCATGGTAACCATCCAGATTTCAGCATCAATACTGGACCACTTGGTATTTGGGCATTGAGACATTTTGTACCTAAAATATTTGTCGTACTTAACCCAGGCGATTGGATTCATTTTTGACGCAGACCTGATCGTGTTTAAATAATGTAATAAATCTTTTGCCAATGCCGGGCTTTTAGATATTAGAATACTCATATAAATCAGGAAAGCACCAGTCCATTGTTCAATTGACTGTATATTTTGTTTTTTTGGACTTAGAGCTATCTGACAACAGTATTTCCCCATTGACTATCTTAAGAGTGTGACTCTGGGTTGTGGATGTATCTTTTTCTAATAAACCCGACAACTCAACAAATTCGCCAATCAAGATTTTTTCTTTTATATTTGTATTGACATGTATAGCCATATCTGATACTACAGAAATGAAAGTATTTTCATTACCTGATGCAGGTGTATCTTTGTTGGCTTCATGTACCATTGGAGGTTGTATCAACAGCGGCTCGAACCCAGCTCCAGCAAGAGGAACTTGGCTGACTCCCTGACATTGTGACAATCCAAGTGGTGCCGGTGCTGGTGGCCCAAATACTGAAGGTGCAGCTGTTACTTGATTGCCCCCCTGTATTAAATGTTGTTGTTGTTGCGGGAGTGGAGGTCCAAATGCCATTGAAGTGGGAGTGGCTTGTAGGCTTCTCTGCTACTGCAAATTACCCCCCTGTAGAAAACGTTGTGGTGGCGGGGGTGGAGGCCCAAATGATGTTCCGTACTGTTGGGTGTACTATTGAATATTTGGTTCTGAAAATGTTCCATAACCTGGATAAATCCCACAGCATTGATTACTAGTATTGTCCGCAATTGTTGGATAGTTCCCTGTACACTGGTTTGCAAAATTGTCCACGTGGTGGTGTACTGGATTAACTCCTTGGCTTTGATTCTCGTTTTCCCCGTAACTAGGTGTAACGAACGATTCATTGTCCGTTTGGGTCATTGATGTGACCCCTGATTGTTCTGGCACATTCATATTTTGCCTTTCTCGTCTAGACCTGGTCCTTGCTGTGGTGGTGCTCTGAGCACTGCTCCCTCGTCTTTTCTTTGTAGAAGTTCTCTTGAATCCGAGGCATTTCTCAAAAGAAATGTTAAATTAAACTCTCTTACAAATCTAGCCCCTCCGAAGATGTAAAAGTTATACATTTTCTTTTAAGCAATAAACAAATTCAATATCTAAATCTAGAATTTTATTTTTATTTAGACTATTTATTTATTTATTTATTTATTTATTTATTTTTCTCACCTATGGGATATATATTTCCGCGCATCTACCCATGTGAGATAAACTTATCTCACATCGCTTAACTCACATCGCTGCCGGACTATTTTTACGTTAATTGTAAGCAGACATAAAAATCGAAAAATGGCTGTAAAATTGTTATTTTAGAAATGAACATAGGGTTGTTGGTATTCATTTTCTTAGTTAGATTATTTTCTATCCATCTATAGCAGTTTTGAAGTAAAATTCGAGAAAAAGTTGATTTTCATTTTTTCATCCCCATCCTGTATTTGCACTAATTTCTTCTTACTTGTGTGAAAATGCGATTTAAACGGTGAGAAAATAAATCTACTATGTCCATTGAGTTGTGGAAATGGAAATCCCACCCTCGGGTTGAGATACGTCCAAAAACTCGGCACAGCCTCGTTTTTGGACGTATCTCAGCCCTCGGGTGGGATTTCCTTATCCACAACTCATGAACATGTTAGATTCACTTTATCTAGATCCATTTATTTATTTTAAACGATCAGCCTTTATCTTGAAATAAAAAATTTAAAATAGAACTTGAAAATATGAAATATCGAGACAAATTAATCTATACAGTAGATTTACTCAAAAAATTAAAATTCTAAAGAGAAAGAAATTTGTCGACCTCCTGCTTGACTCCAGCGTGGGAAAGGACAAATTCACGCCAGGTTTCGATGTCGTCACCTTTATGACGTCACACATTGCACGCAGCCAAAGCAAGTTTTCTCCCTTAATGCAGAAGTGGGACCAGATAACTGCATTCATTTAAAGACGTGCTGTAAATGACTGGATTTATATGAAGAGGTACGGTCGTAACCCCAGTGGGGCTCGACTCCGCAACATCAGGGACGAGCGGCATTGTTTGTTTTAAGACATACCGGTAATTCTAAATTTCGAAAGAGAACGAAATTATTGTAAAATCATTTTGCAGGAAGTGTTTTGAATTTGAAATATAAACATACAACCATATTTACTCAACAAATATACTCTACCCAACGTGTGCGTTTCTCATATATTTGTAAAATTAATTACTCTCCTGAGGAAATATAGCCTTGCAAAAGCAAAAAATAGTTTTTTGTTGTTTTTGCTCCTTAAGCAGAACTAATATTTATTTGTCCGTCTGTTTCTGTTGCACATACTTTCTCAGCCACAATTTCGTAACTGCGTATAGCATTCAGTCAGTAAAATTTTATATCATTGTAGAACATCATGATAATGTGTGTTACGTAACATCCAGGTCTAAGGCCTCGCATAGTGTCCAAATGCCCAGTAGGGATTAATTTGGATTTCGTAACACAGACATGTAGTAAATGTTGTATTTCTCGAAACTTCACATACAACACCTTGTTAAAGTGCTTGATGCTCAAACTATGAGCGCTCTTTCAAAGTTAAGGCATTTTTATGGTGTCGGGGGAGGGGGTGTTGCTAAAATATAGCCCATGATTACACCCGTTACAAGCAAATACAGCATTTGCATATAGATATCAACATTTTCCATATTTATTGATGGAAATATGGATAAGTTTAATAAAAACATCTCGAGACTATCTAGCTAGGTCTATTTATAAAATACAAAGGCACGCATGACCCGGTAGTCGAATTGCATGTAGTAATTATTAAGTGGTTTAGAGGTTTTGAGCCATTCTTTGCTAGTTCTAAATCAATATACGGAGATCGACACTTATCAGTCATTCGCAACAACGAATATCACTTCCCATTTCGTAGTGTTTAACACTTAAGTCAACGGACATGTAAGACTAACAAACGACATTCAGAATGTGTATTTTGATGAACAAATTGTTTTGTCTTTTATTAACCATACTCGTTGGTTATATACACAATTCAGGTAACGAAATACATTTATTTGTTGTTGTTTGTCTCATTCTTTCAAATACATGTGTATGGGTTAACGACAAAATAAACACAAAAGCACGCCATTTTATGTAAATTAAGTTTATTACATTTTGCTCACGGATTATAAAATCGTGTAACATTTATAATATGTTTATCATATGCACATCTAATTCCATTGGCACGCAATCATACAAGTTGAATAGTGTGATTCAATAGACTCTTATTTTATTAATATTTTGTATTATTTATTCATAGATTTGATAAATCCATCAAAGGAAAGTAGCCGACTGATGCAGTTCAGTCTGTGCTTTTATACAAGTTATTTCTGCCCGTTTAAATAGCCGAATTTTAAGTTAAACATGACTGTTAACACGGCTTTATCGGACCTGTAGCACGTATTGTAATAGTTGAGAAGAGTTGGTTCTTAAGTCCCTGTGCTAAATGTTTCATAAAATGCGACGTACGCGTTCTTCGCATTTTGCAGTTTGGCAAGATACATAAAAATTATATGCACAGCCAGATGTTACCTATATAGGCTTTCTAACAATGTTAAGACGGTTAGTGGCGAAAAAACGGCGTATTACATGTACTCTTTTTATACGAATTGATCCTGTAATATTCTTGAATTATAGATTCATAGTTTGAAATACAGAAATTACTCACGGTTGTCAATTAACTTATGGTCCATGTAGGTGAGCCATTGTTTCCATGTGACAACTATGAAACTATGTCGCCACAAAGCGAACAAACCCTGTAACTTCCATTAGGTATCACAAAAAACTTTCACCAGAATAATATGGTATGTTTAACTTCTTAACAGGTGCCTCAGATTGTTATACTATATTTGCTAATCTAAAATGTCACCTTTCGTTAGCACAGATCAGTGCCTGTATTAACTGATACATGTCAACCTAATATATATTTCCAAGATTCTGACCGTGTACATGTTATACTTTTTTCTCGTCCAGCCGCAGTATGTGTTGTAACTTCTGACGGAATATCTACATTCGGACCAAACTGTGAGTACATGTGTCATTGTAAAGGTGGAGGAGCGTGTGATAGAGATACAGGAGAATGTACCAAGTTTGGCTGTGACAGTAACTGGTTTGGTCCGGGATGTCAGTATAGTAAGTCATTGTAAAAACTAATCGTTTTTTCCAACATAATAAATTAAATTGTATATCATTTGTTCTGTTGTTATATACATATTTAGTAATACACTGCTTTAGCGACAACTAATCTATTGAGCGTGTGTTTTCTAACAGATTTCTTTTAAAATAATGGGAGGGTGGGATGTTCTATATATTTTTTGAATTAAAAAGCCCAGATGTTATCAAACCTTTCACTCTCGTGCAAAAAACGGAAAGAAGGCAAACTTGCCTCCCCTGAAAAAAATGAACTAGACCTCAAAATTTAAATCAGTTACACACCAATAAACTCAAAGGGTCTCGACCTAAATAACCTGGACTATGGATTAGTAGGACAATAGTCCGCATTATTGGCAAGTTTTGTTGATAAGGTTAATACAATTTTGGCTTTATTTTACGAAAACGCTAAAAACTTATTAATTCCATCCCAAGTCCTCTTTTCGGGAAAACAATAAACCCAACTCCATCCCAGCGTATGATTGTCCTCAACGGGTAGCGACCATGAAATCTCAAGATAATCGGTTGACCTCTTTTCGTTTGTACCATAACTCTTTCTGTCTTTATTGCACAAGACGGACAATGGTCAGACATTTGTGTTATTTATATATCTTGCAAAACAAGATCTAGAAAATATATTATTCAAAACAATCATTCGCTCAAAGTCATGAAACATGATATAAGGCATTTAGCTGAGAGTTAATCTTTATAACAAATTGAAATTTCAATATGACATTTTAGGGGAAAAAACTAAAAATGTTTTATTAAGAAATAACCAAAAATGTAAAAACGTTGATTAAAATACGCGTAACTAGACTAAAAGGTTTAGGACATTTAAACTTTGGTTTTGATAGATATAACGAAATAACAACAACAATGATGATGATGATGATGATTACTAGTATATTCAAATAAAACTATATGACATTGTATACATTGTCTAGGAGATCTAGCAGAGGACGAAACGTCACGACATTTGGACAACGTTCCAGCAAACTTTTGGGGAAGTAGAGCCAATGACGGCGACTTGGAAACTTGTAGCTACACAAATACAGCAACAGCAGCGAGAACGATAAACCCTTGGTGGCGAGTTTGGTTACCAAGAAATGAAACAATCTGGAGTATGCAATTTACCACTACAGATGAGGCACTGAGTAAGCACTAATAGATATATTATTGGTACATAACGTTAACGCATTTTTTTACGAAAATTAATCTGTTATGTCCGCAGTTTATTTAATTTAATTTCATGAACAACGTTTCATTGCGTCCCATTGCGTGCATTCAGATTTTCGCTCTAGACTCCACCCCTCCCCTTTTGTACATACAGAAGTAACAACAGGGAACTCGAAACATGAAAATGCAAACTAGAGAAAGTCGAACGTTGAAAAACCGCACATTTAAACCAAATTGCAACGAAACGGAAGTTTCAATTTACAAATAAAAAGTAACCAGATAACTGTAGGATATGTTTAACACGGCGCTTTTGTCCTAAAACTAGCTTATATCTAGTGTTACCACCTCTTCGACGTATAACTGCTAAAAAGCGAAACATGACGTAAGGTCTGACGGCATCATTTGGAATCATGTTCTATTCAAACATCTAAAAATGTCTACCTGGGCCTGTCAGAAATGTCTCCAGTTTGTCGAAATCGAACATTGAGACGTGAAATTGTATTCCTGTTCAACGTCATCAACGGAAGTTCCAGACGCCAGCATTACTACCGCCTGGAGTCTTTCTTGTTTGCTAAGGTTCGTGATAAACTTTGCAATAGTGTGTGTCTTCTTGTTAGAACGAACGTCCTAGATACTGATACGACATTGAAATCGCAAGAAAAGAATGCAACATGATGTTCACGTGTAAAATATTGCACAAGAGCTCAACAATTGAAATGTCAACATGACCTCAACTGATATTACAGTTCGATTTCTAGGTCATACGTGTTTTGTACGTTTAAAATAGACTGCTACAGTGCCGAGGTAAATCGCGTCAATAAATTTTAATACATATCAGTTCTTTTGTTACTAGGGAATTATACAATCCTAGCTCGCAATGAATGGTTAAAAGGAAAATGTGTGAGCGTATAATATGTATACTTTACTTTTAAGTTGGTTCGAAACCTACAACGAGCATCTTTTTTTATCTCATTGATTTAAATGACTTTCTTTGTAGTTCTCTTTTTTTCTAATTGAAGAAAATAATTTTGTGTAAGCTTAGATGTACTCAGAGGAAATGAAATGTACATGTATACGATGTCTAAGTTAGAAGTTTAACACAGCATAGAAGACTTCTACGGAAATTATATGAATACAGCTGTTGGCATAGCTGTTCAGAAAATATAGAAACCGTATATAATTTCCATAAAATCTAAAAGTAGGCTTACAAGGCAGGACTGGATGGATGGTTGAGTGATATCCTTTCTGGTTGGCAAAATCAAGAAATATTTCAAGCATTTTTCGCCTAATTTACAATATGTAATCTGGGCTATCACAATCACAATTTTAGACTTTTAGTAATTGCCTCTTTCTTTCGTTAATTTAAAGATGTTACCTTAGCATTTTACATTTTATATTATCACGCCCGCATATCACCTTTTTGCCTTCTGAAAAAGGAGACGGTGGTTGCAGATATCGTATCTTCCGGAGTGACGCGGAAAAGTTAAGGGGTGGTACAATTTATCATTCTTTGTAGAATTATAGTTCTTTTTTGAAATTGGGGAAAGAATGGTAGAATTTTAGTACGTTTCATACTTTTTTAGGCGCTTGGACTTTTTTATGTCTCCTTGACGTCAGTTTGTTTAGTCACTCGAAGTTCATTTGTAGAAAAGAACTATCCGTTGAGCTTTTATTAAAAGGCCAGATATAACTTAACTACTATAATTACTAATACCTTTTTGATTGATATTGTCTGGCAGAGCCAGGTCCTGCCAGACGTTTTATTTTCAAATATGTATTCTAATAATTTCATAGAATAAGATTATCAGATCAAGTTCAAATTAATAATGATACAAAGTTGGACAATGAAAACCACCTAACACAATTGTTAGATTACAGAATGAATAGGTATAGATAGCCAGGAGGGAGGTTGGGGCGGATAGGGACATAAAATGTAAACGATACAAATTATAAATCCAAATCCAATGTTCCGGGTACGTCTTTTCTCTGAATAGGCGCTTTCTTGAATTAACTAAAACCCACGCGAACCTTTGCGGCCACAATAACTACAAGTTAATTGAGCCTTATGATTGGTCGGGATCTGAGATGCTACGCGCTTGCATACAAAGATTACATGATATGATGCAGACCTGACCACGGTCACGTGTAAATATAAGCTTGGCAGGGATTTGATTTATCATAATCTGCATCTGACCTATATATGACAAAGCACCAGGAAGTAAGTGGGTGGCTATCTATTCCTATACATGTATAATGTATATCAGGTTTCAAGTACACTGCTATCTGCATAACATGATCGAATTTATATACAATGTGAATTATGACTTTTACTGTTGTGGAGACACATAAAATAACAAGCTGACTTTGTTTTATGCCAGCTTTTAAGTTTTTGTGTTAGTTTTGAACATTCAAATAGTGCCAACTACTTGACGTTTGTCTACTCGTTCCCACTGCAGCTATTTTGTCTTGAACAAGCGTAGAAAATATTAAATTCACTGCTAAAATTGACTTTAGGTAAGAAGTTGCCAGAAGAAATGAAAGAAAAGAGGGAATGTAGTCATCAACTCAAGTCAATTCCCTTTTTTTTTAATCCCATTTTATCAGTAAAACAAATACCGGCGTAATATGGTGCCGACTGCGTGTCCTACAAAATTACAACCACTGAAATTCATCGCTGTAAAGTTGGAAAAATATTGGATATTGGATATTCGAATATCCAATCTACATGTCCTCCTGTATATTGGATATTCAGATTGAGTTGATTTTAACCTGTACATTCGATTGTGCAATATCCCATTGAATGTACATGTCAACATGTACCGTATGGGTTGATTTTGACCTGTACATTCGATTATCAATCTCTATTGCTTCGCTAGAGCACAGAACGGACTCAAACGCTTTAAAAAAGAAATGTTTCTATTTATAAGTTATATTCATCAAAATTGCAGATATGCGAATATCCGTATATGTTCATTTTGACCTGAACATTCGAATGTCCAATGTCCTTCGAGTGTACATTTTAAAATCCCTGTATCGCCGTAGCCTCAAACTGGCACTAAACTTTACAAAAATGATTATAATGTACCTAGTTATCAGTTCATATCATCACAAACCTAGATATACGAATATCCATTTGAGTTTGAGTTCATTCGAATGTCCAATATCCTTGGAATGAACATGTTGAAATGTACATAAGACATTCGGATTTGAAATCACTATTGCTTCGTTAGACACCAAAACGCACTCAAAGGCTTAAAAACTAGTACTAATAATGTATCTGTTTTATAAGCTTTATTCATAGAAATTGTAGATTCGCATTATTATCTGCACTTTTGATCAACATAACTTATAAAACGATACAATATTCTACTATTTATTTCGTTTTTGAGTCCGTTTTGTGCTCTGACGAAGGCATAGAGATTGAAAATCCGTATGTCTAATGTACATTTTAACATGTACATTCGAGGGATATTTGACATTCGAATGTAAATTTCAAATTCAACCAATACGGATTTTGATATCTCTGCAATTTGTATGAATAGGACTTACAAATAAATTCATTATTGTTACTATTTTTAGGACGGTTGTCGAAAAACAGCCGTACCAGAGGGAACAGAACAGAGCAGAATAACACAAAACAATATATAAATGGTATTGGCGTTACTACGTTCCTTAACATACAGCCAACTCCGTTTAAAAATAGATCGAGGCGGAGTAATATCTACAGTATATTTGCCTATGAAAGCCCCAATTAAATTGCATGTTCGCAGTAATGCAATGAGTTTCCGACATAAAACCTACATGCCACTCAAGTGTTCAATTTTCTGCTTCAGACTGCGTATATTTCACATGAATTAGCATACCGACGCGCATTTACTGCTGTTGCTATGTATAGTAGTGTTCTTCGTGTTTGTCTGTTTTGGTGTTTGTTTAGTTTTTTTCGTGATTTTTTTCCGACAAAATTTTACTGAAAGGAACCCAAAAGACTATCGTTACATATCTTCGATAGCGTCTTCTGTTCCCAACGTAATCTGAATTCAAAGCAATTGTCACTGTTCACTTAGATCTAAAGTTATCCGTATTTGGTCAATGTTTATTCTCCAATTAGCATTTACATTCGCAGCAGATGTGAAAAAATATGGCAAATTATAAAGGATTGATTTTAAATTTTATATGATTACTGTCAAATTTTAATGATTATACAAATCAAGAAAGAAAATGTAATAATTTTAAAAGTACCGGTGAGTTGACTTGAATATACAGAGTTGTATGCAACCTTCCTCATTCATCAACGCTTTGCCGAGCTTTCAACAATAATGAAAGCTCTGGATGACGAAAATATAGGCTATGTTCTTCTTGTTGACATGCGATACACCAAAAGTCCGTAAATACAAAACTGTATAGAGTTAAAGCCCATATGTTTAGTTGCATTTGATGTCTTGCAGTTCGCACACATCGTCAGTTTTGCTACATATACTAAGATTAACTCGCTGTTAATGTAAATGTATTCAATTGTATTCAATTGTATCAATACTGTATTTTTGCAGACTAGCGTGACAAAATCACTCGAACGCAATTTGAGACATTAGCTTCTGTTACGGACCGCATTTTGTAAAATAATCTATATTATTTATGGCATGATTAGATGCAAATACATTATTAAAATTTGTTGGGCTGCGTTTAGACTGCTGAGGCAGATTTTAATTCTGCTTTTAGAAGTTTAAGATTTTTTTGGAAAAATGCTATCAACCTGATTATTCTAAAAAAGTGCACTTCTCGGGAGATGTGTCCATACGCTGGGCGCAAGATTCGAATTTCAACTTAGTCGTAAAAAATTTAAATGTTCTTATTCTTAAAATCTGAATAAAAGTCTTTATGCGTACATTGTCCCAAGCTTAACAGTTGTAACCAGACGAAAAAGAGACCAAAAGTATGACATTCTAACACATTCCTGTCAGTACAGTTTCATTAACCGAACTGAAGTCATGTTCGGTATGGACTAACCTCTTCCGGTTTGAACTAAACATTACCACATGTATAATGTTTCATTTTCCGAACTGAAATCACTTTTAGTATGCATTGGTCACTTCCTGTTTGAATATAATATCAGCACAGGTAAATTTCTATCCGAAGAATTTTAAGAATTTACTTTTTATGAGTTAGCATACTAGTGTGCGTGTACTGACTGTGCCCATGAGTTGCACGGCTGATTGAACTGAAGCTTTGAAATTATGACTGACACTAGTTTCTTCAAACTAAACTCTAGCTCATAAATTGCTTCATAATTATTCTCCCTACGGAGTTACTATTTATGTATAGTATACTCTAGCTCTTTAGTACTACATTCTGAGCGCTGTATTATTGCAAGTTCATTTGCAAATTTGCAATCTGAAACACAAGTTTGCGAGAATTGCAAAACAGTATTGATTTCCTTGACATTGACCTCCATCTTGTGATCACATTTTAACGTCTTGGATTTGAGCAGATAAGTTTTTTTTTAATTGGGCATTTCAAATCCTACTTAGTAGTTTAACAGAATTTCACAGAATAAATGAGTGAACATTTTTACTTCTTGGACATTTGAGTGAACAATTTCACGTCTTGGAGTGAACATTTCAGTATATCACTTGGAGTTGAACATTTCAGTGTTGCTTGCGTAAATATAATGTACACATGCCAACAAAACCGTCCTACCAGTACTTCCAGTGCTATGAATAAGTTTTAGAATTGACTTGGTGATTGGACGAAGAAAAAGTGGTTGAAAATATGTATGTCCAAAATATAGTTTCACATGAAATTTTGAGGGATATTGGACATTCCAATGTTCAAGTCAAAATCTACCAAAAATGAAATTCGCATTAGATATTCGCATAGATACATTATTGTTACTATTCATTAAGTTTTTGAGTCCGGTTTATGCACTGACGAAGGTATAGCGATAGAAAATCTGAATGTCGAATGTACATTTGAACATGTACACTAGTCTAGAGGGATATTGGACATTCGAATGTACATGTTATTATAAACCTGATTGGGGTCCGCCGTGTGCTTTGCGCTGTGTATAGATCCGCGTGTTCAATTAACGAAACTTTGGGTTAAACAATATGAATATCCATTGTACACGAGGACATGTATATTGGATATTCGAATATCCAATATTTTTCCAACTTAACGACGATCTGAAATTCCCACCTCCTCTTTGTAGAGGAAAAGTGGGCGGTTATATCACATCTTTAATAACTTTTAAGACGGAAGAAAACGTTAGTATATTTTACTTCAGATCAAATCATGTCATGCGAATGCTGGCTTTTCTACCTTTAATTCGTTCTATTGCTTAAAACAAATAACCATCAACGAGTTAAAATAAACCAGAAAATGTAAGTGAAATAACGAATATTTTGCCGTGTTATGTATACGAATATTTTGCCGTGTTTTGTATCAAACGTATTGTCCATATAGAGACTATAAACACTATAACAATAAGAAGTTATAAAATATCTGAAATAAGGACATATTACATATGTTACCATAATTACGATTGTTTTTAAGAAAGCATAACTTATACATAAAAAAATGAAGGGTTTTTTATTACTAGGCACACATGTTTAGCACATCAAGACGACTTGTCGCGTGCAAGACCCACTTCCCTACCTCAAAGGTCAAGGTCACACTTGAATCATTTATATATACACTTGTTCATGTCTGGAGTGTAACTCTGTTATACACTGAAATATTTTTTAATGAATTGGAACAAATGTTCAGCACATAGAGATAAAGTGGCATGCGCAAGTACCGTTTTAACACATTGGCGGTCAAGGACACAGACTATGGGACACCTCTTTGGAGGCATTCGTCATTTATGAGGGACAGCTCTTGTTTCATTTCTGTATAACATGTTTTTAATTACTTTCATTTCAATAATTCCAACGCGCTCTGTGTCAGGATAGTCCTCACAGTCGCTAGCCATATCGGCGGCATCCTCTAGTGAGAACGACGGTGTAATCAATTACCTTCATTTTTGACAAGTTTTACACATTTGCAGCTTCTATCACATGTTTGTTCAGCAATAAGATCTACGTTTCTTCTCTTTTTCGAACTTATCTTTTCTAAGAGGAAACATAACGCAGAGTAACATTGTATGTACATACACGTACTTCAAATTTCAAGTGTACGTACTGAATGGGTTATTGTGATACTATGTGGATAAACTGCTAGGCTGTGGCAGAGTCAGTCAGATCCAAATTCCACACGTATCTGTGGCTTTGAACCAAGTTAGGGAAAAACATCAACAACAATGTAATATGTGTTGTCCTCGCTGAAGTGTAGAAATAACCGCCTCACCATTACTACACATATAAATGTTTTAAAGCTGTAAAATTGCAGTAACAAATGTCACAGTACATTAAATGTATATCTTTTTTAGAATATTTTAGCGGATTTAAAGTTACAGTAGAATACGTCCCACAAAGCAAATCTACATATTCCAGTTACTATCCTACTGACACACAGCTGTGTTATCAACATAGTAGCTTTATTCCCACAAGCAAGACAATTCATGTGTCATGTGACAAACCTTTAGAAGGAAATCAAGTCAGAATACAGCTGGCAAGCACAGATACGCAACTTGTCTTATGCGACGTTAGGATAAACGGTGGTAAGCTATTTTAATACTCGTGTAATAGCACTTTAAGTTCTGCAGTTTGTTTCAAACAGATCAAAAGCTATACTTTTACATTTGTTTGCAAGCTACCCTTGAGAACATCAAGTCGTGAAGAGCTTTATTAATATTTCCTGTGTTTGTTTTATGAATTTATACCTTGTCAATTATTTTGAATTATGTACATGATGTTATGTATTACCTTTATTTTGGATAGATTTAAACTTTTTTCCTTACAAACTTCTAAACACGTGACTCGAAATGAATCTGATATCATTGGAACTCTCATATATTCAAGAATGAACCTGCGTACTGTAACTCCGTATACATTATAGAACCGGCTACCTAGACCAAAATTCATAGAGGTAAAAACCAAATGTTCGTCAAACTGAAGCCAGGGTCATCATTTCCCATTGTTTCATTAATGTTTTTACTGAGAGAGTTTTCTTTACTCCCCAGACCTGTTTTATTTTGGCTTCCTGCTCACTCAAGTTCTCTTTTTTTTTTTGGCAGTTTTGTCCCGTTCGTAGAATGTTTACATTTCTAAAGTCGGTAAAATACACAAAAGAAGCTACGATTGGCTGTCTTGAATTAATCATTGAATCAAAACATAACTTTCATTCCGCGAGTTGACTAATAAAAGGAAATTTCTATTAATCATTTTTCGGACTGGAATAAATGCCAGACAAAGGGTCCGGAACTCTGGGAAATCCTATCGGACCGAGCTCAAATTTGTCTGTTATGTCCAGATGTCCGGCGTATTTCGGGAAGACTTGTATCAACTAAGGTAATTTGTACCGCAATTTTTCTTTTTTCGCCTTCACAATTACAACACGCGGTAGGGATGCCATTTTGTTTGACCGTATGACTAAAACCCACGCCATGCCGTCACAAAAAGGTCGCGCACCACCAAATTTAAGTGTCAATTTTCACAAAGGAACACATTTTTTTGTTTTGCCTTTAAGCAAATTGCGTGCGGCAAATCCGATGAATAACTTTCAATTTGGTCTGGCCTTAGACTGTATAGTACAGTTAAACTTTTTTCAATCGATGAACAAAATATTTCTGGCATTGAATCGATCAAACACGTTTGAGCTGTGTATAGGTTGACTCTAAAGGTCGCGCAAACTATTAATTTTATAGGTACCACTTTTAAAATAAAGGATTCCATTTTTAGAAAGTAGAAATTGCGGAATTTGAATAAAGGATTCCACTTTTAGGAAGAGATAAATGCGGAATTTGAATACAGGATTCCACTTTTAAGAAGAGGAAATTGCGGAATTTGAAAAAGAACATGACTTTGTATACCTTTAAGAATGATAACAGTTAAATAACTGACTTACTTTTAAAAGATTGCACCCGCGGTATTCGCTGTATTACGTGTGTTTACCTTTGTTGACATATACTGTTTTGTTTATATATTACAGGTAGAAATATGGCTTTTATGAAACAGTTGACACAAAGTTCGGTACAAGATGCAGCTAAATACCCACCGGCGAAGGCGGTGGATGGTGTTGTTCAAACCAACGGAAGGGATTACTGTTTTGTAACTGCAGACACCCCACAAGACACAGTTGATTGGCTCACTGTGGATTTAGGCCACCCAGCATCAATAACGCACGTACGAATCACACGTTACCCTAATTATGGTATGCATTTCTTATAAATGTGTGTAGTTTTAATTGTTAGATAGTTTTATCCTGTCCTATGAAATTCTCTTTCTCAGATTACAATTCTGTGTGTATGTAACTGTGTACATGTAACTCTTGAACTCTCGTTCACATCGTTCTTTCTAAAACCAAAAGTACCGTTGTTCAATATATCAATATCAACTTTCCTTTGGTCCTTTTGAAATGACAGTGACTCCAAGACCAGACTTGTGTTCATTTTCTGAATGAGGCTTATTTTAAATCTTCATAACATACATGTCAGTTGCCAAAATTTAAGGCCTTTTCAAAGAAAATATCCACTTAGTTACATGTAGTAGTGCAAAAAAACAAAAATAATATCAAACAGGGAATGCCACGTACCAAAAACGCTTTAGTTTGCAAAAGTCACATATAGTCAATTAGTATTGAACCAATACTGTTAGGAGTTTTGGAAAAGTGAAGGAGGGGTGGGGGAAGAATGTTATACGTCAACCTTCCGTTTGTGCATCATATTTATTACAGCATTTAGATCATGATCTTACATCACCTGAATATATTCTTGAACAGTTTGTTACAAGATTCAACATCGTGCGACTGTTTCATCGTTTGGTTATTATTCTCAGACAAAATCAATAAAAACTCGGTATGATGATTTATTTATTAAGTTTTGGCGAAATTTTGGCCATGGCTGATTATGAGTTATAATTATATATAATTTTGAGTTAGCAGTAGAATATTTAGGTACAAGTAACATGTATGTCCCGTCATCGGCCACATACCTTTATGACAGAAAACGCCCGCATCACGTAGGAGCCAAAGTTTAGCATATTCAGTTTAACATATAATACAAAATCTGCGCCGACAACGGTAGCTGAGAATGTCCGAGTTTGAAACACAGATTTTTGTCCAGTTGTTCATGTAACTACTTGCACCACACATGAAACGAGCTATGACGGAAAGACGTCAAAGATAACTGATAGATTTGTAAAAGGTCGAAACTTGTTTAATGGTTTTAAGGTATATGGTTGATGAGAACTATTAGGGCTTTATCGTCGGTACCGGTTTCCCATATGAACAATGCCCCAGGTAGAGGTTAGTTATTTAAGTTTCGGAGAATAGTGCAAGATACAGAAAGCGTCCCGATTCCAGAGACATCCCTGGTTCTTATACATGCCAGGTGAATAGCACCCATACATGGGATCTCTGTTTTTAAGTCTCATCCGAAAGACTGTTAGTCATTTTAGTTGGTCAGCCCCGGGAATCGAACCTTCAAGTCTCGTGCTCTACCAATTGAGCTAACCGGGCTGACAAAACCTTTCTTCGTGGATGAGACCCACCCCCCACCCCCCCCCCCCCACGTCCCAAAAGAAAAAAAAACCTATAGGTGTTATATAGCCTTCTAAATATAGCTCGCTGAGTAATAGCCAATCGATGCGTACTACATTGCATTAGTCAATAACGTTTTTGGATAAAATAAATAGCTTAATGAAATTGGGTGTTATCTTAATCATTATGTTTTCACTACAGATATTTATTTGCTATGAAATACGACAATTAAGGCTATACCAGTAACTGAAACTTTTTATGAAAAATGAGTGACACAATGCATAATTTTGATAGCGTTACTAGATATGATCAAATGTTGTTAATTCATACTTCATGTAATTTAAACAATTTTCAACGTTTAATACTATTTGGCTGTAGATCACATCAGAGATTACCAGCTTTATGTGTCCAACTCAACCGGAATATCAGCTGTTAAAGTTCATGATGACACCGGAAACAGTATTCCGACTGGAGAAATAATACTTGACGTCATAGGACAATATGTAAACATCACACGTCAAAGTCCAGTCCAAACAATAATTTGTGAAATGGAAGTTTATGGCGGTGAGAACTTTTCAATATAAACTATTTAAAAGAAATACAAATGAAGCCTATTAAAAATTTTAGGGTGACAATCTGTGGGTTTGAGAAAGGGTGTTGCTACAAAAGTGCAACAAGCAATGTTATTTACCAACATGTTCATCAAAGCCTGTAGTATATAGAACTGACGTAGTGTGGACCTGGCCATCAAAGATGTCGTCCAAAATGACCGCCAAAAACAACCATATTATCCATGCAATCACTTAGCAGTATTATTAATCAATACAACAGCCACAACTGGACATAAAATTTTCTTTGAATATGTCATCTAAGGTAACCATGTTGGACGTCAGCTTGCATTGTCAGGTCGGCACCACGGGTTGGCAATTTATACTGGAGGTTCCATATACTACATTCTTTGACGAATACTTTGGTATATACATTGCTTGTTGTACTTTTATTTCCACCTACATCTTAAATAAGCCACTTTTCAGCTAATTGTCACTCCACTGATACGGACAACCGCAAAAAGTAAAATTGAATCTACATGTTTCAGTGTATAGAAGGTGTAATTTAGAAGATTTAGAAATAACCAGCCAGATAATATGTTTGAAAACAACCACTTTGTTTCAAGATCTTCTTTAAACTTTATGGAATTTGCTGTGAAGCGCGCCAATGTAAAACTTATAGACGGGATAACATTATTTGATAACATTTCTTTTATCTATTGTTGAGAAAAAACTTTATTTCTCTGTTCATGATCTATTATCTTACTGGTATATCTCATTTTGATTACGAATCGTTTCTTAGGATTAAGAGTTTTAACTTTCTTCATATTGAATCGTGTTACAATTATATAGAGGATAATTGTTGGTTTCGGTGTAAGATCACGTTATAATTTCACCGAGTGGGCACCAAAAGTGATATTTTCACGAGTGGCGCAGCCACGAGTGAAAATAACAACTTTTGGTGTTCACGAGTGAAATTAACGTGATATTACACCGATACCAACAATTTTTCTGTTTATTTTATGGTTAAAACTCTATTTTTATTGAGTTTGTTTCTATAAAACATCGAAAATCGCGGGAAACGTCATCAGAAACATAGCGCAAATGACGTCATTTAAACGACGTCATCGTCGCATGGTTTCCAGCATTAATTACGCTCGGTATACTTTTTGACGTAAATCCGGGTTAAAGATTGCAAAACAGTGAAAAATAAAAATGGTAATCCACTGTTTCAAAACTGTGGATTATCACTTTTATTTCACTGAGAAAACTCTATAATTCACTGGAAAACATAAAATAAAACAACGTACATGAATCAAAGCGCTGTGAGCGCTGAAGGCCTGGGGGCTATAGGTTAACTCCCCGAAAAACAACTTTTGACCTACGTGTTTTGCGCTGAACCTTACCTAAAGCGCGGGTCGAAATGTGCAGAGGACGAAAGAAATTCAATATATGACAAAGAATGATTTATTCACAAATATATGGGTGGCAGGGAAGTTTGTTTTATTATAAAACGTACGTTAAATGAAAAATAATCACATAGTCAACATTATAAATTGTTTAAGCCAATAAAAATAATTCGATCTGCGCTTTGTACAACTTCAAGCGATATGATCTGATGATGTGGATCGAAAATTAGTGTGTACCAAGGACAACACCTTGAAACAGAAATAAACAAAGCAATTCCAGCAATGAAATATAAATACAGTACTGTACAATGTGTATAACAGACAAAACCAAAAAGGATTGTGGGTTACCTTGTAGTTGTAATCGGTGAAACCGTTCACTGGGCCTTGACATGCAGCGTCCTCGATAAATGGCGGGTGATTTGATCTCGTGAGTTCCTTCTCGGGAATGTACGTAAATTAATTTTTTTTTAGAGAAATTTATTTTTAGGTAAATATATATGTAATCGTTCGTAAATAACAAAGTTGTCAATGAAATAACATCAGAAATTTGAAAATCAAACAACAAACTCTTATACGGTGCTCCGTACGTTTCCGTCAATTTCCGTAAATATCCGTACTTTTCCGTGATATGCATATGATTATCTTCCGTAATCAGCTAACAGCGCATTAATTTCTAAAACAGAAAAAAATGTGTAATGCAGCCCGTAAGCTATATACCTTCCTGCAATCGTTTGAAGTTGTATTTACTCTTTTTATTTGTAATGTGTTCTTATCATATGCGACATTCAAACAGAAGATTGATCTGGTCTGTCTTGCACTACTTTCGCATAGCGCATGTTTACAGTTGTTATTCGCACATAGCACAGTTAAATTTCTTGTAGTGTTTGAAATGTGGTATGCTAACTTAGGCCTAGGGGACTTTCAGTCCCCAGGCCAAAAACTGGGGTAGTATTGACCAGACCAAGGTGAATGAGGTTGCTCTTAATTCCATCAAATGAAGTTCACTGTTTTATTGTTTCATCACAGACTGTATACATGGAGTCTGTGGCTATGACTGTTCAAAAAAATGTCACTGCAAGGCAATTGAAGACAGGATAACAGGAAATTGCAAGTCTGGCTGCTCAGGAAGATGGACTGGCAAAGATGGACAATGTATTACCAGTATGTAACAATATACTTGTAATAATTAGCTGATTGCTACTTCTTCAGAAACTAATCGCATGTAGATGATCAGTAAAAGATAAAAAAAAAGTAGTTTAACTAATAAATGTTTAATTTGTAAGTATGACAACGGATACCGAAATCGATATTTGAATATTCGTAAGGCTTATTCGAATACATGCGAATATTCGAATCAAAATTCGAATCAAAATTCGATATGTTTGGTATCCGAATTTTACATGACATTGTCCGAAATAACGTATTGAACTTCACACCTGCGTTTGAATGCTTTGCGTTATTTGCATTTATTAAGGTCGAGTTTTGTTTTCTGTTTAGCCTGAAATTCTAAAATGATAGAAGCAAAAAAAGGAAAACGTCGAGTTTCCGTTGTAACCCGATGATAAAGTAATTGTTAAGATCTTTTTACAGTGGAATCGTGTCATTACGCACCCCTGACGGATATCTGTCGATTTCCCGGCCGACTCGTTAACGGTAATAAACGCGTTTCGTCGATTTTTTTGGCAAAACTTCTAAAGCACAATATAATGCAGACAATTATCGGGACTAAAATTTAACTGTTGACCTTTTTATTTTAATTCTCCGTAGATCTAGAAGGTAAGCTGTGAAAAATAGTTAAAGTGTTTGCGGCCGATCTTTTACCAGTTGTATTATTAGTCCAAGAGCCAAGGGCCATTTATTTACAATTCGCGCCCAAAAGCGAAAATAGTCTTAATTGAAAGGAATATTTCTACTGATAACAAAAACCCATTTCTTACAAAAATTCTCTGTCACAAGGCTTGAAAATTCAAGATGGCCGACAAGATGGCCGCCGAAAATTTTAAACTTACACCCGTAAATAACAAAGCATATTCTGAGTTCCTTGTACAGCCGGTTGAAACAAATTTTCAATAAACTGAACAAAAATATATAACAATTGCCAAATATAATAAATTTTATGTGACTTTAACCGTCATTTTGGAATTAGTGCAAAACAAATCCCCAAAAATGGTCTAAAAATCAGTGTTTTTTTAAACAGTTTACCTATCAATTGCCACAGAACTCAAGAAATCCACATAATTGTGTCAAAAGCTTTCTAGGACAGTAAAACAATTATTAAACAAGAGAATGCTGCCTCAAAATAGTATCATGCTTGGTGTTGGTTGTAGACACAAAATATCTGTAAAAGTGGGTGGGGTAAACTAACCCCTGAAAATGAATTAAAAACAAAGGTCAATCTTTTATCAATTTTGAGCATTGTTAACTCTTTAATGCACGTTTTGGAAATGTATTCATATAATAATGCACTTTTTAAGAAAATACAGCTTACTTTTATGAATTTTTTTATGATTTTAAGTTAAAATTGAGTTGTATTTTCAACCTTATGAGTAAAAAAGCAGTTTCTTTCTCCTGATCTCTGTTTGACATGGAACGTCTTAACAATTGACACTTAAATTAATTAAATCGAGTCTTTTATTGACACATGTTGTCCCTGAAACAAAAACTGCATAAATGTGATAGACTTTCCTGTCTTTATATAAAAAGGTAATGCCTTTAAGGTGGGTGGGGTGGACCAAGGCCTTAAAATATTATGTGTTTATGTAATGAGTCAAATTCAAGGGCTGATTTAATGTTTTTATCAGATTTTGTGTTATGTTTTTGCATACATTATGCAAGTGATTTTGGTATTCAAGTATTTGCTTAGTTTTTAAAACAACATTTGTGTAAAATATATTATTTTACAATGTAGTGTTACAAAGAGATTCAACCTTACATGTATCTGCAAATGTACATGCATTTGCTGGTCTGTACCACTTAACTTCAGCAGTATTTAAAAAGATATTTCAACACTACTAATATTGATTATCTGCTTTGTCTTAAGCAACTACCTATCTCTTCTTCTTCGTCCTGTTTATGCTCTGAGTAACTTCTGTTTTGTCAATACATGTAGTTCACTATAGAGTCATTTTCAACAAAATCGTCAATACATTCAATAAACATTGCTGCAGTTTTCAGAAGGTCAACAACGGAATGTTGTAGTTGGTAACCTTCGAACCAAATTACTTTGTACGTAACCTCATCTAGTGACCAACCATATTCCTCGGATAACAGCTGGACTTTGCCCTCGTCCAAACACGGACAACAATGTTCGCCTCTCGTTGTTTTCTATGCCAGAACCTTATGACATAGCGGCATCGAACTACTTAAGTCGCAAAGTGGTGAAGATGCTTTGCTAGACAACTTGACTATTATTGAAGTATTTCTTAAGACATGCACAAGTGGATTTCAATCACACCAATCTGTTCTGATTTGCCGCAAAAATGCCACACAAATAACTCAATACTTTGAGGGTAACAGGCTGTAATATCTCTAAGATGATCTCACTGAACGCTGTTTTTGAGCTATTCGCCACACTGAACGCAATATTTGCATTCATACTGCCAATACGAGAGGTACCCAATTCACTGAACGCTGTTTGATTGCAAAGGCCGTACTGTAGGTAAATTTTGCATTTATTCTTCCAATACAAGAGATGCTCATGAAAATTGCATTGAAGGACGAGGTGGAAACTGGACGAACTTACTATTAATAAGACTCTCGAATCATGGCCGAAACGTTGTAGAATGATATACAATTGTCACGGATGAGATGTAGAGCAATTGCTACATTAAACGTATACAATGTGTTATTATTTACTGATTTGTTTTATTAAAACATAAATTGGGCACCTCTCATATATATGTAACCTATTGTATTACGTGTGCAAAGGCAATCATAGATCCATACATTTGATACTTGAATTATCAGCAATATCAAGATATCTGTATCATTGCTTCCCATTGTACATTTTATGTTGCTGTTTTCATTCAAAGTCATTTAATGAAGGTACAGTAGCCTGGAGTCAGCTTCCTCGTGTTGGCAATGGTATTGTAGACTGTTTCCTTACACTGTACGAAGTGTCAGTGTCACCTTTGTTGATGCTGTTTGTCTGTTGCATACACTGAATATCGTACCATGTAACTTTGCTGAAGTTTCTAGACTAAAGCTTGTTCACATTGTTTGTGACACATACTCGTATATTACATCCACAATAAAAGGTATTATGGTGGGATAGGAGCAGTTATATGGTATACTCTGTAATGTTGAGACACCAAACAACTGGGAAAAGGCACTTCAGTCACCAGCCTACAAGAGTGTACCATTTCTGTTATTTGTATAAGATGGTGTAATTTACGTGTCACACACAAAGTGAACAACATTCAACAGTCTGCAGTTGATTTTAACGATGAGTGTAGAAACTTCTTGGTATGTTGTTCAATATAAGCAACTGAAAAATCGTATCAACAAATGTGACACTGACACTTTATACAGTATTTTGAAGATGACAAATTTGTTACCCTAAGAACAAGGTTGGTCACTAGATAAGGGCTTGTACAAAGTAATTTGGCTCGAAGGTGACCAAATACCGTAATGCGTTGTTGACCTTCTGAAAGCGGAAGTGATGCACACTGAATGTAATGACAACTTTGTTGATGATGACACTATAACAAACGACAAACTAAACAGTAGTGACCCAAGAGCATGAGCAAGAGGAACAATAGATAGATAGTTCCTAAAGGAGAAATATATTCTTTGCTTAAACTTCTTTTGAAATACTGCTTTAGTGAAGTGAAAGAGACATAAACATAACATTAATGTCCGAGTGTACATTACATATCAGAAAAAGCAGATACATTTGCAAGTACCTTGCATATAACACTACATTGAACAAGACAGTAATGGTAATTAACATCGCTCACATGGCTACCAATGGCTTTATACAATAAAAAACAGCGCTGTAGACAAAAAACTAAAAGTACAGTGCACTATAACTCCAAATTTAGCTAACAAGAAAGTAAATCAGTAGGTTAAGTGACACCGGTGCCAAGAAGAATGATTGAAACAGTCGATGTACAGGACCACTAGGAAACCGTTCAAGCCAAACGTCTAAGCTGAGACTGAGCCTAGTGGTCTGAGACAAGAAGATTTCAAAATATTTTACAATCAAGTGAACCCCGAACGGGGTCAAGTTTGAACCGTGAGTCATGATTTGAACTTTCTTGGTAAAGATTTACTACTAATGCTACATGCAAAATACCCAGCCTCAAGATGCTGTTGTTTCAGAGAAGACAATTTTTCTTATCGAAATTTATGTTAACTCAAGTGACCACCACGCGACTGTCAATTTTGACCCGGGGTCATTGTTTGGACGATCTTGCTAGGGACATGCAAAGCAATGTTGCACTTCAAAAAACTAAGCTCTGAGTCTTGTGGTTACAGATAGTAAGACTTTTGCGTTTTTGGTACGTGGCATTCCCTGTTTGATATTATTTTTGTTTTTTTGTAAGTTTTCCGTTCATAAGTCTATGCAAAATCAACTAACCACCTGGGCGGGGTCAATATTTACCCGGGGTCATGATTTGAACCATGTTGGTAGTGGTCAACAAGGCAATGCTACATGCTAAATATCTCCATAGCTCCATGTCCTTTGATTTCAGAGAAGAAGATGTGTTCAATTGTTAATACAGAAACTTATGTTAAAGTAAATGGCCCCTTGGCAGGGTCAATTTTGACGTAAGGGTAATGAATGATTCCATTATGATAGAGATCTACTAGACAATGCTACATGCCAGATATTTCAGCTCTAGACATTCCGGTGTTTGAAAAGAAGATTTCTAAATAGTATCCTGTTTGTTCCCACAAGATTCATATGATCAGCATAGAAATAAATTGTTTTAAAAAGGGAAAACACAACTCAATTTAACTTAAGGACATCAAAACTAAATACAAGTAAGCTGTATTTCCTTTAATAGCGCATACTTATATGAATACATTTCCAAAACGTGCATTAAAGAGTTAACAATGCTCAAAATTGATAAAAGATTGACCTTTGTTTTTAATTCATTTTCAGGGGTTAGTTTACCCCACCCACTTTTACAGATATTTTGTGTCTACAACCAACACCATGGTCCAAGCAAGATACTATTTTGAGGCAGCATTCTCTTGTTTAATAATTGTTTTACTGTCCTAGAAAGCTTGTGACACAATTATGTGGATTTCTTGAGTTCTGTGGCAATTGACAGGTAAACTGTTTAAAAAAACACTGATTTTTAGACCATTTTTGGGAATTTGTTTTGCACTAATTCCAAAATGGCGGTTATAGTCACATAAAATTTATTATTTTTGGCAATTACTATATATTTCTGTTCAGTTTGTTGAAAATTTGTTTCAACCGGCTGTACAAGGAACTCAGAATATGCTTTGTTATTTACGGGTGTAAGTTTAAAATTTTCGGCGGCCATCTTGTCGGCCATCTTGAATTTTCAAGCCTTGTGACAGAGAATTTTCGTAAGAAATGGGTTTTTGTTATCAGTAGAAATATTCCTTTCAATTAAGACTATTTTCGCTTTTGGGCGCGAATTGTAAATAAATGGCCCTTGGCTCTTGGACTATATGTGTTTATTTTATGTGATCGCGTTTTGAAAATGATATACAAAATGTTATTTGACAAAAATACTCCCGACGGTTGCATGCTTAACAAATGTGAAATAACTTGCAGTCGACTATCTTTGCATTTACAAAAGATAATTAGCTAATTTGAATAGAAGGTGCGAGACAATGATTACACGTGTTAATTATTAAACAACAACTTGTAGCAATTTAAGGTCTTAATTTTCACATCTGACACTTGTTATCCAAACACCAATCGACCAAAAGTAGGCTACATGTAATACACGATTAAATTAATTGAAAACGGGTCCGTATAAAACATGTACATGTATATGTGAACTGAGGGGTTTTCAATTACGATTGATTAATCAATGAATAAATATGAATGAAACTGATGTTTTTAAAAATAATCAAATATGCGAGCATTCGAATACGAAATTTGCATTCGAATATTCGGAAGGAATATCCTATCCTTAGTAGTTTTTGTACACACGCACTAAATATGGTCTATTTTCAAAAAAGTGCAAGATATTTTCGGGCACAATGAAGTGTCAAATACTACGGACTACAGTTAGGTATAAAGTTTAAACAATGATCTCTATCCTCGAAAAGGATACATTAAGCTACCAAGATATTGACAACCAAAATCGGTTAACGCCATTGTGTAGTACATAAAGAGAATATTAATGTTATACAGACTGTGCATGTAGTTATCTACTCAATGTAGTTAAACAACCCAAGTTGAAATTCAATGGTAACCCTGTAACTCTGCGAGCGGATAAATATTTTTGTGCGCAGAAAACTTTGAACTTGAAACACAGTCCTACTACAGATTTCGCTCTTGTAAATTTTCGTTCTTTTTTACAAAAAAACCTTGAAGTTCTTGGATGACGTAGACTCTGCTATGTCATTGTCCAATATTATAATATTAATTGAGCTCTCGTTTTTTTATTTTCCTGAAATAGACCCTGAAATATAGAATCTGCTATATTGAATACTGTTCAGCGATTCAAATTGTATTTTTGTTTGCATTATTGAAATAACGTTTACAACAATTATATGCATGCATTCGGGATTTTGACATATGTGCTTCATGTTCTTTATGATCTTATTGTTTAGAAGATCGTTATGATGAAGATCATATATTTAGAAATATTCAAAAGCGTTGCAGTTATTTTAAGATACAACCCGATGTTAAGTTAACTAATATCAAGGTTAAACCAGAATTTCGAAAAGATATCCATGCCATGAAAAGTGACTAGCAGTCCGACAAAATTATCTAGTCAGGTTGCTGGATTTCAGCAAGGGCTTACCAGCAAGGCATATCAGTCATAACAGGTAATGTCACATAAAACTCGGGAAATTACAGCCCCATGTTAATCTTAGAGTAAAAAAACAAAAATAATAATGCCACGTAAGCCATATGATGTTACAACAACAGAGTATTTCACAGGTGTTACAAATGAACACAGAATTTCACAGATTGCATTATACATGTATTAAAGGCTTGTACTTTGATAGAAACAGTTGTTTATTATTTTACACGAAGTGTAATATCTTAAAAAGAAATTTTTGATCATGTACTAAGTAAAAAAAAAAAAAAAAAAAAAAAAAAAAAAATATCAAACAGGGAATGCCACGTACCAAAAACGCAGCTTCCCCAAAACGAGCCCCACAGCACCCAGAAGTGCACACCACCAACACACACACACACACATACATACACACACACACACACACACACGCACACACACACACAACCATGTACACACACAAACATACACTACCAACAAACACAAGCATACAAAGCAAACACACGAGGACAAAACGAACAATTAACGGAACACAGTGGGGCACCGCCTTGGAACGGTCAGTGGCAAAAACACCACTGGGGAGCTTAAACCGGTTTATGGTGCGCACCCAACCTCACTCTTACCCCCACCATGTTCCAAAGTCACAGGACAGTGTAAATAAAAGTTTATTTTTAGCTCGACTTTTCGAAGAAAGGGGAGCTATCCTACTCGCCTCGCCATCAGCGTTGGTGTCACACATTGGTTAAGTTTTACCCACATGGAGAAAAAGTCAAGGTAACGGGTAGCGAAAAGACGTGTGTTATAGCTTGCTATCAATTTAACTTATCTTTCAAAAGAGAAACAAACATTATGAGTTCAAAAAGAGGAAACACTGCGCAGCAGAAAGCTTCCGGGAACACAGAATCTCCTGCAGACACTGAAACTGTTCAAAGTAAGAAAGACAGAAGAAAAGATAAAGATAAAGTAATAAAGGACAAGAGTCTCCGGTCAGGTCTGAGAAAGGTGGTAAATAGGCGAAACCGGTCAAAATAGATGACAGGCTGGTAAAGACAGAGAGAGAGAGATGAATCTAAATAATCTGAGGGAAATGAAACTGAAACAAAACAGAGTGCTTATAGAGGTGGTGACAAGGTTGGATGAAAAAAACAAATGAGCTGACTCCGTAAGATTACATAGCCAAGGCATAGATAAGCGTTTGTAAGGTATAGTTAGCAAAGAATTTGTAAACACAAGTCTTGAAAAGCGTAAGAAAGATATTAGTGACCAGATGAAATCAGATTTAGATGAAGTACATGAAAAGTTAAGATCAATCAAAGGTAAACTCAAAGAGGCAGAAAGTGATACAGAACAGCTAAAAAAACTCAGACAGCGACAGGCAGACAGAGGTTCAGAAAGTGGTCGAGGGAAACAAAGAGCTCAATGAGATTTTTTTTAAATCAAGATAGGATCAAATATGCCGAGTTCAGGTGAATGAACTAGAACAGTATACTAGGAAAAACAGCATACGTATCTACGGTATAAATGATACAAACAAAAATTAAAGATCAGTGGAAACTGGAAAGAAAATAATAAAATTAATAAAAGAAAAACTGGACATTTCTATAGATGCAAAAGATATTGACATTGCACATCGTTTATGAAAGTTCAGTGAAGATGGTAATAGACCAGCCATATGCAAATTTGTGTATAGAACAATCAAACAGGAAGTAATGAGTCGCCGGAAACAACTGAAGGGATCCACATATGTGATTAGAGAGGACCTTACAATAAAAAAAGCAAAGCTTATAGAAAAACTGTCAGTGAAAGACGAGGTGAAAAACTGTTGGTCAGACGATGGCAAAATAATTGCCCTTTTAACCAATGACTGGAAATTCCGTGTTGACAGTTTCACTGATTTAACACAATCGCTGTTGTGATCATAAATATAAGCAAAATGTCCAAGTCAAAACTGTAAAAACTAAAGCATATAGTTAACAGTACAGACTGTGTTTTTCACCAATTTCCAGCTTAAATAGTTATAGAAATGAAGTCCTTTCTCTTTCCTTTAAATGTATGTTCTAATGTCATTTATATAGTCAAATATGCTATAAAAAGAACTGCACTTGAAGTTGTACACAACATAGATTTCTGGCCAATATTAAAGTTATGATTACTAAAGTGGTCCCTCTGACTACGTAAACACGTGTTTCTATTTATTTTTACATGCACATTAATCCTTTAAACTATAGGTTCAACTGTTAAACCCATAGTTTAACACCTCTTAAACCCATAGATTCAGGACATTACGTAACATTTATAATGTGCAAACGACACTTGAAACTACATGTTTAAGAGGTGTTAAACTACAGGTTTAAGAGTTAAATTAATTGATGTGCACTTGGCGCGTAAAACCCCATTTTAGAGTCTTAAAGCACAGTTTAAAGTCTAATATGTATAATCATTGTTTTAACGAGTCACATGACACTTTAAACCGTGATTTCAGCTTATTTGATTCGTCGTCTCTTAAACTATGGGTTTAACAGACTTTTAAACTACGGTTTAAGACTGCAAACGGCACATGAAACTATATGTCTTATAGTTAAACCTACGGTTTAAAAGATTTAATGTGCACTTGGCGTGTAAAACCCTAGATCAAAGTCTTAAACCACAGTTTAAAGTATAGATATATGGAATTATCGTTTTAACGGGTCACATGACACTTTAAACCGTGGTTTCAGCTAAATTAAAATTTGATTGGTTGTCTCTCAAACTATGGGTTTAACAGACTTTAAATTGCGGTTTAAGCCTTTAAACAACGGCTTAAGATATAAATGTGCAAACGGCACTTTAAACTATGGGTTTAAGAGGTGTTAAACTATGTGTTTAACAGTTAAACCTATAGTTTAAACAATTAATGGTCATTTCGCTTGCAATACACATCTATGTTATGCTAAAAACGCGATTAGTTCGTTTGACCACGTGGTTTAAAAGTTTAATATTTAATTGATCCGTGCTATTTATGTAAATATTTAAGGTTGAACTTGATTTAATTTTAGTGACAACGTGCGGGTCACATGACTGGCGACCTCTGTTTACGCGCTGTTGATTGGTTTGTTATTTTTATTACCCCCCCCCCCCCCCCATCCCCGCCTTCGCGGAGGGGATATAGTAACGGGCTCTGTCCGTCCGTCACACTTTTGTCCGGAGCATAACTCCAAAAGTACTGAAGGGAATTATTTGAAACTTTACACACAGACAGAGGACATTAAGAGGAAGTGCAGTGCCCAAGAACCATAACTCTACCCTACCAAATTTTTTAATTACTCACCTGTTATATTTTCTTGATTTTTTAGTCCGGTGCATAACTCCAAAAGTACTGAAGGGAATTACTTGAAACTTAATACAGTGATAGAGTACAAAGAGGGAAAGTGCAGTGCGAAAGAACCATAACTCTGTCTTGCCTTATTTTTTAATTACTTCCCTTTGTTACATTTTTTTTTATTTTCTTGTCCGGAGCATAACACCAAACGTATTGAAGGGAATTACTTGAAACTTAATACAGTGATAGAGTATAATGAGGGAAAGTGCAGTACTTAAGAGCAATAACTCTATTTTGTCTAATTTTTTAATTACTCCCCTTTGTTACATTTTCTTGATTTTTCTTATCCGGAGCATAACTCCAAAAGTACTGTATAACATTACTCTTGATTGGTTAATTAAATTGGTAATGTTGATGTAAGCGACATATCGGGGTCTCATCCAAAACATAAGCTTATAATTTAGCTTTTGGACGGAGCTTGATAAAATTCCTTTCAAATCAATCAAGCGACATATCCTTATATGATGTAAATGGCCTCATACACCACGGAAGTACATATCTGATATAAAATAACGAGTAATTAATATGCCGGTACAACTTTGGATCAGTCATGTCACCAGAGACAACTGGTATTTGGATGCTATAACACGCTAAGTAGTGTAACACGCTTGATTTTGTCTATATACGCGGCATTTCATGTACCTTAATACGTTATATTTATAACCTGGATCAGTGTCAACAAGACATTTTGAACGTTTTTGTACATGTACATGTACTACATGTATATTATTTTAATTATCAGAATGTTGATGGGCAAGTTTTGCCCGGCACTGCCGTGCGCTTCACTGTGATATAATTAAATAATGTTGGGTGTTTGACATTGCCTGGTAGGGTATGCTTACCAGTAGGACAAGTAATGTGTCGAAGGAAAAGTATTGTAAATCATGTTACTTTGTACATTGTGGACAGGTATACATGTATACAGGAATTATTTCTGTAATCAAATCTACATTTATTTCTCATGTATGGCATTAACTATTTAAACATTTTGTGAAGCCTTTGAGCTGAAATGTTAATTATATTACAAATTATATTTTAAAAAGTATAAGACATATGACCTTAGACAAGCAGCCTTCAATGAAAAAAGCTAATTTATTGCGTGTCTTGGACATGTTTCTCATTTTTAAATTTTCTATTTTTTGTTCTAAATATTTGGGCAGTACAATAGGGATCTGGCTTCTACCCTTGAGGTGACACATATACATATAGGTATTTTATTACTAAATTGAATTTGCCCATCTCACATCATATAAATGCGTTGAGATACATATATCACGAATGAACAGGTTACTTTCATTTCCATGAATGTTCAGGGGTTAGGGGATGGAAAAAGGGAAAGATGTCCTTACCTATTTAAAACGAAAAAGATAAAAAGTATACTTTCTACAGGACACTCATTTTACAAACAAAGAAGTTAATTATATTCGCACTCAGTGACTTTAGCAATTTCAACAGTCAGTCAAGAGGCGTTGCAATTTTTATTGATAACAGCTTTGAAAAGTTTAGAAGTTACGAGACAGGCCAAAATGGAAACTCACTTATGCTTCATGCTAGCATTATGAATAATGATATAACAATGATCTGTATATATGGATTAGAATTGTACACAAGCATAAAAGAAAATATTTTACAGGTTGAAAATCCTTGCATTGTAGCTGGAGACTACAACTTAGTATTAGATTTAAATATTGACTGTTGAACTACGTAAACATGAACAACCCTTGAGCACGAGAAGTTGTACTTGAAATGATTCTCAGATGTAATTTAATTGACTGTTGGAGAGAACAAAACTTGGTACATGGTTTAAAAAGAATCCGATTAAAAAGGCAAGACTTGACTTTTTCTTAATATCCCAAAATTTGTTTACTGATATGATATGAGTCAAGTTGAAATAGAACCAGGATTCAGAACTGACCATTAAATGATTGTATTAAGTTTTCAATTTGGCAAATTAAGAAAGGTAATTCATATTGGAAATTTAATTATTCTTTGTTGAAAGATATTCAATATGTAGAACAAATTAAATCCCTTATAAAACAAGTTGAATTGTAATATGCATCACAGAATCAACATTCAGAGCAACCGATTGATAATACAAGTAATACATTAATAAAATTTAGTATAGATGATAAATCATTCTTTGAAACACTTTTGATGGAGATAAGGGGAAATTCTATTTGGTATTCATCTCATAAAAAGAGACAAGAAGATAAACAGCAATATAAATTAATCATAGAAACTAATATTAATTAGTTACTCTCTTCTTTTAGAAGTAAAATGGGTGGCAGAGGGAGAAAAATCCACAAAATCCACAAAATACTTTTGTAACTTAGAAACCGAAATTATGTACATGTATCAAAAGTAATGAATTCTTTATACTCTTCATCTGGGACATTACTAACGAACCAAACAGATATATTGAAGAAGGTTTTAGATCATTATAAAAAATTGTATTTAATTAGAGTGACAGAAAATATTAAACTTACAAGTTTATTAAAGGGGCACTCCCGACATCTAGCCAATTATATTATCGAAACCTAGATTATGTGTTCAATGAATGTAAAATGTTAAATAAATACAATTTCAAAGAAGAACCTAAGGCGCAAGAAGCCTCATTTTACCATAATTAATCAATATAGAGACTTTCTGTAATTATAAGTCGCATCCACCCACTACTCTACATGAGTTATTGAATGGTTTACGGTACTGCAGTATACTTTAAACGATAATGGTTTGGAATGCATAGCTGAAACTTTTAGATTATTTATGTTTTAGAAGTTATTTAGTTTGACATCAGCTATAGGGTATGTCCCTTTAAATAATAAAGAAGATATACTTAAACATAAAGAAGAAGATAAGAAAAACCTAAAAGAACAGTTGGGTTATTATGAAATGTTAACACGTTTTAAACAAATGTCCAATGATTCGTCTCCTGGTAGCAGTGGTTTCTCAGCAGCTTTTTGTCGAGCCGCTTGCGAAAGCTCGATATAGATGTCCAAATGGTGGTTCGGTGTATGTGCGTGCGTCCGTCCGTCCGTCCGTGCATGCGTCCGTGCGCTTGTCCGTGCGTGCGTCCGTCTGAGTTTAGCTTGTCTGGGCTTTAACTTATCCATGGATCAAGGGATTCTTAAATAACTTGGCACAAATGTTCACCATCATGAGATGGATTGTCATGTACAAGAACCAGGTCCCTAGGTCTAAGGTCAAGGTCACACTTAGAGGTTAAAGTTCAAATTCAAGAATGACTTTGTCCGGAACATATCTTCTTCATGCATGGAGGGATTTTTATGTAACTTGGTACAAATGTTTCACACCATGAGACGGAGTGTCAAGGTCACACTTAGAGGCCAAAGGTCAGATACAATCATAATTCAAGAATTACTTTGTCCTGAGCATTTCTTCTTCATGCATGGAGGGATTTTTATGTGATTTGGCACAAATGTTCACCATCATGAGACAGAGTGTCATACGCAAGAACCAGATCCCTAGGTTTAAAGCTGCTCGCTCTCAGTTACTGTTGATTTTTTTTTTTAATTGATATACTTATACATAAATATAAGACTAAAGGCTAGAATCAAAATATAAACAAAAATCTAGGTAGGAATTAGCAGAAATCGATTGAAAGTGTCAGTTACACGGCACCACTACACTATATGTTTATATTGGAATTTCAAAAGCGTTTGCAACGCTTTTCGATTGGTAGCGTATCATTTGAAGTTTAGAGATATACGTGACAGAAATTTATACTGAAACTTCTTTATATGACTATATGTTCTAAGGTTCGTTATTTACATACAGTTACAAGAACTTCATTTTTTTACCAAAATCTGAGAGCAAGCAGTTTTATGGTCAATGTCACACTTAGAGTTCAAAGGTCAAATTTAAGAATATCTTTTTCTGGAGGATTTCTTCTTCATGCATGGAGGGATTTTGATGTAACTTGGCACAAATGTTCCCCACCATGAGCTTTCCTTGTTTTTAGAATAACTTCCCTTTGTTGTTACTATAAATAGCTTATATTGTATTACTGGCCGTAGAGAAAAATCGAGACCACTTTTCTTTGATAAAATATGCATGTTACATTCAATATTTAGGTGTATTTTGACCTATCTCTACTTGGTAAGGAGTTAGCCCTTTTCACAGCTGGCTTGACTTGTTGCACGTGCGCATCTAGTTCAAGTTCTTTTGGACAGACATTGTTCACTTTTTAGTTAGGTCAATCAACCATGCCTTTGATACAGAGGAATTATATACTACTCTTAAACAAGGGGTCATAACTTGCATTCCGAAAGGTGATAAAGACAAACATTACATAAACAATTGGTGAAATATTTCACTGCTAAATATATCATACAAATTACCTCGGGTAGTATCGCGCAACGTCTTAAACTTATAAGTGAAGATCAAACTCGCTTTTAACCTGGAAGATATAAAGGGAATAATATAAGATTAATTTATGATGTTATGCAATATGTAGAAGACAACCAAGTCCCCGGAATGTTTTTCTTAATTAATTTTCAACCGCTTTCGACTCAATCTTTTGGAATTTTATGCATAAAGTGTTCCAATACTTTAATTTTGGAGAAAATTTTAAAAAGTTTGTTAAACGTTTTTATAATAATATCCAGTCATGTGTTACTGTTAATGGACATCTTTCAGACTGGCTCATTATACAACGTGGTTGCCGACAGGAGATCCCCTTTCCCAATATATGTTTATATTGTTTTTGCAGAAAGTCTTCCTCTACTTATGAAAAATGAAAGTAAATGGTATAGAATTTTTTCTATCCCAATATGCTGATGATACATCTATAATGTTAGATGGATCTAAAAAAATCTTTATAACAAACATTACATACAAATGTACTTTAGAATTATATGAAAAAATATCAGGTTTATAAATTAACATAGAAAAAAAACAAAAGTTATTTGGATTGGTTCCATGAAAGGCAGTAACATGACACTGTGCAGACTTCGATTGTGTCTGACGGAAGAGGGGGAGGACTCTGTGATGGGCAGTTTTTAAATCCCACTGGGACGAAACTGTTTTGATTTCTGTCCTCTGGCCTGTTTCGTCGGGCCCTTAAGGGTGTTTCTCTTGGTGCTCTGCCTTCTGCAAAGGCATTGAGTACATACGTTTTTTGGTTCTCAAGGTTTGCTTTTTATATATTTATACACGAGCATTTTTGTGTTTTACATACCATGCCTTTTGTTTCCATTGCGTGTGTTAGAGATTCACCTAGCAGGGATTACTTTTATTTACACTGTCCTGTGACTTTGGAACATGGTGGGGGTAAGAGTGAGGTTGGGTGCGCACCATAAACCGGTTTAAGCTCCCCAGTGGTGTTTTTGCCACTGACCGTTCCAAGGCGGTGCCCCACTGTGTTCCTTTAATTGTTCGTTTTGTCCTCGTGTGTTTGCTTTGTATGCTAGTGTGTGTTGGTAGTGTATATGTGTGTGTGTGTACATGATTGTGTGTGTGTGTCGTGTGTGTGTGCGTGTGTGTGTGTGTGTGTGTGTGTGTGTGTGTTGGTGGTGTGCACTTCTGGGTGCTGTGGGGCTCGTTTTGGGGAGGCTGCGTTTTTGGTACGTGGCATTCCCGGTTTGATATTATTTTTTTTTTTTCGACCTTCGGTGGGAATCTGAGAGTTTTAAGCTACTGGGTGTTATCTGCAATACTAACTTAAAGGACATAATAGAATCCAATAATCTAACAAAGATTGATGAAATTAAAAGATTGTTTATTCAATGGTCAAAAAGAATCATTACTCCAGTTGGTAAAAATATTGTAATAAGAACGTTAGCCTTATCAAAACTTAGTTACGTTTTTTGAGCTTACCAAACCCAAATCCAGAAATTACTAAAAAAAAATTTAAACATCTTCTTTAATACCTATGGAATTCTGGGCCAGACAAAATAAAGAGAACTGTTATTACTCAGAACTATGATTATGGAGAAATTAGAATTGTGAATGTTGACATATTTATGACTGCTTTAAAATTTACATGGATAAGAAGATTAGGGAATTATAATTCCAAATATTTTAACTGTGTACAGAGTATCTTTTCATCTAACACTGGAACAACTATGGAGACACCTTTTTGAAAAATAACATTCAAAGAGTAAAAAACCAGTTTTGGAAAGACGTTTTAATAGGATTAATGGAACTATATAGACAATATCCCAGGAATTGGTGTGAATTCTGCTCTTTACCTGTCTGGCACAATTCTATGTTTAAAATAGGTGGCAATAGTTTCTGTTTCCCAATAATCTTAAATTATAGTGGAACAATTTCAGTGAATGATTTTTTGAACACTGATGGACATTTCCTCACCTTCAATGAGTTCTCAGGAAAATAAATACCTTGTTGATACACTGTTTTTACAATACCAAAATATTGTAGAGTCAATTAAAGGATTTTGGGCTAATATGACTTTCCCACACTGTACCAAAAAGGAAGAAACTCTCTTACAGCCTTTATCAATTAGAATTATTAACAGCCCAAAAAAAGGATGCAGAGGGATTTATGATTATATTTTAAAAAAAACAAGTACTTTTCCAACGTCCAAAAGAAAATGGAGTGAGGTACTTAACTTGAATGATACTTTTAATTGGAGATTAATATACAAGTTACCTTTTAAACTAACCCAAGACTCTAAATTACAATGGTTTCAACACAAAATCAATCATAGGATTCTAGCAACAAACTACTTGTTACATAAAATGAAGATAAAAAATATTAATTTATGTTCTTTTTGTAACTGTCAAAGTGAAACATTAAAACATCTATTTTGGGACTGTCCATCTACATCCACTTATTGAGGGGAGGTCAACAGATGGTTCAATATAAACTGTCTAAATATTATACTAACTGGTCATCAACATATGTATTATTAGGTAATGAAAAGCTCGATAAAGCCATATTGAAATTTTTTGAGACCCCCATGATTGGGGTAACCCCGTTTATTTGCTCCGTTATGGGCGTGATAAGGGTCGGGGCGCATCCCCTACCAGCCGTACAATTATCAGACAAAATATCGTAAACTGCGAAAATGGTATTAAATTTTTACACTGATAATTTAACAGATAAAAAGCATTAATAAACCAATTTCATTGGCGACAATATAATTTGAAATTAGGCAAATGTACACTATATCGTTGTAAATTACAGAACTCAATTCCAAGCATTTAGTTAATCAAAGCACATATTTTGATAATGTTAAAGACAGACTTGTGCACCACTAAAAAAGACAATCAGTTAGTAAAGTTTAACAGAAAATGGAATAAATATAGATCTTTGATGACAAACAGGATTAATGTTAATACTAATTATGGTTAATACTGTAAAAAGTATGCAATCAATAATGAGAAATAGATTTAAGATCTAAGGAGTGGTCTCCCTATATTTAACGTTTTGACACTTGTTTTGTGGCGTTTTTTTCGTTTTTTAGAAGCAAGTCAATTTAAAACTCTTTAATATAGGTACATTTAGTAGGACGTCACTACTGCTGTGACTGGTATACATACAATGTATATTGTTATATGAAACAATAGGGACATTTCAATGATCAGATCGATTTCTATGCTACTGTAATTTTTATATTAGTATTTTGAATATGAATGTAACCTCAACACTGTTCAGTGCAATTACGGCATAAGATGTATATAACTATTGAAAAATAAACGGGGTTATCCTTTTTAGGGTCCTCAAACAAAAAACAAAAAAAGGTTTACCCACATGTTTGCAAGACCATTAGAGGTATAACTCTTTGAATCTTACAATTCTTACTTACCATCATTACCAGTCTGTGAAGAATTTTGTCAGAAGTATGGCCCTTTTTCGTTTTACATGTAGAAAGTACATTGAGCTTGGTTAAGTTTTCCGCACCACCCAACTTTTTTGCAAAACCATTACAGGTATTGTTTTAAATATTCAATACTTATTAACCATCAGTACCTCCATCGACGACAAAAGCACATACTGGTAGCTCTTTGGAGGTTTTTGCCAGAACTATGGCCCTTTTTCGACTAGTAAATACATTGAATAAGGGTAAAATCCTGTTGTTGATTTGCGCGCGGTTTAAGCTCCCCAGTGGTGTTTTTGCCACTGACCGTTCCAAGGCGGTACCCCACTTTTTCCTTTAATTGTTCGTTTTGTCCTCGTGTGTTTGCTTTGTATGCTTGGTGTGTTGGTAGGTATGTTTGTGTGTGTACATGATTGGTGGTGTGGTGTGTGTGTGTGTGTGTGTGTGTGTGGTGCGTTGGTGGTGTGCACTTCTGGGTGCTGTGGGGCTCGTTTTGGGAGGCTGCGTTTTTGGTACGTGGCATTCCCTGTTTGATATTATTTGTTTTACCCATTGGAAATTGCTGTGAAAATTGGAATACTTGCTTGCATTATGACCCCAATGTAAGCAAGAGAAGGTAATGCTTTTAAGCATTCGTCTTTAAAATTAAGGCTCTTTTTCAACTTAGAATCGCTGTTAAGTTTTTTGTACCAGTCCACTTATTGACTGAACCATTTAAGATATTACTTTGAAAGTTGGAATACTTCTTTAATATAATGACCCCCAGATGTAGGCAAGAGAAGGTAACTCTGTCAATGATCTTTTTTTAAATTCTGGCCTTTTGTACTTAGAATCAAACTTATCAACTTATTGACTTAATCATTTGAGATATTACTTTGAAAGTTGTGTAATATTTATGTACCACCATGAAAACAAAAAAAAAAAAATAATATCATGACACTTCTCTTTAAGCATGAGAAAATAACTCTTTTATTTTTTTTAATGTTCTTTGAAATTTTCACTTAACGTCTTGTTTGCAACTGACACTGTCATGCTGCATGGCATGAAGTGTATGGCCCCTTTTTACAGGTTGAAAATACACAGGTTTGCCTTTTACTGCCAAAAGTTTGACAAGCACTGAAAAAAGTGGAGCGCCCTTTCCTACTGACAGCTCTTATTTCATTTATTTTAGTATAACAGTTCTTAGTACAACAATTGCCGTGTTATTATGTTATTGACAGTATGAAAAATAAAGTTAGAGATAAGAAGACCCTTTGAAAAACTGACGGATTTGTCTTTCTCTCAGAAAATGATAAATACATGTACAAATGTATCCATTAGGGTGAAAGTGATATAACTTTTCAAAGTCAATCATAATTTTAAAAAAGATATGTAGCACTTATTTATAAACAGAAAATGAGTAAGAACTATAATAAATGCATTTGTGTGACCCTTGTATTAGTCCCAACCGGTCCAAGATAGGTTGTGTATTTATAGGTGTGCTCCATCTAATCTGTTCGTCTGTCTGTCTATCCGTCCTAACTTCGTGTCTAGGCTGTGACTTCTATATGGATGGACCGATTATCCAATAATTTCACACAGTGGATGCCCATAACACAAGGGTGTGTCATGCTGCAGACCCACTACTTTGAAGGCCAAGCACAATATGGTCAAAACTGGTAATCAGGGTTATATACCAGTACTTCATATTCATGTTGTAACTTTCACATAGATCTACATAGACTGATTTAGGTATAACTTTATATTCATTTTTTACCCATACAAAATGATTTTTCATGTGCCACACCGATGCAGCTACCTTGAAGGCCAATGTAACGTAGGGCTACAATTATGTATATACCAGTACTATGTTTCTGGGCTGTAACATCTACATGCGACTGATTTTGAAATAACTTCACAAAATTGTCGTTCATACCACAGAAATATGCCAGGCAGAACACCCTTAAAGGCTAGCGGCTACCTTTAAGTTAAAGAGTTGAAGGTAATACTTCAGGTTGAAACTGGAAACGGACGGATATTGTCTAGTTTTGTATGACTGGGCTATAATTTCTACATCCATAGAAAAACTTGTTGTAACTTCTCAGCTGTTTCCGTACCTTTTCTGCTGAAGGTCAAGGTCAAATTTCATGGTCAAAGGTCATAAGACTACATCTAAATCCCTAGAAAGAGTTTTATGGATACATTTGTACAACATAAAATATCCATGTTCAACCAAAGCTGCGTTGGATTTACAAATAGCGGTGCAATATAACGAAACAAACTTAGTCTTCGTCTATTTTTTTATTAAGAAATTTATGAACTGTATTTAAATGTCAAGTATTAAAAATGGACTCTGCTTATACAAGTCATGACATTGAATACTTTTATTTCCTCCACGTTTTGTTTCTCAGTTTACTTTTTGCATATTAATTGACAATAAAAGATAATTTTCACCCTCACTGTGAAATTTCCATTCAGTTATATTATGGACATTTCAAAAGACATGTTTATTTTGGTACCTTTACCAAAATTTACTTCATTGAATCTTGAATACATAAATTTCAACAAAACCTCAGCTGAACCCAGAGAAGTATGCCTCACTGGTAATCTGATATGCCTATTAGAAACAATCCAAAGATGATATCTGTAATGTGACAATCAAGGTTATTATAACTTCACCCCAATAATTAAGCAATGCCATGCTGATAAGGAATTCTAGAGAAAATAGAAATCTTTAGACAATTTTGTAGGACTAGACAAGTATTTCATGATTGGATTGAAAAATAGTAGGTCTTCACATAGACATGGTATAGAGCTCTTGGTATGTTAATAATAAGAAAAAAAACATAATTAAAATTTTACAGAGTGTGGAGAATTTCAATGGGGTACAGATTGTACCAAGCAGTGTGGCCAGTGTAAAAATGCAGAGTCTTGTGATGTTGAAACTGGATATTGTCCATTTGGATGTGCAGACGGGTACAATGCCACAATGCTTTGTAATATGAGTAAGCCTATAAATGTTCTACTGTGTGCAGCTCCGCTTCTGTGTAAATTTTCTCGTTGGCAATGTAAGTGCACATATCACATTTACCTATGGAAGCTACAACAAAATGAATGGAATGTTAAGTAATGAAATAGTTTTGCTTTTATAATTGCGATTTTGCTGCATTGATTTAAATTGGTAGGTAAGGAATTTGCAATACTACTAATTATATCATCGGCTGCCAATGCAGTACCATCTTTCGTATTTCCTGGTATTACTAGGTGTTAAGAAGAGGTTGAAAATAAACGTTGTTAAGGGATAACAACGAGACGAAATATCTATCTTAGATTTCAGTGCTACATTTTCATATCACAACTTTTTCTGTATGCGTGCGTTTTAACAATGACAATAAAATATCTTTTCTCAACACTTTAAGTGCTGTATTATGATGTATATTTAGAATGTCCAGATGGCACATATGGTGAGAATTGCAAGTTTCAGTGCACTGGAAACTGTATAGGCGGAATTCCATGTGAAAAAAGCGACGGGTATTGCTCACAGGGATGCAAAGCTGGATATACCGGTGACAGATGTGAACAAGGTAATGTGCCCTGTGTATTATTTGGATACTGATTTAGAAAATTAGTTAACTCGGCTTCATCGTTGACATAAATGCAACTTGAATTCTAAACGGTAGAAGTCCCAGAAAGTAAAATTACAACAGTCAGTTTGTTTCTGGTAACTGATAACAAGCTTGATTACAAATCTAGTAACACACACGTTAGTTCTAGATTAAAATGTCGTTAAAAGTTAATGGGAACTTACCATAAAGGCAGAGGCTTTACCTTTTCCCTAATAGAAAATGGTCGATATTATTGACGGCCAGATTGACATGTCGGCAATGTTGAGAATCTCTGTCATTGAAAGAACGTATATTTTCACGATCTATTTTCTCAAAATAAATTGATGTATTCACATCTGGTGCTCAGCCTACCCATTTTAATATCGAGCACCAGATAAGTCCCTTGTAATTTTAACAGAAAGTATTGGGCTGTCAAGTTTTGTACATTGACACGATTATATTTTCAGAATGTTCTCAGGGTTCGTACGGAATCAACTGCAGTCAGACATGTGGTGCCTACTGCTTAAACGGTTATCAGAACTGCCATCGGGAGAATGGAGCATGTTTACAAAAGTGCATGTCAGGATGGGAAGGATATAGATGTGACAAAGGTAACTGATATAAATGGTGAGATTTGCAAGGAACTAATTATATAGTGTTAATTCTGGTTTAAAATACGCAATTTGTAAACAAGGTGTAAATGAAATGGTTTTTTTTTTCAGGATAGCTTTATGCTTAAATGTCTTGGTTCTACACACAATACATGGATATAAAGATGCGCTATTGGTGTCATAGATTTTATCAAAATAAAATTGTTCTCTTAAAGATTTCAAAACGGGGCCTTACCGTGAAAATTGTTTATAAAACACCAATAGTTTCAAAATATATCACGAATATTTGATCAAAACCGGTCGACTAGTCTAAAGCGTAAAGCCAAATGATGGATGTATAGTGATGTAACTTGTAATACAGTATAATTCAAGAACATTTTCCAATTGCGAGACCGCAGGAGCATATGTTGTTATTGCGTCTTCCTATCAAAACAAAACTTTTAAATCATTCTTGATTTTAAATCATTCATTTTGTTTTTATAAGTACAATGTACTGTAAATCACTTTGAATTTGCGAGACAAAAATTTCGCGAATCTTTATCTTCGGATCAAAGCAATTTACCATGAATTTGCTTAAAAGCGATCCCGTTTGTTTCTTGAAATCGTTCATTGCCAAAGAACTATGAATCAGCGAAATGATGAATTCGCGAGTGAGTGATTTCGCGAAAAAAATGTGAAAATAAAGTTTTCGCAAACATTTCAAGATTTACATTTCACGTTATATTATTAAAACAACATGCCCATAACAAGTCACAGTACGGTCCTCCTGGTAAGCACTTGGCATACAGAAGTTAGAATACAATAAATTAAATACAGAAAGCTGCGGTTTCGAATCAACGTTGGTTTGCTTTAATGGGTAAACTAAAATTTTAAATACTTTTATGTTCTTTTTCAGTACCAGTTTAAAAGATTATGATAATTATTTTCAAATTGCAACGCCATGCTCTTTTATCTCCGACCTTTCAACACATTTCAGAATGCGAGAAAGGGTTTTGGTATAGAAATTGTGAAAGGGAGTGTGGAAATTGCTTATCCGTACCATGTAATAGATTTACTGGTGTTTGCCAAAACGGGTGCGCAGCCGGATATAAAACAACCTCTCAGTGTTTTGAAGGTACATGTTAAAAAGTTCTGATGTTAAGTGTTTCAGTGGATTGATACTTGTACATGTAGTTACATTTAAAGGGGAAAATATCAGAATCACGGACTAATTCCTACCAGGATTTTAAAAGTAGCAGAGTGCTATTGATAAATGTTTTATACATTTTTACTTGACTTGAAACATTTGACACCGATTTCTTTCATGTGGATCTGTCGATTTCCGCAGCATTAATGGTTAAATGTAAGGTCTAAAGCTTAAGAAGTAGCGGGTTATTTTTATTTTGTAAGGGTTGAATTACTGTGGAAACAGTCTGGCTTCAATTATTCTCATTAAACTGTGTTGATTAGAAAACTGCAATTGCTTTATGATCAATCAAAATAATATGTTTATTAAACATATACACGTTCAACTTTGTAGAATGTAGAGACTATACATATGGCATAAGCTGTGTCAGTAGATGTAGTTCTCACTGTCAGGATATATGCAATAAGGTTAATGGAACATGCAATTGCAAATCAGGTTGGAAAGGAAATCAGTGTTACCAAGGTAATAATGTTTACAAATGTAATCGTTAGATTGGTTTGAACTGATCATGAGAAATTTAGTAATTGACCTTTGTAGCTTGAACTCTTAAAAACATTGTTCTGAAAGTGTACTTTCACATAACTAGTTGTCATATAGTTCAAACATCATGTTTTAATGGCAGAATGTGAAGCCGGTGAATGGGACGAGAATTGCGAGAAAGAATGTGGAAAGTGTTTATCCGGAACGTGTGACCGGGTCAATGGCAAGTGTTCTGGCGGCTGTATGCCAGGGTATAAAAATACAGACCTGTGCGTTGAAGGTAAATGTTATGTTACGAATATTAGTGTAATGAAGTAATAGAGAAAACCCTTACAAACTTTAGCTTACAAATGATCTTCTTAGCTCACCTGGGCACAAAATGATGAACTATTGTGATCGCTTGATGTCCGTCTGGTCTGTCTGTTTGTCCACACTTATCATTGTGTATGTAATAGAGACTGAATTTTCCACTGGATCTACATTAAACTTGGTCAGAATGGGTGTCTTAATAAAATCTATGTCGAGTTTGAATATGGGTCAAAAACTAGGTCACCAGGTCAAATCATAGGAAAATCTTATGTAGGCTGCATATTTCACTGGATCTTGGTCACCATGGCAAATCAAAGGAAACCCTTGTTTACAGTCTAGGGGCCACATTTGACACCCAGAAATCATGAAACTTAATCGGAAGGATTGTCTGGATGATGTTAAGACCATGGGGCAATTATCTCGAACGTACCGCCTTATGGTAACCTAAAGGTAACCTCAGCTGTTTTGCCGCTATCTTGAAAATCTCTTAAGTTAGAGCAATTCGTAGATTGTCATGTAACTTAAGGTAGATAATCCACCACTTAACAAGTTCGTAGCATAAAAGGAACAAGCATTGTTAAATTTGATGGTAAGAGTGCTTTTTATTTTGTTGTGTTAATTTATTAAGAAATATATGTTCGAGAAATTTTACTTTAGAGAAGCTGTATTTCTACGACGAAATGTGCATGTTATCAATATGTTCCGGCTCGAAGATATTTTAACGGATTTATACCGATTAATTATTACTACATGTACTACAGATTTTACAATTTGTTCTCCGTGCTACTTCCGAGCAACCACTGCATGGACTTCAATACAGTTTCGCAAGATGTGAAATGTATCGGCCAACTGACTTTTTACGAAGTTGTGGTCAGATTATATACATGTAGCACCATTCTTGTTTGTGCTATGACAAAGCTACCACTGGACGGATACTACAACTTTTCATGTATACCTTAATAGTCAATAGACGCATTCCTGTATCATAAACACATTTTAAACACAATTTTGATGATATCTCACTGAATTACATGTATGGCCCTATACGTTTTCGTTACAGTAGTATTTCCCGTACAATCCTCCACACAAAATTCAGAATTTCTACAACCACTGCCTGTAATTCAATCAAACTTCAAACCTTTACTACCAACCGTTTCCCACCGTATGCATTGTATTATAGCTAATTTAGCGAATTTGGCGAAGTCTCTGTTTCTGTGTACATATACAACTTATTATATGACCAAACAATATGTTGAGAAAATAACACGATGGAGAAGAATACATTGCAAAAACATATTGATTTGTATTTTCTTGACATTGCTAAAAGGAGAGTGCATGACAGAGATAACAAAATGTGACACAAAGACTGGTTTAAGGTATTAGACCCATAATAAGCAATCTACATCCGGGTACTATTCAGTTGCATGGAATGTATATATAATGCAGCAACTGCCTATTTAATGGTCTCCGTGGCGCACTTGTGAAGCACACTGATTTTGTACTTTTTGCCACTTTTCGGTGCAGGTTCCAATCTTACCAGAATCACTTATTTGTCTCTTGACTCTTGTGTATTTCTTTTCTTTATGCACTATATGACATAAATTGAAATTCAATGTGTTTTTGCAAAAGTTCATAATTTGATTCTTTTAATGGATGATAAACGTGTTAAAATTTATGCCAGAGTGAGGGAAAATAGTAATGACTGATTACAAATTTGAAGTTTTGAAAATTTACTGTGTAAACTGCATGATGTTAAGAATAGTATTATGAACAAAAATGATGAAGCTAAATCAATGCTCCATTCTTACAATTTGTACTTTGCTTTTTTTTGTTTTTGCCCCCTTTACCGTTATAGACTTAAAACATTTTAACGTTATAATCATATGTATCATGATAATTTGATAAGGATCATTTAGTGGTGGATTCAAAAGGTTGATACATTTGTAGAAATAGTATTGTAACTGTACATTGTATACTCAATACTTTAATACTAAAACTATAAAAAGAAATGTGGGACGAAACGAACGAAATCGAAAACGGCCGAAACGAAGGAAAACAAACGGATATTCGAAATAATTTTTAAATAGTAGCAACTAAAGATGATAAGCCGAAAAAACCGTTTGTTTTTATTGTTTGTTTAGAGCGTGTCAAAAATTTCCCAATTAACACGAAAATTGCAATGCATAATGACAGGGGGCATGTTACGGATTAGCAGTTGCATCAGGTGTTATTGTGGTGACTTTTATCTTTTGTTCATTTTAATTGCGCCTGTTTTATGTAACAAATTTTAAAAAGTTGTTTATCCACAATGTTCCAGGATCAACGTCATGTTTACGGAAACGAATAACCAATCACGCTTATACATGTATTAACCAACTGATATAACTCACAGATATACCCAGTTTCAACAGTATTTCAGTTAGTCAGGCGTATACTTTCCTAACTTGACCACGGAGGCAGTCACAAGAATGAAAAAAACACAAAAACAACCCAGCCCTGCACGATAATTAATGCACAGCATTCATCACCTCAAAATTGAAAAAGGGAGAGATTGCTTTTCTTTAACTCAAATTAGTCGACTATCTAGAAAAATGCAAAATTCTTATTTTTAATTATTAAAAATTTATTAATATTATACACAAGAAAAATATAAAAACCGGTTGAAATATTATCCAAACTTTTACTTGCGAAAATTATTTTTCTTTCCATATATAACAGTTACACATTCATAGTTTATAAAAAAGAGGAGGTAATCTCTTTTACTTTAATTCCATTTTAACGGCTATTCTGAAAGAATACAAATTGTTTTTTTAAATCTTTATACATACAAATATTTTACGATACAAAAGATAAAATCGTGAAATGTTAGCCAAACTTCTCCTTGTGGAAAATTATTTGTTTCTTTATATACCGTTTTAAAGTAAACACTTTCATACTAAACATACTGTAGTGGCGTATCCGTCGTGTTAAGAAAATATACATGGACACCACAAAACGAATATTCGAATATATTCGAATATGCCAAACCGAATATTCGAATATTGATTTTAGTATTCGTTCCCATCCCTAATAAAAACATTAATGTATGGTTACTGAAAATTTGCAAAATTCCGGTTTCGGTATAACATCAGGTTTGTCCAAACTTTCAGAACGGGAGTAGGCCGTAAAATTTCATATATGTTTTATTCAACGGTACATTTCTTTCGACATTGGTATTTGAACCGATGAAAGGATATAGTTAATGAAAATAACAATTCTTTGGGCCTTTGAAACATTGCTTTTTATGGTCTAATACGTTAACAGAAAAGGTCAATGTTTTATTTATATCCAACTGCTGCAAGCATTGACCAGGGAGGATAAGTAAAATCTAATAGTTTACATGTAATATACAAAATATTTAAAAAATGAGCAATATCATTCTCATTCAGCAACCTTTTGAAAAGTAATGTCAAATACTAAGAAATGTATACACAGCCACAAACTTTATCAGGCTCACATAACAAGGTCACCACACTTCGATTGTTTATAGAATGAGTTTCAATTTCGTCAAAGAACTTGGAAAGTTCCGCAAAGGCTTTTTTGACGATAAAAAAGCCACCAAAACTTCGTCAAAGTTCTTTCATAGTGTTAACTGGCATACCCTTTGTTCAATTTAAAGAAAGACATGACGTACAAATCAAGCAACAGGAGTAAAAAAACACTTAGCATAAGTATTTTTAGAGAATGTTCATGAAAGTTTATAATGTTTAACAATAAACTCTGCAAATTAATTATCCCTTTTGGATACGTCTGTAATACTTTGAAGTTTGACGTTTGATATTTATATAATTTCCAAACAATGTCATTTTCCGAGCTCATTCTTCTTCGTCTAATACATCCAGCTCTTCCAGTCAGAAATTAGTCCTCTTATTCTCTTTCCCTTTGTGTCATCCGTATCTACTTTTCATGTACAATAGGAGTATAGGTAAAGACATGATGTCTTGTGGCTGGAAAATGATGTCACTACACAGGCTATTTTGCTTTACGATACCTTAATTCCATAGATCATTAAGAGAGCGTTAAAAAATGTTTCCATATAGTGGAATAACGTAAGCTAAGTGACCCCTAACACTTTCAAAAAGTACACCTTAACTTTATATAAAGATATTGCTTCGAGATAATGGCACCTGGTTCGTAACATGGTCACATGGGGTCAGACACTAGGTCACAAGGTCAAATCAAAGGGAAACATTTTCAACACTCTAGATACCACATTTGATACCCACTCTGCATGAAACTCTGCAATCTGTGTCACCTGGGGTCAATAACTAGGTTCTAATGGCAAAGAAATGAAAAGGCGTATGAACACGATAGAGGCCACACTTTGCATTTAATCATCATGAAAATATATCAACATATTTTTTTGATGAGCAGTGAATGTATAATGGGTTACATGTAACGATAAACATTCACTGCTCATTGCTTATTTATTGGTCTTTTTTCTTGTTGAAACTTGTATAAAAAAACCGAATTAAGCTTGAAAATAGAAGACGATAGATTTAGGAAATAGATTTCACATTTGAGTGATATACCGGTTAGTATATCACTGTGTGGAGTGTAGATGCGTAGTAATCTAATCACGAAGGCCGAATGCCTGAGTGATTAATTACGAAGCATCTAAACGACACACAGCGATATACTAACCGGTATATCCCTCGAAAGTAAAATCTATTTCCATTCTAACACGTTAATTTAAACAAAAAAAATGTTGGAAGGGGTACTATTTGATGCGCTTACACGAAGTCGCTGCCTTGAACTTGTAGTTTTCCGTGCATTCCTTGCATTTCATGACATTTTCGCTGTTCTTTTTTACTCCTCAAATAAAACGGTATTCGTCTTATTTTTGTTGTTGCTGATATTGCTGGCGATACCGGAAGTGTAAATAATTTTACTACGAATTGTTTTACATCACGTGAATTCATTCACAACAATACACATACAAGCGTATTAGCGCATGCACACTCGTAGATGTTGTGTGAAAATTTCGCGGGAGGAAATTTCAGCAGTCAAAAATAGTTCCGGACGCCTAGCGTGATATGCTTGGTAGGTATATCACGCTCAAATCCTTCTGTGCCTATATAGGAGAAATTTTCAATAGTGTTAGAATTAAAAATAAACACTGGCAGTCAGTTTTAACCCTCGGAGTATGCTCTTATAAAGTTGTGTTTGTCAACACACTGGCAGCCAAATACAATGTTACTGTGTGCTACATAACTGTTTGGATATCCTGATAAGTTTGCATTTATGTAAAAGAAAACAATGAGGGGTCTTATTTGACAACGTTTGTTTTTTTATTGCAGAGTGTCCGGACGGAAAATACGGTCCAGAGTGTATGCACGATTGCAGTACTAATTGTAAAGATCTTTTAAAATGCCGAAAAGTAGATGGAAACTGCGAAGGATGCACAGCAGGGAAGGATGGAGACCTATGCGATAAAGGTGCAACTGAATACGTGAAATCGTTAACCCATACACTTATATAAAGTCTGAAGGCTTGTCTTTGGTTAATTGTGTCTGTATGTGCAGAATTTACAAATCAGAGTACTGAACCGATTACACCATATTAAAATGATAAACTACAAGTTTTTAAAGTGATAATGTACCGTATTTCATCCGTTGTTTTTGTAACTAGTAATAGTTTTAACAAAGGACAAGTCTGAAAAAGGTATGGATAGCAGTTTTAAAAAGGCTACAAGTATGCCAATGAGCTTGGTCGAAACTTTGGTCGGGTTTTTATTTAATTTCATCTAATTTTCAAAATAACGTCAGAAGAAAAGTGAAATCTTAATAACCTCTAAAGTAACTTGGACATTAAAATACAGTAGTATTAATGATCAGGAATTATGATAGGAGCTTTTGCAATACTGCTACAGTACTAGTATGTAAGGCCAGTGCTGTACATACTTCCGCCATATAGTCGAACAATGTATTACAAGGTGTTAAGAAGGAATAAAGAATAAACGTATCGTTACCACAACGAGACAAAATATTCTTAAGATAAGATATACAATAGAGGTAATGAGTTTTAGCAGTAACCAGTAAATTCAGTTTTGGAAATTATCAGTGCTGCATTTCTGTAACAAAACTATTACAATGTAACATTGTTTTAACAATGACAAGAAAAATGTCTTTTTCTACACTTTAAGTGATGTATTATGATATATATTTAGAATGTCCAGATGGCACATATGGTGAGAATTGCAAGTTTCAGTGCAGTGGAAATTGTAAAGGCGGAAGTCCATGTCAGAAAAGCGACGGGTTTTGCTCACAGGGATGTAAAGCTGGATATACCGGTGACAGGTGTGATCAAGGTATTGTGCCGTATGAATTTTCCACTGAGTAACATAGAAAGTTAGTTAACTCGGATTCATCGTTGACCTTTATGCACCTACAATTCTCAAAGGTTGAAGTTCCAAAAAGGAAAATTACGATAGTCAATTTCTCTCTGTTAACAATCTTAATAACATGTCTAGTGAGTTTATAGGATAAAACATTATAACTTGTCAAAGTTAAATGAAACACAATTTACTATATTTCTCTTTTAAAGACATGAAATACTGGTAAACTTAAGTAATGTATGGGCTCTACTACCGTACTTGGTTTCTTTAAAAGAGAAATATCGTAAAATGTGTTTAATTTATCTTTGACTAATTGTAGCATAATATACTAGAATATGACATTATATTTTAGCAATCAATTAAGATTAATCATATTGACACATAAGTGGAAGTATGAGTCATCAAAATGTACCATTTACCATTTAATTCAAACAGTACTAATACTTTTCCTCAATTTCGCTTTTTGAATATTCAAAACTTGAAACATTTTATTACAGTCGTAAAATCATTTATAAATCAATGAGGTTTCTATTTTATTTTCGTGTCTAAATTGTGCAGGTCATAGCTGTGTGCTGCATATTTTCAAGAGTGTTCTGATACTTTTCACTTCATACAATGTATATGCTGTAAAAGGTTAAACATGGAAATTGGAAATTCTCTTGGCATTCAAACATATTTTACAACATATTCTACTTCGGCAAAGGTACAATGTACTTGATCCCACAGTTTGGTGAAATGAGTGTCATTTTATTTATCTATGTGTTGCCATCATCACGTGTCGCATGGCATTGACATTGTTAGACATTCACTTAGCGAGTTGGTTTAGTTTTAATATTAGAAAGATATACAGTTTAGAGGCAACCCTGAAGTCAAAATTTGACAACCGATCGATCGGCTACCAGTGAGTATGTTCACTACGTTTAGGATAAAAACAGTCGTGTAATAAAGATGGCATATCATAACATAAACCACAATGGCGATATACATGATTTTTCCCATCCGAATTGTAAACAGCGGCTTCTTCAATAAGTTCTTCTCTTTAGCATACTTTTAAACGCAAACATGATTATGTTTTTGAAACAAAAAATCAAACGTTTCATACATATCTTAAATCTGTACAAAAGTATCACTATAAAAGCAATAATAATAAAAAAGAAATTATGTTACAAGATAAAAAATTTCCAGTATCCACCCTCAGATACGCTTGAATAGTAGTGTATTAGCTACAGCTTGTACATGTGGATTCTATTCTTTTAGGTTCAAATACAAACAATGAGAAAGAGGACTTAGACAAAAACACATTAATTGTTGGACTTATTCTTGGATTTGTGTGTATTGCTCTTGGAATTTTTGCGACGTATCTCCTTATTCGACTCAAACGAATGACTATTCGCCAAGGTAATGTTATACAAAATGTCAAAGAATTGAGTGAGTAAAGTAGTTAATGCTTCTAGAAAAACGTATGCTATTTGTGATTCCGACGTTTTAATGTACGAGTATGTACATACATAGAAAATTTAACATCGAGAAAAGTGAAACAATTAGTTTCCTGATATAAAACTATTATATATTATATATATATATTTATGACGAATTTAATGACCAGTTAGAGTTAAGCTTACAGATTTAAAAACATCTTTGCAATGTATTTTATTTGTCAGAAGCAGAAATTTAGTGCCCTTTAATGTGTTACAAGAAAGTAGTGGTTCGAAGGGAATGGCTGTAACATTTATTTCAAGTATTTCCACAGTCAGCTACTTAAAATTTCTCGTCCTGTGGTACGTCTTTCCAAAATTTGTAGAGCGAACTTTATCTAGACAGGAGTCAAGCTCTTAATTTAATATATATCAAGAAACTTACAAAATCTTTTATGAGAATGAGTTCATTTGTGAGAACTATCTTTAATTAAAACTCATATAAGCAATATAAGACAGTAATGACCGTCCAGGATTTTTCTTTCTTTCTGCCGATGGAGCTTACCTCATTTGCAAAAATTATACATTACAAGTTATATTACCGTTTAAAATGGCAATGCTGAATATGGTCATGAATGAAGCTTGAAAACAGTAGATGCTTTTGAAAACATATAAGATAGAGTTATTCTGAGCGATCTGTCTCATTTATTTGAATGAAAATAGTCGTAATCAAATGGTTGGAATGTTAATTCTTAACTAGGATAGTCAAATAAAGGTATTTACAGATTTCCTCTATATTCAACGGCAATGAAAACGTTCCATATAGTTTGTTTATAACTATGAAAATGCTCATTATTCAAGGAGCATAAATCAGTTATTAATGTTTTACTCAAAACTATGATGGCTACTTTGACCATTAATAGCAATCAATCATTTTGTCATTGTACATTGTATCATTTCACATCTTTTAATAGTAGTACTTATACAAATAAATGTTGTGCATTCCAGGTGTGACTTCATCGAGTGATACAAACGCACAAAGGTAGGTGTTTCATTTGCTTAACGAAGAGATTCCTTGTCATAAGACTAATCTGATCTAAAATTTATTCTATCGGAAGCAGCTACATACCCGCTTTTACTTTTTAGTTTTGTTACTTAATTTCAATTACAATTTTAATTTTTTTTACAAGAATCAGTTTTGCCACCGTGAAAAAAGATGAAAAGAGAAGACTAAGGTATGAAGACTTTTTGAGAGTTTATAGATTATTTATTTTCCATGGAAGATTGTGGCTGATCAAGCACTGATGTACATAACATTTACTGAGGACAAATTAAAGCACACTTTGGTTGAATTTTGTCAGTTAACAAATGAATGTGAAGAACAAGAGGGCTATCATGGCCCTATATCGCTCACCTGACTAGGATAACTAGTCAGTGCGACACAATATATAGTTTACGTGCACTGCACCTCCTAATATTGTCGTCTATCAGAATATGAGGAATCAAGTGATTGTTTCATTATGTTGCATTAGAAACAAATGAAGCTTAATGCATGGGTCTTGTGCTGTGCAATCCTCTAACTTCCCTCTATCTATCTTTGGTTTTTGGGATGAAATTAAACTCAAATATAGCAGCCCGACCTGGCCACATATTTTATTTGACTGAGCCTATAATAACACTTTGCATAATTATCTTGCCCATTCTGAAGAAATCTGGCATCAGAAGTCCATATAAGCTTAAATATAGCATGCTTGGCATGGTCCTTTGACGCCCGCTATGTCTGACGATACATCATGCGTCTTCACTCATGCACTATACAGTTGGTGTCAATATGCAATACCGTTACCAGTTTTCTTCTTTAAGACACATATTTCTTCTTCATGTTTCTTCAGACCTTTTGCGAAATCTTCCAGATACATTCAAAGAAACCTTCAAACCTTGCATGTTTGTATGTGCCTTACTTGTCATGTCACATGCAGCCAAAATATGAGCAGCTAGAAAAACTTTACAGAAATTTGGGAACTTTTGGTAGCTTGCCCTTATCACTTAGAGCAATGATACTCAAGTTCAGTTTCATTTTATGTTGGATGAACTATTCTATTATTGACACAGCATCACTAATCAGTGGTTTGAAAATAAAACAACTCACCATGCAGTTTTGAGTAAGCAGTATATTAAATTCAATGGAATTAGTACTGACATGAATGTTAAATCTGTATCAGAATTAACTAGCGCCTCATCCAATAAAGGTTTCACAGTCTCTAACTGAATTCAGTATTGTACTGAACAATGTATAATAACTTCAGTATGTCGTGATCAAAATCACTTTAATGACGTACTGTTTCAACATTTCTACAGTAGTACTTTGATTTTTATCATGAACAGATTATGGAACCATCTTGTAAATGTTGTGAGCAGCTTAGCATTTACATTATGTAGAGTTATAATGCCTCTGATATTAGTGGCTATTCTTTTAAGACCGGCGACACGGGGGGAAATGGCCTTCTTACTAAGAAACTAGCTTTCTTGCATATTTTAAACAAACAGTATTTCAATATCAATGTGCGAAAATGTTTAACGTACAGTAATTTCAAAATAACAACATTCTAAATACGCACATATAAGGCGTCATTGTTTACTGTAAACTGACGTCACAAAACATTCGTGATTGTCTATCAAGGAAACAATTATCCGAAGGCCCCTTTTCCCATCATGCCGGTCATAAGGTTTGAGTTGTTATTAAAATTTCAACCGAATTAAGTAATTAAAAAAGTATCATACATACATATGTATCAAACTATTGAGGTTACATGTGCATGTATATATCGAATGAAATGTTACTGTCTGTCATGTAAACTATGGCGAAATGATAATACGAACAACGTGATATAAATGTTTAATTTATTGATTTATTTGCTATTTTGTTAGCATAGTACATTTATGATATGTTCATACTTTGTGATAAGTTTTCATTATAATTCATGCATGTAAAAGGAAGGTGTTCTCATCTATAATGTTCGGCACGTTCTCCTGTTTTGGTTTCTATAAAGGATGCAAGGATAGCATGTCGCTACAAACTGGTGTTAAAATGTGCCAACTGTAACAGTTTCTGAGAAAAGAAATGAAAATCCTAGCCAACTCATCCTTCTTTTTATCAACTCCGTATGTTAAAGCATATTCTTTTATATTATGGTGATAATAATTTCTATAACTTAATTAAAACTTCTCAGTACATAGCAAAATTCCGAATATAAGGAACATATTGTCTTGGCTCGAATGTTTTTCTTCTTTACTTTACATGTATATCAAAATGATACATGTATATTGATATAATATACTCAGAATATAAGGAACACATTTGCATAAATTAGTTTGAATATTTTGTATTATTATGTGAAAAAAACATCTTTCTTGCTAAGACAACATTTGAATCACAACAATAGCCAGTTTTTAAATTTTGGTTTTTTTAAACAAATAGGGCCAAGATGACACTATATCGCTCCCCTAAGACCTATTTTTGGCCATAGGTGACCAAACTTCAACCCTGAACAATATGTCATAAACACGAACATCGGATTCGTGCTTTTCAGTCAGAGATTATTGTGACTATAGTTCAACACAGCCCATATTGAAGACAACGTCAATTTTACATATATTTCTATAAGAAGAACTTTAAGAGTCTTTAAAACCACAATGCCTAGAGCTAAGATATTTAATAAATAAAATTTTCTAGAAGACTTCTACCAAGTGTGTTCAAATCATGCCCTTGGGGTCAGTATTGGCCTCGACTAGGGGATCATTTGTTTGACATATAGGAAAACTTCTTCTTAAAAAGATCTTCTTCTCCGAAACAACAAAATTTAGAGCCTATATACATGTATTTAGTGTGTAACAGTGTCTAGTCGACCTCTACAAAAGCGTGTTCAGATTATGCACTAGGGTCAAAATTGATCCTGCCCAAGGCTTCACTTGGTATAGGAAAAACTTCTTCGTCAAAACCACAAGGTCTTTAGGTAAGATAGTTGGTGTGTAACATTGTCTAGTGGTCACTTAATAAGTTTCTTCAAATCATGCCCCCTGGGGTCAAAATTAACCACGTTCGCGGGATAGGGGTCCATTGTCTTAATAAAGATTTATAAGAGAAACCTAGCTTCCTATGAGTTCCTATAGCAACAACTGTTTTACCAAGCAACCACTGGCTTCCTTAGCAACCGGTGACTTTCTTAGCAACCGCTGACTTCTCCCAGCAACCAGTGACTTCCCCTTGGAACAAGTGACTTTATAACAACAACTGACTTCCCGTAGCAACCAATGACTTTCTTAGGTAAGTACACTGGTACTAAGGTGAGCGATGTAGGGTCACCATGGCCCTTTTGTTTAATTTATTGTAACTTCAGAGGAAAGACGAAAAGTTATCCAATTCAATTTCAGCACTTATATCAACTTGCCTATTAAAGCACGTGCCGAAGGATTACAAAGAGAAGAATCTAGACAAAACAATACTGGTGAGCCAAACGAAGAAGGTGTTTCCAACCAGTATATGGATCTTACTCGATTTACTGGTGATGATCAATCAACGTACGACATTATTCAAACAAAATAAAAACAGGCAAGGGACCATTAAAGTTCTGCGCATATTAATATTAAATACAAATCAAACCCAAATAATTGACTGTACATTATTGCATTATCCTGTACATTATTGCATAATGCATATTACATGTAACTTGTACACTATATTCATGTTAAGGATGCAATGATTCGTTTGATAGAGTATTGACAAATTATCATTAATAGGGTTATACTAGTTTAATGTTTCAGACAGTTTGCAAATAAGGCTTCTAAGGTTATATATTTATATATTCATAGTAGTAATATTTATTTGAGCTGTTACTGATTATCATTTGTTTTGTGATCTTTTATATATGGAAACATTGATATAGTAAAACGAAAAGATTTTAACGTCGTTTCGCCATTCAAATGTTAAACATGAAATCACATAAGTCGTGTGTATGACATATTTATCGTTTCAAGAAATAATCTGCTGTGTAAAACTCGAGACGTTGAATCATTTTAAAAACAAGATTTGTTTGGCGAATATAAATTGGGTTACAGAATCCCAAAGGCATTGAAAAAAGACAAAATGCATTAATTCCGAATCCCTCTTGAAGGCTCTCTCTTGCACATATACGTTAGAGAAAGAATCACTACAAAGTGTGGTAGGCTGTCTGTTATTATTTCATATTATTTGGTATGATAAAAAAGAATATTTTCCTCATTATTGTCACAGGCGACTTTCTTTAACATTAGGCACACTAGTTTGTCAACACATGCCAAAATTAAAATGTTTATAGAGAGTGTTCGGCTATTACTACTGCCCAGGGACTGATTTCTTTCCAGTTAAATGGTAGAAAATGTTCTATCAACTCAAAAACAATGTTGATATGTGCCTTTCTTTTGTATTTTGTATTGGTGTCTTCATGAATAGGTGTTGCTAGAAACGTTTATTATTTTTTGCAATATCATTTAACAAATACTGTTCTGTATATAACAATGAAAGTAACTTGTTTTTGTACAAATAACTGTCATTGTGCTGGTAAGACATATATCTAGTGCTACATGTAATCACAAAAGTATATTTCTTTTCATACAACATGCTAATGGGACTTTACAGTAGACAATGAAGTTGTATTGCCTGACAGATGCTGTGCATGCAAGAATACAGTCAGTTGTCTCCTTTTTTCCTATCTAAATAGTTACTAAATTTAAACCTGACATTTAGCCATATCGTCTAAATTATAATCATAAATACTGTTTAGATAAAACTTCCTAGTGTAGTGATAAAGGCCGTTTCCAACTATCCTAATTAATTTGGCGTTTAAGTGTGATCCCTTTCATAGATCTGTCATTTAAGAACTGTCACACTTCACAGTGCTCAATACGAAGTGGAAAGTTGACTTTCGATATAGGATATTTCCGACGCCAATTATTGGGCTGTCCGGCTAGTGCAATTGCTTCTCACCAATGCCACCCGGGTTCGATCCCGTTCTAGGAAGTTTGTGAGAATCTGATGGTAGGTGGTCACCAGATCGGACAGGTCGGTCTTCTCGAGTTTCTCGCGCAGTAACGCCGCTATACGCCAACATCTGTGCGGTCGGCTCAAAAGTTTTCGTTAGCTAATAAATGTGTGTTGTTGTTTTACCTTACCGACTTTAAATAAAGATTAAATTTTTTATTATCATCACCATTATTAGTAGTATTATCATTTAGAAGGTCTTGGTTCAACTACTGCTACACCTGCTTCTGTACATGTGTACAAAATCTTACTAGAACTGCAATGTATACATAGTGTAGGTATATATATATATAAGGTCCGTTGTTTTGTTTGTCCTGAAACTATAAACTTAAACTAAACATAAATTAACATTTAATCCTATCTGTTTAATGTATCGTAGGACGTAGATCTATGATATAATTTTGTCAATGTTAACTACGTATTCACAATTTTAATCGTATATCAGATTTAAAACATATATCAGAAAATACATTGTACATATAAGCATAACAGCTCACTTTAATCTGAACAAAACAAAGAGCGTCGTCGATTAGCGACTGACACAAGCACGCCTCGCTGATCGGCAAGAAACAGAAAAAAATGGGGGGACGCCTCGGGCATTGTTTGATTGGCTTCTTGCTTTGGACACGCCATTTAACCCGGCTACTATTTCCATACTTAGAGCTAAACGGGTGTTTTCGCGTATTAACGCGAGAATTTGAACCGCGTTTGCCCGCGGCGTTTTCAACGCGGTAAGAACCATGATAAAACGGAACAAAAATGTCAGCGCCACTACACTTGTACATTTATTCAGTTGAATAGTCTTAATCATCTAAATCCGACACGGATTGTGATGAGAAAAATTATATCGCGAGAGAGATAGATGACTGAAGTCTTGCAGCATATATCAACAGGTTTCGATCTCACTAATTATCACACACAGAGAATGCATTGCAAAGATCGTGGTTACCACCCCCTGAACAGCCTCCGCGTTTAAACTACAACGCTTCAATTACCACAACTCTATTCGTTTGTGAAGCCAAAATACTTCGTTTTTTCTATTCATTTTTTTAACATTTCCGCAGTAACAATATTATGCATAAGTTTACATTACAAACATATAAACAAACATACTACAAACGTACGTTTACTACATACACATCAAACATTAAGAAAACATATTCATCTATTAGTTTTCTATTTTCCGAAAGATACTTCTGTATATGACATGTTTCTTTATTATCATTTAAATAGTTGCTGACTTTTTTCAATAAAACACTTTAGTCCATCCTTAATTATATATTTGAAGTAAAAGTTAAATTCTTTTTTAAATAATGTATATATGTTAACATTTGTCGATATGCTGTCACTCAAAAAGTATATGCATGCTTTATAAATGCTGAAACCAGCAATTGAAAGAATGGTGTTTATGTAATAGTATTGTGGATATGCTAATCTATATCCAATTACCATATATTTTAACAATCTCAAATTCTTTTCTATTCCGCTCTGACTAAGTAAAGTAGATAAGTGGTTCCATAGTTCGTTAAGCACGGGACAACTAACGGAAATATGTTCATAAGTTTCTGGTACATTACATTGTATGCAATGAGGAGAGAGAACCTTTTCCATCTATGTCTTACTTCTTTACTTGGAAATATAAAGTTGAGCGTCTTATATTTAAACTGTTTCATTTTATTGATTTTATGCTACATGTATTGATAAATTGTAAACCGTACTCCAGTCGATTGATTCTATAAAGTCTGCTCCAAAATGTATGAATATATGGTTTTGTAAATTTAAAACATATAAGTTAAAAGTAGTTATATGTATCTTAGTTACTTGTTTCGACGAAGCTTTTGTTGTATATTTTTAGTCATTTTCAAATGCGTTTTCACTTGTGTTTTACATGACAAAATACCAATCCAACTGTTTGAAATAGCTTTTTTTAAATGTGAATATGCGAGATCCAGTTATTTTTGTTAATAAATTTGTTATATACTTTAGTGTCAGTTATTAATCCGTTTTCGTCAAGAAAATCATTAATATAATATATGATACCAGATTTTATCCAATTCAGATATAATAGACATTAAATTTACCTTATTTACCTTAATAATGTTTTAAGTGTTTGTTTCCTCAAATTATCTCTGAACTTATGTCATAAAATGTTTTTGTATTTTTATCTGATTTATCTTTTATTTTTATCCATGTATTTAGTATATCTCTATGAAATTGGGAAATACCCGAGATATCCACGCTTTTGATATTGTCAAGGTTCATATAGAAGACTAAAAAGCTGTTTGCGAATTTTGAAGGTAAAACGCCGGTATAATTTTCTAATTTAGTTTAGCGTTTATATCATTTAATAATGCCTTGATCGATTTTGCTTTCATTGATATAATGTATGAGTCAATGTCTATCATTTCAAGTTCTCCATCATGTTAATTCCCAATAAATGTTGTTCTTTTATAATAATAATAATAATAATAATAATAATAATAATAATAATAATAATAATAATAATATTCTTTATTTAAAGAAGGTAACTCAATTAGTCCGAGGACTTATCTTCCTCTTGGCCTTCCTATAAACATTGCATTCATAATACAAACAGTTAAACATAAAAAATCATGATCATTAAAACACATACATGCAGTTATGAGCAACACTGCACCTGACTTACAGTAATGAGAACTTAAACATGAATTACAGTACTGAGCAAAAGTATTAAAATATCAGAGATCAGTAACCGATTAAGAAGATACTGTATGTACTTGATACGAAAAGAGGCAAGAGTAGATGCGTTTCTAATATCAGAAGAAATGCAATTCCATACTACCATACCAGCATGTTGAAAAGTAAGTTTAGTATATTTCGATTTGAATATTGGGTGCCGAATATCTTTTTTATTGCTAGACCTGGGGCTATAGTTAGTCTGTATGTTGTCGTGGGATTTTTGTTGTCTTGAAGATTAATGGATTTCTTTTACAACTTGACTACCTGGATTCTCCATAAAATGTTCTTTTGGCCAGTTGTTAATGATTACTTTACATTGACTCATTCTATCTTCCCAGTTTAACTTACTACATTGAATCTTATCATTACGGAAGTGTATTCCAAGACCTTTAATAGGTGTTTTGGGCCAACTAATATTGTCATTTTTTTCATTTGAATTTCTTAGGTTACCTATCCAAAGTCCTTCCGTTTTATATTAAATTAATTTAAGACCAGAGTATTTCCCAAACTTTTCGACTTCCCTAAGAGCTTTAATGACGTCATCACCAGATTTCACAAAAAGAGTAGTGTCGTCCGCTAATTGCGATATTTTCAGTGATGCTACTGTATCATTTAAATTGACTTTAATACCGATTATGGCAGAATTATATAGGATACGCAGTGTCATAATTTCTGCTGCTTTGATAAAGAGAAGAGCGGACACAATTACTACAACTCAGTGATACATATTACATTTTAACAAGTTTAATTATGTCCTTATAAGTAACTTTATATATATAATTAGTAACTTTTTCTATATTTATATATATGAATTTAGAGCAGTCTCACCATAAAATCACGATTTCTTATGAGTAATACGATTACTGTAAAATTATGTCTAGTTTTAGATGATTCATGTAATAATTTAGCAATTACAATCACGTTCAAGGGAACTTATCCTACAATTTGAAACTGTGTAAGCAATTCGTTATAGAAACGTGCTTCTGCATTGTATCAAGCGCTTGCATATGTCGCGATGCTCTCTCAAAACGGTTACAAAGTAGGTCACAACAGAGTTGATAGTGTTCATGAAATAGCCAAGTATTTCAATATTTCGTCGTGAAAACGTACATTTGAAAATGCATCATGCACTTGCATTTGTTGCATAAAGAGTGCCATTACAGAATTATCACTGTAATTCTTAAAACAACCAAGTACTTAAGTGCTTCGTCGTAGAAATTACATCACACATTTGCATAATATTATGTTAAATTGTTCTTTAGATAATTATACAGCACGTCATAGCAGAATTTGTACTGTTCCTGAAACAGTAAAAGAGTCGTTACTGTACTAACAAATCCCTAAAATCTCTCTTTAACACCTGATGAAATTACATAATATTGCAGTTTATTTGTTGGTTTAATAAATGGCATATTAGTTAGATTATGCTAATTTAATTTAGTTCGTTTGTTAAGAAAGCTTTCAGCTTATCGAGTCACTCTCAAGTCCGCTTCCTGGTAAAACCAGTACTGGTGTCATATGAGGAGGTACGGGGCTCTGACCCGCAACTGCCGGAATGAGTGGTAGACATCTTAACCGTTACACCAATGAACTTTTTGCTATAATTAGACTGTTTACTTTTCAAAGACAGGTTGAAACTTTCCGATTTTTTTGCATTTTCTTTCGTAAAATTGATACAAGATCTTGACTGGTTTTGTTTTGAAAATAAAAATGTACGGTCGTGCAATTAGCAGGTTCGATACACAGCTTTTACTGTAGTAAAACAGTTTTGTTTATGAATTTGTCATATTAGATCAATACCTAGACAAGACACGTACGTGTACAAGAGAAGAACAACTTAAAACAGAACATACAAAATTTGGTATAATCTCCTTTTTGACATTTCTCAGCTGGCGAATAACTTCTGGGAGTGAAACCTCACCATCCAGTCGAGCCCTATTCAACATGTTCATCAGCACGGTTATCAGTCCTGAACTTTCTACGCCATTCCTATTTCAGAAGATGAAACACATTTTGAGGCACCGCACTAATTATTAGACTGCTCATTTTGACTTTGTTTTCATTTTATTATTCATTATATATTGTAATCACTTTATAATTTACTTTCAAAATTCAGCATATACAAAACTCTAAATATTCGAACTCTCCGGTCGAACAGTCGTAAACTATGCTCTGGGAACAGCACTTCTTACTATCCTGTGAATTATAATGCATAAGAAGAAAGTTTTGATTCAAAATGTAATCTGACATCTGTTATTTCGACTATAATTCCTGCCATTAATGGCAGAGTACTCGAAACAGTACTACTTACCAACACTGGAAGATGATCTTTTTTCTACGATTGTCCTCCCATAGCTGCTGTCTCTACTAACAAATGTATAGGGCTCCAGCACTAGTTAAGAACATTGCAGAATTAGGTTCGTGAACCTTTTGCAATTCTAACAACTAACTGTTTCGTATGAACAAATAATGAGCTAGCCAATCAGAGCGTTTAAGCGGGAAATGGCTAAAAAATAATTTCCTTTGTTTCCGAATCCACCTCCATCCTCTCATACACAACTAAATCAAATCGTACTACCCGCGTCGTTTTAGATTTTACCCTACATCTTTTCTCTATGGCACACTTTTTACTGACTTAACCACATCCTGCTCTGCTTGGCTATTGATTTGATTTGAAGCAAATTTAATAAAGGTCCGTCCATGAGATGAGAGCAGATATATTAGATGAGACCTCCTGCTTGGCTATTTCATAACATGCTTGTTTAAATAATGGGTGGGCGGGTTGTTTCCAATATATGGAAAAAATGTTATCTCCTAACAAATTAATGTCAAACTATTATATTTTAAGTTTGTTTAAATAGTTTGGCAATGTCTGTTAAATAGTTAGGCAACAATAAGCATTTCCCATTTTCAACTCTGTATGAAGTTGAGTTGTCATTTTTCCTAAACAGAGTTACGCAGTGTCAGACTGGAACATACCGGCATAAATATACAGTTGACTCTCGTTATCTCGAGTTTTAAGGGACCAGGGCCCGTATTCACAAAGCTCCTAAGGAAAAAATACAGTTTTCCCCCCTAAGGAGAATACTTAAGTTTAAGGAATTTCTTACCTAAAGAAAAACTTTAGGAGCTTTGTGACGACAGATTTTAAGGAATTTCTTACCTAAGGGAAATGTAGAGTAGTTAAGGAAATTCCTTACTTAAATACTTAGGAGCTTTGTGAATACGGGCCCAGGCCTTTTACTTCGAGATAAACGAAGTTCGAGGTAAGAGGAGGGGCTTTTAGTTGTTTTTATGTATATGGACGAATAGTGCTCAATATTCCCTGTTTTCAAGACAGACAATTATTTGTATTTATTTTATTGATGCAAATTTTCCCTAAAACATGGGAGCACAAATTCAATTTTATTTACATTTTATTATTGCATGTACCCAATTAGCATTCAATAATATATAGCAAGCACATCTACGTACTTGTATCGGTCCGAGAGACAACGAAAGTACGCATCGGGCGAAAGTGAAAGTAGCGTTTCTTGAACCGGAAGTAAGAACATTAATTTTGTATATTCTAAACATAAGAACAACATCTAACTATAAAAACAATTTTTGTTACAGACTGATACATTCGATCAGAAATCATCTTTTTTTATAAAGCCCGATCACTATTATCATTTAACCTCTAAAATAAATTTCGTCCATAAAGTAATTACGACATTTTTCATCATTAATTACACGTAGCCACAGGCAATTAAAGTAAATCCATGAAAAACATGTTACTTTCACACTTCGACTTAACGAGGTTACAATACACTGGAATTTGATTGACGGGACCAAAAAAACACTTCGACAAACCGGCTAAGTCGCTTGGCCGCTAGGCCACTAGGCTGCTGGGGATTAATGTTGATAAAGAAAAACGAAACAAACCAGCTATGTCGCTTTCCCGTCAGGCCGCTAGGATGTGATGTTGATGAAGAAAATCTATTTTTAAAAAAACTGAAATCGTATTTTAGATATTTTTGATTCGCAGAATGAGCGATATTTGAAATAATTGAAAATTAACGTTAGTATATTCAATTATTTCTAATATCGCTTATTCTGCGAATCAAAAAAATCTAAAATACGGTTTCATTATTTAAAACAAATAGCTTTTCTTCATCAAGAATACGCGGCAAAGCGACATAGTCGGTTTGTTTTTAAAACGAAGATATGATATATTCAATTCATTATCTTAATATTTCTTTGCGATTTAAAATACGGTTTTATTATAAAAAAAATATTTTCTTCATCAACATCACACCCCGGCGGCCTAGCGTAAAAGGACATTGAACTCCATCTGTTTGAGTAGTAGTGTTCTGTACGACACATGACTTGTGTACATTTTCGGAACACATGGTCAGACAGTAAAAAGAAGGTGTAGCTACTAATGTCGAAGTCTCCTGTTTTGGCGGGGTGGGGAAGAATGTAGTTTATGGCAAATTTTTATTTCTGTTCAATTCAGCGTTAATTAACAAGAGTTTCGATTTATTTGTTTATAAGGCGTAACATCAAAGTCATGTTTGACGAAAATACATAGGCCGCCAACTTCTGGCCGCTAGGCTGTTAATTGCACATTTCTTTTCTTGTGTGTTCAGTTGAGCTTAAATGTGAGTTTTAATATATTTGTTTATACGAGACGCAATTTCTAAGTCATTTTTTTTTTGTTAAAAATACATAGGCATCCAAGTTCAGGCCGCTGGGCCGGTGGGCCGCAAGGCAGCCATCTTCAGGCCACTAGGCCGCCACCTTCATGCCGCTAGGCCTTTAACTGCAAACTTCTTTCTTTTGTATGTTTAGTTGAGCTTTAATGTGAGTTCTAATTTATTTGTCTATACAAAACGTAATTTCTAAGTATTTTTGTTTAAAATACATAGGCCGTCAACTTCAGGCCGCTGGGCCACCAGGCCGCTAGGCCGCCAGCTTCAGGCCGCTAGGCCGCCAGCTTCAAACCTAGCGGCCGCCAACTTCAAACCACTAGACCGCCAGGCCGCTATGACGCTGCAAGGCCGCCAGGCCGCTAACTTCAGACCGCCAGGCCGATAGGCCTTTAACTGCACATTTCTTTTTTAGTGTGTGTGTTCAATTGAGCTTTAATGTGAGTTTTTATTTATTTCTTTATACAAGGCGTAATTCTTAAGTCATTTCTTGTTGAAAATACATAGGCCGCCAGGCGCATGGCTTCCAGACCGCTAGGCCGCCAACATCAGGCCGCCTGGCCGCTAGGCCGCCAACTTCAGGCCGCCGGGTCGCTAGGCCGCCAACTTCAGGCCGCCGGGTCGCTAGGCCGCCAACTTCAGGCTGCTAGGCCGCCAGGCCGCTATGACATTTACTACACATTTCTTTTTGTGTGTCTTCAGTTGAGCTGCTGTACAACTCTTAGTAGCAGAGGACTCGCGCTTTATTATTATTCAGATAGCTGCATCAGTATACAAAACATTAAAATATGTACACGTTGGGTACTCAAGTGCAAAAGATTTCTAAAAGTATTAAACAATGATGATGAAAGAAGATTAATTGGGCTCTTCACAGGTAATGCAACGTGGATCTATTATTTCAAACCTCAGATATGGGCAAATATTTACAGTGGCTATGGAAATTACCAAAAGCCTATTATACCGAAACAACCTCAAAGTTCAAGACGAGTTAATACACGATTTTCTTTAATTCCAAACGTTATGTTGCGCATAGCCATCTGTACCTTGCAGTTCTGTTACTACTAAACTTTATAGAGATGTTGCGTGTATTGAAATCAGTGAAAATACAATACAGCAACATTAAACATCTATCATTAACTTGTTTGAGATGTTTTTGTCTTCTATACGAAAATACATCTGCACACAAGAGTAATACTTTTGTGGGACCATCCAGCTAAACAACAGTAGCACCCTCCATAGTCGCCCGACCTGATTTCATGTGACTTGTTTCTTTTCCTACACTGAAATAAATGCTTGCTGAACGTCGCTACAACTCGAGAGGCGCTCTTGAAAAATGACTACCTTTAATCTTTGATGTGCAATTTTGACAAGTATTCTACATGTTTTAACAGCCAGTCGTAAGAAACGAGTGGATAGAGTTCCAAACCGGATATGATACGGAATGAGATTAACATATCACCAAAGTTTTATGAAATTCTTTCAATTGATTTAGGAGAATTAGTCACATGATCTTCTGTCCAAGAGTGACCATGACCTTTGTCATAATGACGAGATGAACATTTCAGTGAAGTTTGATGAAAACCCTGTAATAGTTCGAAGAAGATAGTGTCTGATGACATACCTTGAGCAAGCTTAGATGACAAATACATATTGCATTTTTATCTCCGTTAGTTGATCAAAGTTTAAAATATATCCTTCTTGTATTTACTAATATAAAATTCTTTGATGTCTTTGTAAAACTTGCGAGAATTAATTTTTTTCTTTAAAAGAAGTTTTGATACAGTATATTTTCTGTTTTTCTTTCCATTCGTTCAGCGCCAAAATCAGAGCAAATCTAAGTAAACTGTTATATTTACATTCTGCTGAAAATTGAAAGCTTCGATTATTACCTGTTGTCGGAACCCATGCCAAGAACGTCACAAAGTAAATAATTCTTTTCTGTATTTTCATAAATTGCTCCATATTTTTAATTTGTAATTTTTGTTTGTATCTAAAACAGAGAAAAGAGTAGGTATTTTGTATATTTAGAGGTGTTGCGGTAACTTCCTTTTTAGATTTATCTTTTTAATCAAAACATGCAATATCAAGCCATTGTATTTTGTAGCAAGTTTTAGTTATGTGTCGCTGTAACTCTACACATTGATGTTGATATTGTTGATGTTGTTTATATACGATATGAGGACGTCAGAGTAAGTGTTTAACTTAGATGTTGCTAACTGAGCGATTGTTATAAATGTATTACATATGTTTTATAGTATGTTCTACTCAGATAATAAGCGGTTTAAACTTGCAAATATACATAAGGTATATACATTGTACATTTTGATATTCACGATGTCTGATATTCTACAAAAGCAAATCACTTAACAGTACCAAGCGTTGATTTGGCTTTTTCAGACTAAGACGTTTGCCACACGTGCAGAACATAACCTTCTATTATGGCCCGGTCAAACTGTCAGAAGAAGGCATTTACTCTCTACAAAACACTAGTTATAAAACAAATATTTCATATTTATTTTAATTTAACTTCATACATGTACAAAGGATAAGTTTTTTTATATGGGGTCCAAATGTTTATAGCAACCAAATTAATTCGTCTTATTGAATCAATGGTTACTCGATAATCCTGCAGTTTGACATGTAGTTTCACTGGGATACACTTTGTTCTTCCAGAAAAATATGTATTTCTTCAAGTTGTACCGATATCGAGAACTGTTCATTGCATACAGGAATGGATTTATGGCCGACTTTGCCCAAAGTAACCAGTTCATAATTTCGTATGCACTTGTGTTAACACACATATTACCGCAAAAGGAGACAATTATCGTTATTACAGTATAGGGGGCCCAACATGCTAAAAACACCATAACAATAATAGTTAAGGATTTAGCAGCTTTTGAATCTCGTTTTATTCGAGAATGTTCGCGTTTACGCTTTGAAAATCTGATTATTGTTTTAGAAATAGTTTGTTGAAAACCATTTAGAGATGAATGTTCGAACATTTTTGCACAATTTATTATTTTGTGTAACTTGTCCTGATCACATTTAGTACTTTGCTTGGGTAGTGGACGCATATAATTGGTAATATCTGTGTTTCTGCAGTTCATTTGTCTTTTACACTCGTCAATATGTTTACTGTTGCAATGGTTAGCGAATTGATTTGCCGATACATCTTTATGCTTTTCAAGTACTATATTAGTACGTTGTTCTTGTTGACTCTTTTCGTCTACTTCGACTTGTTTTCCTCTCCTGATTGTTGAAATTGTTTTGCAATTTCTTGAAACATCTGCTCTTAGCATTATCTCACTCGAGTTTTTTTGTGTGTATTTTGTTGTCGATGAAGATGTTTCTACAGATGGGTGATGTTCCATTTGATCACAGAAGTTTGTAGTTGGTCTTCCATAATTATTCAAACATCCCGTTTTGCAGATTTCTCTAGTCGAACCTAAATTTCCACCTTTTAGCGATTTGTCATTTTGTGCTCCAGAAAGTATCGCATTAACGGTTGAGTCCTCTATTTCAGTATTATTTACAATCTTTGTAGAGGAGAATGATTCTGTAGCGCTGCGTTTTAACGTACTATTCACACACACTCTGGTTCTTATCTGTCGGTAAATCAAATAATTTAAGATTGCTAGACCAGCCACTGGGATCACAAATTCAATGACAGCTGTCGTGGTGGTAAAAACAAAACTGTATGCAAATTCTACATCGCAGTCGAGGGGTAGGACAGTTGTCTGCCCAGTCCAATAATCCCATCCAATTATAGCAGGTCCATATAGCAGGAATGATATAAACCACGAAATAATGACAAGAGCTCGCGCTTTCATCTTTGTAACTTTTGATGTGTAAAATGGTCCGTATGTAACGAGGCATAATCTGTCAAAACTGAGTAATAAAATTAACAGTATTGATTCCAAACATAAAGTAAAGTCGACAACGTTCCAAAGTTTGCAAAAGATACTCCCGAATTCCCACACAAACTCTTTTAGTGTATAATTTGCGTAGAACGGCATGCTTACGCAACCTATTAGCAGGTCGGTGACCGCTAAATTGAATATAAAGAAATCATAGACTGTGTGAAGTCTTCTGTCCATCATATAGGCGATTATTGTTATAGCATTGCCGCATATAGCAAATATAATTAGGATATTAATTAAAACTGCTGATACGGCTTGAAACGACGGTGTCATACGAATGAAGTCATACCTATTGTCGTACGTCTCATTTTGATCCCCGTAATCTAACTGAACGTCTTCCATTGTTGAAGTTAACATGTTTCATTTCAAATATCTGGAAAACAAGAGAATCACACAATGCAATGTACTCTTAGGTCTCAAAACAAATTTTATTATATTGACAACATTTAACTCTACAACATATTGTTAAGTTCATAAGCCAGTGAAATGTGGTATAAATAACTATTTCATTAGTCTATGATATAGTCAAATGATTTTATAAAGTCAACAAAGATATTTTAAAACATGAATACTAGTACCTCTTCTATGACACATTTGGCAGTTATTTCTGGTCTGCGTTTTTTGCCTCCAAAATAGTACCATATCAGTAATGAAATCCCCTCTTGATCATACAAGAACTTAAACATTTAATACATTAAACACACTGATGCATTTTATTTTTCAGAGATACTTTAATTATTTAGAGAAGTCCATTGGTTTATGACAATATCCAAGTCCTTGTTTAATAGCAATCCAGACAATCCTAGTATCGGATGGTTGGATTGTAAGTAGCCTTAATTGTGTTCAATAAGCAAGGATAAGTATTCTTTATCTACAACATGAAGTGAACTGGTACCATCGGTTTGGATTGTTATACAGTTAGTAAATAAATCTATTTCAAACAATTGTAAAATTCGTTTATGGCTGTATGATAAATTTTCAAAAGCACATGCATCATTAGAGATTTTATACAATGGTAGCTACTGACAAAACGAAAACGAAATACTTCAATGCTTAAATTTCGGTTGCCATATCAGATGTGATTAACGGTACTTAAGTTTTCTTCTTTGAAGTACATGAAAACTGAAATATTCAATATTATACTATCTGACTAATCAAAAAGGAACACATGTAATTACAAACAATAAAGGAATATCTGAACAATAAAATACAATTTTCTTTGTTTATGTTAGAATACTTCAAAATTAATGTTTTCAATAATGAATAAATAAAATGCCATTTGAATAAAGCCTGTATATATTATGTGCTTTTGACTAAAAACATTACCATATTGCGCGGAACAGAAATTGTGAAAATCTGAATTTGGTTGCCTAAAAACAACGTTCGGTGGCTTAGAAGAACATTTATTAATTGAATTTCTCAGTAATCAATAACTACGAGGAATAGGGTCTTCTTCATAAAATACGGTATAATTATCTTAACCTACATTTTAATTAGTTAACAACTGATTGACACAAAAGAAACTTAAAGAAGCTAAAAGTAAATTCAGAATAAATTGCATACACGGACAACAAAATTGCAGTTTTAGTATGTATCGAGACCGTTAAGTCAAAATTAAGGCTACCATAGTACCATCACAAGTTTCTACTAAATGAGTCAAAATAGTCATTTTACATCAACAACATCATGCAACCCCTCTCACATCGGCTAAACAAAACCGCCAAAATTATAACCTTAAAATTAAAGAGGACCGGAAAGGGTAAATGTTGCAGCGTTCATCTATTTCCTGACATTAGTCATGGTTGTAGTGATTGTTAAGACGTAGTGTGACATCCCCAACCCGCAGTAACAACACAGACACACAACAAAGTTAAACAGACTGATAAAACCAATGAAAACGTCACCCTGTTGTTAACACAACGAGATATAATAAATTTTATGAACCTCTACTCTTACGGCGAGCAAACAGTACGGAGCATGATTAAGGCAGTTTTATGTACATGAGAGTGCTGTCAATCAATTAAATATGAAGGTATAAAGTTTTATATTTAGTGAGCTTATCAAAGTAGCTTAAGGCAAACGAACCATGTACTAAACGTTTCCTACTGCAATGTTGTAAACTTTGCTAAATGTAAGTTAAATATCTAATCAGAGAAGTTGATGAATGAAAGAGAAAAAGAGAAAGATACTCGTATAAAGGAAAACAAAGTTTGACAAGTATAATTCATTTCAACCAGAAGGTCAGAGGTCCGTATGATTCAGTACATATAGCATACATGTATTTAAATCATGCAATGTCAATGTCCAATTCAATTAATAAACATATAAAAGGAATAAACTCATTCAACATAGATATAGAGCCTAACCACATGTTACACAGACATGTTAGATAAACATACCTTATAACATATTCTTTAAAGCTTATGATCACAAAAATGTATTGTATGATGCTAAATATAATAAAGCATAGCAGCAACACAACATCTTTCATAGGAATTCCGAGGACAAAAACTGAAGAAAAAAAAGTTAAAAGGTGACGAGAAGACGTTTTTACCACTAAACCCATATGAAATCGGTTTATTAAGAATAACAGTTAATAATGTTTTTATTGTATGTATCAAACAATAGGCTTATTTATGTCAATGATTGAAACGTTTTTGTGTAACTCTTTCATGGAAAACTAGAAACGATTCTTCAGATGATATATACATTTTTTGTATCATGGCTCTCTGCTCAAAATGTTTGAAACATGAATGGTCCTTATGGTAATATCGTAATTACAGCATGCAACTGAAGGTAAAATCTTTGTGCATTTTACACCTGTTTTTAGAACCACAGTGTGAACTTATTTACTACATGGAAGAATACAATAAACGTACATGCTGCATTTTAAAGAGGATTTAAATTCGTATTAATTTTAATATAGCTTATAGCAATTCTTAAATGATGTACAATAAATCTCTAGAAGTTGACAATTAAACATTTTAGTATGTTCACATCTATTCACAAAGTTTTGTGGATAAACACAAACCTGCTAAAGATAAATACATTGTAAGTTATTTTTTATATTTACAAAAATCAAATGATACTGTATGGTAAATAGCACTTTGTCTTTTTTCGTACGATTTTCATTGACATTAAATTGATTAAAGAAGTACCATTACTCACTGTAAAACATCATGGTTTAAATCGCCTTTTAACTGAATCATATAATTGTATTACAATTTTGTTATTACAGTGTACAATGTTTATAACAACTTGTTATTTTGACGGTAAAGCACGTGCCCAGTCATATAAATTTCTATATCATGAAATATCTTCGTTTAATTTAAAGATATTTTGCATTTACTTTCAAAGGTGGATTTCAGCTTTTAACGAATCACGAAGTAAATGGACAAGCAAAGTCTCATGAAGTGCTACAGCGGAGGAGGTTTGGGTTGTTAATTTTATTTTTCTTACTGGAACTGAAATTTTATTGATTTTATTACTATAATTACAATAAGTGGAAATAACTTACTTGGCTGCAGTTTACTTTCGTTGAAACAAAAACGATTGAAACATTGTTTTCATTTCAGAGGGCAGAGAACTGTAACTTTGCATTACATGACATATGTATCAGACAAGTACGAAAGTACAGTAGAAAAAAATAGCCTGAAACATTATTATAAAATGTTGCCAGTTAGTCGTTTACTTATACAAATGTACATAGTTGAAATAATCATACTGCCATACACTTTTTTGTATTTTAGCTTATATTTTGGCTATGAAATTGATAAAAGTCAACTTGTGCTTGAGTATTGTTCTTGGTCTCCTTTACGCTGCAAATCTACTACGTGAGTATGACACTTTTTGTTATGGACATGAATCAGCTTACAGCTAGCAATGCAGATCATGCTTAGATTGTCTGTATGGATATACAGACAGATTATGATCGAAACATGTCGCAAAGACAGACTCATTATTTAAAGGCCTATGCTTTTGAATGAAGCAAATTTCCTGAATTTATCACAGTTACATTAAAGTTGATACAGAATTTTATTGTATAGGGATTAATGGCAGATTTCACTGGTACGGCGCTTTTGTGATTCGAATTTGTAAATGACATCATGCTAGAATATCACGGTATATATTATATCGTGTTATCTGTATGTCCATTTCACAAAAACTAGTAATCCGTTCTTGAATGTTACAAGCTTATTATTTACATTCATTTGTTAGATGCGTCACTATAAAAACCATGTTTAATTCGCTTCCATGGTCGAGTTGTTAGAGTCGCTGACTTGAAATCACTGTAACCTATAATTGATTGAGGGACATGGGTTCAAGCCCTACTACCGAACATGTCGGTTTATCTGAGAAAGATGGCAGTTTGTTACGAAAAATAGGATTCTAGTGCTAGTCCCTCAAGGTAAACTGTCCGACTTTAACAATGGCAGGACTACTTTTGAAACGGGTGTTAAACCCACATGGCAACACAAACATGTTCCACCTTTAAGTTACTAATAAAATGGTGACTGGTCAAATAACTGTGCAGGAGTTTCTTTATTTCAGACATTGATATGTCAAGTGAACTTTCGGCAGGGGTGAAAGAATCGTATTCATTGAAAGGTAAGATCACTTTATTTTAATTTTTTCAAACGTTATCCTATTTTTCCTTTGAAATGCTTAAGTAGAATATAAATGCTGCGCTGTATGGTCGAGCATTAAATTATACCATGTACACATTATCTTTCTCATATTGTTAAGTACTGATCTGCACATTAACAATAACTTTAAACGTCAAGATACGGGATTATGCATTCACAGTTACAAGGAGTGGGCTGAATGATTAGCTGTAGCTGTCAATGATTTTAAGCATGCGCTCTTTCGAATTGCTTTGCCAGGTGGATTGATGGAAAACGCTGAATACAAATGTTTGCAAAGCTTTCAATGTGAATATAGTTTTCTTTTGTAGATCTACTATTAGTGTCCGTTGAACGTTCAACAGCCTACTGTTAACATATATCGTAAAATGCAATAGGCTCAATCAGATATCGAACGACATGTTTTCATGAATATACAAAATCCTTATAAAAAGGTGAGAATAATAGTGTGCGTCAAAATATATTTACGCAAAAATCTGAATAGTTGTGCCCATACAGATTAAGGTTTGTACATGTAGAAAGATAATATGCCTTTGCATTTTGGTCACACCATGTTATTCTTATAATTTTGAAAAAATGTTTTAGTAACAGCAGTACACATATATTCATATATACACTGTTTTGCCTTTAGAATTAAAACCTGTAATATATGTGTATATATGTGTAAAGGCATTGTTGCTGTTGTCATCTTTTGAAAAGGTTCCATACAATATAATTATTTCATCACATATACTTACATTTGCCATATGGTATCATGTAAACGTTGCCACATGTGTTAATGATCTTCTTGTAACAATAAACTTTGAAACTTTGAAAACTTTACTTCGTGTGTGTTTATGTTAAAGCAGATGATGACTCGGCATTTTGTCAAGAAAACTTCAATGAAACATTATCGGACAATCTTCAATTTGTGGAAAAATATCCCAGGGGTGTTGCAGATCAATACATGTGGAAAATTGGCGGAAACATGACTGTACCAAAAGAAATATTAAAATTCCCAGTCATTGCAACGGCTTTCCATAGTTTACATTATCCAGAGTCTATGGGATTGTTTCGTTCAATACATCAGCATATCATGCGAAATCCAAAATATAAGGGTACCGTGAAAATAATCGTCTACAATCTTGGCCTAACAGGTCGTCAGCTGAAAAAGGTAAATGCTTGATAAATCACAAAAGTACTGTACTCTCAATTATATAGATGTTTAATGGTGAAAACGTAACATTCACTCTCTTAACAATACAGTAACTGATGAATTCTACTGCTGCTGCTGCTACTGCTGCTGGTGATGATGATGCTGCTGTGCTGCTGCTGATGATAGTTATAATAATGTTATTCGCAATTTATTCTATGGAAATGATTTATTAAGACATAAACAATTTAGCTTTACAATATGGCCTAGAAGCAATTGAAGCATACAAACAAATACACAGTCAGAAAAAAACAAAATACAATCATTCACGAGGAAAAACATACAGTACGAACAAACGACTATCAGCACTTAACTAAAAATGTGTTTGGTTTAGCCTCGTATGAACTGTTGATATACTTTCTTCTATATCTTAAAAATCTTATTTTAAAGGACCATATTCCCATAGCCGCCAACAATCAACATGAATGTTAGAAATTTTTTTGGCAGCCCTTTCTATAATTTATTCAAAACTTTTCTACATTAATTCCAAACAACGCAATTTATTTTTACATTGAACTTTTAATTTTTCATCTTACAGACATTTTATCTGTAGGAAAGTGGCTGATGCATGCAACACAATGACTTCTAGGCACTGTGTTTATTATGTGTTTTTGAATTTGTTTTATGTTAGGGTGTAAGAAAGAATGTCGTCCTTCTTCCCTTTATTCAACTATCAATATTTGCATTTAATTTTTCTCTCATATTTCACAGTTAAAAGCGAAGTGCATGTGTGAAGTCCGGCCATTCCCATTCAACGAGCTACCGATACATGTTCTTCAGTTAGACACTTACGCTTTTAAACCAATTATAGTTCAGGTAAACGAATTAACATTCTCAGTAAAATAAAAGTAACCGAATACTAGCATTTATAAAACATCCAAAAAACATATTACAACAACAACATCAACAACAGCAGCAGGGATATCCGTTGTCAAACATTTTCATTTTTACTGGAAACAAAAGAAATGACCTAATCATGTACGCTAGTCTCGCCATTGTACATTTTGCGTAACATTTGAATTATGAACAATATGAATTATAGGCTGGCATTTGTATTATTTTAAAGTAAGAAATAATTCTAAAAAGCCGAATGCCTTACAGAGCGTTTGAAAATACAGTATGGTATATCAAATAGTAACATAAAGGACACTACAAGAAGACAGGTGCATCTTGAAGAACGATCGGAAAACCTGTCGTGTTGAGCAAAAGTTTGGAGATTTTCATTCACTTTACATTGCATGCGTTTCAGATAATAAGTTGAAAGGTTTCAGCTTCGTAGTTCCATTTTTACGTTATTTCGGTGTTATAATTTTTAGTAATTTGTGCTTTTCTCTGTGTAGATGCTGCTGATGGAATTCGGCTTCGTCTGGTGGGTAGACTCATCAGTCCGGTTCACCACCGAAGATGTTGATGCCGCACTTGACTTTGCAATCAGAAAAAGTATACTCTTCTATATAAAGCATGACGTTAGTAAATCATACACAGTTGCGAGGCAAACGGATCTTCAGACATTTTCATTTTTAAACGAAGATATTTGTAAATTTCGTAATTTTTCTGAAACAGTCGGAGGTTTTGTTTTGTTTCATTTTGATAACGTTTCTAGGACAGTCGTCTCTGCTTGGGCCATTTGTGCCTTAAATCAACAATGTATTGCTCCAGAATCAACAAGTCTAAAGAAAACGTGCAAACTGGAGCAAATTCAAGACGGACGGTGTCACAAATTCGACCAGTCAGTGTTGAGTATTTTAACGCGTCGTTTATATCGCGAGAACGATCATCACCCAGCTGACAACAGTCTAGAAAACATTTTTGTAATCAAGAAAAATGAAATTGACAATTATTTTGAACGCTGCAGACCGATTCTAAAATGTTTTTCATGAAATGCACTATCCATATATCAAATTAAATTGAAAAAATCTGCTTTAACTTCTATGCGGTGTATCTTGAAACAGGAAGCGAATATTTACTTCCGCCTGGAACTATTTTGATACTTAATTTGCTTCTTGCTGTACATCTAAGATGTTAGACATTTTACATTATGACGCATCACTTTTTGAAATTCGTGACGACGGTGACATTCTGTACCAGACATTAAAAGGATGAAAGGTCAGCATAATTGGTATTGCGATTGTGCAGTGCAAAAAAGCTTAGAAATCACTGAACATAAAATCCTGTTATTCACAACTCCGAACGATTTACCCTAGGTTTTGTGCTGCCACGTTCACGGTACGCTCGAGCGACCGACCTTTTTGGATGTCCTTGTATCAAAGTATCACCAGTACAAATACAACTTTCGTTGCAAATGGCAGAGCAAAGCAAAGGACAATAAACGGATAAAATGTATTGTGAGAATACACATTATATATTGCTTTCAACGGATAATGTAGCCCACCAATGTGTTTAGCAACTGATTGACTATTTGATGTGTAAAATAGTTTTGTGTTAAATGTAAACAATGTAAATGTAAGTTATGTCATAGATTCCACTAGTTTCATAGAAAAATAAATTTATTTTTACGTACCTACATGTATATGTTGTTTTCAATTTAATATAGTCCAAACAGATATGAACTCCACCCTATAAGATTACCCTTCAGGTTAAGTTCGATAAGTATCTAATGGTTTTAAACCGAGGTGTGTGAATTGGAGGGAAGATGGTTCTAGTATTAGTGAAGAACTTCACTTTCTTGCATATATAATCGGCGATTTCCGGTGATTTTACTCATTGCGGAAAAATCGATCCGGCACCCCTACTATGCCAGACGACTCTCGTGAATTGCTTTTGACGTAACATTATAAACATTGTGACGTCAACGTCTGAATATCATTTGTTTTTACTAGTATATGAAAATGCATCATTTTGATAAGTTTGCATTTAGAAATATTCTTTAAAGTGCAAGGCGGTATGCAAATCATGGGGCATTTGGCTCAGATGGAAATATTCGTCACCCCGGGTAACTGTTTTGCGGGACCTCGCAGAGCCTCGTTTCCGCCAAAACAGTTAACCCCGGTGATGGGTGTTTCGATCTGAACCCTCTGAACCCTCGTGCTTATGCCATGAAAACTATAAGTACTTGGATAACGGGGCGAAATAAAGATCATGAACGATACAACCTTGGTTCCGTAGGTCTGTTAAATTTGATGTGTATATAGAGTACAGTAAGAGAAATAGGTCAGATATAAAGGTTGTGTAGTAGGACAGAAATTTGGCTGTTACATTTATTGCTGCTTACATGAAAACAAAGTATTGCAATTATTATAGAACTTAAGATAAGCAGTTACTACTGCATGGTATACAACAGTTGAATTTACTTATGAAGCAATAATATTAGTTGTCAAGGCAACAGCAATTACATTAATTACCATATAGAATGAAATGGTTCATTTAAAACGGATTCATGGTAGCTAAAATATATACCGAGCGTAACGAACGCAAGAAACCATACGACGATGACGTCGTTAAAATGACGTCACGTTTGATATGCTTTCTGATGACGTGTCTCGTGATTTTAGACTTTCTATTGAAACAAACTCAACAAAAGTAGAGTTATAGACATAAAATAAACAGAAAAGGTGTTGGTATCGATGTAATATCGCGATAATTTCACTCGTGAGCAACAAACGTAGTTATTTTCACTCGTGGCTGCACCACTCGTGAAAGTATCACTTTTGGTGCCCACTCGGTGAAATTATAACGTGATATTACACCGAAACCAACATTTATCCTCTATGTATATGTAGTCAAAGTACACTGTAACCACAGTTTTGTCTAAAAATAGTTTTTTACCTTTCACTTAGTGACGTTAAACCGGATAGAAAATTTTGATAATTCTCACTGAGTGGACAGTGAGTTTATCGGGATATACTTCATCGTTTTATTTCGATAAACCACCGAAATAAACAATAAATAAATGGTGGTATATACAATCATTGGTTGCAACTTCATAAAGTCGATAAAACTGTTGTAAGAGAGGCACTACTACAAAGTGACAAGTATTTCAACCGATATCAGCTCATATAAAGTATATTCAACTGTTGTAAGAGATGCACTACTACATAGTCACAAGGATTTAAATTGATACTGGCTCATATATAGTCTATGAAACTGTTGTAAGAGAGGCACGACTATATAGTGACGAGAATTTAAACCGATTGCGGCGCATAATTACAATGTATATAAAATTACTGGAAGAGTGGCACTACTACATTGTGACAAGGATCATCTTACAGACATTTTATTGTTGATACATGCAACACAATGACTTCAAGGCACTGTGTTTATTTTGTGTTTTTGAATTTTCTTTAATGTTCAAGTGTAAGAAAGAATGTCGTCCTTCGTCTCTTTATTCAACTATCAATATCTGCATTAATTTTGTCTTTCATATGTCACAGTAAAAGGCCACGTGCATGTGTGAAGTCCAGCCATTCCCATTCGGAGAGCTACCGACACATATTCGTCAGTTAGACACTTACGCTTTTAAACCAATTATAATTCAGGTAAACGAGCTTACATTCTGAGTGAAATAAATATAACAGAATAATAACATTTATAAAACATCCGAAAACATATTACAAGGATATAGTGACAAGGACTTAAACCGATTGCGGTTCATATAAAGTCTATAAAACTGTTGTAAGAGAGGCACTACTATAAAATCTATATCTCTGCTATAAAATATCTACATATACTCGTAGACATATATGTATATCATTTCCATATACATCATGCACACGTACATAATTGTTTAAGTCTGATGACATAGATAAATCATGACTTAGAAATATCACCCAGATATTAATATAAATAAATCTACATGTAATTAGAACTACTTGAATTTATAAACCAGATAAAGACACTTATGTGACACCTTAGATGTTATATCTACTGTGTGTGATACTAATACTTTTTAGTGCTATTAAGCTTTGACCATAACGCGGCAAACACCCTGTGGGCTACATATTGACGTTAAAGTGTCATTTTTATGGTAAAAATAGTTCAGCGCACTGGAAAATAAACATGGATATTTAAACAAAGCAATGGGATATTAGAACATTCGAATAGTGTTAGAAATGAACTTATTTCTATCGGTTTAAAAACAATGAATCATACAGATGTAAAATATTATACAATTTCCGGTACATATACGTCAATGCTGAAGAGGAACATGAAAAAGAAAGGTGAAACGAAAGCTTTTTTTGTTATTACTTCTAAAACATTTTATGCAAATCACAGATATGTTTATAAAAACACTATTTAGATAAAATTGTGTACAAAAATTACATTAGCTTTCAATTCAATATATTTTTCATGTGATACATGTATAATTCTTATTTTACGCAAACAATTATAATGTATTTTTATGTACAATTTTGTACAAAAATTACATTAGCTTTAAATTCATTAAAATTTTTAATGTGCTACAATTCTTATTTTGCGCAAACAATTAAGATGTCGTTGTCAGTCAAAGTTAGAGGATCGATTAAACTGTGCATGGTTTTTCTTTGCGGTTGGTTCCTTGCAGGATTATGCTTTACGAGCATCGGGATGCTGGTGTATTAGAATTATTTTGCAATGTATTTCAGAGATACTAAAGCATTTATTCCACGTCCTAGTGGGGTGCTTTCTTGCAGTAATTGTAATATTCATATTAAAGATCATATACACAGGTGAGTGTAACAATTCCTTTCGGTTATTTAAAATAACTGATGATACTAAAGTCACCTTTACAAACGGCAATGTTTTGTGATACACTATAGAATGTTTAGATACCTTAGATGAAATAATGTGTTATCTCTTACAAAAACGACGTTCCAAAAGTTTTAAACATTAAATTAATGCAAGGATCTATGATCAAGTACAACACTTTTTTCTTAATATCAGCATTTTCACATCCATTTCATAGATGCTTTAATAAGGCTATGAACGGGAATTTGCATATTCATGTACTATTAGAATCCAGTGGATATAAAAACAGCTTTTGACACACAAGGAACATGTTTGATGTGCCATTGTTTGATAAATGACTATTAGTAATAAATACATGGAAAAACTTCTACAAATGACATGACCTTTTAGCAACTGAACTCAATCTGTTTCTTTTCGTGTGATTTGCGACCGCCGACAATGTGAGATGCTGTAAAGCAATGCACTTGTTACATACATAATGGAACGTTCTAGATATCAGGACTAATTTTATAGCCTACCTAAGCCTATTTTCTTTTCATGTCTTTGTCAACTGCTCACAAACAATATCACAAACAAAATCACATGTTCTTTTGTGCAAACCAGTCAAACTATTGGAAACGTAATGTCCCAGTTTCATTATTGGATAATCTAGCGAATTACTTACATATTATTTAAATCACTGGAAAGGTCTATATTTTGTTCCTTATCCGGTTATCGATTTAAAACCATCTTTATTCTTTAACAGGCTGATATTTTGTTTTCATGTATTAATTTCAGAATCGATGGATTCAGTATAATGCATGAATATGTCACGTAACTATCTAAATGGTAAGCGGAGCGGTGGTGTAGAGGTTTAGGTGTCTGCCGCTCATCCCGGAGGTTGCGGGTTCGAGTCCACCAAGGTCACGGCCGTACCTCCTCATATGTCACCAGTACTGGTTTTTCCAGGAAGCGGACTCGAGAGTGACTCGATAAGCTCAAAGCTTTCTTCACAATCGAGCAAAAATAAATTAGTATAAACTAAACTATCTAAATTTGGTTTATTCTTATATGTAGATAACTAAACGTCTTGAAGAGTCTTGCTGTTTTGCAGATATAGACTTGCATGGAAAAGATCACGAATTTACAACGCCAGAAGTTAGCAGTCTGAACTTTTCTGTAAATCTGCAATTTGTCGAAACAAAAAAGGTTACCACAGAGCTAGAAGATTATAACTCTATGAATAGGCAATTCAATGGTAATGTTTATCCCAAATTATTCAACACCATAAATGCATGACTAAAAGAAGGTTCCTAATTTTTGGCAACATGTGTATTTTTCACAATTTCATTGTTAACAGGATCCTTAAACTTCTAGTTTCATTGTAAAAGCACGACAGTTGGAATGGAAAAATCTCCATAAAAAACAGCGACATAACTTATTCTAACGATTTTGCTGGGTTTCATTGCATTTAGATCTGATTTGAACCCGTCTAGCATGATATTTGAAAAAGAAATGTCAGTTTGCCCATGTAGTTTTCAAGGTTTTTCTTACCATTTCAAACCTTTTACCAATTTATTCTCAATTTACCACTTTGATTGTAGCAATATCACGTTAGTAATGAAGGTGTTGAATGTATATTTTGTTATGTTTTGCAGCTTTCGACAAAGATTGTGATGAAAAATTTAATGAAACTTTGCAAGACAGCCTAAGAGTCATTGAGAACTATCCCTGCGGGCAGGCAGATTTATACATGTGGAAAATCGGGAGCAATTTTAGTAAACCAATCAAAAGACGAAAAATTCCTGTTCTAGTGACAGCTGCTTCTAGAAACTATTTTTATCTACTTTTAGCGATGTTGAAATCATTTCATTACACAGTTGCAAATTATAGACAGAAAGATGAACGAATGAGAATTATCATTTACGATATTGGATTGACACGACGACAACTAAAAACGCTAAAGGTAAATTTAAATCTGCCTGTCAGTAAGTAAAGTATACGAAATAGAGTTCTAAAGTTAAAGTTAAATTTAGTCCCCTGAGCAACAAGTACATTTTAACACATTTGAATCAAGAAATTTTAATGCATGTATAGGCCCCTTTAGATATATATATTCCGATCAATGTTTTTTGTCGTAAAATATGTCGGTCATAAATGAACCTGCTTGCAATCTTTGTAAATATTGTAAACATTGTATATGTAAATATCACGTGAAATATTACCGATACCATAGAACATAAATATTTTAATAAACATCCTATTACTTTACAGACTTCTGGGTTGTCATTTGTAATCCGAGAGTTCCCTTTCGAAGAATTTCCATCACATGTTAAAACAAAGAATATTCGGGCTTGGAAACCAATAATAATACAGGTAGGCATGATGATGCTTTTGCCTTCATTACTTTTAAAGTCCCAGTATTACTTTTGGTGTGCAATTACTTTCAATCTTATTTTAGCAAAGAACAATGAATTTAACCAACGACATTTTCCGTTATTTGTACAACAAAATCCTAATGTTACTTTTAAAATCGGAAGTACATGCTATAAACATAGCGTAGTAATTTTGTCAATTATATTCTAAATAAAATAGGAAACTCTTTTTGACAACAAGTGTTCGTAAAGAAGCGACCAAGATATGAACTGTATTCGTCAACATAACTAGTACTTTAGAATTCAACATTCTATGTAATAATGAGTGTTTTAAGTGCTCGTGAACATTAAGCATTTGCGTTTAATATCATTTTCATCATCATGACGTTTTTGTGCATTGATTTATATTACAAAAAAAATGTATATATCTTGATTTGCAAAATTGAAAAGCTTCTATGGAGAAAGCGCATGGCTTCGTTCAGGTTAAGAAAGATTTTAACATGTTCTAAAACTATTTTATCGATTTACGATTGAGGAGACTCAGTCAAATGTCTACTACATTATTTATTTTTTATAACATAGGCCTTGCATGAAATATGAAATATCATGATTGTAATTTGAACTCGTGTATGTAGTCTATATAGTGTTTCGATCCAGGCTGAATTCACTTCTTAAGTAGGTGAAAGGGTAATGAACGTTCTTCTTTTTTCACCTCTTTTTCAGTTAATGTTGGTGGAGTACGGTTTTGTTTGGTGGGTCGATACAGCCATACGCTTTAAAACGCTAAATGTGGAAAAAGCTTTTGAAAAGGCGAAAACGTTTGGACTAGTATATAAGATCTCATCTCCGGGCAAGTTGCACAGTATTACAAAGCAAACAAGCATAGACACTTTTAAGTATCTGGGCGAGGACAGTTGTAAATTCAAACATTTCCCAGAAAATGATGCAAGCTCTATAATGGTCTATTTTAATTCTGTCACTAGTGTAATTGTACGTGCTTGGGCAAAATGTGCACTAGACAAAAACTGCATTGCGCCTATTAACAAAGAGGCACTTAATGATAATGAGTGCGGAACTAATGCAGCATATGACGGGAACTGTCATCATTTCGACCAATCAGTGTTTGGAATTTTAACACGTCGAATTTATCACTCACAAAGAACATACTCTTTCAATAAAGTGTCCGAAGAAATGGTAATACTGAATCGGTCTGACATACAAGATCTCATAAAATGTGAAGGTAACAATTGTTTCTTGTATTTATAATCAAACAATTGTAAATTTCAAAGCAATAAGTCTTTAATATCGTTTTCTATTGATATATGTTGTTATAGTAAACTTGGTTGCATCGGTACTCGCTCAGTGTTTTCAAGCCCAAACTTTAAAACAAACTTTTAATGTCATTTTCCATTGATATCTGTTTAATAGTAAACTTGATTACATCTGAACTCGCCCAGTACGTTAAGGCCCAAACTGTACAAAATGTCTTTTAGAAACTCTGAAACTACTTTTACTGTGTGAAATGTCTTCAAGCTATATACATGTAATATTACACTATGCACACTTAGTCTAATGCGAGGTTCAATGATTACCAATGAGTGATAAAAATGATAGAAAGAATAAAAAGAATTATCCGATGGTCAATAAACTTCACCTTTTGATATACCCTTTGTCGTCTGTACAGCACCAACCTTCTTCTGGTGTTTGCTAGCAGGTGTACTAGTATTTTGTTTCTCCTTTGTCGGTCGTTTCTTGGTACCTTTCCCCCTCATTTTAACGATTAATGCAGATAGTTTTTTAAGTTTAAAATTTTGTTCGTGAAGCATTGGCTTCCTCGAGAGAAGAGAAAGATTGTTACGTCACTACTGATGACAACAGACTCGGAAGTCTTCGGCAGTTTACGATTTTAGTCTTCAAGACGTACATGACAACAACACACGAAAAACAATGATCGCTAATTAAAACTGGTTGATTTCTGAACAATAATCATAATTATATAGATGTTTGCTGGTGATGTCGTCACATTCACTCTTTAAATAATACAGTTACTGATGATGTTTATGCTGGTGATGCTTCTGCTGCTGATGATAATTATAATAATGTTATTCACAATATATTTTATGAAAATGATTTATAAAGGCATTACAATATGGCCTAGAAGCAATTGAAGCATACAAACAAATACACAGTCAGTAAAAAAAAGCATTCAGGAGGAAATACATACAGTACGGACAAACGACTACCAGCCATTTAAGTGATATTAACGCTCATACTTGGCATTTATTCTGGTTGCTGCTAGGAACTAAAAAATAGGTTTGGTTCAGCCTCGTATGAACTGTTGATATACTTTCTACTTTATCTTGAAAATCTTATTTTAAAGGACCATATTCCCATAGCCGCCAACAATCAACACGAATGTTAGTTTCAGTGCGTTTCTGACCTTAGATCGATTTGAAATTCAAATACTTCCACATTGCTTCTCTTTCGTCGAGGTTGTTTCCATCTAGAGCGATTAATCTTAGTTGTAATAATTTGTTTCGCAATTGAAAATATATATAGATAAGTATGGATTATTTTTTTAGACAATGAGCTTAAACTACGTCTTGTGCTAGTAAATGTTGTGATTGTTTATTTAATGATGCAGTCAATACTTGATTTATAAACAATTGATGCAATATGATGATGTACTTTTTTAGAAAAAGATACCTAGTCACGTAGTTTTTATGAAGAATATCTATTGTATGCACTCTTATTCTTTTATCAAATTTGATGATGGGCAGGCTTTTCTGACAGCCCTTTCTATAATTTATTCAAAAAAAATTCTACATTAATTCCAAAGAATACAATTCCTTTCTACATTGTACTCTTAATTTTTCATCTTACAGACATTTTATCTTTAGAAAAATGGCTGATGCATGCAACACAATGACTTCTAGGTGCTGAGCTTATTATATGTTTTTGAATTACTTTTTTATGTTCAAGCATTTAATTTTGTCTTTAATATTTCACAGTTAAAAGTCAAGTGCATGTGAAAAGTCCGGCCATTCCCATTCAAAGAGCTACCGACACATGTTCGTCAGTTAGACACTTACGCTTTTAAACCAATTATAGTTCAGGTAAACGAGCTTACATTCTCAGTGAAATAAATGTAACAGAATAATAACATTTATTAAACATCCCAAAACATATTACAAGGATATAGTGACAAGGACTTAATCCGATTGCAGCACATATAAAGTCTATAAAAATGTTGTAAGAGAAAAACTACTACATAGTGACAAGACTTTAAACCGATACCAGCTCATATAAAATCTATAAAACTGTTGTAAGACAGACGCTACTACATAGTCACAAAAATGTAAACCGATTGCGGCTCATATAAAGTCTATAAAACTGTTGTAACAGAGGCACTGCTACATAGTCACAAGGATTTAAATCGATACTGGCTAATATAAAGTCTATAAAACTGTTGTAACACAGGCACGACTACTTAGTGACAAGAATTTAAACCGATTGCAGCTCATATAAAGTCTATAAAACTGTTGTAACAGAGGCACTGCTACATAGTCACAAGGATTTAAATCGATACTGGCTAATATAAAATCTATACAACTGTTGGAAGAGAGTCACGACTACTTAGTGAGAATGATTTAAACTTATTGCGGCTCATATAATGCTATTACACATGTTTACCATATAATTAAGTTGAAAATTCACTATTACAAAATATCTACATATACTCGTAGACATATATGGGTATAGGATTGGCAATGTGAGGATAACAGGAGTTCTTAAATAACGCTTAATGATACACAACCAGCTGCAACTTCTTTTGTCTGTCATTTCCACAAACATCATCCACACGTACATAATGGTTCAATATAAATCATGACTTAGAAATATGACTCAGATATTAAAATAAATAAATTTACAAGAAATTAAAACTATTTGAATTTTTAAACTAGAAAGACATTGTTTGACATCTTAGTTGTTATATATACTGTGTGTGATCTTGACTAATACTATTTACTGCTGTTAAGTTTTGACCATAACGCGGCAAACACCCTGTGGGCTACATATTGACATTTAAGTGTCCTTTTATAGTTTACATAGTTCAGCAAATTGGAAAATAAACTTGTATATTTATACAAAGCAATGGGATATTAGAACATTCGAATAGTGTTAGAAAATGAACTTATTTCTATCGGTTAAAAACAATGTATCATACAGATGTAAAATATTATACAATTTCCAGTACATTTACGTCAATGCTGAAGAGGAACATGAAAAAGAAAGGTGAAACGAAAGCTTTTTTTGTTATAACTTCAAAAACATTTTATGCAAATCACAGATATGTTATAAAAACATTATTTAAATAAAATTGTGTACAAAAGAAATCCACTAGCTTTCAATTTATTAAATTTTTTAGTGAGATATAATTCTTATTCTACGCAAACAATTATTATGTATCAACCGGTGAAATTTAGAGCATCTATTTATCTGTACATGGTTTTTCTTTGCGTTTGGTTGCTTGCAGGATTATGCTTTACAAGCATCGGGATGCTGGTGTATCAGAAGTATTTTGCAATGTTTTTCAGAGATACTAAAGCATTTATTCCACATCCTAGTGGGGTGCTTTCTTGCAGTAATTGTAATATTCATAGTAAAGATCATATACACAGGTAAGTGTAACAATTCCTTTCAGTTATTTAAAATAACTAATGATATTTAAGTCACTTTTTCAAACGGCAACTTTTTGTGATACACTAAAGAATGTTTAGATACCTGAAATATGAAATAATGTGTTATCTCTTACAAAAAACGACGTTCCAAAAGTGTTAAACATTATATCAACGCAAGGATCTATAATGAAGTACACTTTTTACTTAATATCAACATTTTACATCAATATCATAGACGCTTTAGTTAGGCTATGAAAGGGAATTTGCATATTCATGTACTATTAGAATAGCATTCAGTGGATATAAAACAGCTTTTGACACACAAGGAACATGTTTGATGTGCAATTGTTTGCTAAATGACTATTAGTAATAAATACATGGAAAAACCTCTACAAATGACATTACCTTTTAGCAACTGAACTCAGACTGTTTCTTTTCGTGTGCATTGCGACTGCCAACAATGTGAGATGCTGTAAAAACATTGCCCTTGTTACATACAGTTTGGAACGTTCTAGATATAACCCTTCCTGAGCTTATTTTCTATTTATGGCTACATGTATGTCAATTGCTCACAAACAATATCACAAACAAAATCGCATATTCTTTCGTGCAAAACCAGTCCAACTATTGAAGACGTAATGTCCCAGTGTTGCTATTGGATAATCCAGCGAATTACTTTAATATTATTGTAAACACTGGAACGGTCTACATTATGTTCCTTATCCGGTTTTTAATCTAAATCTGTCTTTATTTCTTATCATACTTATATTTTGTTTTTATGTATTAATTTCAGAATCGATAGATTCAATATAATGCATGAATATGTCACGTCTTATATGTAGATAATTAAACGTTTTATACAGACTTTAAGCGTCTTGTTGATTTGCAGATATAGACTTGCAAGGAACAGATCATGTATTTACGAATCCAGAAGTTAGCAGTCTCAACTTTTCTGTAAATCTGCAATTTGTCGACACAGAAAAGGTTACCACAGAGCTAGAAGATTATAACTCTATGAATAGGCAGTCCAATGGTAATGTTTACCCCCAAAGTGTATTTTTTGCAATTTCATTGTTGAAAGGATTCTTAAAATTCAAGTTTCATTGTAAAAGCATGACAGTTGGAATGAAATAATCTCCATAAAAAGTACATCGACTAAATTTATTCTAACGATTTTGCAGGGTTTGTTTGCAAGAAGTTCTGATTTTAACCCGTTTACCATGATATTTTAGTATGAAATGTCTGTTGACCTAGTTTTCAAGGTTACTCTTACCATTTCAAACATTTTACCAATTTATTCACAATTTACCACTCTGCTTGTAGCAATATCACGTTTCTAGTGATGAAGGTGTTGAATATATACTTTGTTATGTTTTGCAGCTTTCGACAAAGATTGTGATGAAAAATTTAACGAAACTTTGCAAGACAGCCTAAGAGTCATTGAGAACTATCCCGGTGGGCAGGCAGATTTGTACATGTGGAAAATCGGGAGCAATTTTAGTAAACCAATCAAAAGACGAAAAATTCCTGTTCTAGTGACAGCTGCTTCTAGAAACTATTTTTATCTACTTTTAGCGATGTTGAAATCATTTCATTACACAGTTGCAAATTATAGACAGAAAGATGAACGAATGAGAATTATCATTTACGATATTGGATTGACACGACGACAACTAAAAACGCTAAAGGTAAATTTAAATCTGCCTGTCAGTAAGTAAAGTATACGAAATAGAGTTCTAAAGGCGAGTTTTAACATTTAAAGTTAAATTAAGTCCCCTGAACAACAAGTACATTTTAACACATTTGAATCAAGAAATTTTAATGCATGTATAGGCCCCTTTAGATATATATATTCCGATCAATGTTTTTTGTCGTAAAATATGTCGGTCATAAATGAACCTGCTTGCAATCTTTGTAAATATTGTAAACATTGTATATGTAAATATCACTTGAAATATTACCGATACCATAGAACATAAATATTTTAATCAACATCCTATTACTTTACAGACTTCTGGGTTGTCATTTGTAATCCGAGAGTTCCCTTTCGAAGAATTTCCATCACATGTTAAAACAAAGAATATTCGGGCTTGGAAACCAATAATAATACAGGTAGGCATGATGATGCTTTTGCCTTCATTACTTTTAAAGTCCCAGTATTACTTTTGGTGTGCAATTACTTTCAATCTTATTTTAGCAAAGAACAATGAATTTAACCAACGACATTTTCCGTTATTTGTACAACAAAATCCTAATGTTACTTTTAAAATCGGAAGTACATGCTATAAACATAGCGTAGTAATTTTGTCAATTATATTCTAAATAAAATAGGAAACTCTTTTTGACAACAAGTGTTCGTAAAGAAGCGACCAAGATATGAACTGTATTCGTCAACATAACTAGTACTTTAGAATTCAACATTCTATGTAATAATGAGTGTTTTAAGTGCTCGTGATTATTAAGCATTTGCGTTTAATATCATTTTCATCATCATGACGTTTTTGTGCATTGATTTATATTACAAAAAAATGTATATATCTTGATTTGCAAAATTGAAAAGCTTCTATGGAGAAAGCGCATGGCTTCGTTCAGGTTAAGAAAGATTTTAACATGTTCTAAAACTATTTTATCGATTTACGATTGAGGAGACTCAGCCAAATGTCTACTACATTATTTAATTTTTATAACATAGGCCTTGCATGAAATATGAAATATCATGATTGTAATTTGAACTCGTGTATGTAGTCTATATAGTGTTTCGATCCAGGCTGAGGTGAAAGGGTAATGAACGTTCTTCTTTTTTCACCTCTTTTTCAGTTAATGTTGGTGGAGTACGGTTTTGTTTGGTGGGTCGATACAGCCATACGCTTTAAAACGCTAAATGTGGAAAAGGCTTTTGAAAAGGCGAAAACGTTTGGACTAGTATATAAGATCTCATCTCCGGGCAAGTTGCACAGTATTACAAAGCAAACAAGCATAGACACTTTTAAGTATCTGGGCGAGGACAGTTGTAAATTCAAACATTTCCCAGAAAATGACGCAAGCTCTATAATGGTCTATTTTAATTCTGTCACTAGTGTAATTGTACGTGCTTGGGCAAAATGTGCACTAGACAAAAACTGCATTGCGCCTATTAACAAAGAGGCACTTAATGATAATGAGTGCGGAACTAATGCAGCATATGACGGGAACTGTCATCATTTCGACCAATCAGTGTTTGGAATTTTAACACGTCGAATTTATCACTCACAAAGAACATACTCTTTCAATAAAGTGTCCGAAGAAATGGTAATACTGAATCGGTCTGACATACAAGATCTCATAAAATGTGAAGGTAACAATTGTTTCTTGTATTTATAATCAAACAATTGTAAATTTCAAAGCAATAAGTCTTTAATATCGTTTTCTATTGATATATGTTGTTATAGTAAACTTGGTTGCATCGGTACTCGCTCAGTGTTTTCAAGCCCAAACTTTAAAAAAAACTTTTAATGTCATTTTCCATTGATATCTGTTTTATAGTAAACTTGATTACATCTGAACTCGCCCAGTACGTTAAGGCCCAAACTGTACAAAATGTCTTTTAGAAACTCTGAAACTACTTTTACTGTGTGAAATGTCTTCAAGCTATATACATGTAATATTACACTATGCACACTTAGTCTAATGCGACGTTCAATGATTACCAATGAGTGATAAAAATGATAGAAAGAATAAAAAGAATTATCCGATGGTCAATAAACTTCACCTTTTGATATATCCTTTGTCGTCTGTACAGCACCAACCTTCTTCTGGTGTTTGCTAGCAGGTGTACTAGTATTTTGTTTCTCCTTTGTCGGTCGTTTCTTGGTACCTTTCCCCCTCATTTTAACGATTAATGCAGATAGTTTTTTAAGTTTAAAATTTTGTTCGTGAAGCATTGGCTTCCTCGAGAGAAGAGAAAGATTGTTACGTCACTACTGATGACAACAGACTCGGAAGTCTTCGGCAGTTTACGATTTTAGTCTTCAAGACGTACATGACAACAACACACGAAAAACAATGATCGCTAATTAAAACTGGTTGATTTCTGAACAATAATCATAATTATATAGATGTTTGCTGGTGATGACGTCACATTCACTCTTTAAATAATACAGTTACTGATGATGTTTATGCTGGTGATGCTTCTGCTGCTGATGATAATTATAATAATGTTATTCGCAATATATTTTATGAAAATGATTTATAAAGGCATTACAATAAGGCCTATAAGCAATTGAAGCATACAAACAAATACACAGTCAGTAAAAAAAGCATTCAGGAGGAAATACATACAGTACGGACAAACGACTACCAGCCATTTAAGTGATATTAACGCTCATACTTGGCATTTATTCTGGTTGCTGCTAGGAACTAAAAAATAGGTTTGGTTCAGCCTCGTATGAACTGTTGATATACTTTCTACTTTATCTTGAAAATCTTATTTTAAAGGACCATATTCCCATAGCCGCCAACAATCAACACGAATGTTAGTTTCAGTGCGTTTCTGACCTTAGATCGATTTGAAATTCAAATACTTCCACATTGCTTCTCTTTCGTCGAGGTTGTTTCCATCTAGAGCGATTAATCTTAGTTGTAATAATTTGTTTCGCAATTGAAAATATATATAGATAAGTATGGATTATGTTTTTAGACAATGAGCTTAAACTACGTCTTGTGCTAGTAAATGTTGTGATTGTTTATTTAATGATGCAGTCAATACTTGATTTATAAACAATTGATGCAATATGATGATGTACATTTTTAGAAAAAGATACCTAGTCACGTAGTTTTTATGAAGAATATCTATTGTATGCACTCTTATTCTTTTATCAAATTTGATGATGGGCAGCCTTTTCTGTCAGCCCTTTCTATAATTTATTCAAAACAAATTCTACATTAATTCCAAAGAATACAATTCCTTTCTACATTGTACTCTTAATTTTTCATCTTACAGACATTTTATCTTTAGAAAAATGGCTGATGCATGCAACACAATGACTTCTAGGTGCTGAGCTTATTATATGTTTTTGAATTACTTTTTTATGTTCAAGCATTTAATTTTGTCTTTAATATTTCACAGTTAAAAGTCAAGTGCATGTGAAAAGTCCGGCCATTCCCATTCAAAGAGCTACCGACACATGTTCGTCAGTTAGACACTTACGCTTTTAAACCAATTATAGTTCAGGTAAACGAGCTTACATTCTCAGTGAAATAAATGTAACAGAATAATAACATTTATTAAACATCCCAAAACATATTACAAGGATATAGTGACAAGGACTTAATCCGATTGCAGCACATATAAAGTCTATAAAAATGTTGTAAGAGAAAAACTACTACATAGTGACAAGACTTTAAACCGATACCAGCTCATATAAAATCTATAAAACTGTTGTAAGACAGACGCTACTACATAGTCACAAGAATGTAAACCGATTGCGGCTCATATAAAGTCTATAAAACTGTTGTAACAGAGGCACTGCTACATAGTCACAAGGATTTAAATCGATACTGGCTAATATAAAATCTATAAAACTGTTGTAAGAGAGTCACGACTACTCAGTGAGAATGATTTAAACTGATTGCGGCTCATATAATGCTATTACACATGTTTACCATATAATTAAGTTGAAAATTCACTATTACAAAATATCTACCTATACTCGTAGACATATACATTTTTGTATGGGTATAGGATTGGCAATGTGAGGATAACAGGAGTTCTGAAATAACGCTTAGTGATACACAACCAGCTGCAACTTCTTTTTTCTGTCATTTCCACAAACATCATCCACACGTACATAATGGTTCAATATAAATCATGACTTAGAAATATGACTCAGATATTAAAATAAATAAATTTACAAGAAATTAAAACTATTTGAATTTTTAAACTAGAAAAAGACATTGTTTGACATCTTAGTTGTTATATATACTGTGTGTGATATTGACTAATACTATTTAGTTTGGACCATAACGCGGCAAACACCCTGTGGGCTACATATTGACATTAAGTGTCCTTTTATAGTTTACATAGTTAAGCAAATTGGAAAATAAACTTGTATATTTATAAGCAATGGGATATTAGAACATTCGAATAGTGTTAGAACATGAACTTATTTCTATCGGTTAAAAACAATGTATCATACAGATGTAAAATATTATACAATTTCCAGTACATTTACGTCAATGCTGAAGAGGAACATGAAAAAGAAAGGTGAAACGAAAGCTTTTTTTGTTGTTATAACTTCTAAAACATTTTATGCAAATCACAGATATGTTATAAAAACATTATTTAAATAAAAATGTGTACAAAAGAAATTCCACTAGCTTTCAATTTATTAAAATTTTTAATGAGATATGATTCTAATTCTACGCAAACAATTATTATGTATCAATCGGTCAAATTTAGAGCATCTATTTATCTGTACTTGGTTTTTCTTTGCGTTTGGTTGCTTGCAGGATTATGCTTTACAAGCATCGGGATGCTGTTGTATTAAAATTATTTTGCAATGTTTTTCAGAGATACTAAAGCATTTATTCCACGTCCTAGTGGGGTGCTTTCTTGCAGTAATTGTAATATTCATAGTAAAGATCATATACACAGGTAAGTGTAACAATTCCTTTCACTTATTTAAAATAAGTAATGATATTTAAGTCACTTTTTCAAACGGCAACTTTTTGTGATACACTAAAGAATGTTTAGATACCTTAGATGCAATAATGCGTTATCTCTTACAAAAAACGACGTTTTAAACATTATATCAACGCAAGGATCTATAATCAAGTACACTTTTTTCTTAATATCAACATTTTACATCAATATCATAGACGCTTTAGTTAGGCTGTGAAAGAGAATTTGCATATTCATGTACTATACGAATAGAATTCAGTGCATATAAAAACAGCTTTTGACACACAAGGAACATGTTTGATGTGCAATTGTTTGCTAAATGACTATTAGTAATAAATACATGGAAAAACCTCTACAAATGACATTACCTTTTAGCAACTGAACTCAGACTGTTTCTTTTCGTGTGCATTGCGACTGCCGACAATGTGAGATGCTGTAAAAACATTGCCCTTGTTACATACAATTTGGAACGTTCTAGATATAACCCTACCTAAGCTTATTTTCTATTTATGGCTACATGTATGTCAACTGCTCACAAACAAAATTGCATATTCTTTTGTGCAAAACCAGTCCAACTATTGGAAACGTAATGTCCCAGTGTTGCTATTGGATAATCCAGCGAATTACTTTAATATTATTGTAAACACTGGAACGGTCTATATTATGTTCCTTATCCGGTTTTTAATTTAAATCTGTCTTTATTTCTTATCATACTTATATTTTGTTTTTATGTATTAATTTCAGAATCGATGGATTCAATATAATGCATGAATATGTCACGTCTTATATGTAGATAATTAAACGTTTTATACAGACTTTAAGCGTCTTGTTAATTTGCAGATATAGACTTGCAAGGAACAGATCATGTATTTACGAATCCAGAAGTTAGCAGTCTCAACTTTTCTGTAAATCTGCAATTTGTCGACACAGAAAAGGTTACCACAGAGCTAGAAGATTATAACTCTAAGAATATGCAGTCCAATGGTAATGTTTACCCCCAAAGTGTATTTTTTGCAATTTCATTGTTGAAAGGATACTTAAAATTCAAGTTTCATTGTAAAAGCATGACAGTTGGAATGAAATAATCTCCATAAAAAGTACATCGACTAAATTTATTCTAACGATTTTGCAGGGTTTGTTTGCATGAAGCTCTTATTTAAACCCGTTTACCATGATATTTTAGTATGAAATGTCTGTTGACCTAGTTTTCAAGGTTTCTCTTACCATTTCAAACATTTTACCAATTTATTCACAATTTACCACTCTGCTTGTAGCAATATCACGTTTCTAGTGATGAAGGTGTTGAATGTATACTTTGTTATGTTTTGCAGCTTTCGACAAAGATTGTGATGAAAAATTTAATGAAACTTTGCAAGACAGCCTAAGAGTCATTGAGAACTATCCCGGTGGGCAGGCAGATTTGTACATGTGGAAAATCGGGAGCAATTTTAGCAAACCAATCAAAAGACGAAAAATTCCTGTTCTAGTGACAGCTGCTTCTAGAAACTATTTTTATCTTCTTTTGGCGATGTTGAAATCATTTCATTACGCTGTTGTAAATTATAGACAAAAAGATGAACGAATGAGCATTATCATTTACGATATTGGATTGACACGAACACAAATAAAAACGCTAAAGGTAAATTTAAATCTGCCTGTCAGTAAGTAAAGTATACTAAATAGAGTTCTAAAGGCGATTTTTGACATATAAAGTTTATTTTAGTCCCCTGAGCAACAAGTGCATTTTAACACCGCTCACGACTGCAAGCTTAAATAAAACGCATGGACAACCATTTGATTCAAGAAATTTCAATATAGGCCCTTATATATATTCCGATCATGGTTTTATTTGTCGTAAAATATGTCGGTCATAAATGAACCTGCTTGTAATCTTTGTAAGGTAATACTGAATCGTTCACCGGAAATATTACCGATACATAGAACATAAATATTTTAATCAACATCCTATTACTTTACAGACTTCAGGGTTGCCATGTGAAATTCGAGAGTTCCCTTTCGACGAATTTCCACCACATGTTAAAACAAAGAATATTCGAGCTTGGAAACCAATAATAATACAGGTAGGCATGATGATGCTTTTGCCTTCATTACTTTAAAAGTCTTGGTTTTATTTTTGGTGTGCAATTACTTTCAATCTTATTTTAGCAAAGAACAAAGAATCTTACCAACGACATTCACCGTTATTTGTACGAAAAATTCCTAATGTTACTTTTAAAATCGGAAGTACATGCTATAAATACAGCGTAGTAATTTTTGTCAATGATATTCTAAATAAAATAGGAAACTCTTTTTGACAACAAGTGTTCGTGAAGAAGCGACCAAAATATGAAATGTATTCGTCCACATTACTTGTACCTTAAAATTCAACATTCTAATGTATGAGTGTTTAAATGCTCATGAACATTGAGTATTTGCATTTAATATCATTTTCATCATTGACGTCTTCATTATGCACTGTTTTGTGCATTGATCTATCTGATATAGCTTGATAGCTTCTGTTGGGAAAGTGCATGTCTTTATTTAGGCTTAAGAAAGATTTTAACATGTTCTAAAACTGTGTAAGCAATTTACGATCAAAAAGACAAATATCCACTGCTTTATTTAACTTTTAAAGTATAGGCCTTGCATAAAATAAAAATATCATTATTGTAATTTCGATACAGGCTGAATTTACTTCTTAAGCCAATCCAGTTCCTACGTAAAAAAGAGCTTCATTTCATTTTTATTACAAGTAATGGACGTTCTTCTTTTTTCACCTCTTTTTCAGTTAATGTTGGTGGAGTACGGTTTTGTTTGGTGGGTCGATACAGCCATACGCTTTAAAACGCTGAATGTGGACAAAGCTTTTGAAAAGGCAAAAACGTTTGGACTAGTATATAAGATCTCATCTCCAGGCGAATTACACAGTATTACAAAGCAAACAAGCATAGACACTTTTAAGTATCTGGGCGAGGACAGTTGTAAATTCAAACATTTCCCAGAAAATGACGCAAGCTCTATAATGGTCTATTTTAATTCTGTCAGTAGTGTAATTGTACGTGCTTGGGCAAAATGCGCACTAGAAAAAAGCTGCATAGCGCCTATTAACAAAGAGGCAATTAATGATAATAAGTGTGAAACTAATGCAGCATATGACGGGAACTGTCATCATTTCGACCAATCAGTGTTTGGAATTTTAACACGTCGAATTTATCACTCTCAAAGTACATACTCTTTCAATAAAGTGTCCGAAGAAATGGTAATACTGAATCGGTCTGACATACATGATCCCAGAAAATGTGAAAATAACACTTGTTACATTTAAATACTAGTTTCTTTTATTTATAATCAAACAACTGTAAATTTCAAAGCAATAAGTCTTTAATATCTATTTCTGTTGATAAATGTTGTTATAGTAAACTTGGTTGCATCGGTACTCGCTCAGTTTTTTCAAGCCCAAACTTTAAAAAGATTTTTTTAGAGACTCTGAAACTACTTTGACTTTGTGAAATGTCTTCAACCTATATACGTGTAGCTTCACACTGTACACACTAATGCGAGGTTCAATGATTACCAATGAGTGATAGAAATTATAGAAAGAATAAAAAGAATTATCCGATGGTCAAGAAACTTCACATTTTGATTTTCTCCACTTTTCTCGAACTTGCCAAAAGAACATAGATTATTAGACGTGTATGTAATCTTCATCGAAAAAGACTTTTTAGTTAAGAAGATTTTAATACTTTAGTTTCTCTAATTTCTTTGCTCGATTGCTTTTTTTTTAGTTTTCTTTGAGACTTTCACTGTTTATGTCTCCGAAATCTATGTTTCAAAAAAGAATAAGCATACGTAATGTTATGATAGTAACTTTCAATTTGCAGCTGTATTTGTGGGATTTAGTGGTGGTCTGTTGTTAAACTTCGTTCCGATTTATTATGACCGTGGCTTTTTGGAGAAGCATGCAAGTTTTGGTCTTGTTATCACTAACTAGGACCAGTGTCTTATATTTTTGGGCTTGTCTCAAAGTTTTCTTTTTTAATTTTTAAAAGTATATTGTTGTCACGTATTTATTTATTTTACCTAGAAAAAAGTATTACATAGAAAAAAAAGTATATAATATATGTCAAGGAGTGAGCTAATAACAACAGTACAATTTTAGTGTACATCAGAGTGACAAATTGGTATAATAATTATTATATAGAAACATATATTTTATTTCTTCATTTAAACATTTATTAAAAAATAGTCATGCCTTGTATCTCAGCAAATATTTTGAAATACTAATTCAACTCTTAAAATGAACTGTATCACCTGTACAAGCATACAGAAAGAAATACTTGTTGAGCAAAATACTATGAGAAAAGGCAAAAACAGGCAAATAAGTTTAGCTAAACTTACTTTAAGCTTAAGTCTAAACTTTCTGTAATGTAAGAGTAAAGTACAAGTGCTAACTTGTACTAATATTAACTATTTATATATACTTATAATGGTCTTAATGTATATTATCATTGACTGTGCGTTAAGTCAATCTATGGACTTGCAATAACTATTGACTGCCGCAAAGTAAAAACATGATAAATAAATTTGGCAAGATTCAATGTAATTGTTTTCTTATCAACTTGCATTGGCTTGGTGAATTTAAATACACTTCGTCTGACATAATTATATGATTTAATGTATTGTCTACGAATTTCTCTATATATGGGACAAATAATCACGAAACGGTATTTATCTTCAATGACACCAGAATTACAAATGTAACTAGTACGCAGATTTCTATCAATGCATTCATAAACATACCTGCCTGTTTCCATTCTAAGTTGATTTGCTGATCATCTAAATCTTGACAGAGCAATACTGTTCTTTTTAGGAACAATTTCAAGGTATTGTTCCAAAACAAACTTAAGTTTATTTTTGTTATGAAGATACAAACTCTGGCTATCATGAATACTATTGCTCCATGACTGAATAAAAGCGTCAATTACACGCTGTTTGAATTGAAAATGGAAATTAGGTAGAGCAACGCTTTCCGGATTACTCCATACGTATCCGAAGTCAAAATTGTCAAACAATAGCTTTCACCTTACTGGCCCAGTTGTTAACATCCCGATTACACCTATCTAATAATGAGTCTTATAAGTGACTGACAATAATATTTTTAGATATATCAAATCTGCACTAATATTTTATTATTCTCACATATCTATTTATATTTAGAGGATACCTGCCTAGATAACCGTACACAGCCGTATTACATGTAGAAGTTTTAACATGCAATAGTAATTTACAAAATTTAAGGGACATGTATATTCGTTCTAGTTCTTTATATTATGTGAACCCCCAGACTTTACTTGCGTAACTCAATGTTGATCCCACAAATGCATTAAATAACTGACATACTGTCTTTGTTTGCAGTTGAAATTTATTAATATTTTAGTAGTGCATACCATGCCTTTAGACCTTTACCAGCTAACATTTCATGGTTCAAAGTAAATCGACCTGTAAAATTTAACACGTGACCCAAATAATTAAAGTCATTCACTGTCACCAGTGGAAAACCATTTAACTGCCATTTTTCGTTATTTTTAAGGAACCTCTTTTCCTGAAAACAACAACGCAGGGGCGGATCCAGAATTTGGTGGGGGGCGTAACTTTTTTGCCATTTGTTGGTTCTGCTCAAGCCTTATAAGAGGGCAATTATGACTGTGTTTTATTCTTTGTTTTTAAGTAATCGAACACTAAATAGCGGTGGAGCGAGCGAATGTATAATTAACATGTATAATTGAATGGCAATGAACAATGTCAGGGCCGTAGCCAGAGGTTAAAAAATAGGGAGGCACTTTCTAGGGGGGTTCGGAGGCATGCTCCCCCGAAAAAAAATTTCGAGGGTGCCATTTCGTGCATTTACCTGCATTTCAAACGTGTTTTTGATACTTTTAAGATACCGATTTCGGAAACAGAAAATATAAATTTATACTCAGATATTTATGTAAGGTTGGGGAATTTTAGGGGGCGCGCGCCGGTGCGCGCCCACCCCCCTGGACCCGCTAGTGCAACTTTACTTTTGTTGGCGTTAACTTTCAAACCCCATTGGTCACAATATAACTGTAATAGGTCAAAACTATACTGCAACTCTACGGGATCTTTACTAAGGATTATCATATCATCAGCAAATAACATTAAAAGTGAAAGATATTTCATCTACAGTCAAACCACGTGTATGAGTAGTAAACATATTTCTAAATCTTCAAGAAAGAGGGAAAATAACACCGGTGAAGTTACTTCCCCTTGTTTTAGACCAATCCTACTCTAGAAATACTGGCTTCCAGTATTCTTTGATCTGGCTCTCCATTACTTGATAATTGGTTGAATGTGGTCAGCACAGCATAGGATCGATCATATCAGAAAAAAAGCAGGAGATTAATTGCCCAGAAACTGATATGCCCATACTCACTGCTGGACATTTGTATCAAGTAACATGTACAATAATATGTGTTATATTTAAAGTTTTACCTAAGTTTTCATCAATAAATTTGAGTGGCAAAGTCATTTTGTATGACAATCCGGCAGAAAAAGGTTTATATGCTGGGGTTAATAGTTTAAAGTTTTCTTAAATGTTTTATTCAAATTCTAAGTACCACCAGTGAAGTCAGGTCTGTGTAGCATACTATTAACAAATTAAAGAATCTATTATGCAAAATAAATGTAAGTGAATGACACTGATTTCAAACAATATAAATTATATAGTTTTAGGAATATGCCATGTGATGTTATACATAACAGCTTTTCCATGTACATAATATTTTGTAAACTACCGTTTGATTTAGCATTTGTTAGAAAGTTTGCAGTGTATCACAATAGGCTTGCCTACGGTTAGTACGTTTCAAATGAAAGAAAACAGATACCAGTTACTTTGAAATTAAAGGCAGTGTTTTCTATAAAAGGGGCAACTTAATTAGGAAAGATTTTGAGGTCAAAATAGTGTCATCCCCATAACTCCATTGAACTTCCTGTATATTCTATATAAATATATTAATTTCGTTTTCTCTGTGGGTAGATTTTATTTTATTTCATAGAAATAATGATTCAATAACTTTCTACCAACATTTGTTAAATAAAAGTGATCACTTAGAACTTCAAATTTCATTTTCTTTAAAACAATTATTTTTAATATACCCTAGTTCTAACCATTAATTATAAGAATATGAACAGATGTAATTAATGTGTGTATGCATAATGATATCTCCCCAATAAAAACGGTTGTCTGTCGATCCGTATGTAGCCTCGGTCAATATTACTTTCATATGGTGAATATAACATCATATCCAATGCCTAAGAAGTCCATAATTGTATATTATTAACTGAAAACTAGACTTTAATTTGTATGCTATCTTAGGAAAAATTTATCAAAATTTCTCTAAAAGTGATGTGCCTGCGTAATAATTCACTCGGGCTTCGCACTTGTGAATTATTCCGCCCTGCACGTCACCTCCGGGGAATGCTTCAATTTCGATAAAGCACTCCAAGCCATAGATTATTTCTTAATTATAACATCAGCAAACACAAATCATGATTTAATAAAAACTTGTTTATGCTGTGTAAATGTAGGATTCCACAAAATAAAGTTTGCAAGCCTACATCCATTTTATCAGCACCATAGGAAAATAGTCCCCAAAATTATTTGACCACAAGACAGTTAAGTGACTATTAGCTACATCATGCAGGGCAGTAATGGCCATTTGATTATCACTATAAAAATATCAATAAAATGCAAAATTAATATTTCTTTGGAGTAACTTTGATTCCTTGGAGAAAGTCCTACCACTGCAATTAAACATTCGAATAAGTCAGAGTAATATTTACATCCCCTTATCAGAGCCTTCACCTTTGAGTACATACCACGTATAATTCTCAACGTCTTACCAGTGATACCTAGTTTATATAATTTAAACCACAATCCATTACGACAGACACTGTCGAATGCCTTGTTAAAATCGATGAAAGCGTAGACCAGCCGGTCTTTCTCACTAAGAATGTTACTAATTATAGCATTTAAAACAAAATAGCATCTATAGTTGAGCGTCCTTTTCTGAATCCAAATTGTACAATGTTATTGGTTTCTATCCAACTGTTAATTCTTTTATTTAATATACCTGTGAACATCTATGAAAAGCAACTTACTAGTGTGATACCCCTATAATACCTTCCATTCAAATATCCGGAAACATCCCGCCATTTAAAATACCGTTGAATAAATCTACTAAGTGGGAATACAATATGTCACAAGATTCAATAAAATATTCATTTAACAGATAATCATCAGCAAAAGACTTGTTTCTTTACTAACTTCACGAAACGGCTTCAACCGCTGCAACTGTAACGACTGAATCGAACTATTCAAATTTACATCATCCGAATTAAAATCATAATTGCTAAAAAGAAAATCGGCCTCATCATTTATAATGTTACATGCCGCATTCAAATTCGAGGAACAATTGAAAAAACTCTTCAGTGCTGATATTACTCTTAATGCCGATAGGTTTGAGAGTGAAATGCTTTAAAAAAAATTTACCAGTGCTTGGAAAATACTCAAAATAAGAGTTGCTGTTAGCCCAGGATTCATTAGGAAACATTATATCATGCTGTGAGATTGTATCAATAAAGTCACTGTCTTCAAGCAAAGTTCTATTCGGCCCATTCATGTTTCATGACAAAACTGAAAGTTCAGCTTTAGCGTTCAGCTAATCTGTATTATCACGTACTGGAGCGCACTCAACATACAACGTGTCATATTTCAACCATGCAGACTTGCCCTGTCTCTTCGCTGTATTAAGTTAGGAATCAATACTTTCTTACGCTTTGTTATTTCTTTGGGAAATTGCTTATACACGAATAAGTTGTGCCTTCAAGCTCCTTCTGTCGGTGAACAACCTCTCGGTCCTTGAACAATGAAACTGTCGCTGCTATTTTGCGCGGCGAGTGAGATGTTCTAGATCTAGAGGAAGTCTGCAAGCGTGAGATGTCATCATGTGCCAAACCAAGCGAAAATTCGATGGTATCCACGTTATCACTAATTTTGGATACCTTTTCACCAGCAGACTTGATATTATTTATCAAAGACTGAAGTGTTTAGCTGCTTATGAATATTCCTAAATTTGCTGTTGTAATGTTTCATATTAATTTCTATTTTAAGAAACAATAGTATTAGATTAAAGACACAGAACCCTGACGTTTGGTAGAAGGTATTACTTTTTCAGGATTATAGGCAAACCTTACGTTCGTATCAGTTTATAGGACATTTGGCTGAGTTTGAAGAAATTCCTTAAATTGTAACCCTAAAATAAAACTTTTTTTTATAGTTTATGAGTTTTTCTATCAAGAAAGACACCATTCAAACAACGACTTAGTTCTGTTGCGGTAACAGTTTCATTTTTAATTCCACATGACACGACATTGCAAACTTGCAGATTTTATAAACTGTAAGTAGATACATTACATTGTCAAGAGCTTTGATTATTTATCAAGTTCCTGAACGCAGAGCTGTAAAGTAGAACAACTTCACAAAAAGCGTTTCCCTAAACATGTTTACTACGCCATTAAGTTTTACAGCTACAACACATATTTCCCATTAAATTTCATGCCTGAAGGAAACCTCTTCTTTATTGCCAAGCGAGGTTTACTTACTCAACACAACAGTAACATGTGGTAGATTTTAATGCGCATTCAAGTTGTGCGCACAAAATGTCGGTGTATATTAATCTAAGGCTAAATGAACATTTATTAAATTTGATGGCTTATAAATCTACTTAAAAGTTGATCCTCAAGGCTAAATTTTTAAACCTTGTTCAGGTTTAAATGTTTGTCTTTAGTTAAATGGCTTTGACTTGATTTACACACTTAACTGGACATTAGGATGCTTTCAAATAAAGCTTCATCATTTTCAAAGAAACTACAAGGTAATACAATTATATATGTTTGAATGTAAACAATAACAGAAATACTAGTATGTAAAGATTTTACAATGTTTTTGTGAAATTACATATGTTTGCACAAATAAAATATAATATAAATATATGTTTCTTTCCTGGCATGTATATTCTTTTTCAAGTGTCAGCTACAAATCAAGTACTCATAAATCTTTTGAATTTCTGATAGAAACAAAATTGAGATATGTTTTACATTTCAGATGATTTTATAGTGATCGCGGTTATTGTCATAGTAACAACTTTAGCAGGAGGCAGCCTTTTATGCAGTGGCATTTTCTACGGTTACGTAATGATAATATTTAGTCAAAGATTAGTTTAAAAAAACTACGAACTTTTTATGCTTTTTGATTCTAAACATATTAAGAGAATAAAACCCGGACTTAATGAAGCGAATGCGACATTTAACTTGTTTACCTGTAATGCTTTTGTCTGCGAACGACCTTTAAGAATCAATATAGTCCAGCCCCTCTCACCTGAAGATATTACGAAGTGAAAGTCAAATAATTGTATAGAATTTACAAAGGTTTACATAAAACACTTAAAAAATAGTTTTTAAATTAAATGGTTATTATTGATAATTATTATTTATGTATTCGCCTTTTTTTACAAATTTTAAGGAACTTTGTTTCGCTTCTTTTCAGATCCGTCGTTAAACATGAAAGAAATCCCGAGAGCAAAGTATGAGATAAATGACAAATCAAAAAGTGAGAAAAAAACTAAAGTTAGTGTAGAGTTCGTAAATTACAATGTGGTAGAGGGTCAGTCATTTTTAACATATCCTTACAATGTATTCCTCAGAGAGATACAGTAATATATTCAAATTATACGCGCCAATGATCTTAGAGTCATAAAGTCATTTGACAATTTATCGTTCCTTGACCCGGCAAAACGTAATATATTTTGTATTATAATCGTATATGTAAAACTTCAATTTATACATAGCAAGCATTTAAATATAATCTTATAGTTAATTGTATCAATGTTTCTATCCGTTTAATTCAGGGATCTCAGAGGCATGTGAACATCCATTCGAAACAAGTTTTGAAGATAATTTAGATGTGGTCAGAAACTACCCGAAAGGTATTGCATATCAATACCTATGGAAAATTGGTGGAAACAAGAATCAGCCAGATACCATGGTGTCATTTCCGGTTTTCGTCACAGCGATGGATTATGCATACTATCCATATTGCCAAGGGATGTTCAAAACGTTGCATGGAGTGATAAATGCAAAACGAAATAAAGGCAAGGGTCGTATAATTGTATATGACTTAGGTATGACGAAGCGACAGCTAAGAGTGGTAATTACGTCTTGTTCATATCATACATTATACAGTCATAAGCTCCACTATTTCAAAACAAGCGTTTTAAACAATGAAGCTAATAGTACATAATTTTTATAAATACAGGGTAATTGTAGCCTATAGTATAGCTCTACTAACGAACTACCGTTGTAACGTTGTTTCTGATTTGAAACGTCATCAAAAAGTGCAACGGTCGATTTACGTATATACAGTGGGAATATCGAACTGTGTTTTTATTATCGCATTTAAGCTAATTGTGCGTTATAATAGGGTTAATTATTTAATGATTTTGACATTTGCAACTTCGTATATGTGGTTTGTAATGAATGCAGGCAGTTTTAACAGCTCCGACAAACGCCGTCGCCGTTAAAATATTTGCGATTAATTAAATTCGTATAAGTTTTGCAGCTGCAAATATAATATTTACAAAACCTTCAACCCTATATTACAGACTGTAAGAAGGTAAATGCGTTATCATACGCAGTGTCTGAAATAAACCAACGCTATTCGTAACGATCATAGATTGGGTAGGTGTTTTCACCCTGTGTATTAAATACGACAAAGTCGTCTAATATTTTGATGGCTGTTTGAAGTGAGAAGCTAAACATTACAAGTGTTAAACTAAAATCGGTCTCTTCTACATGCCAAGGACATAAAATGACCATGTTACATACTCGGTTTTCAAAATGTTGTCATTTGCATGTAGGTTCCACTTCTTGCTAATTAGCCTATACCTTTTATACCATATTAAGATAAACAAAAATCTTTTGTTTTCAATATAATTACATAGAGTGTACAAGTAAGCTCTGTCAAATTCGAACGACGGCTTGTAATACACATACAATCTAACCTGCCTTTAGCGGTCAGCAAGGGGACTGGGCGAAAGTGACAACTATAGACAGGTGACCACTATATCCAGGTTGACAAGGATATGATAAAATTTGATAAAATAAGACAATATCTAGTTACATTACACATATGGTATATCAATTTATATGATACACTTATTAATGCTTTTAATGTAAAACAATATACATGTTCATCATAAGATAACTTTCGTTAAGAAGTCTGTTATTTTCTTCTGATTTGTTGAAGCTGCAATTCGTAAACCTGTAGGTCGTCTTTGTCTTTTTCTCTCTGGATTCGTGTCAATTTCACACCGAGACAAATATTCAGCCTTCCTTTTGATGGTTTGTTGAATATACGTTCTTCCCACACAGAATTGATCAGCAAGTTTTCGAGAACTATTCCCACATTCAAACGCTTTTATTACACGAACTCGTTCTTCTAACGAAAGCGCTTTACGTTTAGGTGAAGACATACTGGGAAAAAACTAGCATACAGACTGCCTTGTCATAGATTTTTATACCTAATGATGTTTCAAGATGTACTTCATTGCTCATCCTTCAACAAAATGTATATAACGCTAAAGTGGAACTTTCAACGCACGATAGCATCTATCCTGATCCGGGCTAAAGTCAATGACTATTTATATATTATACTCTTTCATCCAAAATCTCTTAATATAGGGAATCGGAATATCAGAAATATTTAATGATGCATTTTTTTACAGTTAAGCGCGAAATGCAGATGTGAAATACGACGATTTCCATTTGAACGATTTCCTCCACACATTCGTAATCTAAAGACATATGCGTTTAAGCCAATCATTGTCCAGGTATGTACTTAATAATTGCAAACATTACATCAGTTCTTAAAATGTCATGAATATACTATCAGTGCTTATGGGGAAAACTGTTAAACGTAGTATACAAGACTAATTAGCAAATTTCAAATTATTTGACATATTCTTGCAACTGACATTCATAAAATAATATAATTGTTTATATGTCTTCTCTTTTCCGTATGTGTCCACTCTGATAAAGTTTTTAAGGTTTGTATGTGTATATGGTGTTATTTTGCCATGTACATTGTATTCAAACGAGTTAATGTTCTCAAAGCAAATGAAGTCTCCAACATGAAATATATAATACATTGAATTGATACGTGCTGGTTTCCAAAGCAACTTGCAACATTTCTAGAACTTATATGTATTCTTAAATTGCGGTTCGGAATAGCACTGTAGCATATTTGTCTACGGAAATTTATTCAATAACTCGATTTTTGTATGAATAATTTCATTTAGTAAATGCAAAAATGCAATGTTTTGTCTATTTGTGTTCTATTACTATTAGTTATGATACAACAGTAAAAATAAAATAATTAATTCATATGTTTCCAGATGACTCTTATGGAGTTTGGATTCGTTTGGTGGACAGACATATCAGTAAAATTTCTTAACACAAATTTGGACAATGCCATTACATATGCAGAGAGGAACAGCATCCTTTTCTTTGTGGAAAGAAAAGAGCCCAGCAAAGTACCTATTTCTCTTCAGACGGATATTCGAACTTTCAATTTCTTAAGAGAAGACATATGTAAATATAGGTCGTTTGGAGAGGTTTGGGCAACCACTGCATTGTTTCATTTTGATAATGTTACCAAGGTTGTGGTGAAATCATGGGCTTCCTGTGCGTTAAATGAGGCATGTATCGCTCCTGTTGGGAAAGAAAGCCTTACCTGTGATTTCCTTGATACAAGAGACGGCAGGTGTCATCGATTTGACCAATCAATTTTAGGAATTATATTACGTCGTCTATATCATGAACAAAATGATTATCCACTTGACTCCAAGCTCAATAACATTATCTTTATTAAGAGGCGAGAACTCTTTCATTACTTTGAACGTTGTCGTTATGGATTTACTTGCTACTGAATTTTTACGAAATATCATTCCTAACTAATATATGTCAAAGGTGAAATTCCAAGACAGAAATGCAAGTACATGTATAGACCATCAGCGTCTTAGAAATCAAAAAAGATCTATAACTACAATGTTTATGTTGAAGACAAACTGCATTGCAATGATTTATATGCACTGAACTTTAATTTCCCTTAATTGTGCCAGTTAGTTTACCATTAAGCAGGTAAAACAACATATATGTACTAAGTTTAAGTCCTCAAGCCGTTATTTTTCATCAAGTATGCTTGTCATGTTTGTCAATGTTGCAGAAGATGTCATGCATTATGCACAGCATCACATTTTTGGGTAGCTTGAAATGTATGTCAGACTTATAATGTTTTCATCACAAGGCGTTTGACACAGCTCTCATCATATATGTGTCCTTTGTAAGCGCAACTTGTGTTTGATAAGATATTTTCAAACATTATATTATTTCTGCGTTCCTTTGGATACACAAGGGATTTTACCTTTTTCTACGCTTACATTTTCATATCACTAGCCTAAGAGTCGTGTTCCGCTATACTTTAAAGAAAGAAAATACCTTAATGTCAAATGCATGGTTCGAAGTCCAATCAATATCTTTGTTTTAAATCTACGTATGTTGAATAATTTGTTTTCTCTCTAGTCTTGGTGTGGTGTCTTTGAGTGATTTTATGTAAAAAAGACAATTGCTAAATCTTTTGCCAACTAAAATAACTTCAACATAATGAATAAAAAAAGGTTTTCAAGTATTATTACCTCACCTTAAAGTCCAGTCAGTATCAGTAAAATCAGCAAAAATGTAAAGTTGGTGTTGCACGATTTATGGACGGATAATGATTTATTACAGAAGGTCTATATGTTGTTTATTTGTGCTGAAATGAGGCAGTTTCTGATATATATTGTTTTTTTTTAATTGTATGCATATAATCATTTGACGTTCATTGAACACATTATTAGTGTTTGGAAAGTAGATTATGCTTGATGTAGGGAGTCCCGCTTTAAACGAAATGTAAAATGTTTTTTGCAATATCAGTCATATGGATCAATAGTCGATATATAAGCATGTCAGATTATGAAAATGTGTCATTATAACTAACATAGGCAAACGCATAAATAACAACATCGAAAAGGCTACAAAAAAGAGAAACATATTCTCGACAAAGACATTGAAATACATTTGAAAATACATAGTAATTAAAGAGGTTTTTTAAGTTTGTCAAGGTGAAGATAAAGTGAATTACTAATAAATCAGTATGAAAGGTTTCGAAATAAGGAAATGGTGTGTGTGAATAGGAAGTGAGTACATAAAAGAAGAGGAACATAATGGCTCTAAAATCTATATCTATAAAGACTATATCAAAAGGGCAGGGCCAGTTTTTCTTTTCCATTAATTTATTTTATTCATGTAGCATATATATCACATTTCTGCAAAAGAAGATATAGGTTACTATGTTTTAATATATATTTGAAGCTGCAGTTTATAACTGCATGAATAACTGCATGAATATTTAATTACAGCACTATGACATCACAAATTAAGAATGGCCGCCTCCTTGATTCTCCATTTTCAATATCTTCGCATTTAATAATCTGATTTTAGAACTTCTTTCAACAGACAGTGTGTTCCTCTTCACAAGTTTTTCAATTTAAAGTCAAATTATTTTCTGACTGACCGCCTTGTCTTTTAAACATTGGCATACGTTGCGCTGCTCTTTACAAGCGAATGTAGCACGTCGTAGCAGAATTTGAACTGCTCCTGTGAAAATAAAAACATTAGATGTAATAATGAACTCTACTATGATCATTGTTTATTATTTTATCTTTTTATTTTTATTATTATTATTATAATTACCTTTATTACTATTTTTATTTATTACAGGTATTATTCTTATTATAATAATTATTATTATCATTATTATCATAAAAACATAAAAGGTATTGAGGTACCAAACTATGCCAATGACGCAAGGTAGCATTAGAAACACACTACCAGTCTCCCAAAACTACAAAGAAATACTTACGAAATTAGGAATGATTTGCTGACGTCGTGTTTGTATTTGCCGTATAACTTGTGGAATCGAAACCTCATTATCAAGCCTAACACGTTCCATGATGTTCATCAGCACAACCATTAATCCACTCCGTTCTGCTCCGCTTCTGTATGGTTTGAAAATACATTGAAGTATTTGATAAATTTCGGAAAACAAAAGTGTACATAACATGAATGATACATTTCAAAAACAGATGAACGTCAAGTGGCACACGAACAAAACAATTCTACCGAAGCAGCTAGAAGGGATATTGATTTTTTTCTGATGAGAACTAGATCTAATTAACACCAACATTAATACTATATTCATCATTTTGAAATATTTATAAAATAATTAAGATACACAAAACAGACAGTCGGCCTCAAAGATACCAATGCATAGTAATTGATTCGTTAAAACGTTACACAATGTCAAACATTAAATGTCTCAGACACATTGAGGATAACGCTTGAAATATGTATAATCCATGCTTAAAGTTAGTTCAATTTCTTAAAAGTCCCCTGGTTAAGAATTTGTGCTCTACACATGAACAGGTTTCATAAACATAAACAGAGTTAAATCAACATATTCGTAGCTTTATTTCATTCTGATATAAAAAAGCTATCCTGTGGCATGTATTTGACATGTAACTAAACTTACAAACATTGTGCCATCACGGGCTTGATTTCAATTTGTCTTTGAAAACGTATCAGTTCTTGTAGGAATGCGAGGGTTTTATCCGGATCAGAAGGAGTCATATGCTCCGACGGCCATTGTTTGCAAACAAGCTGTGTGAAATGATGTTCCTGAAATACAGATCAAGCTTGAGTTATTAATACAATCATAACACAAGTCAGCAGTTTTACCGACGTATGTAGTGACTATTATAATTATGTAGGAGCATATGCATATCACATTTGTATCAATACGTAATTTAAACGTAAAAATAGGATACATAAACCGAAGTACTTTGGATTTGAACTCGAACAAAAGAGACATAAAGTTTGCACCCCTCCATATTGAGCAGATTCTGAAAATTGTAAACGAGATTTTGCCGCAGTAGTCCCTTAATACATGTACATTTTTTTGTAATATCAATAGCAAAATAAAAACATCGTTTCCTGGAATGACTCAGAATGTATAGCATGGCTTACAATGTAATATCTAATGACATATTCTTTTTTCAATAATTAAAATCATGCTTGTTAGCATAGAAAACGCATATGATAATGTAACTACTGACACTGACCTTTGAACCGAAGTTTAATTTGTGACCTTTCATTGCGTAATGTCCTTTGTCTTCCTCTGACACTAATGTTATTGTGAAAGGTCCAACTTCGATAGCTCCACATTTCGGTAAATAATCCCCCGTCTATGTATAGAAAACAAAACGTTACCGTAGTATTAATATTAGACTTAATATAAAGAATATGACGAGTTATAGAAGTCATTAATTACAAATGAGAGTCTTACTAATGGTTAATTCAAACATGGTATTGAAATCGTTGGCAGTCTAGCCTTACAACTTTCAACATCAACAGCTTTCTGGTTTTGCATGGCGGCTATCAGTTACACATCCATACCAAAGGGTGATTACCATCTATTAAAAACAAATAGTTCTGCTATCTATGTTTACAGATCAGATGAAGAGTTTTATTTATCCTGTAATATTTGTTTTCTCAATATGTTACTGGTTTTAACATTTCTAATGAAGTTAGTTGTTATGTGTACAACTATATGCATAGGAATTAAGGCAACAGTGTCGCTGATCAAAGACTTAATTAAAAAGAAACCCAAAGAGTGACCTCAGAATTACCTCTTCTTCGGTGCTCTCTTCAAATGTTACAATGACATTGACCTCTTGCTCAAACACTAACCGACAGCAGTCAATTGCGGTGTCTTTTAATGGTGTCTGTGTGAGAATATATCCGTGTGCATTACAGTAGCTCTGAAACACGTGAAGTTTAAGATATATATAAACTGCTCATTTACAGCTTCAGTTTTCTTTGCTGTTACCAACTTTAACAAAGAAATAAACATCCAAATACTATACATAAGCTTCAATCGAAAACAAACGTTTCAAAATGAATATGATTTATCAGGAAAGGATAGGAATGACAAAGTTGGTCAATATATTTTTCGATTTTTTTTAAATTATGTGAAATGGCAGTTTATGCCAGAATTAACAGGTTATTATCCCATTACACAGATCCATTACAATTAGACTTTAAATAGATATACATGCGACATTTGTAACTAATTTGTCTTGCTTTAAATTGGTATCATCAACCCTCTAGTTGATTACAACTGGGCAATTATTTAAAAACTTTTTGTTTGAATTGATTTACCTTCGGTACGGTACTCAGACTAAAGAAAACACTGCAGTCAGATGCTATACTGGCATGTATCAATATTCCTAGTTTCCATATACAAGGTACGAATATTTGTTACATGTAATATGCATGCATTAATCCTACAATACTCACCGGTATATATACAGCATTGATGTAATTTGTACGTCCCTTCACTTGTGTAAATAAGAACGGACGATAATCATTGGCTGAAAATAAATATAACAAAAGACCACAGTGTATATTTTTGTAACGCTTTTGCTGCAGCTCCATGTGAAACATTAAAAAAGTTTATCTTTTAATCATTAGTATTTTGTATCGTTACTGTTGCAATAAAATACACGTAAATAAAATTAAAATACACTATGCCCAGACCAAATAAAAAGAATTCGAAAGTTTCCTCTCTTGTTCTATTCATGCAAATTCATATTTCAGACTATGCAACTAGTGGAAATAGGCAGAGTTGGTTTCCTCCATTACAATGTACTACTGAGACAGCAAAATCTCCACTGAAGTATCTCTCACAGTTTTATCAATTTTGCAATTAAACGGAATATAATACAAAATTAAGCACAAATCACTCAGTATGTTAAAAACAAAAAGGAACCGTTTAAGTAAGGGCTTACGTGCAAGAATATTGTCATATCTGTTTTTATTCCTGTTTTCAATATGCTTGGCTGACGTGTACAATTCATCAAGTTCCTTTGATTGAATTCCACTGTCAGTTTCTTCTACTAACGTCTACAAAATTTGTAAATAACAAGGTCACATATAACACTTTTACAGTATTAAAAATTCATCATACAACAATGATTTCAACCCATGTTTGCAATTGTTTATTTTTTTTATTTAATATCTCTCTAACCGGATGTAATTGCTTACTTAAATTGGAAGTCAGGTTCATTTCAATCCAAGTCACATCTCATTGTTAAGCATTAATCTAAATGATCAACATATGTACTTGCATCTTTACAACTACACAAAATTCCCGCAAAAATAATTTCATCTTTGAGTATTTCTAAATGATCAAGACAATCGAGTTAAAGAAACTGCTATACCTCAAACTCTAACAACAGTTTCATCTTTCCTGTCATTTTATCAATATCAAGAAGATCTCTGTATAGTGCCTCAACTTCGTCAACGTGGACGGGTCTCCACGGCAAACCTAGCGCTTCAACAAGGACACTGTGTACGTAACGGTACTGTTCCTGGTGTTAAAATTTTTAAATGAGCAATTTATTTATTCTAATAATTTTTATGACAGTTTTGTGTATAATGAATGTCATATAAAGATAAGTTCATACTGTATCACAATGCATGTAGAGTAACGATATGAAAAGCAATTTGTTGGTATTAATAACAAAAAAATAAAGACGTAGTTTACAAATAAATGTGAATGAGAAAAGAGCAGAAAAATAAACCTTAACTAGAACTATCACTGAGGGTAATCAATACCCACTCCGGAATACCCCACTGACACAGTATATAAAATTAATCTAACATTTGATGCTTTAATTATTGGACCTGCACAACTATTCACTTCTATGAAGTATAATTAACTTCTGACCAGGGCTTTTGGAAATAGAGAGCGCACCAGATTTTTTTATATCGAGTCCCTGTGAACATGGACCATGAACAACTAGGCATGATCACTTCTGTAAAATATCATTAAATTGTGACCAGGGTTTTAGTAGAATAAGAGCGCATGCACACTCATTTTCTCGTGCCCCTGTGACCTTAGCCTTTGACCTAGTGAACCGAAACATGGACCACAACTAAGTATTGTACTTATCACTTGTGTGAAGTATCATTAAATTCCGACTAGGGGTTTTGGAAATTTAGTGACAAGATTCCATCTACAGACAGACGGACAGACGGACAGACAAGCTGAATCCAGTATACCGCCCTTTGTGTTTGGGGTATATAGAAGCACACTTGACACTAAATGTTAAAACAAAAATCATTTACCTTTGTTTGTACCATGCAGACCCTCTGATCTCTGAGATCTTGAACACACTGGAAGACATCAAAACAGCCTTGGTCATTGCCTTGATCATAGAGTATGTCTATGGCAATGAATGTTCCAGTACGCCCAACGCCAGCACTGAAAAGGGTACAGACTTAGAAAAGTTCAGTTGAAAAATAATACAGTACTATTTTAATCGCGGCGCTCAACAACTGGTCTCAATAATGAAGTTTACTATTAAAACGTAAACAAAGCTATATATCTTGTACACAAAATGTCGAAGATGGCATTGTGTAACAGTTAAAAGATTTACTAACAAAACCAATAAAACACATACATGTATCTGGGGTTTTTTTTAAATGTCAATTTGAGTTTTGTTGAGAGGTGAAAAGTTTAAACGGAAGTCTGTTCAACCCATTTAACAAAAACTATAAAGTCAACTGAAATAGAAGAATAGCTAAGACCAGTTTTGAAGGAACAAGATATTTTCTTGTTGAATAAGCCTAACGCCGGTTTCAACCGTATGTCGGTCATATTTACAGACAGGCAGTTACCTTACCATCGTTCCTGGGAAGAACACTTAAAGAGACTTCTATCCCCCGTAAGAAACTTTCTAACATGAGCCCATTTACCTCAATCAATGACAGGGTACAGTGAATTGAAGTCAGCATTTTTTGTCTCATGTGTATCTCAATGTTTAACGTCCTTTTGAGCCGCACTTAAGTCACTACTTATCTACTCATCGTTCGTGTGAAGAACCAGTTTTAGTTCCACATCCTACGAAAGAAACTGCCAACTTTCTCACATAAAGAGTAATGGTCAGGTCGAACAATAACCTCCATCAATGAGCGGTTACAGGTCTTTCAAGTCAGCGACTGTAACCACTCGACCATGGAGAATAAAAATGATATGCCTGTTTTTCACGTGTATTCTGCATTGAATATCGACGTTCGGGTCGTACCAATTATACACCTCGAACGAGGATTGTTGACCCAAAAAGCACAAATGAAAACAAAGAATATCGACGTTCAAAAATAATTTGTTCAATTGACACTACATATGTCCCTTTTTTAAAACAAAGGTAGATATATTAAACAGGAATACTACCGTATATGTACATCATAAAAGGGAAGCTATTTTTTTATAAACATGCAACACATATAACACAGTTAATCAAATTATCAAAGTAAGTTCTGAACATTTTCATTATTCAAACTGGAATACTAAATACTAAAAGAAAACACTTAATCTTTAAACGCATGCTACTTTTGAGCAACATTTAAATGTGTATAACGAATGTATCCTTCTACTTTTATAAACACTTGTCGTGTGTTACCTGCAGTGAACCAGCCAATTATGACTCTTGTGTTCGTCATTTTTCCTGACTTGGTACCAAAACTGTAGCAAGCTTGACGTGCTCCTGGGTACATCCTTGTCGGGCCATGCTACATAATGGAATTGTTTGACGTGTCTAACAACGCTTGGTTCATCCTAGAAGAATAGCATGGTTAAGGACTTTATTATGAATTATGTAGACAATATGCAGGCGGCTAGACAGCTCAGTCAGTAGAGCATTTGCCCCGTAAGCAAAGAGACAGAGGTTCGAGTCCTGTTTAGACTGCACATTTTCCCCACATTTTGACAAATATTTGGTAATTAAGATTTAACTAGATAGTCTCAAAATGAAAGACATATGTACACAATATGAGTATGTCAAACAAATGTTGTAAAACCGTCCCGGTGTCGATTATCACGTCCCAATAGAGTAAGATAGTAGTGTGTTTCTCTCAAAAGAAAATGCAAGGCAACTTCAAAACTGTTGTCAGTTTGATCTATTTCTAGGTCTTCCTTATAAATAATATAATGGAGCAAACCATGATGCTCTCGCAATATCGTTTACCCTAGACAAACGAAACAGATGTATTTTGTCCCCCAAAAAATGGATCTTTGTCTCATAACTGACATGTATAAATGAAATTCAATAATTTAAAATCAGTTTAAGTTTATATTCAAAATGTCGATCCATTTCGTAAAGCAATGTTTTGCTGTTACATTTTTGTTTGCATTCTGTTTTAGGTAACGCTTTATAAATATTCCATGTACGATACGTTTTCTGCACAGCGGTATTACGTTCGCTTATGACCGGAACTTTGTAATCCTTTCAACAGCCAATGAAGTGACAAGTAGAATGTCTCATATGTTTAGATTGAAAATATTTCTCTGTAAGACACATCGTTATTGGATAATACGGCATGAAAAAGGTCAATTTTTTTAAACTAAAAATTTTAGAAGGTAAATAGTTCATACTTGTCAACATAATAATGTTATTACCTCAAAACTAATGTTATTTTTAAGTGTCCTAGTAATTATATTTTCTCGAGCGGTGAAAACATTCAATATTTAAAGTGATATAATTGATAAGAAAAACAAGGTTTAAGTTTGTTTTCGTGATGCACATGGCATGGTACGGACTAAATCACAATTTGGGAGGCCGGATAGCTCAGTATGGAGAACATTCGCCCTTTAAGCGAAGAGTCCCGGATTAAAGTCCTTGTCGTGGTGCACATGCTTTCTTATCCCGTGACATATGGCACCCTCTCACTGCATAAAGATAAAACTGGTGAAATCTATGTACCCATCTTTTTCATGAATTTGAACGTTTATAATAAATTCTTTTCACATATGCAAATAGCCGCTTTAACGCATTAAAAGGGGGTTTGACTTTATACAATATCATCTACACTTGAAAGCTTAATATGATAAGTCTGTAGCTGAAAGATCACGACGAGTACTGATATTTAACTGATTATGATTACCAAACAAATAAAAATATTGTAACATCACGTTTATCTCAATACACAATTAGTTTTTTTTTTAAATGAGAACCAATGCATCTATCTCACTACAAAAGGTATAAAATACTAGTATTATATTCACCTCGTGGGACACCTTTAGACATCTTATTGTAAATTCCGCAAAAACGTCCTCTCTTTCTGTTAGGACATTTACTGACCCATACTGTACCATGTCTCCTTCCTCGCCCCAGTATTGTATGCACTTCATCTGTATCAGAAAGCGAGTATATAAATCCTTCATGTAGCTAGACAAAGGGGAACTTTTATAACATCTCTTTAAAGACATGGTTTTATATTAACTATTTCCTGTCTCCTTCACTGACATAAACAAATAACCTGACGAATTGGGAAAGAGGTGGGTCAAGATCACATGAGAATGGACTAAGCTGGGATACAGCTCGTTCATTTGAATACTTTCTTTTTATTTCTTCTAGAGAAAAATAGGACATCGTGTCAGGTATACGTGTATCTATTAGTTTTGCATACCTTAGTATCTTCTACAAGCCTTGTAACCATGACAATCATATACACATCTTTCTCCCAAATCATTCTCCAGAACTCATCTATATTAAATTCTGTTGGGCCTGTATAACGACAAAGATACTGTATTACCTAAAATAGTAAAATAGGGTCAATCTTTTACACAAGATATTTTCGCATCTTTGACTCTTATTTTTGGATTTAATCAACTATCGTATGTATGAATGAACACAGTACATATCTGTAACATATAATTGCCTTTTTAACAGGATTTCAAATGAAAATCGGTTAAGTGATGAAACCTACATTAAGCTCTCATATGCATGAATCTGTAAAACATACATAAGATTACAGAATGATAACCATATATTAAATAAGGTCAAGCATTATATGTATCAATATTTTTGTCCTAGAAATTATTTCAGATAAAGTGATATTGGATACATAGTAAGTAGCATTACAACACTTTTTTATAATGAAAAGGGTTTTCAAATTGGTTAAAAGAAGAATGAATGGTGTCCTCGAAAATGTACAAAGTCTTCATATTTAAAAAATAAAGTAATTACTTTTAAACATCATCATAACGATTCACCTTAATATTTGTAATTACATGTATTACTAATTATCAATGACTACAGGCAGTTTACATATTTTTCGGCTAAATTACTTTTGGCTACCTGCATTTTACACACCTTTTGGCTAAATCACCATAATATTTGATTGAATTGATTGGGTATTGCAGTCAGGTAAAACAAAATCCCTAACTTTTCCAATTTTGTTAGGTACCAGTATGAATGGGAGTCATACTCGGGTCAAGGCAAGTTCACCCGGGATAGGCCGGGACCATGAACAATCGAAATGTAGAAGTTACATGTACAACACAATCTGATTAACAAAATGCAAAACTTTATACACTTTGAAAGGGCTTACAAGAGAAACTATAGTATTTTGTTTAATTCCTGTTCTGGTTCTTTTTTATCTTCAGAGCACTTGAATTAAAAGAAAATTCCAAAAGGACATTTTCATATTTGCCATTTACGAAATCAAAGCTTTGAGTTAAAGACTGCATTGTCAACAGTATGGACAATATTCATGTCATGAAAACTTATAATTAAAATTATATCTAGAAATCTTAGAATAACATTAACAAGAATGTGCATGTCAGCAAATAGCGTATGGATACATATTGAATTTAACAGATCTAAGATATTGTCACATTAGTAATACAAACAAATTTGAAGATGAAATTCATTTAATGTTTACATATGAATGAAATATAAGTATAAAACGCTACTACATGACGTATGGACAAAACTAGAGACATGTTTATTAAGGTTAAATTGCTAAAATGAAACAACTTTATACAAGCAAGATCCAAATGATGAATGTGAGGCGTTGCTGAAGCATATTTGTTTGCTGTATGCAAAATGCGTTAGTTTTATGTCACAGATTTTTGACAGACATAAATAAGCAGTCTGTCAAGGCTTATACCATACATTGTTAAATGTTATTATTATTACTTTATATTACCTTCTATTTTTACAGAAATTCCGAAATAATTTTTGAAAATCCCTTCTGAATAATCCATTCTCTGTCATACAACATGTTAAGTTTATGTTTGAGCTAGTATTCGCATACGTAATTGTGCAACTAAACTCAAACTTATGAATGTGAATGATTGCCTGCAAACGTGACTGTAAAGTTCACGAAAATAAATTATGGTCTATTCTGGTCCATACTGGTAGGTATTCGATCACTTATTTTGACTTTACCCGATATAACACAAAGCAATCAAATATCAAATAAATTTAAGCATCCTAATTGTAGTTAAGCAATACTACTACTTCTACTACTATATAGCCAGGTTAGTATTGAAAATCATATCGTACTGCCAACTGCTATGGTAGACCCGTATTACGAGCTGCCAATATTGTATCAGAGGTATTTTATATATTTTTATAACTATTAGAGCGAGAAATAATCATAGTGATCCGTTTACACACACAATCTTCACATTTTACCTAGAAGATCTGTGTAGCGATTCGATACATCAAAGCTTCTACAACGAGAATTCTGCAGTGATTAGATTCCTCAGAGTGTCTTTAACAAGAATTGTGTAGTAGTTTTATGCATCAGAGTTTCCATAATAAGAATTGTGTTGTTAATCGATGCATCAGATTTTCCATAACAAGAATTGTGTAGTGATTTACTGCATCAGAGTTTCCATGACAAGAATTGTGTAGTGATTCATTGCAACAGAGTTTTCAAAACAAGAATTGTGCAGTGAATCGATGCAACACATTTTCCATAACAAGGGTTGTGTCGTGATTCGAATCATTAGATTTTCCATAACACAGATTGTGTTAGTGGTTCGATAGATCAGAATTTCCGTAACAAGATTTGTGTAGTGTTTCAATGCAGGAGAGTTTCCTAAACAAGAATTGTGAAGAGTTTCGATGCATCAGAGTGGCTTACAAGAAGAACGTCTAACGTTCAGGTAATACAGTAGCAAGACGCCTCTCAATCTAAATCCACTAGCACCGTAGAGACAAAATCTATTTAAAACACATATCCAACCTTTGTTTATTCTGTGAAAATTTTATTTTTTGTAAGCTGTTAACTCTTTATGTACTGTACGTTTCATAGGAATGCTAGAGCAATGCTTTTTTTCCTTGTATTGTAAACAATCTTGGGTAAAATCCATGTTTACATTGTCATATGGAAATCAATTAAAGTTGACAACATTGACCGATTTCAAACTTACTTGAAAACCAGTGTTTAAATGTCCAGCTATAAGAGTTACAGACATCTGTACTGATGTAGTCTAATTAGCATTCAATTGTTATTCCCACAAATATATTGGTGGTTGTAAACAAATAAAACCCTAAATATTATTATGATTTGGCGACAATATGAAAAATTCCAAGCAGTACTTATTAAGTATTCGTCTCACATTCATTTTTAAATGAAATGGAATAAATGAAAGCAAAACTGGTTTCTCCGCTAACTGACAATAAACCGGATAATGTCATGTAGTGTGTGATACTTGCAGATTTATTGCGAAAAAAATGTTTGAAGCTTGTCTAACTACGCTCATCCGCTGCCAAATGAGCATGTAATCTAAATATTAACGAGTATGTTATAAAATTTTTAAGAGACTCGCAATCGCATTACCTTGTGAAGCAATATATGCGTTATTCTTGAAGTAACCCTGCAATAAAAAAACAAGCACGCGTTTACATACAACACAAATATGCGCACTATGTGTGTTATCTATGAAAAAAAGCATTTTCAATTTACAAAGTGTTTAAAAATAAAGAAATATAAATAAGTGAATCACAGAACTCCAGAAGAAACAGAGTATTTTAAAGCAGTTTAATGTTATTACGCGGCTGCAAAAAGGGTGGAGATATCCTAAACAGATGAAAAGGTGCTAGACTAAATTGGACATTCCTTATCATCTGACTGCACTAGTGTTTTCAATTATCACTCTTTCAATGGTACAGCCTCAAGTTGAAAAGAACCTGCGTTTAAGATCTATACGAAGATACAGATCGGAAACGAAATTACACGTAATAGTGTTTAAGCCCTAAGTTAGTCCTTGGCCCTGGGAGAAGGTGGCTGGTTGTCATGCATGATATACCATTGGTGTATCAGACATAATGCTATTAAGATATTCAAAATCGGTCCCTGCATGTGGAATTTACAAACTAGAAAATAAACTATATTAAGTAGAGTTTAAGCCCCAAGTTTGGCCCTCACTTTTGAGTAGATGGCTGATTGGTCTGCAAGACACACTGTGAGAGAATGGTAAACAATTATGTGGAGTTATATCAAAATATGTCGTTGCATGTGGACGATACAGATCGGAAACGCAATTGCATGTAACAGTGTTACAGCCCCCATTGTGGGTAGGTGGCTTGCTGTTGTGCATGACACACCCCTGTGGAATGGATAACAACTGCGTCAAGTTAAATCAAAATCTACCCATGCATATCGAAGATACAGACCGGAAATGAAATTGCATGTAATAGTGCTTGAGTCCTAAGCGTGACATTGACCTTGGGAGTATGTGGTTGGTTGATATGCATGACACACCATAATTGTGTAAAGTAATATCAAAGTCTGTCCATGCGTGTGGAAGATACACATCGGAAACAAAATTGCAGTCGGACAGAGGATCAAACGGGACAGTGCTTTTCTATAGTCCCCGAACCGGTCACATGACTGGTAAGGGACTTATGTAGAATATAACTTGTGCTGTGTAATTTAAAGAAAGAGTTTTGCTCAAGCATACGTTACAATACATTTGATGATCAGAACCTATATGACGGAAAAGAACAGTATCATAAGTATGCGTATATCAGACCATAAAGTGGAGTCTACCACTGGTATTGCACACATTACCTTAATATAACTGGCGTTGATGTAGTCGCTGTCAGGCAGGTCAGGTAGAGTTTTCAACATAACTCTAGAATGATCATCTGAAATGTACTTGGGAATAAGAGAATGCAGTAATGTAACAATTATAATTATTAAATAAATGTGCACAGAGAGCATCATAGTTTAGTAGCATCACTTTTCAACTTGAACTGTCATTGAACAACATTATCATTTCTGGTTGCTACGATCCTAGGTTTTCTGGTTTCGTGCAAATATTTAATTTGCGGTCCGTAAGGAAACTCAAGCTATTTCCATACCAGATGAAGCGTACTCTCTGTTCCAAAAAAACAACCGCAGAATTAATACTTAAATGTAATATATTCTAAAAATTGAATGTAAAATGGTTTGACAAAATCGTGTAATTGTTTGAATATTGTGATGTAGAAGTGAACAAGATTGTTAAAAAGGTAGGCTGCTAGCGATAGAAGATTACTTTAATTATGCAGCATCATAGTTTGTTTAGAAGTAAGATGTACATACTTACATGCATACAGAGCTTTATATCTATTTTTACCCATATTTTGAACCTTCTTTGCTACAGTGGTAGGATGTTGTAAACCAACCGGTAATTTCTGAAGATAAGGAAAATGTAAGTACAAATAGTTTCAGACTTAAAAGTCGGTTTGTTCTATTAATCGAAAGCAAAACAACCATTTGATACATTGTAACTGTAACATTTCTAAAAGTATTGATATTACATTTACGTTTACCTCAAACTCTTGTGTAAATCCACTTTTGTCCGCTAATCTCTTTTTAACATAGGCTTTAAGGTCCTTTACGTAAACAGTATGTTTGGTATCTCGTTGTGCAAACGGTCCTTCATTGTAATATACATCAGTACTGTCCTCTTCGTCCTTGGTTTCAATCTCTGCTTTCGTGCTCTTTGATATACTTTTTTCTTGTGTATCTAACTCTGTCATAAATATATCATAATTTATTATTTTATAATGCATAATTACAAAAAACAAGAGCTGTCAGTAGGACAGCGCGCTCGACAATTTAGTGCTTGCCTATAAAACAAAACTTTGACAGTTAAGGGCACACAAGACTTTAACTAGGAATTTCTAAGTACAAATCAAGAAACATTTTCACAGAGTTATCTTCTCTTGCTTACAGATAGGTCCATGATGGTAACATAAGTACTCCAACTTTCAAAGTAATATCTCAAATGGTTAAGTCAACAAGTGGACAAGAATGAAAATTTTAACTGAGTTTCTAAGTCAAAAAGGGCCATATATAAAAACCATGATAGAATACCTTCTCCTGCCGATGTTTTGGGATCATGATGGTAAACAAGTATTCCAACTTTCAAAGTAATATCTCGAACAGTTTAGTCAAAAAGTGGACTTGTCCGAAAAACTTAACCAAGATTCTAAGTCGATAAAGGGCCTTAATTTTATAAATAAATCCCTGACAGAGTTACCCTCTCTTGCCTACACAGATGGGGGTAATGATGTAAACAAGCATTCAAAGTTTCAAAGCAATATCTCAAAGGGTTAAGGCAATAAGTGGATTTTACCCATATTCAATGTATTTTCTAAGTCAAAAAGGGGGGATAATTCTGTTCAAAATCTTGACAGAGTTATGTATTCTTGTCGTTGTGTAGGTCATGATGGTAAACAAGTATGGTTAGTTTCAAGCAATACCTCCAATGGTTTTGAAATAAAGTGCGGTGGTACGAAAAAAAGCTTAACCGCCAATACACTTCTAAGTAAAAAAGGGGGGGGGCCAGTAATTCTGTTCAAAAACCTTGACAGGTTTTGGACTCTTGTCTGTACATGGAGGTTATGATGGTAAACAAGTATGGTAAGTTTCAAAGCCATACCTCTAATACTTTTGAAATAAAGTGGGGGGGGGGGGGGGGGGGGGGGGGGGGGGGGGGGGGGGGGGGGGGGGGGGGGGGGGGGGGGGGGGGTAGGGTGGCATCAGAAACGGGGGGGGGGGGGGGGGGGGGGGGGGGGGGGGGGGGGGGGGGGAGAGCCCTTTTCATAGAAAAGTCGAGCTAAAAATGAAACAGAACGCTAAGCATATTTTAAGTAGTAGCATACAATATGAGCATGTGCACGCCGGGAAAATTCTAAAGACAGTGCTCTAGAAATCTTAAATTTATGCAAATAGCCTTATAGAAATCTCATGCCGACGTGAACGACTTGAATGACTTGTAGAGATCTTTTCCTTGATTCTACATGTAGTTCATTATTACAGTCATTAAAGCTGCTCGCTCTCAGTAACCGTTGAAAAAAATTGAATTTTTAAAGATTGACATAATTATACATAAATATAAAAACTAAAGGCTAGAATCAAATTATAACCAAAAATCTAGGTAGGAATTTGCAGAAATCGATTGAATATGTCGGTTGCACGGCACCGCTGCACTATATGTTTATATTGAAATTTCAAAAGCGTTTGCAACGCTTTTGAATTTGGTAGCGTATTTTTTTGAAATTTAGAGATATACGTGGCAGGAATTTTACTGGAACCTTTTTATATGACTATATGTTCTAAAATACGTTATAAACTTACAGTTTGAAGTACTTTATTTTTTTACCAAAATCTGAGAGCGAGCAGCTTTAAGTAAAGAAAGTTATTTGCTGGCATGTTCATCGACGGTAGTGATCAGTTGTATGTTCAGTTTGGGAGAAGAAAATCAAATTAAGCGATTTTTCTCTGACTACCGTTCTACATCTTGCACGTTGTACCTGTTAAACTTTTTAGTTCATTCTGTAAATCCACTGTATTAATATATACATTTTCACGCTTTTGGCTTTCCTTTTTTCTTGTTTGTTCCTGTGCTAAGATGGCGGCATCAAACCCTTCATTGTTATCTGTTTGTTTCCTAAAACACATGAAATCAGACACAATATTTGAAATCCTACGTAACTATACAATTATCAATATACTGTTTCTGTCATTTTTTATTTACATTTATCATACATTCCTGACATTTTGACCACTGTTAAATCGTTATGACTGTGTTGAACTTCATCTGTTCGTTTCCAACACGTTCTTGTAGTAAGATGATAAGTTGTTTCGGTCACATGCCAATTTGAAGTGAAACAGTATATGGTACAACTTATCTGCACACTTTGATTTAAGCACTTTATCTCCTACGTTTTTTTTTTTTTTTTTTTTTTTTTAATTATAAAAAATTTTTATTTTTTTTTTAAAAAAATAAAAAAACCCCAGTGACGTATTTTAGACTATTAAAAGACATGGCAGAAAAAATCATTTTGATTTCAATAACTTTCAAAGGCATGTTTTGTAAGATTGATTATATAAGATAATGTTTCCAGAAACTAAATGTAGTTTTTAATCATCTTACTTAAACTGTTTTTTCTTTCTTCTCCAGAACACTAGCAAGAGGACAACAACAGCTATTACGGCCACAGCTGCAACCACGCCACCCACGACACCACCGACTGAGGCGTTTGACCCTTGTTCTGGCAATGCTGAAAATGATTAATACATACACAAACGGTTAAACATAAAAGTTGCTTCAACATTACAAAACAAATGACTGTATTACTTTGCAATACAATCATGCTGGAACAGGGGAAATAAGTATACAACACGTATTGTACTATACGTTCGGTTCTTAAATAAACATGAAAATTCCAGGAGCATTCTGAATGTAAACAAATACTTGTAGCTCTAATATTACCAAGAAATATGTCTTACTGGTGAAATTGACCTTTTGTTGTTTGAAAACCCTTCCTAACGTTGTTTCTTCAAATCAAAGGTATATAACAAATATGGTATGTAATTGTTTTCAATGATATTACAAAAAATATGAAACACTATCTAACAACAATTCTTCGTGAAGAAGTGTAAAACACAGTTCTATTATCCTACCAGTAAATTCATTATTCTATATCAATTCATTTAAAAAGCTCCTATGACGTTAACAAAAATTAAAGATGAACCCAGTGGTTTCTCAAAGGTAATGCACCAATATGTTTGGTGCAACCTAACTTACATCAGTTTAAATATTTGTAATTGTCTACACCTATAACCAGCTGTCCCATCATACTAATAAATAGATCACATTGAATGTGTGTGTATAAAGAGGTATCGCCATGACGCCCACGACAACATTTGGGGGACGGGGATGTATTGTTTAAACGGTATATGTGTAGGTTAGAAGTGTTTATAACAAAGGCTTGAATCGGATTCTCAGAAGCAATTCGCTACAATCAGTTATATTTTTACAGAATTTTCAAAATTCAAAAAGTGTTGAAATACTCCTGATTTTCATATTACATTATTTTCTATTAAAATTGATAATTATTTCATATGCCATTTTATTTTCAATGCCGATATGGTGCCGTTAAAACATATAAACTAGATGGGTATTCAGTAGAACACTTGTGTCGCCCTCTTATGCTTTGTCAGAATAACCAACAATTTTGTGACAAAATCTAAGGTAAAAGGGGGCATAACTCTGTCAAATATGACCTGACCAACAAACTTTGGGGGGCATCATGGCCCTATGTCATAAGCAATACAATTTGAAATTTGATGAGGAAATCTTAAGAAATGGCAAAGTTATAGCCAACGTTAAGTTTTCGTGACAAAATCTAAGTACAAAAGGGGGCATAACTCGTCAAAATGACCTTGACCTACAAAATTGGCGGCATCACAACCCCTTTGACATAAGCAATACAATTTGAAAGTTTGATAAAGAAATCTTAAGAAATGGCAAAGTTATAGCAAAAATCTAAGTATAAAAAGGGGCATAACTCTGTCAAATATGACCTTGACCTACACAATTTGGTAGCATCACGACCCTTATGTCATAAGCAATACAATTTGAAAGTTTGATAAAGAAATCTTAAGAAATGGCAAAGTTATAGCAAAAATCTAAGTATATAAAGGGGCATAACTCTGTCAAATATGACCTTGACCTACAAACTTTGGCAGCATCACGACCCTTATGTCATAAGCAATGCAATTTGAAAGTTTGATGAAGAAATCTTAAGAAATGGCAAAGTTATAGCCAACGTTAAGTTTTCATGACAAAAGCTAAGTACAAAAAAGGGCATAACTCTGTCAAAATGACCTTGACCTACAAAATTTGGCGGCATCACAACCCTTTTGACATAAGCAATACAATTTGAAAGTTTGATAAAGAAATCTTAAGAAATGGCAAAGTTATAGGAAAAATCTAAGTATAAAAAGGGGCATAACTCTGTCAAATATGACCTGACCTACACAATTTGGCGGCATCACGACCCTTATGTCATAAGCAATACAATTTGAAAGTTTGATGAAGAAATCTTAAGAAATGGCAAAGTTATAGCCAACGTTAAGTTTTCATGACAAAATCTAAGTACCAAAAGGGGCATACTCTGTCAAATATGACCTTGACCTACATAATTTGGTGGCATCTGACCCTATTGTCATAAGCAATACAATTGTAAAGTTTGATGAAGAAATCTTAAGAAATGGCAAAGTTATAGCTAACGTTAAGTTTGTGTGACGGACGGACCGACGGACGGACGGACCGACGGACGGACGGACGGACAAAGCGATCCCTATGTATCGCCTTTTCTCCGAAAGGGCGACACAAAAACAATGTCAGTTAAAAGTTTGTCAATTATTCATTTTACATACAAGTAAAAATCAGGGTTAATGTCTAGATTGTTTTTAATGGGTTTCTTTCTATTGACACATCTCGTTTAGAAATATATTTCGAAAAAGAAAATTTATAATCGTCGAATCATTACTATAAACGAAAAGCTACGGACTATATACTGTTGAATATGTGTGTATACTTTATCAAAAGAAAAGCATTGTACGAAATACTCTCCCTGTGAGTATCCCTGTGATACTGGAGGTTACACTATACAATTATAGACTAATTTTGAGGTCAATACATAGTTTTGTGGACCTGTTAAAATTGATATTGACCCGAGGACGAAGTCCGAGGTCAATATCATTTTTCACAGGTCCGCAAAACTATGTATTGACCGAAACATTAGTCTACAATTTATTATATCGTATACCTCATAAAGATTAGTTAAAATCATGCGAAAATATAACAGAAATGGCGTCTTAAACTCCGTGCAGGTCTATACATCATTTTCCAGGTTTCACATACTTTTGCGGACCCGGCACGTGAGCGCAATCGGCCAATCAGGATTAAGTATTTATGGCAGGTATACGATATTGTTCAGTTCATCCGTTCAATGTCCGTGTATTCATTAATATTTACTTACTTGTTCCTTTCAAAGTCGTATGATTGTCTAGCTTACCTTCCTGACATATGCTAGGTTTAAATCCCTCTGCACAACCTGCGAGGCACATCCCAGTCACTTTGTCGCAAACAGTACCTGTTTTACAGCGGCCACATACACCAGTGCAGTTGTCTCCATGTGTGCCATCATCGCAATCTGATACAAACGGGAAGAAAATGTGAACCATTTCTTAAAATGTTAAACTTCCGCGTACATGCGTTTCCATGCCATATTATCTAAGTGATTCTGAAGGTACCATGTTAGGTGAATGTTTAATTTATGCGAATGGGAATGAAGCCCTTTTTCATTACTATTTTTTTATTCAAATGAATAACCGTATCGCATTCAATGGGCAAATTGACGAAAGGAACGTGCACGGAGCTACACGAGGACCTTTATGCAATGTTTTGCGACTATTGCGCATGACTTTTTTCAACGGATAGAAACATGTGTTTGTAATCAAATGTTAAATGGAGAAAAGCAGAATGATCAGCGATGTTACTATTTTGACTGGTTTTCTCTATCTTTATAGTAAAGTTAGCTCTATATGTACTTGTAATGTACTCATATTTCAGTTCTTTTAACGTACGAAATTTGCATTTTTTCATGTTATGTAACTTAATTACATCGTTATCATTTGCGTAACGTTTCAACACACGAAAAATGTGTATGTATGAACGAGACCACTTGCGAATGCATTTATCATATGTTAGTCATAAATCATATAGTTTGTGTACACGTTCTTCCGCTTCACCTTCACTACAAAGCTGTGTATGTTTAAACCCTCGACTGCAACCTTGACTACAGTGTCCTTTTACACCATCACATGTTTCATTCCTAGCGCATGCTCCGCATGACTGTGAACAATCTTCGCCATATCTCCCGTCACCGCAATCTGTGAATAAGGATGCGGAGGTGTTACAATCGCAATTAGATGTTTAGTGAATTCACATCATGCATTTGTGTTTGTCCTTAACCAATTACGACTTAAGTGTAGGTAAGTATGTCATTACTTCCTTATTTGAAGGTCCATTACTAAGATCAAATCAAATTTTCTTTTAAATCTTGAATCATTGTAACAGGGAAATACAGTTTGAAATTGGCTTCTAAAATTTTACAATAGCTGTGGAGTATTTTCCTGGTTGTTATACTGCCGCAGAAAAACAAGTGAATGATTTTGTATTTCCTTAAATTGACCAGGATGGTCTTTTTATCCTACTTTCGCTTTTTGGATATTGTAAACAGTCAGAAATATATGTTGCACATCATTGGAAACAAAGTCCCCCGAACTATAATTCAAAATAGGCATAACCTATTTGCAGCCTCTTCCTGGGAGACATCTGGAAAATTTCAAAGATATTTGAAAACTGGAAAACCTACTTTCGTTTTTTAAAAGGCAAAATAAAATTTTCTAATTATATTGTTTAACTCAAATTTGCAACACAATATGGTCACATTTGATGCAGTATGCCATATTTTTCCTTCTAAGAAGACGCCCGTTACAATTCTAGATTTGAAAGAAAATTCGATTTAGTCTTAGTAATGGACCTTTAAGAACATAATTTGGTACACTAAAGACTATAGTTTTATACCACTTACAATAACAACGTCAACAATTTGTATGGCATAGTTACTTTAGAGATTCATAAGAAATTACAAATTTTCGAAAGTTATTTTGAAAATTAGAGAAACTTCAGGAAAATGGGCGCTATGAAATAGAAGTTTTTTTAACATCAATTTTTTATTTTGCCTAGTTTTGTTTTCGGACGACTTTAATTGTCTGGTGATGGAGCTATTACTAGTGACAGAAACTGGATGGAACAGGATGCATTATTATCTTAAAATGTACATGTAATTTCGAGACTTTAACAGGGTGCGATTTGTGAATTCTGCACATACAGACAACATGTATTTGTGTACGGTTTAACGATTGCGCGGATTCAGTTTCACCTTTATCGCACAGGTCTCCAACCTTCCCTGCTTTGCAGCCTTCGCAGTTTCCATCTACTTTTCGGCATTTTAAAGGATCTTTACAATTAGCACTGCAATCGTTCATACACACTGGACCGTATTTTCCGTCCGGACACTCTGAAATAACAAACAAACGTATTCAAATAGGACTGCTCTGTTCTTGGTTACATTACTGCAAAATCATCAGGATATTCACGCAGTTGTGAAGAACACAGTAACAATGTAATATGTATCTGCCGATGTGTTGACTAACACAACTTTATAAGCACAATCTTAGGATGAAAACTGACTGATTGTGTTTTAATACATCGCCTTCTACTTTCAAACATACTTTAGTATCTTTATACAAGTTTCAACATAAAAAAGACAACTAGGTATTTCAAAGGGCTATGATGGCCATATATTGCTAACCCGAGTGATAGTCACTGCTCATCAAGGAAAATATTCTGAAACATTTTCATGATGATCGAATTCAAAATGTGGCCCATATAGTGTTAACAAAGTTTTCCTTTAATTCGCCACGGTGACTCAGTTTCTGACCCGATATGACTCATATTCAAACTAGACCTAGATTTGTTTAAGACAATCATTTTGACAAAGTTTCATGATTTCCAATAAAAAAGGCAGCATCAGTTAAATACAATCACAAGGTTTTTCCAGCATTAGATCTGAAGACATAGTTTTTGACCCGAGATGACCCATTTTCAAAGTCGACCTACAATTTATTAAAACACTGACTCTGACAAAGTGTCACGAAGATCCAATACAACCCGCAGCCACTATTGCATACACAAGGTTTTGCTATGATTTGATTTGTTCAGCTAGTTTTGATCCAAGATAACCTAAATTCAAGCTTGACCTACATTGTTGTAAACCGCTCATTCTAACAAACTTCCATGAAGATACAATGAAACTGTTGTCTCTCTTGCAAACTAAAGGTTCAATGTAATTTTTGTCCTGGTGGCCTAGGTTTTTTACCCGTAATGAGACCAATATTCATTGAATATTTTACTCGTCATAGATTGTATGAAGACACTCATTCCCAGAAGGTTAAGTGTGGACAGACGACAGACCGGCAGAAATACGACAGACATCAAGCGATCACAATAGCTCACCTTGAGCACTTCGTGCTCAGGTGTGCTAAAAAGATAACTTATGAGCTAAAAGCCATATGCGGTTTTTCTCTTCTACTTCATTACAACAACATCCTTAACATAACATTTACCTTCAACGCACAGGTCTGTATATTTATACCCTGGCATACAGCCGCCAGAACACTTGCCATTGATCCGGTCACACGTTCCGGTTAAACACTTTCCACATTCTTTTTCGCAATTCTCTCCCCATTTGCCAGCTCCACATTCTGCCATTAAAAATGATATTTGAAATATATGGCAATTAGTTATACCTTTATCGGAAATATGGAAATATAAGGCGATACATCTACTGTCGAAAACAAGTTTTACTCTCGACTGATAAATTTAACAAGATCAATTTTATTTTTTCGTTTATTGTACAAACTTTAGCAAATGTCCAGTATACAGAGATAAAGAGTAATATTAAACACAACGTTAACTTTCTAGTAGTTCGAGCACAAAGGTAAATTACTAAATTTCTCAATAATCAGTTCAAACCAATTTAACAGTTACATTTTGTAAACATTCTTACCTTGGTCACATTGATTTCCTTTCCAACCTGATTTGCAAATGCAACTTCCATTAACCTTATTGCATATATCATGACAGTTAGTATTGCATCTACTTACACATCTAATGCCGTATGTATAGTCTCTACATTCTACAAAATTGAACGTATAATAAAAAACTATATGTTTTATAAACATATTAATTTGATTGATCATAAAGTAAGTGTAGTAGTTTAATCAAAACATTTCAAAAAGAGATCAGTTAACAGCAGACTGTATCTAGAGTACGTTTGGAGCTTACAAACTTAAATAACCCGCTACTTTATAAACTTGGGACCTTATATTTACTCATTGATGCTGCGGAAATCGACAGATTCACATGAAAGAGATCAGTGTCAAGATGTTTCAAGTCAAATAAAAATGTACAAAAACATTTATCAATAACACAATAAAATCCAGATAGAAATTAGCCCGTGAATCTGACATTCTTCCTTTTAACTATATGTATTAGAATCTATCCTTGAAACACTTAACACAATAATGTTTTTTCTATGTACCTTCAAAGCACTGAGAGGTTGTTTTATATCCGGCTGCGCACCCGTTGTTGCAATGACCATTCCATCTACTACATGGTCCGGATAAGCAATTTCCACACTCCTTTTCACAATTTCTATACCAAAACCCTTTCTCGCATTCTGAAATATGTTGAAAGGTGTGAGATAACAGAGAATGTTACTGCAACTTGACAATAATAACCTTTTAATACTGGTCCTAAAAATCATAAAACGCATTTAAAATTTAAGTTTACCTATTAATGCAAACTCAACGTTGACATCGCAGCTTTCTGTCTATAAATTTTTAGTTAAAGTTTTAAAACTTCTGTGTGCCGAGTGTTTGCAAGGCCTGGAGGATCGTACTTTGACTTGTTATGCGAATGATATTAATTTTAAATGCTATAACGTGTACTTATACGTTCAAAATTAACAGTGATTTTTAATGTTTTGTTTTGACCGAAGTGCCAAATAACGCCTCAGACGTATGTTCCTATATGGCTCGCAATAGAAAATGTTTTGCACTCATAAAAGTATAACACGTGACGTCACTGTATATATCTCTGACTGTTTACAACATGCAATAAAGCGAAAGTAGGACAAAAAGACCACCCAGGTCAATCTAAGGAAATAAAAAAACATTCACTCGTTTTTCTACAGCAGTATTTAAAACAGGGAAATACTTCACGGCTATTGTAAAGTTTTAAAAGGCAGTTTCAAACTGTATTTCCCTGTTATAATTCCAGATTTAAAAGAAAATTCGGTTTGGCCTTAGTAATTGACCTTTTACACAGAATTAACACTGTATAATTAGTTCCTTACATATCTCTGCATTTATGTCAGTTACCTTTGTCACATCTATATCCTTCCAATCCTGACTTGCACCTTTGTAAACATGTTCCATTTTCGTGATGGCAGTACTGATATCCGCCTAAGCAATAGGCACTACATGTCTGACTGCAGTTGATTCCGTACTTACCCTGAGAACATTCTGTAAAGATAATCGTGTCAACGTACAAAACTTGACAGACCAATACTCTCTATCAAAATTACGAAGGGCTTACCTGGTGCTTGATATTGAAAAGGGTAGGCGCAGCATCAGATATGTATGTATGAATGAATTTTAAAGGTCCACTACTAAGCGAAAATTAAGTGACAGTTACTTCAATGGCTATTACATTACCTTATGCAAGACACTAAATAATAAAGATTTGCAGGTTAACATTTACAGAAAGTGTTTGGAACACGGAGAAAAGTATGTGTATTATGTTGAAATCTCAGTGATGCATAGAAAAATAATTGTACATGCACTGGAATTTATTTAGAATTTCTACATACCAACTTTCATTTTTAATTAAAAATAACTTATTTCTGTGTTTTTAGAGTATATTTGAATTTTCGCTTTCGTTAGTATTGGACCTTTAAGAAACTAGATTGTGAAAATATACGCTCTTTCAATGACAGAGATTCTCAATTCGCTGAAACGTCAATTATATCGACCATTTTCTAATTAGGGACAGGTAAAACTCGGCCTTTTTATTTTAAGCTGGAACTAACGTGTGTATCCTATAAACTTACTAGATATGTACTCAAAATTATTATCAGTAACTACGAATATATTGACTATTGTAATTTTACTTTTTGAATCTTCTACCTTTTAGAATTCAAGGTGCATTAATTTTATGTCAACGATGAAGCCGAGTTAACTAACTTTCTATGTTGCTCAGTGGAAAATACATATCGCACATTACCTTGTTCACATCTGTCACCGGTATATCCAGCTTTGCATCCCTGTGAGCAATACCCGTCACTTTTTTCACACGGACGTCCGCCTAAACAGTTTCCAGTGCACTGAAACTTGCAATTCTCACCATAAGTGCCATCTGGACATTCTAAATATTCATCATAATACAGTTCTTTAAGTGTTTAGAAAAAGATAATTGTTTTGATATTTTTAAACATTGCACCTGCACATTTGAGTCTGTCATATGAAAATGAAGAACTGAAATATAAGCTTAATATTTAATCTCGTTATGTTAACGATACGTTATCCCTAAACAACGTTTATTGTTAACCGCTTTTTAACACCTAGTAATACCTGTATATATGGAAGATGGTACTGCATACGAAAACGATGATATAATTAGTGTTATCGCAAATTCATTTCCTACCAATTTAAATCAATGCAGCAAAATCATATAAAAGCAAAACTATTTCATAACAAAGCATTTCGTTAAAATTGGTAAACGTGAATGCGTTCTAAATAGTTTACATCGCCAAAGAGCAAATGTATCCAAAAGCGGAGCTGCGCTCAGTACAAAATTCATAAACATACCTGTATCACAAAGCATTGTAGCATTGTATCCGTCTGCACATCCAAATGGACAATATCCGGTTTCAACATCACAGGACTCGGCATTTTTACACTTGCCACATCGCTTTGTACAATCTGTACCCCATTCAAAGTCTTCACACTCTGTAAAATTGCAATGTTTTTTTAATTCTTAGCAACAGATCGAAACTGGTTATTATTAACACACCGATAGCTCTATACCATGTTTATGGGAAGACCTATATTTTTTCACTCGTGAAATACAATAAACGCAGCAATTGCAATGTTTGTCATTAGCTATGATGTGGATATCTTTTCCAAAATACTTGTTTAACCTTGATTTTAGTTAACTTAACTGTAGACTTTATATTAAAATAATTATTATTTCTCGATATAACATTTCATCATAACGATAATTTTCTGTAGACTAAGACCATGAGGAAATGATAACCATTGTTCACCTTTTCCAATATCAAGAATGCATGAATAGAATATATTTAAACCTAATTTCAACGATGCAAATACAATACCACTCGAATCGCTGAAAAGGGTTTCAGTTATAGTATATTCAACATTTCAGGGACTGTCTCATTAAAATCAAAAGAACACGAGCTATTAATCAACTTATTTGCGAGTTGACACGAACGTACATTTGCATTGTTCTTTACGTTTTAAAAGACTGCGTGATATTCTCGGTACAGCTAAATGTAACATAATTATAACTGAAATTGACACAGCAGAGTCTATGTCATCCGTGAACTTAACGATCTTGTAGAAAGAACAAAAGTTTCATGTTAGCGAACTCGTTTCATAGATAAATGAGGTAGCAGAGTACCACTCTGTCTAGCATATCTTGAGCTACAGAGCCGGACAAGCAAAAAAGACTGAAAGTATAGGACTTAACTTCAAGTTTGAAGTTTTCTGCGCACAAAATGTTTATCTGTTGACCAAGTTACAGGTCTACCATTTTGAACTTCAACTTGGGTTGTTTAACTACACTGAGTAAAAAACTACATGCACAGTCTGTATACCATGAACATCTGTTCTCTTTTCAGGTACACAATGGCGATAACCGTCTTTTGTCGTCAATATCTTGGTAGCTCAATATACCCTTTTCGAGGGTAGAGATCATTGTCCAGAACGTTATATCTAACTTAAGACCATAGTATTTGCCCAAAATTATCTCGCAGTTCTTTGAAATTTATCTTGTATTAGAAAGACTAAATGAGTCTTTCATTCCTTTATATGCAGTGGCAATTAGAAGTTATTTTAACAGTAAAACTATCAATAACACAAAAATGCGCAGAATTTCTAAAATGAGGCTGAGCTCATTGTCATAATCATGTTATATCATATTAAGTGCGTGTGTACAAAAACAAATGTCTAATTACACATTTATTAGTTAAACTAATTGTTATCTTGTCCTGATCATCTACAACACAAACGATTAGTTGCTGAAGAAGTAACAATCAGCTAATTATTACAAAACTAGTGTATTGTTACATACTGGTATTACATTGTCCATCTTTACCAGTCCATCTTCCTGGGCAGCCAGACTTGCAATTTCCTGATATCCTGTCTTCAATTGCCTTGCAGTGACATTCTTTAGAACAATCATAGCCACAGACTCCATGTATACAGTCTGTGGTGAAACAATAAAACAGTGAATTTCACTTTCAAATTGTTGAATTAAGAGCAACCTCCTTCCAACTTGGTCTGGTCAATACTACCCTAGTTTTTCGTGTATGTTGTTATAATTGTAACACGATTCAATTTGTGGAAAGTTAAAACTATTAATCCTCAGAAACGATTCATAATCAAATTAAAATAGACCAGTAAGATAATAGATCACGAACAGAGAAATAGAGTTTTTCTCAAATATAGATGAAAGAACCCTAATTGTGAAGGCATACATACTGCTATGACAATTTCAACAACCAAAAGCGCATTTAGAAAATAATATAAATATGTTATTCCGTCTATAAGTTTTACATTGGCGTGCTTCACAGCAAATTCCATAAAGTTTAAAGAAGATCTCGAAACAAAGTGGTTGTTTTCAAACATATTATCTTGCTGGTTGTGTCTCAATCTTCTAAATTCCACCTTCTCTACACTGAAACATGTAAATTCAATTTGTCCGTATCTGTGGAGTGACAATTAGCTGAAAAATGGCTTATTTAAGATGTAGGTGGATACAAAAGTACAACAAGCAATGTATATACCAAAGTATTCGTCAAAGCATGTAGTATATTGAGCATTCAGTATAAATTGCCAACCCGTGGTGCCGACCTGGCAATCCAAGCTGACGTTCAACATGGTCACCTTAGATGACATATTCAAAGAAAATTTTATGTCCAGATGTGGCTGTTTTATTGATTATTCTAACACAAGCGGCTGCTTTTCCTATATAAACATATAGTGAAAAGCCTGTATTTTATTTTACGATAAAATACAGCACGTTTTTCCAAGGACGACGTACCTGAAATGACGTAACGACGTGACGTATGTAAACAAGCGCGTCCAATCGTATCTCGCGTTTTGAGGTTACAATGATGTACTACTACGCGTTAAATAAAGTTCGAGATTGTTTTCAAAGAAAATAACGTGTTAGAATCGAAATAATAAATTGTTCCCTTTATTTTATCGTTGAATAAAATACAGTCAGTCATTTGGATGCGAAAAATTAAGTCACTCGTGCTACGCACTCGTGATTTAATTACTACGCATCCAAATTCCTGGCTATATTTTATTCAACGATAAAATACAGGGAAGCATTTATTATTTCTTAAATAATATTGCTAAGTGATTGCATAGATAATATGGTGGTTTTGGCGGTCATTTTGGACGACATCTTGGATGACCAGGTCCACACCACGTCAGTTCTATATACTACGTACAGGCTTTGACGAACATGTTGGTAAATAACATTGCTTGTTGGACTTTTACGGCAACACCCTTCCACAAACCCACAGATTGCCACCCTAAAATATTTAATAAGCTTCATTTGTATTTCTTTTAAAAATTTAAATAGTTTATATTGAAGAGTTCTCACCGCCATAAACTTCCATTTCACAGATTATTGTTCGGAATGGACTATGACGTGTGATGTTGACATATTGTCCTATGACGTCAAGTGTTATTTCTCCAGTCGGAATACTGTTTCCGGTGTCATCATGAACTTTAACAGCTGATTCTCCGGTTGAGTTGGACACATAAAGCTGGTAATCTCTGATGTGATCTACAGCCAAGTAAATAAAATTAAACGTTGAAAACTGTTTAGATTTATTTACATGAAATATGAATTAACAACATTTGATCATATCTAGTAACACTTGCATAATTATGCATTTTGTCACACGCATTTTTCATAAAAAGTTTTAGTTATTTGTCGTATTTCATAGAAAATAAATATCTCTAGTGAAAACAAAATGATTAAGATAACACCCAATTTCATTAACCTATTTATTATATCCAAAAACGATTTTGACTCTGTACCCATCGATTGGCCAGCGAGCTATTTTACAAGGGCATACATGTTAACATTGCTTAGTTTCGACCTATAGGGGGTTGTTGGGGGGGGGCTCGGACATTCTCAGCTACCGTTGTAAAATATATTTATGTTTAACTGAATATGCTATTCATTGAATGATGCGAGCGTTTTCTACACGGGACATACATGTTACTTGTACTTAAATATTCTATTGCTAATTCAAAATTATATATAACTATAACTCATAATCAGCTATGACCAAAATTTCGTCAAAACTCAATAACAAATCATCATCATACCCATTCTACGTATTTTGTCGTTTTTGTGAGGGAATAATAACCAAACAATGAAACAGTCGCACGATGTGGAATTTTGTGACTCATTCTATAAAATAAACTATTCAAGAATATATTCAGATGATGTAAGATTATGATCTAAATGCTGCAATAAATGTGATGCACAACCGGAAGGTTGACGTATAACCTTCTTCCCCCACCCCTCCTTCACTTTTCCAAAACTCCAAACAGTGTTGGTTCTTTTGTTGTGACTTTTGCAGACTAAAGGGTTGAACTACTGCGTGTAAATAAGTGGATATTTTCTTTGAAAAGGCCTTAAATTTTAGGCAATTGACATGTATGTTATGAAGATTTAAAATAAGCCTCATTCAGAAAATTAACACAAGTTCTGGTTTTGGAGTCATTGTCATTTCAAAAGGATCAAAGGAAAGTTGATATTGATATATTCAACAATGGTACTTTTGGTTTTTAGAATGAATGATGTGAACGAGAGTTCAAGAGTTACATGAACACAGTTACATACACACAGAACTGTAATCTGAAAAAGAAAATTTCATATGACAGGATAAAATTATCTAACACATAAAACTACACACATTTATAAGAAATGCATACCATAATTAGGGTAACGTGTGATTCGTATGTGCGTTATTAATGCCGGATGGCCTAAATCCACAGTGAGCCAATCAACTGTGTCTTGTGGGGTGTCTGCAGTTACAAAACAGTAATCCCATCCGTTGGTTTGAACAACACCATCCACTGCCTTCGCCGGTGGGTATTTGTCTGCATCAAGTACCGAACTTTGTGTCAACTGTTTCATAAAAGCCATATTTCTACCTGTAATATATAAACAAAACAGTATATGTCAACAAAGGTAAACACATGTAATACAACGAATACTGCGGGTGAAATCTTTTAAAAGTAAGACAATTATTTAACTGTGATCATTCTTAAATGTATACAAAGTCATGTTGTTGTTTTTTTCAAATTCCGCAATTTCCTCTTCCTAAAAGTGGAATCCTTTATTATAAAAGTGGTATCTATAAAAAAATAGTTTGCGCGACCTTTAGAGTTAACCTATACACAGCTCAAACGTGTTTGATCGATTCAGTGCCAGAAATATTTTTTTCATCGATTGAAAAAAGTTTAACAGTACTATACAGTCTAAGGCCACACCAAATTGAAAGTTGTTCATCGGATTTGCCGCACGCAATTTGCTTAAAGGCTAAACAAAAAAAAAATTGTTCCTTCGCGAAAATTGACACTTAAATTTGGTGGTGCGCGACCTTTTTGTGACGGCATGGCGTGGGTTTTAGTCGTACGGTCAAACAAAATGGCATCCCTACAGCGTGTTGTAATTGTGAAGGCGAAAAAAAGGAAAATTGCGGTACAAATTACCTTAGTTGATACCAGTCTTCCCGAAATATGCCAGACATCTGGACATAACAGACAAATTTCAGCTCGGTCTGATAGGATTTCCCAGAGTTCCGGACCCAGTGTCTGGCATTTACTCCTGCCCGAAAAATGATTAGTAGAAATTTCCCTTTATTAGTCAACTCGCGAAATGAAAGTTATGTTTTGATTCGATGATTAATTCAAGACAGCCAATCGTAGTTTTCGTTTGTATTTTACCGAATCTAGAAATGTAAACATACTTCGAAGGGGACAAAACTGCCAAAAAAGAAAACTTGAGTGAGCAGGAAGCCAAAATAAAACAGGTCTGGGAGTAAAAGAAAAATCTCTCAGTAAAAACATTAAAGAAACAATGGGAAATGATGACCCTGGCTTCAGTTTGACGAACATTTGGTTTTTACCTCTATGAATTTTGGTCTAGGTAGCCGGTTCTATAATTTATACGGAGTTACAGTACGCAGGTTCATTCTTGAATATATGAGAGTTCCAATGATATCAGATTCATTTCGAGTCACGTGTTTAGAAGTTTGTAAGGAAAAAAGTTTCAATCTATCCAATATATACTTTGCTAAGCTTTCTTAAAATGCTGAGTCGACCATTTAATCACGTGTCATTCCAGCGTATGACGTCATATAGCTTCGTGCACTTTTTGCATTTCTCGGTTAAATTTTCAGTTTTTAACTAGTTTGTTAGACAAAAACTATATTCTCCTGGATTTCTCCAGTTCTTATTTTGTACAAAATAAACACCATACGACAATCTTGTTGAAGAAAGCAAGAGAAATCAGCCTATGATTGAATCATTATAAAAATAATGATACAGAACCGGTTACCTAGATCAAAAGTCGACTTGATGTTCTCAAGGGTAGCTTGCAAACAAATGTAAAAGTAAAGAAACAAAATGCAGAACTCGAAGTGCTATTAGACGAGTGTTCAAATAGCTTACCACCGTTTATTCTAACATCGCATAAGACAAGTTGCGTGTCTGTGCTTGCCATCTGTATTCTGACTTGATTTCCTTCTAGAGGTTTGTCACATGACACATGAATTGTCTTGCTTGTGGGAATAAAGCTACTATGTTGATAGCACAGCTGTGTGTCAATAGGATAGTAAGTGGAATCTGTAGATTTGCTTTCTGGAGCGTATTCTACTGTTACTTTAAATCCGCTAAAATATTCTAAAAAAGATATACAATTATGTATTGTGACATTTGTTACTGCAATGTAACAGCTTTAAAACATTTGAATGTGTAGTAATGGTGAGGCGATTATTTCTACATATTACATTGTTTTTTCCCCTAACTTGGTTCAAAGCCACAGATACGTGTGGAATCTGGACCTGACTGACTCTGCCACAGCCTAGCAGTTTATCCACATATTCAAATAACCCATCAAACGACACTTGAAATTGAAAAGTGTATGACAAGTACATACATTAATACTCTGCGTTATGAACATAATAATCCTCTTCATTTTATCATACTAACGAACAAAAATAAAAATTAAGTCATGTAGGTGAAACAATATGGCATGATCAGATGTAATCTTTAACAACCGAATCAATTTGGAAGAGCTTAAGGAGTGATTACTGAACATAAGACTGACGTAAGTTAATTGTACCATTACTTAAGCTTTCTACATTAAAGCTTTAGTAAAATGTTGAACGTTCGATTTCAGTGCTCTCCTCTAAGGAGAGAAAGTCTTTATTTGTCATGGTGCCAAAATATCATTTGATAATGCAGAACAACTTTAAATTTTAAGATACATTTGTACTTATTTTCGAGCAATTTTAACTTAAAATATTAATGTAATGTGTACTATTGACCAGAATTGATTGAAACGCTGCAAAATTATTAAACTTGAAAAGAAAATAGTAAATAGCAATGCCGAAAAGTAAATAAATCAACAAACTTCAAGTTAAGTTTCATTCCCACAAAATAATCTTTATTTACATTTTGTACAGTATAGGTCTAATTTCAATAAAAGTGATCTCAAATCAGCAATAATTAACAATTCATAGACTTAGCCTTTCAATAAGTCAACTGGTATATTAAACTATTCGTTAGTTACTTGGCTGTCGTTTTACAAGTAACTGCGTTATAACACCAAACAAAGCAACCACGAAGCAAAGTGGTTCCAACACCTATGTACGCTTGCAACGCTTGTCTGGTCTGCAAGCTCGCACACCTATCTTTTGACTACTTGCATTTTACACAATTTGGCTAAATAATCATAATCTTTGAATAAAACTGACTGGGTATTGCAGTCAGGTAAAAAAACAAAACTCCCTAAATTTTCAATTTTGTTTAGGTATTAGTATGCATGGAAGTCATACTGGGGTCTTGGCAAGTTCGCCAGATGAGGAATCCCACGGTCGACCGGGACTATAAACAATCTAAATAACAACACATTTCATAAGCAAAGAACAACCAAATAACATACACATACACCAACCTTAAAGTATCTTGAAAAGGAACGCGTTTTTATTTTCTTAGTAATAAACCGACTTCCTTATGCAATGAGGAAATACACCATGTTAATATAGCAGTCAGACAAGGTTTTACTTCATATATTTGTTCTTGTTGAAATTATTCATAGGAAACCGTTTTTCCCCATTTATTTTCTATTTTGAGAAACAGTCATCTTGATCTTGATCCCAGTTACCCCAAAAACATCCACACCTACTTACATTAGACATGTGCTTTAAAAACACTCGAGATTTCCCCGTTAACATACGTTTTTCCTCCTGTTAAAACACCGGCAAAAATGGGCAAAAACAGCACGTTATGCTAGAATATATTGTTTACATTTGTGTTTAGTGACAAAAATATTGACTGAATAGCAAACGGTGCAGATGTGCAGACTTATCATGAGCTGCGTTATTTGCAAAGTTAAAGTCACTTGCTGCGAGTATGTTAGAGGTTTAATTAGTATCTTAAAATCTTGGCCTCTCTTCATATTCTAAACTTCTTACTGCGTAAAGATATAACTTAACAGGAATAACAACTATGAAATCTAGCTATCAATGTCTTTCATGTACTCCAACTCGCGCAGATCATCTTTTTTAAAGATAGTTCTTCTTATTTTGTTGTATGACAGTCGTGAATACAACACGCTTAAATGGAAACACGAAAACGACACAAAGCAAATGTCGAAAGATGAATATCCCAAAGTTAAAACGTGACTATGCGGCAAACCCTAAACCTCGCTGAGACCGTGAAGCGAGAGTTGAAAAGTGGGCTATTGCTAATCGGTTTTCGTAAATTACGTTTTATTCCAATTTAGTTTAAATGTGCAGTTTTTCGACGTTCGACTTTCTGTAGTTTGCATTTTCATGTTTCGCGTTCCCTGTTGGTGCTTCTAGATGTACAGAAGTGGGGAATTTGCGAAGCGAAAATCTGAATTGACACAGTGGAACGCCATGAAATTAAATAAAATAAACTGCAGAAATACTTACTCAGTGCATCATCTGTAGTGATAAACTGCATACTCCAGATTGTTTCATTTCGTGGTAACCAAACTCGCCACCAAGGGTTTATCGTTCTCCTTGCTGTTGCTGTATTTGTGTAGCTACAAGTTTCCAAGTTGCCGTCATTGGCTCTACTTGACCAAAGATTTGCTGGAACGTTGTCCAAATGTCTTGCCGTTTCGGTCTCTGCTAGATCTCCTAGACAATTTAGAGTCATGTTTAAAGTACTAGTAATTATCATCATAATCATCAACATCATCATCACCGCCACCATCACTACTACCACCACCACTACTACTAGTACTACTATTTATATTGTCCTCTCTTTAACACTGTATTGACCTGTCTCACCAACCCGTCAGTGTGGTGTCCAAGTAACTTTAAATCAACATCACTTTAAAGTCATATTAATTAAAGTCAGTTTCAGTAATTGCACTTTACACAAATCAAACTTGGCCATTTATAATACCCCAATTTTATAACTTATGACTAAGTCACGCAAATTTCGATTTTAACGTTTCTGTATTTATACTATATTGAATATTGGCCCCATTTAAACACACACGCACACACGCACGCACGCACGCACACACACTTTTAAGTTTCATCTGAAACGTCAACTTGGATTGTGTTCGAAATTTCTAATTTTTAATTAAAATTCTCTATATGGAGCAAAAATTGTATGTTCTAAATCAATATGACTTGCAGATAATAGTTTTACTTGTTTTAATTGTTAAAATTATTCAAGTGCATCACTGAGAAAACACCCAACCAGCAATTTATTTGCAATGACACTTAAAAGCACATCATAAAAGATATTGCATCGTGTAAAGATGAAATAATAGCAGCATTAATCCGAATGAATAATATGTCACTTACCTGAGTACCAATGCACTTACCTAAGGAAATCACCTGTTGCTAAAGGGAGTCAGTAATTGCTACGAAATTCACTGGTTGCTAGAGAAAGTCACTGGTTGCTAAAATAGTGAGTGGTCGCTAAAAGTCACTGGTCACTATGGGAAGTCAGTGATTGCCAAAGAAGTCAACTGTTCCTACTTGCAAATGATTGCTAAGGAAGTAACTGGTGGCAATAGGATGCTAAAAGTTGCTAAGAAAGTCACTGGTTGCTAGGGGAACTCACTGGTGCTAGGGGATAAAGTTGTTGCTAAAGAAGTCAACGGTAGCTAAGGAAGTCAATTGTTATTAGAGGAAGTTACTGGTTGCTAAAGAAGTCACTGTTTATCCGGAAAACGAACATACTGCTAGTTGACTAAGTGGTTGCTAAGGAAGTCACTTGCTCCCAGGTGATGTCACTGGTTGCTAAGGAAGTCACTGATTGCTAGGGGAAGTCCATGGTTGCTTAGAAAGTCATGGATTGCTAAGGCAGTCACTGGCTGCTAGGGAAGTAAGAGGTTGCTAATGAAATCGCTGGTCACCAGTCCAAGTTGGTGGCTGCTAAGGACGTCAGCGGTTACAAAGAAATTCGCTGGTTGCTAAAGGAGCTCATTGGAAGCTAGGTTTTCCTATAACGCTATGTACAGACAAGGAACCCCAATGGTGTTATCAATTTTTACCCCAGGGGTATAATTGGAACAAACTTGGTAGAAGCCCACTAGACAATAATACTCACCAAATATTTAAGCTCTATACCTGGTGGTTTTGAAGAAGAAGATTTTTAAAGGTTTTCGTATACATCTATGCAAAACAATAGACCACCCCACCCCATCCCATCCACGGGCGGGGCCATTATTGAGAGGTTTATTAGCCGATGCCTCACACCAAAGATTTAAAATCTCGGCCTTAATGTTTCGGAGATTGAAGAGGATTTTCAAAGATGTTTCTATTTTAGCTCCGGCGGCTTTGTTGTTCAGTCAACCGGAACCATTTAAACAAATTTCAGGATGCTTCTGGCAAAGTTCGATGACATTCCATGAAATAATTATGAGAAGAAGTTATTTGAAGCAATTGTGGTCGGACAGACGGACATTCATACATGTCTACCCTTAGGTGGTATTTTCCATTGAACTTTTCGGACTCCTAGTAACCACTAAGCTCTAAAGTGACCAACATACATAGTGTATATAAATGACATATTTTACAATGATCATAGTACTCACTGAACTGACATCCCGGTCCAAACCAGTTACTGTCACATCCGCTCTGCGTACATTCTCCTGTGTCGCTATCACACGCTCCTCTACCCTTGCAGTGACACATGTACTCACAGTTCGGTCCAAATGTATTTATTCCGTCAGAATTGACATCACATACTGCGGCTGGGTGAGAAAAGGTATTACAAGGTTGAAAATCTTGGTTGTTTATATTAGGTTGACATTAGATAATACAGTACTGATCTGTACTAACGCAAGGGGATATTTCAGATAAGCAAATTGAAGAAAACAACCTCAGGCACCGGTTTCGATGTTTAACAGACCATATATTTCTGGTGAAAGTTTTTAAGATAACTAATGGAAGTCATATGGCTTATTCGCTGTGTGACGACACAGGGAAAAAACTTGTCCTAGCTGACACACGAATTCATGCAAAACGGCAACCTAGCTTAAGTTAATATTGACAAACCCGGGTAATTTCAATATTTTTAACTAAGATGGATCAGGTTGCAAAATTAGTTTCTTTGTCCACGATTTCAAGTGCGTTTTCAAAAAAATCAAATAAAAAAAACTTAAATGCCTATGTCACATCCGGCTGTGACTACTTCGCCACACCGCAGAACGCGGGAAGCGCATGACAAAACTTTAGCCTAAGAACAGGAAGTAAAACTGTATGTAAAACACGAACTGCATGAGTTCTCTACTTTCCTTTGAGGGATTTATCAAATCTATGAATTAATAATACAAAATATATATCATAAGAGTCTATTGAATCACACTATTCAATAAATCTCAGATAAATTATAAGACTCTGCGTGTCATTAGAATCAGCTTGCATAAGATGCACGTTCATGCATTATAAATGTTACATTATCAATAATTAATCCGTGAGCAAAATGTAATTTACATGTTTTTTTTACATAAAACGGCGTATTTTAGTGTTTGTTTTTGCCGTTAACCCATGTTTAACACTATATGAGTGTCATTATTTTCATTTTTTTATAAATTACTTATTCCGGCATATCGTTTAACATTTTTCATATATATATATATATATGAAAGAACGAATCGAAAATAAAAACAACAAATATACATGTCTAATTACCTGAATTTTGTAAACAACCAACGAGTACGTTTAATAAAACACAAAACAATATGTTCATCGAAATACACATTATAACTGACGTGTGTCAGCCTTACATGTCCGCTGAATAAAGCGTTTAACACTACAAAACGGGAAGTGAAATTCGTTGCTTTGGATGATCGAACAATGTCGGTATCTGTATATTTATTTAGAACTAACCAAAGAATGGCCAATTACCTCTTAACTACTTAAGCAATATGTAAATCCACTACCGGGTCAAGCGTGAGAACAAACCTCTAGGTACAAATTTTAGTATCCTAGCGATTTTACTTAACTTGACTATATTTCCACCAAGTTGAACATGGAAAATAGTGCACATATCTTAATGTAAATACTTAATTCGCTTGTAACACTGTAGCTTCTGTAACATAAACTCCCGACATCAATGTTATCTTTAACCTTATACTCTGAGCACTTAACGCTTTCACAAAGCACTGTATGTAAAACTTTGAGAAGTGTGTAACATTTACTATATATCTGTATTCAAGTGATCTTACTGGAGATTTGGACACTACATGAGGCCTTAGACCCGGATGCAATGTGACATACTTTAATATCATTTACAATCATATGAAATTTTAGACCTGGATACAATGTGACATACCTTAATATCAATTACAATCATATGACATTTTAGACCTGTGTAATGTGACAAACCTAATAATCTATAATCATGAAATTTTAGACATGGTTGTAATGTGACACACCTTATCATCAACAATTATAAGTACTTTTAGACCTGGATGTAATGTGACACACCTTATCATCTTCAATTATATGAAATTTAAGACCTGAATGTAATGTGACACACCTTATCATCTACAATTATAAGAAATTTTAGACCCGGATGTAATGTGACACACCTTATCATCTTCAATTATATGAAACTTAAGACTTGAATGTAATGTGACACACCTTATCATCTACAATCATATGAAATTGAAGACCCGGATGTAATGTAGCACATCTTATCTTCTACAATCATATGAAACTTAAGACCTGAATGTAATGTGACATACCTTTTTATCTACAATCATATGAATTTAAGACCTAGATGTAATGTGACACGCCTAATCATCTACAATCATGAAATTTTAGTCCTGAATGTAATGGGACTCACCTTATCATCTCAATCATATAAAATTTTAGACCTGAATGTATGAATTTGCAAGTAATCGATTAATTATGATTATTTCAAGAAAAGTAACCATGACTAATGATTATTTCATTTTGTATATGTCAGGGTGAAACACAGATCCGTGAATCTTACTTATTCTTTCAACAATACAATGAATAAGCTAAAAACAGTATTTATAATTTCCAATGTCACAGTGTCAGATCAATTTAATAGTCAGTTTATGTGTTGCACTTAATGATGGTTATTTTAGTTAGGAATGAAAGTTCATACTAAAATATACATGACAATAATAAACAGGTGCGTATTCAATGATTCTGACCTAGATTTCAAAGGATTAGGCATTGTAACATTTTTTATCAGAGCAGTTTATTCTATTAAATGAGTGTATCATTATAGCTTTACCCTATACTTAGTGTTTGAAATTATTGCTTGTCTGATCGCAGCGTAGTATTCGCTGCACTTTAACTTTGGTAAATCAATATTTATATACCGGAAATACTGCTGATTTACAAAAAAATAATTCCAACACTAAGTAGATTAATGTTCATTTTGATGCATTAAGGTGAAATGCGCTTCAAATTTATTTCTCAAAATCTCTTCTCACATTTGCATGCGCCGCGCCAGACCAATTTATTTTCGAAAATACACATTGTACATCAAAATGAACACTAAAATATACTTAACGGATTATCATAAATATATTGCTCTGTTGTGTCAGAGACCACAGCTTAACCCTAGGGATACAACATGACACATTTTACCATGAATAAGTGTGAAATAAGTGTATAATTGGTGTTTAAACAATGGAAGTGTGAGACAATGATTTTTCCTGTAAATATTTAATTTTGTACCTAGTTATTAAATGTCTACTTGGTACATAGCAGAACAAAGGTGGGATAATTAGAGGATCAAAGACTCCTTCGACCTCTGAACGTTTGCAAAAGCCAGAGGTGTCGCAATCTGTTCTCATACCACCATATCCGGGACCCCAAGCAGCATTTTTATTAGCCACCAGATATGACAGGTTCGATGTTCCGGCCAGCATTTCCGCAGTTTCCGTCGTACTCAACCTCAGACAATAACATGTACGGACTTGCCAAGGAAATGAATAGCAGACTCAAATGTATTGAGTTAAACGTTGCAAAAATAGCACCTATTGAAAAAGATATTTCTTACCTGAAAACCCAAATCCATGATTTCCGTACTGAAAGCCAATCCATGTCCAAAAGAATAAACGAAGTTGAACAGTTTTGTCAGACATATAGTGATATTACAGACGAAGTTATAATTTCGTGAAGGCACTTCGAAAATGAATTCACAGTTAATCAAGCTAAACACAAATCTCAAAAGCAAATTAAAACACTGAATAAACAAAACGAAGAATTGAAAACACTTGTTTAGATGTCCAGTCAAACTAAATGGAGAATGAGCTGATATTTTTCGGAGTAAAAGAGGCCCGCCTAGATCATGATACGGGAACAAAGCGTGAAAATGTTGAACAATCAGTACGTTCACTGATTAAAGAGAAAATACAAGATGATGAGGAAATTCATCAAGAATCCCTCGTTATCGCTGATGATTTTATCGTCAAACGTGTGTATAGGGTAGGAAACACAATTAAAGAGTCCGGTCGACCAAGACCCATTGTAACTCAGTTCGAAATTTTTAGTGACTGTGAACTTGTCTGCAAAGCTGGAGTGCTGCTAAATAAATCTCAAAGTGGCGGTTAAAATACATGAACACTTCCACAAAGAAATTGAAGAACGTCGTAAACAACTCTATCCGGTCTTACGAAAACTCATCAAACTCGACCAGTATGTCTAGTCAAATACAGATTATACGTGAATAATTCCTTGTAAAATCTTAACACAGGTGAATATGTTGACAGATTGGGCATCACGACAACCTAGTCCCCCGCCGTATCGAGCACAACAGCCGAATTATAGACAGCGGCCACCTTACCCTGGTTTTCCGACAACAAATACAAATCGACCACCTAGGTTCAACGAGCCAAAATCTGGTGCAACAAGAAACCTCAATTTTGAAACTCAGAATCGTTAACAATCAGTTTATAGACACTGAACGTTCTGCACAACAAAAGCGCAAAAAGCGCTCCCCATCCGAGTCGGATACGTGCTTGAAACGGTATGTTACGGAACAGACTCAAGATTCCCCATACAATAATATTGCTACTAGTGAATCAGACAAGTCAGTGTTGACTCCAAGTCAGACAGAAATCACATGAATAACCTGTCTGACGGTGAAACATGTGCACCTGAATCCATTGATGCACCTCGGGCATCACGTGATGTGGCCACTAAAATTTAGGACAGGCATGGAGAATCACGGGTTTTCTGCAGTGACACAGACTATAACTGTTTAAGAGCAGGTATTTTCTGTTACCATGCAGATCAAGTATTGTCATGTTCACCGTTTTGTATGTTTTTGTGATTCTATGCCTGTAAATGTAAATACTACCGCGGGTGTAAATGTATTCTCGCATGATGAGAACGAGTGCAATATCGAGTATAATGTAAATTTTGCCAACTGGTATTCAAATCAATTTGTTACTTGTGATACATGCAAGCGCATATTTTTGGGAAAACGTTATAATTATGAATATGATTTGGCACGTTTCAATGTTAAAACCTTAAATCATTTATATTAGATTCAAACCATTTCCTACAAAGTGGTTTCACAGTAAACGCGTTCTCTTTCGAAACTAAAACAAACTAAAAATAATATAGTTTAGTTTCAATTTTTGCCAGTACAGTCAACTTTACTGGTGATCAGGAAATGAAAGTATTGTGTACATAAACCTAATAGATGCATTTTCCGATCTAACTAAAACAAAACCCTGAGCCTAATTGTTTTACAACTAGCAAATGACAACTCATGCATTTAATACTTAACACTTAAAATGAAAACTTAAACTTCCTGGCCATAATTAAACTACCAGTCGTACAACAGCTACCATGCGAAAAGTAAACAGTATATATATAAAGGTTTCATTAAATCGGATTTGAATAAAAATGCTTAAATGTTTTCAACTGAAAAAGAAAGGTCAAACATATCCGACGTGTCTTTTCAACTTATAACAGTCCGTGTGACCAACGTAAAGTTTAGGCTTGTATTACAACATTTTGAAATACTGAGGTAAATAAATATATGTATATGCTGAATGGAGAGTAAACTTACTTAAAAATACGCATGTGTAAAATCATAACATGTCACTTGTGTTTCTATTAATATTTAAAAAAATAGCAGTTCGCTAAGAGACTTAAGATATATATAATGTTGATATTACAAACTGTCTTAAATACGGTACGTGTAATTCTGAAGTAAACTTTGAGCAATTGAAATATTGTAATGGTTAATTAATGTGATATTATATCACTTAACCACTTAAAACATGAATATGATACAATAATAATAGGGTTTAGCAAGTGCACAAACACGATATATCCGTGAGACCAAGATACTAGTACTCTCTCATGCATCCTTGTCTATTTTGACATCATCTAATTTTTCTTGTTTATACAGATTCATTTATTCTCTGTTGCGAAACACGTTCTTGCTATTTATAATAATGATATAAAGTACAAACAATAAGTATTAGTCGTCAGGAAAGACCGAAAACAACGCAATAATCAAAGTACTGAAGTATTAAATGGCGGTCGTGAGTTCAAAATGGATTTAAAGAGAATCAAAGCACTGAACGTACCGGTGGGACTGTTGTGTTGGCATGTGTAAATCAAATTTATGCAAGCAATACTGAAATGTTCAACTTGTTGTTACTCCAAGTGAAATACTTAAATGTTCAACTCCAGGTGATATATTGAAGTGTTCACTCCAATACGTTAAAATGGGAACACAACATGAAGGCCAATGTCAATATAATGACAAATGATTAGCAATTGTCACAAACCTGTGTTTCAGATTGCATATTTGTAATGAATTTGCAATGATTCAGCGCTAAAAATTAAAGTCTGCTGCAGAAGTCAAAACGCAGCTAGCTTAACAAATCAAATTTTGAGAATGTATCTACATTTAATCATGACATAAATGATATAAATTATTCAATACAAAATGCGGTCCGCTACAGTAGGTTATGATCAGTCAATATAGCACGGGACGTTTGAAGCGTAACCGAGAAGGGCAATCTGGTCTAATGAATATCCACAGGGACATGTGGTTAATACAGAGATGGTTGTGAACATATTTACTCAAAGAAAGAGTAGGTGTTTTGCCATACGTTTTAAGGATATGCAAGACCATGTCTGCTTAGAATACTTTTTATAATTATTTGAATAATCGCCATGATAGCTCTTTAACCTTTTCTAAATGTTTATATCTGGTATGATTATTAACGTTTCATAAAACGAAGAATGGCCCCACTCACAGTTATAAGAAGGGGGAGAAGGTTTCTAAAGAATTTGTATAAGGGTCAAATTTAAAAAGTCTCCGCATCACACGAACTGGGCGCGAAAACGCTTTTGACAGTTTTGTAATTCCAAGACAACTTTTGTTTCGTGTACAACATATACATCGTTTCTTTGCTAACGGATCTGAATCGTTCAGAAATTGCTAAAAGTCCGGAGTTTCCGTTGACTTTGTCCTACACCCACCGGGGATCCTGACGGCCACCTGTCCCCCAGTCACGTATATATATGCATAACTAAAAAATAAGTGAAGCTGCGCCCCTTTATATTAATCACTCTCGAGAACCACTCAAGATAGAATTAAACTTAAAGAAAGAGATATAGACAAATAGGAATTGATGTTTCTTGCCTAAGGACACTACCACATCGGTATTGAGAGCGGACTAGTCGGATCTTGAGGCGACATCACTGCTCTTCGGTAGTTGTACATCCAATTTCTATTTGATGAAGATTTATGTCATAATTTGATTTTCTAGCCACTTCTTAAACAGTTTATCAATACATTACATTGTATTTGTACAAGAAGGCCTTTCATATATATACGACAAACGTAACGTGACGTCACATTCAAAGCCATTTCTCAAACCAACACCATTCACGCAGTCGGTTGCATTTTTACAAAATTCATTCGTTTTTACTGTTTAATGACCGTGAACATTTTGATTCATTGTATTTTATGTTAAAATTTTAATCTTAACTCGTTAGACCTCATCATCAATGTATACCACATTTGCTTATTTTGGCTTATACAATGCAATGCTCTTTTCATATCTTAATATTACAAAAATGTACGTGTAGTATTAAAAAATGAACGAAGCGGGCTTGGCCTTGGCGTGAAAAATACAAAACAAAGTCGTAGAATGTTCATGTAGTAGTCAGCAGAAGTAGCAGGCAGTAACATCGGTAGCAGCAGTAGTAATAGCAGTTGTAGTGGTAGCAACAAGACAGTCAAAGTGTAACAATTATAGTAGTAGAATCTGAAGTTGGCGTTCGTGTTATAGAGGAGCAGGAGAGGTACACGTAGTAGAAACAGAAATAATACTAGTATCTCTTCAACAAGGCCTCGTCAATTTATAACTAGATCTCCTAGATGTTTATGTAATACATACATTCATACATGACAAAATGTATGTTTTGGGTCTCCTTGTCAAAAACAAATAAGATCGGCAAGGTTCTTTTTGTTAAATTCATTTTGCCTTTTTTTGCTCGAAAATACATGAAAATGATCTTTGTAATCACTTTCTTATATCAAAAGTGATTCAAAATGATCGTGGGTCTTTAATCATAGTCAGTGATTGGATATAATCCGCTTAATAGCTATTCATAGCTAATGTTTGTTGTTGTTTTAAAATAACGACAATAAATACAATTGTATTGTACGACATTACAATCCAATTTTCATTTACGGTTTTATCAGTTCGTATGGTCCTGATCTATTTCGAATCTCTTAGACATCGGAAGATAAGATAATAGTTTAATGTTTACATAAGTACGAAACTTATTTTGGTAACTAATTCCATATTTTTAGAGACTATGATTTTGCTACTTCTTATTTTTGATTTGTGTCCACTGACGTATGCTGAAGGATCGGGAAATGGACCAAACAATATACCAGCAGCTTTGGGCAATGTCGGTGTTGGCTACAACATTTTGCAAGGAAACCCGGACGGTACGGATTGGAGACACGGCGGAGAAGATCCAGGACTGTTGACTACAAGACGCATTTTAATGTTAGGTATTCATTCATCTATTAAGTAGGGGCCGTAAAAGAAGGGACTGGTGTTATTTTCCTAAACGTATGTTTAGTGTATACTTATTTATTCTAGCTCGATTGTGAAGAAAGCCTGCAGCTTATCGACTTACTCTCGAGTCCGCTTTCTGGACTGAATCGAAAAACTACTGGTGCCATGTGAGGAGGTACGGTCGTGACCCCTGTAGGGCTTGAACCCGCAACATCCGTATGTTTGGTGGTAGTTAAATATTAAATTTATCAATAAGAAAGATAAGAACTGAGAATGTGGAATAAAAATATACCAGCATTTTGAATTAAAGTTTTAACCAATTGATTTACGAAAAAGTTTCGTGAGGATAGGTTTGTTTGATTGTTCATAGGCTGACTGGCTGACTGGCCATCTGGATGACCCAGCTGTCTAGTTGGCTGTCTGGATTGCTGTCTGAACGGATTGTCTTTGTTTAAGAAATAATAGCAACAAAAGCGGTTGACAAAGACACATGTACATGCTTATTAGAAATTGTGTCGTATATTTCTTTATGCACTGTATTATTCATAGAGTCCGAGGTTTCAAATATTCCCGATCAACTGGTATACACCCGCCATGATTCATGCCAAGCGTCCTCAACTGACAGACTCATTTACAGTCCAAAGTCTTACCAAGATCACCTAAGACACAGGGTTACTTTCGCTGGTAAGCTTAGTATTTATCAATAATGTACGTTTAAGACTTGCTGTGCGAAAAGTTATTTATTTTCTTATGGAATAAGACAAGGTCGTATATAATGCATCCAAACGGACTTCAAAAATAAGGACGAAGGTTCGGTTTCGTGAAACAATGTAGCATAATTTCAGTCCTTGGGTAAGGTACTCGTCGTATGTGCCTCAGTTCATCCACCTGTTAAAAGGGTACCAGTAACGAAACATGCTGACCCTTACATCGTCTTGACCCTTTCCTTACATCGTCTTTACTCTTTCACTACATCGTCTTAACTCTTTTCCCTCTTACGTTAATGGTTTGGTCACGGACGGTGCCTCTACAGCGATCTGTTGATGACTCAATATTCGTGTCAAAACTTATTTTTGTTCAATCAAATACATATTTTTAAATGGTGATATCCGTGTTTATGTCATTTGCGCATTATTTTACTGATCATAAAATACATTCTATTTCAGGGACTCAGTTACCAGACCTACAAGCTTCGGCGTTTACACTTAGCTCAGGTAAGACAATCTTTACTCAATGCCCAGAGAAAGACTTGGTATAACTTCATTCGTTCAGTACCACACTGTATCGGCAAAACGCACTGGCTCCAATTTAACGATAATGCTCCAACTAACGTAACGAAGATACAACGAAAATGTTCCAATTCGTGTTTCACAGATCATTTTCACAGACGTTTTTTATCAATTACAAACATAAGGGAATCTGTTATCGAACAAAATGTTGAGTTTTATGTCACCTTGTACCCACTCTCTTTAAAAAAATAATTTAAAGGAGAACATCGCTCATCCAGGGGTTGCGAGTTCGAGCCCCACTGGGGTCACGACCGTACCTCCTCATATGACACCAGTACTTTTTTTCCATGAAGTAGACTCGAGTGTGACTCCAAGCTTCACGCTTTCTATACAATCGAGCCAAAATAAATAAGTATAACTTATGTGACTAACATTTAAGTATTCAAAATACTTCCTAAAATAACAGGATTCATGGATACCGTATACCGCTCTGCTCGGTTTGTTAGTGATAAACTGAAAAACATTTACGTATTGTCTACCTTGACTATGTCGCTGTAGAGCTACAGAATTTAGGCATATAAATAAATCACCGTAATTGTTTTCTTCCACTTCTACCTCGACTAATTGGGCAAATATTCTACTTTTGAATGGTTTTATGCGTGTTTTAATAATGGCTTAAAGTCTACAGTACTATTTCAGTAGATATCAAGTGCCAGTACCTTTGCTATTTTGTATTTGACCAGAATAAACTCAACATGAACTGGCTGGGTGAGAATTCCAGAAAGTTTATTGCAATAAGCACACTTAGGCAAAAAAGCTCAGATAGATTATATTGAGGTCGTGTACAAGTTCACAGAAAGATGATAAAGCATAAATAGGTGAATGCAAAATTATATACTTCTTCAACCGTCGCTTTCCAAATTTTCATTAGATGACAATTTCGATTTTAGTCTAAGCTGCATGTGATTATTGCTAGATGTCAAAACGCTAGGTCAAATAAAACCTTAAAGCTGTTCGCTCTCAGATTTTCGTAAAAGAATAATTTCTTCAAACTGTATGTAAATAACGTATTTTAGAACATATGGTGATATAAAAAGGCTCCAGTATAAAGTCATGTTACGTACATCTCTAAATTTTGAAAAATACGCTACCAAATTCAAAAGCGTTGCAAACACTTTTGAAATTTCAATATAACATATAGTGTAGCGGTGCCGTGTAACCGACCTTTTCAATCGATATCTGCGAATTCCTACCTAGATTTTTGCTTTCTTTAATTCTAGCCTTTAGCTTTGTACTGATGAATAAGAATGTCAATGGTTTTGCGAGAGCGAGCAGCTTTAAACACTGTGTCCATGAATCCTGCCATTTTGGAAAGTATTTTGAATATTTAAAAGTTCTGAGTTGAATTTTCAATTTTTCACTAAGAAAAACACATAAATTTGTCCGATAAGAGTTACTTTTATATTTGTAATGTTCATAAACGTCTTTGAAAATGATCCGTGAAACACGAATTGGAACATTTTCGTTGTATCGTCAATTGGAGCCTGAATCGTTGTATTTTTAAATGGGTAAGTTTTGCCTATAAAAATAGCAGATCGGTAAAGTGTTGGTACATGCTTACGACATTTGACCCGAAGTTACATGCCAATGCAAATATTTTATGCTAAACACCTTAACTTCGATAATTCTGAGCAAAATCCATGCATTTTGGGTGTGTTTTGCACTTTTTACCGTTAAATCCTCTGCATTCAACTTGCATTACTTTCACACGCATCGATGTCTGAAACAGCCGACTAGCTACGGCCATGCAGGAAAGGAGTGAGCATTCCGTAAGAGTATTCGTTTCTTCAGAAGTTGCGATTTACCATATAAAATACACGAATCTGTTATACTGACTTGGGTTTTGTTTACTAAATCAGCCATTTTTTATTGGAGCCGGTTCGTTACGTTAGTTGGAGCATTATCGTTAAATTGGAGCCGGTGCGTTTTGCCGATACAGTGTGAGTACAGGGAAATTGTGCTAGTCGTAAAAGATGCCTTTCAATTCACAAAAAGTTTTAAGAAATATAATTTCATGTGAGTGCTACGAGATATTAACTATCTAACACGCGTATATTGTAACATTAGGCTGCATCTGAAAAATCAATTAATTAGTGTATACATGTACTGTACATAAACTTGTTGACATTCTTTATCAAACGGCTAGATATAAGAATGCAATCCAATTTTAATAGTGCGTGTATTTATTAATTACTTTCAAAGCAATTAAACGCTTCCGAGTGATTTAAAACGCCAACGTCATCTATAATTATATAGATAACGCGGCAGTTGGTTTAAAGTATACAACCTTTTGCACGTGTATGAATGAAGTGTGTTATTTCAGTGGTTACCCTGGACGTGTTCGAAACTAGCGCCGTCCGTGCGAACGTCTATAAGTACTCATTTCTTTTATACATACTTGTGAATACTCTTCTTCTTTGTTAATGTCAACCGTTCACTTGTGAGTAATATGGCCCGTTGCGTGCGGGAGGCGTGGTAGCTGTGGGTCGGGGTAAAACTGCCATGATGTTCAGCAAGAAAAAGTCTTAAGTCCCTTAGCTGCAGTACTAGTATGTATATATATGCATGTATATACTGTTAGTTAGATTAAAACAGGTTAGAGGCACCTGTATACAGTACTACGTATTTGTTGTAAATGTATAATGTTATATAGAGGCCCACGAAGAAGATTGGGACCATACCCAAACGTGTTGCCTCTCAAAATAAAAAGAAAAAAGAAAAAAAAAACATTGTTGCAGCCAACTTCACAATTCTCACATACTTGAACAATACCGTCTATGCTTGGTCCTACAATGATGATGTATAGGCAGCTGCTTTAGTACTATCCTGAATGGATATTACGCTGTAAAACAGACTAGACTCCGACGTGATTTGCTAGAAATTTTATTTTCATCACGGGGCCATGCAAAGTTGGATGATACGTCTGCCTTTCTCATATTCTGGTTACACATGTACGCACTTCACACAAGTTTAACTTACTAAATGTCATATAGCGAGTGAATGATGGTCGAACCGTACTTGATTTAATACATATCTTGAAGAAAGCTTGCATGTGTGGATGGGGGGGATAGACAGACAGACAGACAGACAGACAGACAGATGATAAAAGAACACAAATCACTGTTTTTGGACATGTGCTCATTCTACTTGCAAGTCGTTTACACTTTTTACAACATCTGTGCAGGTGTAAAATGACTGTGATATGCGTAATTGAACACATTCTTTCATTCTTTCTACGCAGGCTACGTCACTGTGAAGAAAGAGACAGACACGTTGTACTACGTTTTACAGGACAGCACGAGCACATGTGTCAATGGCACGGCACGATATATGTTAAATCTTGCATCTGTTAACTCTTATCATCTAACAGATGAGTTTATAACTGACGCATGCGCACTACCGGAAGTTTTTGATGAAGATCGATACGCCAATTTCATCGACAAATGGGGAACGGTTTGTATTTTTCTTTCAAGCAAAGTACAAATGTAAATGACATTGTCAGTATCTAAGATTTTTAACTGTAAAGACCTTACTGGTCATAAACCGGCAATCTTTTCACCAAGGTCGCGACATGAGACGAAATACTTAAATCCTTGATGTTTGAAATGAGCAAAATAGGCAAAAACTGAACTCCCGACAAAATAAGATTTAGCAAAAGGCTAAACAAAAATAATACATTCATGACTTGTAAACACCAATAGTATCATTATCATAATTATAAAACTTTCTTAACAAATTTGAGCGTTAAGCATTTTATAACAGTCCGCACACTAGAACAGGTGAACATCAATTCATCGTTTAATATCAATTTTTAATCAATTTGAGATACATGTTTCGAAAATGTGTTGACATTTTTATGCATTAACTATTTCTCATGTAATACCGTACTTTACTCCACTATATAAAGGGGAAATAACTGCTAAAAAGAGTATGTAAAACTCCAGCAAACAATTACTTCCACTTACAATAGGTAGTACCCTCATGACTAAGTAGTTTGTTTAAAATCATCAGATTGATGTACATTGATGTTTCAAAAAACAGGTTCTACATATATGTTTAAACAATGTTGGTTTTATTGATCTGCGTTTGGAAGATTTACTAGAATCTCATCGAACTACAATGTATTTGAATTGCGTATGAATGATTGCGGGCTGTATTTAGGCAGAATGCTACATGACTCTGGACAATCCCATAGGAAGATGCTTATTGATAATAATAATCTTGAAAATTGCTGCATTTGAACTTTTCAGATTGATTTCCCAACATGTCTTCACTCTCAAAACACGTGGAAGATTGTAACAAACTTAAAGTCCGAGGATCACAATAACAAGCAGCTCATATTTTGCCAAGAAAGATGTTTGACCGGCGGAAATGACGTTTATTTAGACCAAAGTCATTCCTTATTTTGCTTTTTAAATCAATAAGTATACATGTTACAATGATAGCACAGTATTTTGTTCAAAGATATTGCAAAAAATAAGAAAGGCTTTCTGACAACTCTTTTTCGTAAAGAAACAACTTGAGTAAGAAAGAAAGGCATATGTTTACATTGTTTTACATTGAATAGAAAGGACCGCAAATTTTCATATCCGAAACAAAGTGATCCTGGGACTTTCAGATTTGCAACACACAGAAGTTAAAAATGTTAGAAATGATTATTCTCCCTGATCGTGCACCTTCTGATAGTTGTTGTTTCTTATTGTTCCTTTATCGTTTTGTCGGGATTAAAATTACCGCAAAATAGGCGTTAATAATATACCACTATTAAGAGCCATCGTAATGTTGCACATTTTTGTAGAATTAAAAAACCGTCCTGTCTGGATGCAGTAATTATGAAGAAAAGGGCGAAAATGTACGATGTAACAACCGTATCGATTTGAAGACTCTATCATATGCTCTACGGTTTATATTTGCTTATTGACTATAATTGTCGTTCTTTTGGTGTATACTTGCAAATTATCTTACTTTTACAACTTCAAAAATTCTACTGTGTGTTTAAATTGCCTTAAGCAAAAACATGTTATCTTCATCTATTTTAGCATGTGGTAACAGGAATGAAGATTGGTTTTAGAGAGACCACAATGACTCTTGGAACTCGTACCGAGTATATAAAGACAGTCAAAGAAAAGGTTTGTGCTCGAAAGCTTTCATTTCATTACAATGGTATAAGTACTATAATTGCACTAGGTCACGAACAGGTTTTAAGAACTATTTAGTGTTTAATCCTGTTGTTTTTACCCCAATACTTGTTCATCGTGATACATGTTAGCAGAACACGTCATCTAGATTAATATGGACATACTTACTCTATATAGTACGTACATTGTAACATTTCTTGTAAGAACAGCTATAAGAATTTTGCTATTAATAGTCTTTTTGTACACGACCCGCATCTTCGTAATCAAACTTAAAATAAATCCTGTTTCTAAGAAAACTGACACAGACATTCTACCTTAGAAACGTATTATTTTGTGAGACTAGAGTGTAACCTAGTACTTTTGCACAGCTGTAACCCACAGTGTAACTATATGTTCATGTTTTAGCGAAAAATTGTCATAAAAGCCCACTGCAATGGAATAAAAGGTGGTACATGCACTGACAAAAAACTTCAACTAATACTTTGTATGAGAAAGAAGACATAGACAGCCAGCATAGATACAAAGTTAACGATGTTCCTGCGCTGAAAAATGTTTGAACAGTGCCTTGATATGAGAAAAAACATAGTTATCATCTATTTTCGTTATCTCTTCAACCTGATGGGATCAAACACCATTAATTACTAAAAGAACAATATATGGCGCAGCAGGGCCTTTGAGTGATAATCGCCCCGGTATGGAATAATTGCCCTCGGGCAATTATTCCATACCGGATCGATTATCATTCAAAGGCCCTGCTCAGCCATTGATTTTTCTGTATAATACATATGTGTTTCCCATTTGTCATTTTCCCCCAATCATGGTTTAAAAGTAGTTTATCAATAAAGTCGATGCTCATTTCACTTAAATACATGTGATGTTTGGTACCACCAAGACTGTATGAAGAATGTTAGCTGAGAGTGTTAGCTCAAGTGTGGAATTCCAAATTTCTCCACTAGCCTCTTTGACACTACTATCTTTGAAACATGGGACACATTTAGCTACCTGGATAAGTTTCAGTCAGATTCAGGCATAAGCTTTACCAACCCTATAGCCACATCATCCCCAAATAAGACTTTCAAGCCACCAAGAAATACGTATTGATATCTTGAACTGTCAGTCCGCCGGGAAACCAGCCAAACTAAGGACATTATTCAATCAACACTGGCTGATGTTGTCATAGGCAACGTATTCTGGCTAGCCCCTGATGTACCATCGGCCGAAGTATTTCCCCCTGAATTCGAAGCATACCACAAGGATCGCACCGATAGTAAGAGAGGCGGAGTATTTTCCCTTGTTAATACTTTATTCCAGAGTGAGGCTCTTGAAGAACTGAAAGATGACAAAGGCTACGAAGTGATGTTGGCCAAGGTCATTATCAAGATTGCCAAAGATCTCTACATTGCTTTTTTCTACAAGCCCCCACGTAGGACTGACCAAAAAGTACTTGAACATTTAAGGAGGTATATTTCCCGGATTCCGACAGGGAATGGAGCTCATCTCTGGCTTGGTAGAGATTTTAACCTTGGCAATGTAGACTGGGAGCATGAGAGCGTTCGACCTTCATCACCACAGGAAGCACGGTACAATCAACTCATCGACATGGCCAAAGAATCCTGGTCATAGGTAACGAATGTTAGATCAGATGGTGACTTAGCCAACACGTACGACTGAGACTAGATCTTCAGTCCTCGATCTGTTTTTACGAACAATTAAACTCTTGTAAACCAGGTTCATATCATCCCAGGTATAATCAAGCCTGTGACCTCTGATCAAGCCACCCATTAAACAAAATGTATTTATGTACAACAGGGCGGACTATGAGTCCCTCAAGAAATACCTTTCAGATACTAAACAAGATCTACTGCACAAGATCTCCAAATCAGACATAGACACCTCATGGACCACCTTCAAAGACACTCTTCATCATCTCATTAAGAAGTATATCTCCCAGAAAATTATCAATACAACGAAGAAAACCAAGCCATGGGCCAACACGAGAGGAAGATCACTGATAAGGAAGAAATATAAATTTTTATTAAACAAAATTGAGAAAAGAACTGGGCATATATCAACTCCCTGAAGAAAGAAAATAGTTCCAGTAGCTCCATAAAAAGATGATGAGAGGATGCTCACGGACCCGATAGACAAGGCCAGCATACTCAACAGACCGTGTGGGTTGGTCTATACTAATGAGGATGCCAATGACGTGCCTACACTCGATGGAGACTCATAACCATTCAGAGGTGGGGATACTGAATCTCCTTCAAAAACTAATCCCAAAGAATGCATGTGGACCAGACATGATCACCACTCGACCACTCCGTGATCTAGCCACAAATCTAGCAGTTGTGATACACAGCTCCTTATAGTGTATTACTTCCGCTGACGAACTTTCAAGATCCCTAAACAAGAATCAAGCTATGGACCTTATCATATTGGACTTCTCAAAGGCTTTCGATCGCGTCCCACACAAGTGTCTTCTAACCAAGCTCTGCCGCTATGGTATTACAGGAAATTCTTTTGATTGGATCTAATCGTTCCTCTCCAATAGAAGCCAGTAAGCATCTACACGCACAAGGTCACAACACTCTTCTTGGGTCAATGACTGACAACTACAAATACAGTTTTTCACTCGCACCATCCGCACCTGGAATTCTCTACCGGCAATCATAGCCGAGTCTCCTAGTTTGGTATATTTCAAACAGGAGCTTGCTAAAGTGAAATTCTAAGGCAGCTATCTTCCCAAACTGTTTAAGGAACCGATGATAGTTAGAGCTGTACCGGTTGGGTGAATTCCCATTAGGCGCCACGCTTGCCTGACTGGCCTGACACTAAGGAACGGACGCAGCCTTGGAACTATTTCCTATGCACTCTTTCTATTTCTATCATTTCTGTTACTTCGAAAGTTTTCTTATACCCTTTTAACATTTTCTTGCCACTAGCAGAAACGTAATGGTCAATGATGACAGTGTTTTGTACGATGTAGATGTAGAAATATTAGCTTACTACAACATTTCAAACTGCTGCGAATTTCGTACAGAATTCACAATAAAATAACAATTTATGTCAATCAATCTGAAATGAACATGTAGTGTCTGAATGTTTCTCTGCTTTATGTAGTCAAAAGCTGATGTTAGTGTTGGTGGACCGTTATACAAGCGCGATTCTTCGTTGGTGGTCGATCTTGAAACGTTTATGTTACGCCCATCATTCCCAATAAGTGTTGGAAACACCACATATAAATTGACCACAGGGAGTAAAAACTCCCCGGAACCAATAGGGTTAAACCTGATCTCGATAGATACCATGCTGACAAACGCCTACTGGACTAATGGTCAATATTCACAACTTCAATGTCCAGACAATATAGAATCAACTATACCAGTAAGAAAAGGCAATCTTATTACAGCGCTACAGCTATATGCAACTAGGAAAGGAGCTGAAAAACCACAAGGTTTTACTATTATTTTTCCATTTAAAATTTTAAATAAATATTAAGTTATTGATATGATTATAACTTATTTTTTACTGGAACATCAGCTTAAAGTCAAAAAGCAGCAAAAAGAAATCCAACAACAAAGCCATTTTGAATGACATAATTTATCACTGCTTCTTAGCGCATAGCATGGCTCTCCATAATGTTGAAAACAATAAACACAATAATTTCAATATACCTCTGAAATCATAGGAATCCTCTAGATTTTCACTTTCATAATTGATTTCCTTTTTCCCTCAGATGAAAAACTGGCTGTACCTGTTGTTTGGCCTTTAGGAACGGTTGGGTTACCAAAACCCAAGGACGGTTGTCCCATTCCTAGCAACTTATGGTTGGAAGGGTGGCTCAGGCAGAATCCAGAGACTCAGCACCCGAACAACGAATGGAATACCACCCACCTCGATGGTAACAGGTTTTGTTTTGCATGGTCGGAATGATATTTTATATAAGAACGTGAAAAGAAATTTCATAATTAGAATTATAAAATACACGTTTTTTAATATTTGTTACCATCATTATTGTCAGAAAGTTATATGAATACACGTATATTTGTATATCTATATCACAGCGAGTGTATTTTCGATCTAATTTTAAAATGAACTTTAAACGTATACAGACCAGTCAAACCCTTGTAAAATGGGTTGAAACTGACAAAATGTTGTTTGTCGCTTACTGATTTATTCATTCCAGGAACGATGTCAAGAACTATATATCTTCTTAAGTTCTGTACGAAGCTGTATTCTGAAGATTTTGCAATGGACTGGCCGGCCGGGGATTACTGTATATTCATGTTTAAACAGTGTCCTTCTGGTATACGTTTTCACAATTTTTGCACTGCCTCAAAATTGAAGTTGAACAAATCATAAGAAATTAAGTATAACGACACTAATAATACCAGCCCTTTATACTGTGTGTTTTGTACCAATTCTGATGAGCTCTGACTTTGACCTGTGTAGTAAGCAGAATGATATGTTATAAGCTGCATGTTTATTGATACATATGAAAAAATTATTCAAATGTGTTTCAATAGTGATAAAATAAACGGTAAATAAATGTTGGTTATTGCTGTACTTTTCACAGACAGATAGACTTAAATTACCGGTTTTTCAGGATTTTCCGAAGGTTTTGTTCAGTGGGACGATGAAGATACCGGTAATGCCAATGCACATGGAGGAGTTCTTCCTGACGGGGTTTATGGCAAAGATGTTCGCATGAAGTATTGCTGCAGGTAAAGTCAAAGTTATGAGTAATCGGGTTGCACGCTATAAATTAAAACACATTGGTTATATTTCCGCTGCATAATGAGATATAGCTAGAAGCAGATGATCTCGCAAGAACTGTTTCTGCTGGTGATTTATTAAATGTAACCATAATTATAAATGTAAGTGCAATAACTAGTAGTTCACCATGAACAGGTTACTTCAAATGACTTTTATGCCACAATAATTATGGAAAGATCTCTCAGTTAAGTAAGTTAAAGGCAGTAGTAGATTGTGTAATGTACCCATGAACTAGATGGATATTCGTCAAATGTCTTCTACGATATGATAGGTTCATTTGTAGTAATTATAGTACACTTGCGTGATATCTATAGGCATTACGGTTGGACCTTTTACTTATCGCGACGGCAAATAGCTTCCGTTTTAACGAAATTTTAAGTTAAAGATTACAGAAGCAAGTTACGGAATCAATTTATCAGTCCGTATTTCGCTTCGATATAAAAACTGGGTCGCTACTACTCGGTATAAAAAAGAAACCAAGATACAAACTTACTTCTGAATAACTTGTCCTGGATGTTAACATAAGTAGCACTTTCAGTTATATTGTTAAATTTATAGTTTGTCCAAATAAAGTTTATATTAAATAATTTTGAATTATTACTTTGTGATGCCATGTATTTCTTTTTGCAAATCTGCGAGTTTGTTGTCATTATACATATACTAATGTTTTAATGCGATCATAGTTTCACGAGTTTTCCCGTGACCTAACTGGCATCAGTATTACACTTGACAATACAAGAAAAGAGTTGATGCGTCGCAAAGAATTCATTTCTTTTGTTTATTTTTTGGTACCCGGTAGTTTATTTGGAGGAGGCATATTGGCCTTATACTTGCATCGATTTGTGCTTTTTTATGAAAAACACATGAAAATGCTAGATGCAAGTGTAAAATTATCCGCCGTAGATACCTTCCATTGATACATGTTCTCCGGTTCTTTGCAACATTGTAAGATGTTTCTGATTTGACATATAAATATTAAAAACTGTATGAATACATCTATAGCAATGCTTTGGCGTTTGTGTGTGTCTTTAGGTAGTCTAGGGTGTCATCGGATAAATAGTCGGCCCGGAAGGATCAGTTTTTAAGTCAATACGATTTCTGTTGTTTTTTTATTGATGCAACTTTACACATATTTGTCAATTTTTTGGATAAATCAAATTAACTGTACAATGTAACTGCATTTACGGATAAGTTTGGCGATGAATTTGCTTAAAATATACATCATCTGAAGCAGATAATTCATGTTTCATATTTGCTGGCACCTCTCAATCTTTTTCACAAGCATAGAATAATTGAATATAATACAACTGCTTAATCATTTATGTAAAAACAAAAATAATATCAAACAGACTAAAATGAGGAACCTGGACGGAGACCAATATTGATAGGGAACCAATCAGTATAATAGCCATTAACTCTTACCATGGACCTATATACACATATAGGTCTCTGATCAATATCTTGATACACTGATCTTACTGCTGAGAGCATTTTGGTTGATATGCCATTACAGGCTAATTTACACCAAATAAGATCCCGATTCTCTTAGTCAAATATCTACGAAAGTCGATAACTGCGTAATTGTCGAATGTTTAAATAATATTTGTTAAACTTGTAACATGGTCTATCGTGTTAGGGTTTTTGCTCATCAACAATAAGAGTGTTTACATCTGCCCATTTTACAATTCTTTCATTTAAAATATTAGAATTCATCTAATACATTGTTGGAGCTAATGCAATTCAACGATATGATAATGGGTCTCTAGGATCTGTACAATTTGATGGTTGCAGACATTTGGAATATCAGTCTTGGTTTGAGCATGTACTCTTTCATCGCCCTCTGATGCAGTGTCAGTGTCGCTATCGTCAAGTCGCCTTTTCTTGGGAGACTTTCGTTTTGAAGTTTTGGTCCAGTAAAATACAGATGAATACAGATTTGTGTTGATTTCACGATAATAAAGTCATTTCTGGAGGTTGTACCTGTCCGGCGTATTCTTTCCTTCCATACCTATATGTGTAAAGTAAATATGTAAACATAAATGCAACAGTTAAGTAAAATATATCTTATAAATTTATTTGAATAAAGTACAAAAAGTTATTCATGTATATATACATTGTGACAGTACAATTGTACTTTAAAGCTGGTATGAAGATGTAAATATTACATTAATTTACATAAAGTATTAACTGAAAATGAAGAAAAACATACCTTTTGTTGTTTTAAATCATTTGGAAATTGATGCATGGATACATTTTCTTCATAACCCGACCCTTTGCAATTTGGCACACAACAATAAAACACCATAATTATCCTGCAACCTTAGATTATCAAATGTGTATTTCAATAGAGTGTAAATAGGAATGAGAGCTCAGCTGATAAGCCCTTCAACATGTTCACCTGGATAAAATCACGTGACTCTCTCCGATGATATCGTCTATAACCACGTGATGGCAACGGTCATATTAGCGCTTCGTTTCAGTTGGTAAATGATATTTTTTAATTGCGGTGAACGGTTACAATGGGTTCTAACGGTTTATAACGGTCCAGTCCGGTCCGGTCCGTTCCCGGTTCGTTCCCGGTCCGGTAGCGGTTCTAAATGGTTCCGGTTGCGGTTCGGTTGTAAAAATTACCGTTGGCAGTACGGCAATTTTCTTGACGACGAATACCCATTTTGTAACGTCAGTTGGCTGAAAAATAACACTTTTCTTGCAAAAAGGCAAGTTAAACTAGAATCAAATTACTCATAAACATTTGAATAAAACTAAAGTGTTTCTGCACTAATACCCTCAGAAATCCTTAAATAAAACGGAAAGAGTAGAATATTTTCGAAGGTTACATGTCGACTAATATATAAAAGATTTAATTTTTTACAGATCGGATGGCGAATCTTACATTCCAGTGATTCTACCAACAGAAAAACCGTTCTACTTGTTTCAGTATAAGAATGGGTGTCAGTCGGTACGCGGAATGACCTCCACTGTCGAGTATATACTTTGGGATGACGAAGACAGCAAATCTCCAACATCTGCTGCAATAGGTGACGTACATCCGGGTATGAAATTCTGCAACCCTCCAAAACACCTCGGATGTGGCACAGCATCACAAATTTATTACTGCTACTACAAGAAGCAATCACAAATGACAAATATAATCGGATAGTCAAGACATTACATTGCTTATACTTTAAGTCAAATTGAATTCTTAACTTGCACATACAAAAATAAAGCAGTTGGTAAGCCTTGTTTTTTGTCATGGCACTTCATTCTTAATGATGTATTAATCTATTTTCATAAAGCGAACTCAACTTAAAAATGTCGACATGTATTGTGTGATTAGGTAAATATTTAAAATTATACATGTATCTGTTCCACTTTCACCCTGGAATATTTCGTACATAACTACTATCTACACATCAAACGATATGTAAATGTAAGGAATTCAGAGGCATCAGTTTAAATAGTTGTTCAAGTAAATTATTCACATTATCATTACAGTTAACTTGAAGGTTGTCACGTTTTCTCGAGGACAACAAATTACTATCAAATACGCAGGCCGGTTTTAGACCTGGTAACCGAACAACTGATCACATGTACACAATTAAAAACAATTATAAATAAGTATCTTCACAAAAACAAAAGGCCTATCTACGCAGCATTCATAGACTTTTTTTAAAGCGTTTGACTCTGTTTGGAGACCTGGTTTATTCTTTAAAATGCTGAATACTGGCATTGGACGTAACTTTTACCAACTTATAAAATACATGTACTGCAATACTAGATTTGCCATGAAGAAGGGGTCAGTCATTGGTCCTGCATGCGAAATGCAGAAGGGCGTTAGGCAAGGTGACAGCCTAAGTTCAACACTTTTTAATATTCATGTGAATGACATAGATAATATTTTCGGAAGTCCTTGCAACCCAGTTACTATCAACGACATGGACATTAACCACCTTATGTATGCTGATAATTTACTTATATTATCAGAGAGCAGTTCTGGTCTAAAAACATGCCTAAATAATTTAGGCACGTTTTGTCTTCGGTGGAAACTGGATATAAATATATCAAAGCCAAAAATCATTCTAATGGGTAATGGAAAATTAAACAAGAAAAAGTTCTCTTTTCACATTGGGAAAACATTTGAAATGGTTGATGAATACAAATACCTAGGCGTAGTTATATTCTTAATGGAAACTTGAAGCACGCTACAGAAAAATGTATACAACAAATCACTCAAGCAAATTAATCTCTACGTTCAAAACTGTCAAACGCACGAAACTAAACCTGAAATTATTCGACTCATTGATAAGACCAATATTCAAATATGGGTCTGAAATATGGATAAGAGATTTTGACATTCGTAAACAAAATATAGACCAATACCCCTTCGAAAAAATACATAATCGATTTTAGAAGTATACACTCGGAATTCATAATAAACCCTCAAACGTTGCATCTAAATGTGAACTACATGTAGGTAGATTATCATCATTGACATATAGTTCTAAACAAACGCTCAAATTATATAAGAGAATTAAGGAAAACACAAAAAATAAACTGCTTATGGACGTTTTCAAATGCGATGAAGTTAAAAGACGGCGGTCATAAATCATTGCTAAATTCAATCAAACACATGGAGAAAAAGTTTAAAATAGAAGTTGAAAATATTGACTAAAACTCAATTAAATCTGTTATAAATGATACTAAACTTGGTATGTTCAATCGCATTCAACACCTACGAAACTCTAAGGAAGATACACTTAATAACTTCTTTGCTAAGGTACATGACACATTTCAGTTACAGTCATTCCTTAAAATAGTATTAAATAAAACAGTTACGAAGCATTTAACCGCACTAAGAATATCAAGCCATAAATTACAAATTGAAAGAGGCAGATATACGAGACCTAAAACACCACGATCTTGGTTTGTAACACAGTCGAAGATGAACTGCATTTTCTCCTGGACTGTAATAGAATTAATACTAGGGGAGCGTTACTTGATTCGCATAACATAACAAGTCATGAAATAAATTTTAATAGATAAAACATTATTAACAGCGTTTGCAACCCGGTTGACAAAACTAATGTAGAAATTGTATGTCATTTTATATCCACAAATATGATATAATTTAAGTAAATCTTTCATAATTGGAAACGTTTTTATATCTATATATATACAACTATTTTATGCTTTTTTGTTCAGTAATGTTATATTTATGTTGTTTGTTCATTATATGCCCTGGAAAACACTGTTCAATGTATCAGTTTAGTTCCAATAAACGATTATTATTATAATTATTATTATTATTATTATTATTATTAAAAAAGAGAGATTAATTTACCACAAGAGAGTAAAATGTTAATTATCAACTGTTGTTCATTAACTCTTCAGTCATATATAAAGTTTCAAAGAAATACATTTATTGTTTGAGGAGATGTCAATACCAATCAAAATGAAATTCTTAAGTAAGAAATCGGAGATAAATTAATAACCAAACAGAAAAATGTGCCACAATACAGTTAAAGAATTGAATTTTCCAACCGTACATTGAAAAAAAAAGTTTGCAAAGACATATAATAAATTATGTGAATTTTAAAAGCGGTAATGTTATTGCTTGTTCAGGTAGCAGCTTCCATGTGCACTTTCTACATACTTGCAGGGAGATACTTTAACAAAATACGGTTAAGAGCTTATGTGATTGCTCTGTAGCCTTGATTTATGAGCCTCTATACATTTTTAAGCAGGTTTTTTTTTAAACTGCTTATTAGAATGGCGATGTCGTATGTGACCAATTGAAATAAAACTTGGTGTGAAGGTAGCATGCGTGGAGACGCAGCTTGGGATTGCATTAAGAGTCACTAGGGTCAAGGTCACTGTTACTAGAAAAACGGGTTTCGCTCAATAACTCAATTTAAGAGTGCCCAATTACAATGAAACTTGGTCTGTAGGTAGCTTACGTAGAGAGGAAGCTTGGGATTGCATTTGGGGTCACTAGGCTCAAGGTCAAGTGCACTGTTACTAAAATTAGAAAAATGGTTTCCGCTCAATAACTTGAGTTAGGAGTGACCAATTGTAATGAAACTAGGTGTGAAGGTTGCTTGGGTAGAGAGAAAGCTTTGGTTACTAAAGTCAAGGTCACTAGGGTCAAGGTAAAGGTCACTGTTACTAAATTAGATTTTTTTTCAATTTTAGTTTTTTAATTGTTCTAAGCAAAAAGAAATATTTAGGGGGTAGAAGAAAGGCTAGACTGGCATCAGTCGTTAGAGTCCTCATGTCTTTTCTGGACATTTTACAACATCTCCACAATTTCTCCTTCCCTTGACTCTAATTAAGTTGAGATGAGCGTTGATTCAGACAAATTTTTGATAGAGATATTTTCCTAAAAGATAAAAAGGCTTCAAGAAAAAAAGGCCTCTCAATCTGAACAGACTTTTATACGTCTAAAGAAAGGCCTAAGAAAGGCACAACGTCTCAGTTTAAGAACGTAAATGGTTATAAAGTACCCACTCTTTTATGAAGGTTTAACTCTTTAAACGTACAAAGAAAAGTCTGAGTAAGGACGTAAACATTTAAAAAACGATTTAGCAAGTACTTAAATCTTTCATAGAATATAAAGTCTTATAAACTGTATGATAACGCATGAAGAAGTGCTTACAGTTTGATAACAATGCCGTTGCTAGTACTTAAATATTTTAAGCGCCTTTGTAAGAACTTAAAACTTTTATAAAAACGCCTTAGTAAGTGAACATGTAAAGAAAAAAAAGACTTTTTTACGAATGGTTTTCCTAAATTATAAAGTACTTACTATGGTGTGTTAAACACGTGAGAGTATTTCAGTGTAAGTTCTTTCTAAGGAGTTTTCAATAAAAAATGATGGCTAGGTGTGACCTTCCTATTGAACTGACTTATGCCAGCAGGTCATTTTGATATGAGTTCAGCCATTTATACACTCCTAACTTATTCTAACTTTTAATGAAATGTTAAGCTATGCACTTGAATCAGTCGGCGCTAAACTTGCCATCTGTGTGTTGTCTCAGTATTATAATGTTATTAATCAAGTGATTTCATATTGGCCTTGTTATTTGTCCGAGAGTGGTAGTATTGGCCCAAGGCCGAAGGTCGAGGGCCAATACGACTGCCCTCGGACAAATAACAAGGCCAATATGAAATCACTTGATAATTGATAATTTTATCATTCAACTTTACAATATTGGCTAAAAAAAACAAGAATATAAATGTTCTTGTAACAATAACAATTTTATTTGTATTTAACTTGAATAAGATACCAGCAGGAGTCTAAAAACAAAATGGCGTCGTTTAAAAATCTAACGGAAGTGACTTCTCCATATTGACCCTCTCTTTTAAACCAATCAGAATGTTTAAATTCCATATTGGCCCTGTTTTCTTGTATTGGCCCTGCTTTTCTCATAATTGCTCAGTTATGCTTTTTATTAGCTCCACCTGTTTTATATCATGTGGGCAGTTGATCTAATACAGTGTGCAATATTGTAAAGTTGAATAATAATACGGTTTTCAAGATATACGAGGGTCCCCGTGGTGTGCAGCAGATATATGATTAAATGCAAACCATGTCAAAAACATTATGAGAAATATTTGGGAAAAGTATTGACATGTGCAACCTTTTTATCAATATCGAAAGATCTTTTGTCGCTACATTATTTCGTGTAAGGATGCATCACCTCAAGTTTCCTTGACTGAGAGGCTAGAGTCTCGACTATTCATGCTTGATATTTGTAAGGAAGTGTCTAGCGAACCGGAATCGAATACATACGAATTTGCTTCCAGTTTCATTATGTCACACCAAGGCCACACCAGAAGGAGGCGCTCTTACCATGGCCCGTCAACCCCGTTAAGGGTCAGTTAAGACCTAAAAGGGACTGTTTTCAGCGCCACTGATTCAGGTAGAGGAAGGCATGACTAATGATGTCGGCGAACTTGTATTCAACATCTCTTCTAAGGTGCACACTATCACGGGTATCTATAACGTCATTGTTCATTAACTCTGGGCCATGTGACCATATTTATATAAGAAAAGAGGACGACCAAAGGGATCTAAACAGACAGTAATTGGCCTTCCTAGAAAGCAGTTAAAGCTGGACAAGAAAGTGAAAGGCCCACAACCCTTTGACAATTTGCTGGATTTACATACCCTATAACGGATGTCAAACTAAATAACCTCCAAAACAGAAATAATAGAATCTTTGGAAGTATTATAACTTAACTTAAAGCTGTGCATCCCCAATCATTATCGAGAAAATCAGCGGTTGAAAATATACTGTAGTACCGTAAACCATTCAATAATCTATGTAGAGTTGTTGTTGTACAATTAATGGGTGGATGCGATTTATTACAGAAAGCCTCTATATTGACTAATTGTGGTGAAATGAGGCATATTTCGCCAATGGTTCTTTGAAATTGTATTTATTTATCAATTTCAGTTCAATGAACACATAATCTATATTTCGTAAATATAATCTGCTAGATGCAGAGAGTGTCCCTTTAAACCGATATTATTCCTCCGATACATCGATTATTGGAAAAATTGAAAGTTCCATATGATGGCTTCTAGTGTTTTTCCCACGTCTAAAAAGTTTCAGTGGCACGAAAAGTAAGACGGGGGCCTTTCTTTTTAATTGATAGAAATGCTTCGAATTGATTTTAGAATCCATAGCGCTTATTTAATTTCCCAGGCCGGTTTTTTCACAATTGAAGCTAAATGCGTCAAATTTGCAGTTCTTTATGCTTTGAAAATTGTTGCCCTTCCGCACTTTATCATATTTTTGGCGAAGTTATTAGATCTTTTTGACATTTTCATTGATTGATTCGATGTTGCATTCATAATTTCATGAGGTATATCGAAAAAAACATGAAAATTGACGAACAATTCACCTCACCACTAGATAGCGCTTTAACTCAATAACTTTACCGTGTCATTTCTACATCTGCGTTAACTTTTCAAAATGAACCATTTTCTAAGGGAACAAGCGATCTACCTTAAATCCTTACCAATGCAACTTGAATATCATTGTTTTTTTATTTCTCTTGTATGTTTCACATAAAACCCGGTCTAGGTACGGCGTTTATTGACACCATCCTCCGAAAGTTGCGTCCCCTTACTATTTTAACACCATTTGTACGAAGCGTATTTTTTAAAATGAAGTATCATTAGTTTTACACAGTTTTATGATGAGAAACTTTAAAAATCTTCTTGTCTAAAACCAAAAGATTACTTTAGATGTTTGGTATGAAGCATTATCTCCGAAAATTGTTCAAATTGTGACCTATTCTGTCAATCAAGGGAGGTAATTTAAAAATAAACTAAAAATTCTGACCCCTTGACACCATAGGGACTAGTTCTGGCTTCCAAAACTCTAAATGCCGCTATTTTTATATTTTGTTTTTCGTCAGCTGCGGCTTTCAAGCATATAAACCGGGTACGCTGAAGTTGTTTTAGCTACATAGGGACCTGTTTGTACAAATATATTTCAAATGGAATGCAAAAAAATTCCAGTCTTTTACGAAAAAAAAAATCTGTTTCTTTTACGTAATAATAAAGACAAGGGTGGACGGTCCCTATCTTTTTACCAAGTGGAAGTGGCCATCCCTAGAGTGTACTTCAAAATCCCCTTGGTCAAAATCCCCATGTTAAAAAGATGGCATAGCAGTACTAATCCCCTCATTGGGTTTTACAAGTGGAAAAGCATATATTGAATGAAATATTTTTACTAAATGTTTTATTTGTCTCCAGTAACTATACAGCGAATGATTGAAAAAAATTACAATTATTGAAATGACAACATTTGTAAAATCCATTGAGGGGATTATGACTACTATGCCATTTTTCAACCAAGGGGATTTTGATTGTCTCCCCATCCCTATTCAATGGCATATCTACGGCCCTACCAGCAACCTTTACAGCCAAGGTAAATGGTGTCAATGTGTTGATAGTGGCCTAATCACAATTATTCAAATTAAATTTGTCCAACACCGATATTTCATCTCAAAATTAACTAAAACAAGGCCGCAATCAATACATTGACACACTATACCTTGCCGTATAGGGTTGCCCCCAGGGCCGTAGATATGCTGTTGAATAGGGATGTCCGCTTCCGCTTGGTTAAAAGATGGCAATCGTCCACCCTTGTCTATTATTAAGGAGAAGAAACAGATTTTTTTTTTCATAAAAAACTGGAATTTTTAGCATTCCATTTGAAATATATTTGTGCAACCAGGTCCCTATGCTTGACACAAGGTCTTTCTAGGCCTTGCTGTGAAAAAGGACAGGGTTTTCTCATAAAAAATAAGCAATACATATGCAAAGATATACAATGGTAATTGATGTACAACACCCAAACTGAATGCAATATAGTAGCATACGATTTCTTGTGGCTTCACCAGTTAAAATGCCTGAAAAACTAAGCATGCTAAGTGAGGTTAGATTCCTAAAAAAAATTAAAATTAGTATTTCGAGAGTTACTGTGCTTATAACTGATATAAAATACCATGCAAAGTTTTCATATGTTGTCTGCAAAGCTAAAGCATATTTTTTCTATACTTTCTTTTTCCTCATGACTTTCAGAAACTGGATAATTTTGATTGGGTTTTCATGTCTTTGAAAATAGGTGATTGTTGCTACCTATTGTCAAAAATTGGCTCATCTTGTATAATGAGAAACTCTTGGTCTTCTTGTGTAAAACTGCAAGGCCTTCAGCATAGATATTTGGTATGTGACATTATGAGTAGTGGCCCTAGATCTTGAAAGTCTTGCTCCGGGTCTTCTTTTTTTTACATTGATTTATACAAAGAAAAACTAATGAAATGTACTTTTAGCTTTAAGCAATGGTAAAGACTGAAGAAAACAAAAATCATAGCTCAAGGGTTATATTTGGACTATATGGCTTAATTTGTTGTTCATGTATTATGGTCAGTTAATCTTTTCAACAATGTGTAAAATACCCATTGTATGCAAGTGTACAGATCTCAGACAACAAAATTCATTATGTACAATGGCCCAGGGGCAAAATTCCTTATATAGTTACATGTATAATGTTTACTGAATATAATAGTTGGAACAGTTTATTCTTGATTAAAGGATTAAGCTTATTTGCTCTCTGGGGACAAGTGAGATGTGTTCTCAAGTAATTGTTGCAACTGTTGACTGCTAAAAGTAATATTTAAAGTTTCTTCTAACAGAGTCAATGGGTGAACACTAAATTGTACAAATTTTTATTTCTTTATGCAGACATACATACCAGTAATGAGAGAAGATGTCAGAAGACTTGATTTACCTGACTTGATTTACCTGACAACAGATAAATAGATAGCTGTTGGAGCTGAACACCAAATGCGGACCAAAGGTTAATATTTACTTTATTTATAAATGTTTTAGGAAACTTAATGTCAAAGTCAGATAGGTAACCAGTCAACTCGTACCCAAGTCAACCCGTACCTTAGTTATCTCGTACCCAAATTGGTCAACTCGTACCTGATTTTGTTTTCGAAAAATCAACTCGTACCTTAACATTTTTTATTCAGTATCTTTGAGGTAATAATATTTTTTTATCAATCATCATTAAAAATTTTCATTGAAATATGTTATTTTGCTCTTATTTTGCAAAATTGTATCAGAAAGTGGTAGAAATGAAGAGAATGTTTTGAAAAAAAGTCAACTCGTACCCTACGTAATCATTCATTTGAAGTGTTACTAAAATAATGAATAACGGGAAATTGTTTTATTTTCATCATGTAAATAACAAAAATATGTTTATAAATTTCAGTTCAACTTAGGTACTTTAAGACAAAATAGGCCCTCGAACATAGAATTTAGGTATGTAGACACGCTCATAAAATTAGTTAATTTGCTTCCTGTTTTATTTGTGTACCAATTTATGTACAAAAAACTTGTGTGAATCTATTTATCAAGGCAATGGAATTTCTGACCAAGTGACAGTAACAATTAACTGAATTTTGAGGAGACTACATTAGTTACTTCTCAAACAACAATTTAGTTAATTTCAACTGTTTAACATCTGAAAATTATACAATATTGACTATTGAGCACTATAACACAGATGTCAATAAAATAATGATAAATTCCAACCTTTGATTACATATAAGTACCTTTTGTTCCTGGTTGATAATATAAGTTTTGAAACAAAAGGTAGATGAAATGTAAGTTTTGAAACAAAAGGTACAAGTTGACTACAAAGGGTACAAGTTGACTTTTTGAACCGTACGAGTTGACCAATTCGGGTACGAGATGACTAAGGTACAAGTTGACTTAGGTACGAGTTGACCTGGAAGCATCAGACATCATTTCTGTAAAGGAATATGGGATTGATTTGAAAACTTCAATTATCAATAAAGTCTTCAGGCATATCAAAGTGTTAAGTTATGGAACTCTTGACTGAATTTATGATCTATTTTATTTATACCCCCAAAACGAAGTTTTGGGGGATATATAGGAGTCATCCGGTGGTTGGTCGGTCAGGCGGTCTGTTGCATTTTTCTTGTCCGGAGCATTACTTGAAAACTACTAGTTGGAATTCAATACAACTTCATACAATGGTCTAGCACAATGAGAGGAAGTGCAGTGTACAAGAACCATAACTCTATCTTGAGTATTTACAGAGTTATTGCCCTTTGTTACTTTTCCTTGTCTGGAGCATTATTTGAAAACTACTGGTTGGAATTCAATACAACTTCATACAATGGTCTAGCACAATGAGAGGAAGTGCAGTGTACAAGAATCATAACTCTTTCTTGACTCATTACAGAGTTATTGCCCTTTGTTACTTTTCCTTGTCCGCAGCATAACTTAAAAACTACTGGTTGGAATTCAATTTAACTTCATACAATGGTCAAGTACATTTAGAGGAAGTGCAGTGCACAGGAACCATAACTCTTTTTGACTCATTACAGAGTTATTTCTCTTTGTTACTTTTCCTTGTCTGGAGCATTACTTGAAAACTACTGGTTGGAATTCGATTTAACTTCATACAATGGTCAAGTACATTTAGAGGAAGTGCAGTGCACAGGAACCATAACTCTTCTTGACTCATTACAGAGTTATTGCCCTTTGTTACTTTTCCTTGTCCAGAGCATTACTTGAAAATTACTGGTTGGAATTCAATACAACTTCATACAATGATCTAGCACAATAAGAGAAAGTGCAGTGTACAAGAACCATAACTCTATGTTGAGTATTTACAAAGTTATTGACCTTTGTTACTTTTCCTTGTCTGGAGCATTACTTGAAAACTACTGGTTGGAATTCAATTTAACTTCATACAATGGTCAAGTACATTGAGAGGAAGTGCAGTGCACAGGAAACATAACTCTATCTTGACTCATTACAGAGTTATTGCCCTTTGTTACTTTTCCTTGTCCGGAGCATAACTTGAAAACTACTAATGGGAATTTAATACAACTTCATACAATGGTCAAACACAATAAGAGGAAGTGCGGTGTACAAGAACCATAACTCTATCTTGAGTATTTACAGAGTTGTTGCCCTTTGTTACTTTTCCTTGTCTGGAGCATTACTTGAAAACTACCAGTCGGAATTCAATACAACTTCATACAATGATCTAGCACAATAAGAGGTAGTGCAGTGCACAGGAACCATAACTCTATCTTGACTCATTACAGAGTTATTGCCCATTTTTACTGTTCCTTGTGGAAAACTTCTGTTTGGAATGCAATACAACTTCAAACAATGGTCTAGCACAATGAGAGGGAGTACAGTGTACAAGAACCATAACTTTATCTTGACTAATTACAGAGTTATTGCCAAGAACAATATCTCTATTTTATTTATCCCCCCGCCGAAGGCGAAGGGGATATTAGAAATGCTCTTCGTCCGTCCGTCCGTCCGTCCGTCCGTCCGTCCGTCCATCCATCCGTCCGTCCGTGCGTCCGTCCCAATTTTGTCCGGAGCATAACTCCAAAAGTACTTGAGCGATTTTCTTCAAACTTCATACACTGACAGAGCACATTGGGAGGAAGTGCAGTGTGTAAGAACAATAACTCTACCTTGCCTACTTTTAGAGTTATTCCCCTTTTATCAGATTTACTTGAAAAACTTTGTCCGGAGCATAACTCCAAAAGTACTTGAGGGATTTTCTTCAAACTTAATACACTGACATAGCACATTGGTAGGAAGTGCAGTGTGCAAGAACAATAACTCTACCTTGCCTACTTTTAGAGTTATTCCCCTTTATCAGATTTACTCTAAAAGTTTTGTCCAGAGCATAACTCCAAAAGTACTTGAGGGATTTTCTTCAAACTTTATACACTGACATAGCACATTGGTAGGAAGTGCAGTGTGCAAGAACAATAACTCTACCTTGCCTACTTTTAGAGTTATTCCCCTTTATCAGATTTACTTGTCCGAAGCATAACTCCAAAAGTGCTTGAGGGATTTTCTTCAAACTTAAAACTCTGACATAGCACATTGGTAGGAAGTGCAGTGTGCAAGAACAATAACTCTACCTTGCCTACTTTTAGAGTTATTCCCCTTTATCAGATTTACTTTAAAAGTTTTGTCCAGAGAATAACTCCAAAAGTACTTGAGGGATTTTCTTCAAACTTAATACACTGACATAGCACATTGGTAGGAAGTGCAGTGTGCAAGAACAATAACTCTACCTTACCTACTTTTAGAGTTATTCCCCTTTATCAGATTTACTTGTCCGAAGCATAACTCCAAAAGTACTTGAGGGATTTTCTTCAAACTTAATACACTGACATAGCACATTGGTAGGAAGTGCAGTGTGCAAGAACAATAACTCTACCTTGCCTACTTTTAGAGTTATTCCCCTTTATCAGATTTACTTGTCCGAAGCATAACTCCAAAAGTACTTGAGGGATTTTCTTCAAACTTAATACACTGACATAGCACATTGGTAGGAAGTGAAGTTTGCAAGAACAATAACTCTACCTTGCCTACTTTTAGAGTTATTCCCCTTTATCAGATTTACTTGAAAAACTTTGTCCGGAGCATAACTCCAAAAGTACTTGAGGGATTTTCTTCAAACTTAATACACTGACATAGCACATTGGTAGGAAGTGCAGTGTGCAAGAACAATAACTCTACCTTGTCTACTTTTAGTCAAATAGAAAAATATCATACCTATACTGATAATGAACATTAATATAATTTTGCAAACCTTCTCTTCATTGCCTTATTCTTTTTCCACTTACTTGAAAACTGTACTCAGCATGACCATAACTATACGGCTTTTTAAGGATTTCCTCTCACCAAGTAAAATGTATGAAAGTACAACCTTCAGGTAACTTTTTCCTGGCGGGGGGATTAACCATGTGTAACATGGCTCTTGTTTTATTTTTTTTTGCAAGGTATTCTGTTACTACGAACTTCCTCAGTTTATAAAGCAGTCTTTCGGGGGTATTAATCACATTTAGTGATAGCTCTAGTTTTAAGTTAAAGTGTTGCATGCATTGAACTTTAAAGGAATCCATTGGAGAAAAGTTTAGGGAATTGTCAGAGAATTGTGTAGTTGTGACAACCCTGAAGTTCTTGTCAAATATAGATATACTCAGAAACCACTTGCGTAAAAATAGAAATTTCACTAAAGTGATTTTTGCGGTATGAAAAAAGCAAGTTTTTTAGCTTGTTTGAAGAATATGGAGAGCTATTGTGCTTACCCTGGCGTCTTTGTTGCCGTTAGTCAAAGTGAATGTAAATAAAAAAACACCACCATCTGTGCCAACAAGCGTGATCAAGCTTAAGTTCTATAACTTACATTGCAATTGTTTTAAAATGAATTAAGTTTAAACCTTTTAAGTTAAAGGTTGTTATTTTTATAAAGTACAATTTCTTGAACACTATCAAAGCTATTGACTGGAAACTCAAAATATATATTTTACTATCAACATTTATACCTGAGGAAACAATTCTAATAACTTTGTTTTGGATTTTTGACAGATTTAATTGTCATTTAACTAAGAATTTATTTTCTTTAGAAAGTGTAAATTTTGTGTATTCACCAGTGTTTTAATTTTTTAGAAATTGGCTTCTACAAATTGTATGATTACAATTAATAGAAATGGTTTATTCACGGCACTTGGCATATACACAATCATAACAATATTGTTACAAACTATCTGTTTGAAAATAATTGCCTTCTATGACATGGGATGCACACCAGTTTTTTCAAAGAAAGTGAAAACAAGTGAACACTAAATTATACTACTTTGCATACTAGAGATATATTTGTGTAGTGAGGAATTTTGATACACTGCTTAATCCTAAGTTTAAATTTGGATATAATTATGATAAAGGTAAAGTAAAAAGGTAAAGTGTTTGTTTATTATAGCGTCACCCCTACGTAAACTGTTAAAGGGCTGGCCATATCTGACTTATGAGACACCTTCTTTCTGAGCACATTCACAATCCTATCCTGCTGGGATTTAAACCTTCAACCTCCTGCTCCCAAGGCGGATGCCTAATCCACTAGAGCAAGGGAGGCAGTTAATATAATATCAAATAATATTAATCAGTGCTTGGGATGTATTTTTTCAAAGAAATCTACACTAAAATGTTTCAAATTTTCTTGTTTGTATTTTTGCAAATTTGATGTGTCTGCGAAAATAGTGAAAATTACTTGTGCAAGTTATTGCTCTTTTATTCTTATAAATATCTATGCATGCAAAGCCATTGTATCTGTACCAGTATGTTCATTATTCATTTATGGCACTGTTCAAGATGTGTTTATCATTTATTCATGACAGGATTAAAACTGTCTTTAATATATGCAGTAAAACATTCTTGTTACTCCATGTACTTTTGCACTGACATTTTTTTTTCTTGACCAGCGCATAAGGTATTGATCACTTCACAGTGAAAGCTCTAGTTTAATATGTTTGTCTCTAAAATTACTGGTCCAGAATAAATGACACTTGTAAGTTTTGATCAGCAAGAACAGAAGATATGTGCTGTTCCTTTCGAAACCCATGCTTTATGGAGCATCTATGGATGCTTTTATATACTCTTTATAGAAAATTTAAAGTGTGTTTTCTCTGATAAGATTTGGAATATTTCAGTGAGAGACACAAGGTAGATTAAAATATTGAGTTCTCTGAACATATGTTTCTTTTCTTTCTATGTTCAGGTGAAATTAAACAGAGGCATATTCTGTTAATTACTTAAACTACTTGTGAGGAGGCAGAGTACAGAGTGGTCTGTGAGGTTTACCTGCCAGTGAATTGGGCTCTTCCCATTGACCAGGGGCTTGATCATTTTGTCATCAATACAGCCACAAAGGATATGTACACTGTAAAATGTTACAGGTAATGTGTAGTTATACCCCCAAAACGAAGTTTAGGGGGATATATAGGAGTCACCCGGTGGTTGTTCGGTCGGTTGGTCGGTCTGTCGGGCGGTCTGTTGCATTTTCCTTGTCCGGAGCATAACTTGAAAACTACCAGTTGGAATTCAATATTACTTGATACAATGGTCAAACACATTGAGAGGAAGTGCAGTGCACAAGAACCATAACTCCATCTTGACTAATTACAGAGTAATTGCCCTTTGTTACTTTTCCTTGTCCGGAGCATAACCTAAAAACTACTGGTTGGAATCCAATACAACCTCATACAATGGTCAAGCACATTCAGAGGAAGTGCAGTGCACAAGAACCATAACTCCATCTTGACTTATTACAGAGTTATTGCCCTTTGTTACTTTTCCTTGTCCGGAGCATAACTTGAAAAGTACTAGTTGGAATTCAATACAATTTCATACAATGATCAAGCACAATCAGAGGAAGTGCAGTGTACAAGAACCATAACTCTATCTTGAGTATTTACTGAGTTATTGCCCTTTGTTACTTTTCCTTGTCCGGAGCATAACTTGAAAACTACTAGTTGGAATTTAATACAATTTCATACAATGATCACGCACAATCAGAGAAAGTGCAGTGTACAAGAACCATGACTCTATCTTGACTCATTACAGAGTTGTTGCCCTTTGTTCCTTTTCCTTGTCCGGAGCATTATTCGAAAACTACTGGTTGGAATTCAATACAACTTCATACAATGGTCAAGCACAATGAGAGGAAGTGCAGTGCAAAAGAACAGTAACTCTATCTTTACTCATTACAGAGTTATTGCCCTTTGTTACTTTTCCTTGTCCAGAGCATAATCCGTAAACTACTAGTTGAAATTCAATACAACTTCATACAATGGTCTAGCACAATGAGAAGAAGTGCAGTGCACATGAACCATAACTCCATCTTGACTAATTACAGAGTTATTGCCCTTTATTCCTTTTCCTTGTCCAGAACATAACTTAAAAAAAATACTGGTTGGAATTCAATACAACTTCATACAATAGTCAAGCACAATGAGAGAAAGTGCAGTGCAAAAGAATAGTAACTCTATCTTTACTCATTACAGAGTTATTGCACTTTGTTACTTTTACTTGTCCGGAACTACTAGTTGGAATTTAATACGACTTCATACTATGGTCAAGTACATTGAGAGAAAGTGCAGTGTACAAGAACCATGACTTTATCTTGACAAATTACAGAGTTATTGCCAAGAACAATATTTCTCTTTAGTTTGTTTGCAAGGTATTCTGTTACTACGAACTTCCTCAGTTTATAAAGCAGTCTTTCTGGGGTATTAATCACATTTAGTGATAGCTCTAGTTGTAGTTAATTTGACCATGGATAAAAACAGATGAAATGATATTTATGATGTGTTTTTATATTGATATATGCGGTCAAACCTGGGAACATAGATCATTCATGGAAGACCTGAAAACTGGTCTTAGTTTACAAGTGGTTTTCATTCACATGTGCTTTTACTCACTTGTACTCTTTCCTTTTGATCAAGTCTGTGAAGGTGGTCATAAGACGTTTATGACTGTATTTTAGTTTGCATACATTAAGAGCGTTGTGTATAGTGTCAAATTGGACCAGACAATTATGAATAGATTATGTAAAATGATATTTTTTAAAGATATTTTTGAAAACTTCCTATGGGCGTTTTCTGTTATATGGGAGTATAAAAACTATTCCTGTGCTGTCTCTTGAAGTACAATTTTACTAAGCAACTTAATTAATGCTATGTTGATATCAGGACAAATATAAAATTTGTATTTCATAATATCGACACCTGTTATATTTTTACCCAGGGTCAAACAGTACAATGATTATTAAGCATCTAAAACACTATGCATCAATGCCAGACAGACCAGAAATTAACGCATATACATTCTTACTAACTCTAAAATTACTGCAGTCGAAAAATATCAAATATTTTGGAAAATAAAAATGTGCAAATAATCCTTTTGAGCTGGACTATTCGGAGAATATGGAGAGCTATTACAGTCACTTGTGCGTCGGCGTTAGCGTTGCAGCTTTGGTTAGAGTTTTGCCTGCTAGGTACTATCATGCTCATATATTAGTAACCACTTATGATATTGACTTGAAACTTTGTTCATGTCTTTAAAGCGACTGCACTCCAGATGGACAAGTTACGCTAAAAAAAGAAAATTTTCAATTTCAAGAAAACAATTGTCATTACTGTATCAGGGGCATTGTATTATGATAACGTGACAAGTTTTCTAACAAAAGAAACAATTAAATGTGTTGTTTTGCTTACTTTTATTGTAGAATATATCACCCCGTGACTAACGGGGTGGGCTCTTTGGTATATCAATATTTTTAACTCGCATCAAATCAGCTGACTCCGTAGTGTAGTAGGTTAAGCCGCTGTAAATTTTTTGTAAGCGCAAAGATCCGAGTTCAAAACCTGGCTCCGGTAAAAAAAAATTTCTACCTTTATTTTTAGCTCTTACACAAAGAAAATAATCTTGATGCTGACAAATTGAATATATATTGATTTTACCAAAAAATTAAAATTTACTAAGAATTTGGAGTGCAGTCGCTTTAAGGGTATCACACAATCAAGTCAGATAACTCTTGTATAAATTTGATACAAATTATGGCCCTTGTTTGACTTTGAAAATTTGGTTAAAGTTTTGCCTGCTAGGTACTATCATGCACATATCTCAGTAACCACTTATGATATTGACTTGAAACTTTGTTAATGTCTTAAAGGGTGTCACACAGTCAAGGCAGATAACTCTCATATAAATTTAATTCAAATTATGGTCCTTGTTTGACTTTGAAAATTTGGCAAAAGTTTTGCCTGCTAGGTACTATCATGCACATAATCTCAGTAACCACTTATGATATAGACTTGAAACTTTGTTAATGCCTTAAGGGGTGTCACACAGTCAAGTCAGATAACTCTTGTATAAATTTGATACAAATTATGGCCCTTGTTTGACTTTGAAAATTTGGTTAAAGTTTTGCCTGCTAGGTACTGTCATGCACATATCTCAGTAACTGCTTGTGAAATTGACTTGAAACTATGGTAATGTCTTAAGGGGTGTCACACAGTCAAGTCAGATAACTCTTGTATAAATTTAGAACAAATTATGGCCCTTGTTTGACTTTGAAAATTTGGTTAAAGTTTTGCCTTCTAGGTACTGTCATGCACATATCTCAGTAACCAATTATGATATTGGCTTGAAACTTTGTTAATGTCTTAAGGGGTGTCACACAGTCGAGTCAGATAACTCTTTTTTAAATTTAATACAGATTATGGTCCTTGTTTGACTTTGAAAATTTGGTTAAATTTTTGCTTGCTAGGTACTATCATGCACATATGATTATCTCAGTAACCAATTATGATATTGACTTGAAACTTTGTTCATGTCTTTAGGGATGTCGAACAGTCAAGACAGGTAACTCTTGTTTAAATTTAGTGCAAATTATGGCCCTTGTTTGACTTTGAAAATTTGGTTAAAGTTTTGCATGCAAGGTACTATCATGCACATATCTCAGTAACCACTTATGGTAGTTATATCAAACTTAGCAATAGTGTTCAGGGGTGCATTTTGTATCAAACAATTAATTTACCAAAAATTAAATATATAGTGATAGATCTTGACTTTTTTATGATTCAACTGTCCTAGTTTATTCTTAATAGTCAGCAGAATTTTGTTTTGCTATTAGACTGATAAAAGTTTTGTTTTATTAGCAAACACCCACAATAGTCGAGCTTGCTGTCTTAAGGACAGCTCTTTTTACATAATTAGTGTGCACAAAATAATTTCAAAATGGCGCTTTGTGATGACACAATTGTTATTTCATATTCCACATGTCATGAATATTATTAAAATTCAATGAAGATAACTTGGCCAAAACAAAATGGACACCAGTGAAAAAATGATGCTTTCACTAAAATATAGTCTAGTATTATTTTGAAATAATACACAACAAAATTACTGTTATTATAAGCTTTTAGAAGCTGTATTAGTGTGTTTTGTTGCAAATATTGTTAAAAAATGTCATTTCAATTCTTGGGTTACTAACATGAAAAATATCCAATTTTTGTGCAAGTTTCGTGACAAAGTTAAATGATGAAATTCTTGAAACTGGCGTTTATTTACTAGTTCAATGTCTCCTGTAGATGCCCAACAATAGAAATAGTTGAACAGTTCTTTCAATATTACACATTAACAGTTTATAACACATCACTAAAATAGGATGTCCACATGCTTCAGCTTATGGTTTAAGGTAGAACACTGTTGTCTTAGTGTATGGGGTGCATGTTTTTTTTCAATATTTAGTTCTTCCTTCAATATAAACTGTGTTGTTTTTTAGTCGGGAATCGGGATGTCATAAAATTGTAGTACATGTATACTGACACTAATAATTCATGTAAAGAGAACTGTAAATGAGTGAATTATTATGAAGAAATGATACATTTCGAAACATATTCTTGCTAGTTGACGAACAAAGGCTCCGTGACATTTTCAGTGGAAATAAAGAAAAGAAAACATAGTTTATACCATTATCAGCATAGTCTTGTTGTAAAAATACTTGTTTACCAAGCCATATAAAATACTGCAAGATGCTTTTATTGTTTTTTCAGATATTTTTCAAATCATGTATTTGATACAGAAAAATGAAACAAAAGTATGTTGATAATGGTGTTAGCTATGTGTTAGTTTCTTTATTTTCTCTGAATCTGTCGCATATTGTGAGAAATAAGAAACAACAAGCATGATGTCTAAATGTTTGGAAATAGCACAGCTCATGGGCTCATTAGTTTACATAGACTTGTATAAGTAGAAATTTTAAAGTCATCTTGTGTAAAACCTCAAGGTCCACTGGTTTCTTTCAATTAACTGGACAGAAACGGGACATTTTTCTAAAACATTCTGCCAAAATTGACGATAGAAACACGTAATTTTCACACAACAAACTTCGGTCTCAGCTGTACACATCTGTATACTTTAAGGCGGTCTCTAAATATGTTTTCTAGTTCAGTTCGAGTAAAATGATAACCAGTGAACTGTCCCCACATATGCAATGAGGGTTCAATTATCCGGACAATTGTTTATTTGTGTAAATAGTCTGTTATTTCATCATATTTTTCTCTTTCTGGTTGATTTTATCACTGCTAAAAGTAAACAAGTAGCATTCCCAGAAAAAAAAAACTAGTTACTATTTATAGTTAATCCTGACCCGAAGTCTGTCTTGATCGCATTGATTTAGATCCTAATGTACTAAACGTGTTGTTGAATGCTTTTAGTATGATAGTTACGAAGACTATTTACTTTTTAAAATTTAAGTTTTTTCTTAACAATTTGAAAGGCTTTTCCCTTTCCACACTTAAAATTTTAATGAAACTAGTGTTGAAATGGAATGTGATTATCGCTATGCATTGATATATTAAGCCCCCATGTGACTATGGCCATCTGCAATCAAAACATAAGACAACAGTGTAGTACATATATATCAAATTTATTAATGTTGTTCACCTAAGTGATATGTTGACTGCACTGTAGAAGAAATGGAAAGCATTTACATGATCCAAGTATCTTCATTACATGTTGGATCAAAGGATAACTGTGTAATTATGTGCAAATAAAAATTGACCAAATAATTGAGCGTCAGATTAACATGTTGGATACCAGTAGAGCTTAGATGTTGGAATGACATTTTTAGTAGTGGCCCTCTTGAAAGTTATTGAAATTGTCCTCTTGTGGTCAAAAGCAGTCCTGCTCAGGGGTCAGGGGTCATTACTTTGATTAATGCAAAGTAAACTTTAAATATCATCTCTTCCAAAAATACATGGACAAAAGGTTAAGTAATTACTTTGTAGCATTGTCTAGTTGACTTCTACCAATGTTATTCAAATTAAGCTCCAAGGTTACTTGTCTGTATAATTATAGAATTATAGGAAAAATACAAAAAAAATCTTGTGAAGCCTTATTATTAGATTATTACCATTTCAAAGTTTACTTTACATGAGTGATCATAATCAAACTTTGTTGTGCATATCATGGTCACATTACAGTCAGTTGATTTTTCACATAATTGGTTACATGTTGGAGAAGACATACATTTTTATATCAAAACCAGCCATCTATGGTAGTTTTAAACTGTACTGTACAGTGTAAGTCAGTATTCAAAAATATTATAACACACAGTAGTACTACAGGCCATTGGTGTGCAGAGTGATCATGATCTGCACTCATTGCAAAGACAGACTGACTTGCAGTCAGTAGGGTAAAGTATAATTCGAGCACTGAGTTGTGAATGTACAATTAGCATATTGTAAAACAATGGTAAAAACTAAGGTCATAGCTCAAGGGTGATATTCAAACTATATGATTTAATTTGTTATTCATAATCTGTGCATGTATTATGTTCATCCAGTTGATCTTTTCAACAATGTGTGAAATACCCATTGTATTTAAGTGTGCAGATTTCAGACAAAAAAATACATTATGTATGACAGCCATGAGGTAAATCTATAAAGTTTACTGAATATAATAGTTGATCTGTTTATTGTTGATATAAGAGGATTAAGATGACAAGTGAGATGTATTCTCAAGTAATAGTTGCAAATGTTTATTGCTAAAAGTAATCTTCAAAGTTCCTAACACAGTCAAGAGGTGAAGACTGAATTATACAAATTCAAATTCTTTATGCAGACATACAGAGTGAAAGAAGATGTCAGAAGATTTGATTTACCTGTTGGAGCTGAACACCAAATGTACACAAGAACAGGTTAATATGCACTTTACCTTGTTTTAGCTTAACACTCGAATCAGTTCTGTGAAGGGTTGTGGGACCTAAATGAACAAAAAGTCTTCAGGGATATCAAAGGTTAAGATGCAATTTAATAGATAAAAGATAGATAAAAGTAAATAAGCCTTATTTGAATTATTGTGACAACTTAGCTACAAACATGTGCAACAAACAGGGATTCTGTAACAAGGACTTGCCTTTTCAGCTTCTCTTTATCTTCCTGAAACTACCCTTTAAGCTAAAAGTAAGAGCTTCAGTACCATTTCCTGATATCAAAGTCGCTAAGCTGACTTCGCGGCGGTACAAAACAAACTCTTGACTGAACTTAGGTGCTATTTTATTTTAAACTTGGTTAAAGTGTTGCATGTATTCAATTTAAACTAGAAGGGAACCATGTGTTGGAAAAAAGTTCAGTCCATTACCAGAGAATTGTGTGTCAGATAATTTGTAATAATGAAGTTGCTGTCATTCGATGCTGCCGAGTATTTTGAATGCAAAAATAAAATTGATCCATGGATGCAAGATCTATGAATAGCTTCATCAAAAGTTAAAGTTAAACATGGTTTAGTTTTCGCACCATGTCACTTTATTTCAAAACCATTATAGATATTGATTTGAGAATGACATTACTTATTTGCCATCATTACTACCATCCACAGACAGGAATACATAGCTCTGTGAAGGTTTTTGTAAGAATTATGGCACTTTTTTGACTTAGGAAATACATTAAATATGGGTAAAATCAACTTACTGACCTATTCTCTGGAGATACTGCTTTGAAACATGGAATACATGTTTGCATCATTACCCCCATTCTGTTGGCAAGAGAGGGTAACTCTGTCAAGGATTGTTTTAAAACATTAAGGCCCTTTATCGATTTAGAATCTCAATTAAGTTTTTGTACCAGTCTACTTTTTGACTGAACTGTTTGAGATATATATTGCTTTAAAAGTTGGAATACTTTTGTACCATCATGATTCCCAAATGTAGGCAGGAGAGGGTAACACCGTCAAAGATTTCATTTGTAATATGGCCCTTTTCAACTGAGAAACTCTGTAAAATTTTCATTCTTGTTCACTTGTTGACTTAACCATCAGAGATATTACTTTGAAAGTTGGGATACGTATGTACCATCATGACACCTATCTGTAAGTAAAAGAAAAAACATGTGTGAACAACTGGCACTGTCATGCACATATATCATTATCGACTTAAAGTAGTAATTTAGAACTTTGCTATTACAGTATAATTGAAGAATATCAAACAATTAAGTTTGATAATTCTTTACATAATATCTTGCTACTTGTGGCCCTTGCTTATTTTTGCCTTATACTAGCAAACCTGTTTTATTGGCAAGCACTGAAAAAATTCAAGCGCACTGTCCTACTGACTAATTAATAAAACTAAATGCATAAAATATTCTGCAGTTCTACTGTAGCAAACATTTTATAGGCATTTGCAGATTTTTTATTTACATCATTTGAACACTCATCAGGTTTCACATCATGATCTCAACTTATGTTTCTTTTATTTCTGTTTTCAGGTAGAATGAAACAGGGCTATTTTCCAGTAAATACTTACTAGACTAAGTGTACATAGTGGTCTTCAGTGAATTGTTTTCTTTCCATCGATCAGGGTTTTGATGGACTTGACATCATTGCAATCACGAGGACATGCACACTGCAGAATGTTGCAGGTAAAGTGTAGTTGTAGTTAAGAAGACAATGAAAACATAAACAGAATAAGTAACAAGGTCATTTGTGTAACCATATAATGCTGTACTCTGTGTGCTGTCAAACCGGGAACAAAAATCATTCGAATGACCTATAAACTGTTCTTAGTTTAGAGGTGGTCACATGATGTACATTTTTCTTGGTCTGTAGAGGTGTCATGAACAATTTATGGCTGTATTTTAGTTTGCATATGCATTATATTAACTGTTCGTAGTTATGCATCTTTTATGTGACAAATGTAGTACTGCAGGGATCTATTCATTAAATAAATAATTTGATTAATTAATCAAATTGACTAATTAAGCCTGGCCTAGCCAGCCCATCTCACTCGCCAAGCCCAGCCAAACCCAACCCAGGCAAGTGCAGCCCAGCCTAGCCAAACCTTGCCCCGCCCCACATGCCTAGCCCAGCCCAGCCCACTCACCTTAGCCAGCACAGCCCAGCAAAACTTTGCCCCGCTCGCTTGCCAGACCAGCCCACTCACTCACCTTTGCCAGCCCAAGCTTAACCTAGCCTAGAATGGCAAGCCCAGCTCACTTACCCAGCCCGCTCACTCGCCTAGCCCACTCACTCGCCCAGCCCAGCCAAGCCCAGCCTAGCTTAGCCTAGCTCAGCTCACTTGCCCACCCAACTCACCCAGCCCAGTCCACTCACTCTAGCCAGCCCAGCCCAGTCTAGCAAAACCTTGCCCTGCCCCACACACCTAGCCCAGCCCACTTACTCACCCTAGCTGGCCCAGCCCAGCCCAGCCCAGCCCAGCCCAGCCTAGCCTAGCCTCACCCAAGCCTTGCCTTATCTCGCCTTGCCTCACTCACCACACTAATGTCTTCACTTTACTTAACTCAAAATCAGTAGATCAGGTTGTGTTAAAGATCACTTTGATCGTAAAGGTCATACCTAGGGCTCAAAATTTGATAAAGGGTTATTTACAGGTATTTCATGTATTACTCTGTTCACTTGTTTTTATTTTTTATGAAAAAAAATCAACTACACATTTAAGTCTTTTCAAGTTAAATACCCAGCAGGCTTTCAATTTCAGTCAAAGTCAAGTACATGTAGTTAGTGACCAATGCCTTGCAAGGTAGTGGTTGAGGTAATAGAGGTAAAAGTGTCATAAACTCTAGGTTTTGTGGTGCCATAGCAGACTTTATATTATTGAGTTTTTTAGAATTGCTATTAAGACATATCATTTTTTAACATAAGACAGTAGGTTAATTTAAGAACTAATTAAACCTCTCATTTCTCATACGGTAGTAGGGTCATTTTAAGGATTGTTTAGGCAACTCATTTTGAGAATTTTTCATAAGGTTCATTTTAGGGACTGTTCTGATCTATATTTTATACAAAAACTTCTTGTCGGTCATATGGTTCATATTAAGATCAAGTCATATTTTACCAAAGATCCTGTATGGAAGAAAGTTCATTTAAAGTACAGGTTCATGCCCATCATTTTCAACAAAAACATACTATGTAATCAGTAATGGCTTTTGTGTACATGAGCCTTAGTTGGCCTTTGGTTTCTCATCATTGAAAATTATTCATCTTCAACTTTGATTAGCAACAAAATTTGAATATGTTAATATTTGTGCCTTTTTGTACAAATGATAGAAAATCTTAAACTAGCAAGCTTTTTGGGTTAGGCACAAGTTAAGTGCCTTAGAGAAAGATAGCTAGTGTTTATCATCTTATAAACTGTGTGCACAAAAATAATGTGATGTTTTTAGGTCAGTCAGTGTACAGATGTTTTGATCTTTTGTATTTTTTAAAAAAATGTGGAGATATTTGTAGGTCTGTAATCTCGATCCTTGCTTTTGCTATTTTTTGTCATCCCCTGAATACTCCATCTGAATGTGCTTTATGGTAAGTCTGTCTTCAAGTTGGCTGTGCCAAGCAGGCTTCCTAGGTTAGGCACAGATTTAATATCTTAGTAACAGGTTTTAAACTGAGATATACCCAGTAGGCTGTCCAGTATATTCATTTTCCAGTATCTTAGTGCTTTGAAAAGAGAAAGCAAGTGGTTGAGATTATATATAATAGTTAGATGGCAAGATAATTTAATTGTTTCAGAAACTAAAGCAGTTATGCCATTTGAATACTCCTGTTCGGACATTTTTAGGCAAATCATTTTTCACAAAAGCTTCACATTAACCAGTAGGATCATTTAGAGGACTGTTTCGGCCAATCATTTTTCACAAACATTTCTGTCAAGACAAAACCTTGGTTAAGATAACTTTCCTTTAAGGACTATTTTGGCCAATCATTTTTCACAAAAATTTCTGTTTAGCTGCAAGTTTGTTTCATTAAAAAGGACTGCCCTAAAAACTGATTAACAAGTGTTTTCATAAAAAAAAATGATTTCATATATGCTTGAAAGTAGGTATTCCTTCTAAAAAGATGTTTAAAAGTAGGCATTTTATGTAAGTGTATTTAGAACAGTTCTGTTTACTTCAATATGAGCTCAGAATTTTATGCATTTCATTTGTACAATGTAGTCAGTAACTAGGTCTTAACACTAATTTGTGACTAAATGGGTTTCCTGCTTAATGTTTCTTAAATATTTTTGACATGCTCAACACAAATGGTAAAGCCTTTACATCCCCTTGATTTCATTGTAAGGATTGTTCATGCAACTTATTTTTGAGAAAAACTTCTCATAGGGTATAAGGTTCATTTTAAGGGACTGTTCTGACTCATTGTTTATGAAAAAGACTTCTTGTAGTTAAGAAAGTTCATAATAAGACCAAGTTATTCCTGTAAGGAATATAATTCATTTTAAGGACATTTTATTCCAATCATTTTCAACAAAATCATACTATGTAATCAGTAATGGCTTTTGTGTACATGAGCCTTAGTTGGCCTTTGGTTTCTAATCATTGAAAATTATTCATCTTCAGCTTTGATTAGCAACAAAATTTGAATATGTTAATATTTGTGCCTTTTTGTACAAATGATAGAAAATCTTAAACTAGCAAGCTTTTTGGGTTAGGCACAAGTTAAGTGTCTTAGAGAAAGACAGCTAGTGTTTAACATCTTATAAACTGTGTGCACAAAAATAATGTGATGGTTTTTAGGTCAGTCAGTGTACAAATGTTTTGATCTTTTGTAAATTTTTTAAAAACATGTAGAGATATTTGTAGGTCTGTAATCTCGATCCTTGCTTTTGCTATTTTTTTTTGGTCATTCCCTGAATACTCCATCTGAATGTGCTTTATGGTAAGTCTGTCTTCAAGTTGGCTATGCCAAGCAGGCTTCCTAGGTTAGGCACAAATCTAATATCTTAGTAACAGGTTTTAAACTGAGATATACCCAGTAGGCTGTCCAGTATATTTATTTTCCAATATCTTAGTGCTTTGAAAAGAGAAAGCAAGTGGTTGAGATTATATATAATAGTCAAATGGCAAGATAATTTAATTGTTTCAGAAACTAAAGCATTTATGCCATTTGAATACTCTTGTTCGGACAATTTTAGGCAAATCATTTTTCACAAAAGCTTCACATTAACCAGTAGGATCATTTAGAGGACTGTTTCGGCCAATCATTTTTCACAAACATTTCTGTCAAGACAAAACTCTAGTTAAGATAACTTTTCTTTAAGGTCTATTTTGGCTAATCATTTTTGACAAAAATTTCTGTTAAGCTGCAAGTTTGTTTCATTACAAGGACTGACCTAAAAACTGATTAACAAGGTGTTTTCATAAAAAAATGATTTCATATATGCTTGAAAGTAGGTATTCCTTCAAAAAAGATGTTTAAAACTAGGCATTTTATGTAAGTGTACTTAGAACAGTTCCGTTTACTACAATATCAGCTCAGAATTTTATGCATTTCATTTGTACAATGTAGTCAGTAACTAGGTCTTAACACTAATTTGTAACTAAATGGGCTTCTGCTTAATGTTTCTTAAATATTTTTGACATGCTCAACACAAATGGTAAAGCCTTTACATCCCCTTAATTTCATTGCAAGGATTGTTCATGCAACTTATTTTTGAGAAAAACTTCTCATAGGGTATAAGGTTCATTTTAAGGGACTGTTCTGACTCATTGTTTATGACAAAGACTTCTTGTAGTTTAAAAAGTTCTTATAAGACCAAGTCATTCCTGTAAGGAATATAATTCATTTTAAGGACATTTTATTCCAATCATTTTCAACAAAATCATACTATGTAATCAGTAATGGCTTTTGTGTACATGAGCCTTAGTTGGCCTTTGGTTTCTCATCATTGAAAATTATTCATCTTCAACTTTGATTAGCAACAAAATTTGAATATGTTAATATTTGTGCCTTTTTGTACAAATGATAGAAAATCTTAAACTAGCAAGCTTTTTGGGTTAGGCACAAGTTAAGTGCCTTAGAGAAAGATAGCTAGTGTTTAACATCTTATAAACTGTGTGCACAAAAATAATGTGATGTTTTTAGGTCAGTCAGTGTACAAATGTTTTGATCTTTTGTACATTTTTTTAAAAAAATGTGGAGATATTTGTAGGTCTGTAATCTCGATCCTTGCTTTTGCTATTTTTTTTGGTCATTCCCTGAATACTCCATCTGAATGTGCTTTATGGTAAGTCTGTCTTCAATTTGGCTATGCCAAGCAGGCTTCCTAGGTTAGGCACAGATTTAATATTTTGGTAACAGGTTTTAAACTGAGATATACCCAGTAGGCTGTCCAGTATATTCATTTTCCAGTATCTTAGTGATTTGAAGAGAGAAAGCAAGTGGTTGAGATTATATATAATACTCAAATGGCAAGATAATTTAATTGTTTCAGAAACTAAAGCATTTATGCCATTTGAATACTCTTGTTAGGACAATTTTAGGCAAATCATTTTTCACAAAAGCTTCACATTAACCAGTAGGATCATTTAGAGGACTGTTTCAGCCAATCATTTTTGACAAAAACATCTGTCAAGACAAAATCCTGGTTAAGATAACTTTCCTTTAAGGACTATTTTGGCCGATCATTTTTGATAAAACATTGTGTTAAGCTGCAAGTTTGTTTCATTACAAGGACTGACCTAAAAACTGATTAACAAAGTTTTTTCATAAAAAAACGATTTCATATATGCTTGAAAGTAGTTATTCCTTCAAAAAAGATGTTTAAAACTAGGCATTTTATGTAAGTGTACTTAAAACAGTTCCGTTTACTTCAATATGAGCTCAGAATTTTATGCATTTCATTTGCACAATGTAGTCAGTAACTAGGTCTTAACACTAATGTGTGACTAAACGGGTTTCCTGCTTAATGTTTCTTAAATATTTTTGACATGCTCAACACAAATGGTAAAGCCTTTATATCCCCTTAATTTCAATGTAAGGATTGTTCATGCAACTTATTTTTGAGAAAAACTTCTCATAGGGTATAAGGTTCATTTTAAGGGAATGTTGTGACTCTTTGTTTATGACAAAGACTTCTTGTAGTTTAAAAAGTTCATAATAAGTCCAAGTCAATCCTGTAAGGAATATAATTCATTTTAAGGACATTTTATTCCAATCATTTTCAACAAAATCATAATATGTAATCAGTAATGGCTTTTGTGTACATGAGCCTTAGTTGGCCTTTGGTTTCTCATCATTGAAAATTATTCATCTTCAACTTTGATTAGCAACAAAATTTGAATATGTTAATATTTGTGCCTTTTTGTACAAATGATAGAAAATCTTAAACTAGCAAGCTTTTTGGGTTAGGCACAAGTTAAGTGCCTTAGAGAAAGATAGCTAGTGTTTAACATCTTATAAACTGTGTGCACAAAAATAATGTGATGGTTTTTAGGTCAGTCAGTGTACAGATGTTTTGATCTTTTGTACATTTTTTTAAAAAATGTGGAGATATTTGTAGGTCTGTAATCTTGATCCTTGCTTTTGCTATTTTTTTTGTCATTCCCTGAATACTCCATCTGAATGTGCTTTATGGTAAGTCTGTCTTCAATTTGGCTATGCCAAGCAGGCTTCCTAGGTTAGGCACAGATTTAATATTTTGGTAACAGGTTTTAAACTGAGATATACCCAGTAGGCTGTCCAGTATATTCATTTTCCAGTATCTTAGTGATTTGAAGAGAGAAAGCAAGTGGTTGAGATTATATATAATAGTCAAATGGCAAGATAATTTAATTGTTTCAGAAACTAAAGCATTTATGCCATTTGAATACTCTTGTTAGGACAATTTTAGGCAAATCATTTTTCACAAAAGCTTCACATTAACCAGTAGGATCATTTAGAGGACTGTTTCAGCCAATCATTTTTGACAAAAATATCTGTCAAGACAAATCCCTGGTTAAGATAACTTTCCTTTAAGGACTATTTTGGCCAATCATTTTTGACAAAAAATTCTGTTAAGCTACAAATTTGTTTCATTTAAAGGTCTGACCTAAAAACTGATTAACAAGGTGTTTTATAAAAAAATGATTTCATATATGCTTGAAAGTAGTTATTCCTTCTAAAAGATGTTTAAAAGTAGGCATTTTTAGCTCACCTGGCTATGCCAGGGTGAGCTTTTCTGATAGATGGTTGTCCCACGTACGTCATACGTCAACATTTTGATTCAAATGACATCTCCTCTGAAACCTCTAGGCCAATGTTGATAAAACTATGCAGGAATGTTCCTTGCATGAAGCTCTACCAAAATTGTTCAAAGAATTCCATTCCATGCAGAACTCTGGTTGCTATGGCAACAAATAGGAAAAACTTTAAAAATATTCTTCTCTGAAACCACAAGGCCTAGAGCTTAGATATTTGGCATGTAGCATTGTCTAGTGGACCTCTACCAAGATTGTTCAAATTATGACCCACGGGTCAAAATTGACCCTGCGCGGGTGGGCACTTAGTTTTTGCATAGGCATATACTGTAAAACAGGTTTTATTCGCGATCGTTTAATTTTCGCTAATATTCGCGATTTCAGTACCTCGCGAATTCAAGAATGTCGTGAAAAATTCCTTATCCGAATTAAATTTCATCCGAATTTGCGGAACTTACAAACGTACCTTTTGTATGTTATGAAGTTAACTGACTGTACCTTGACGTATGCAAGGTAGATGTTTCACCCCTTTACTCCCAATTCGTTTTGCGTGTCCCATTTTCGAAAACGTAATTAACAACATGGCAGGTTGCGAATTGATCATTGTCTAAGCGTCTATTTACACAGACTTGTTAAAACAATTACGGATGACAGGTGTCAATAAGGTTTTTACAAGCTGATCTCTTTGTTTGTTTGACAATAACTTGTAAACCGTGTGAATTAAAATTTGTTTGCACATCTTTGGTTGTTGGCTTACCTGAACTTTAATCATTCAATTACAAACCTGTTATAGTTTGTGCATGTCAGGCGAGTGATACATGTATTTAGTACGAGTGATTAATTCAACAAACATACAAGTAGGATTATACATTGTTTACAGGGAACGGCAATTTCGGCTGTGGGTTAATTTATACGACACAAATGTATACTAAGTTAAAAACCAAGGTTATCCAATGAAGACGTCACTCTCGAGTCTCAGGATGTTGAACTTCGCGAATTCAGAAATACGCGAATTAATAAAAACGTCAAAATAAGACAAAAATCGCGAAATTTCGGTGTCGCGAAATTAAAGTGTTTTACAGTATAGGTAAAAACTTTAAAAATCTTCTTCTCTGAAACCACAAGGCCTAGAGCTAAGATATTTGGCATGTAGCATTGTCTAGTAGAGGTGACAGACAGACAGTGAGTGAGTGAGTGAGGCTCTACCAAGATTGTTCAAATTATGACCCCCGGGTCAAAATTGACCCTGCGTGGGGGGGGGGGTGGTCACATAGTTTTGCATAGGAATATTTAGGCAAAACTTTAAAAATCTTCTTCTCTGAAACCAGATCAAAATTGACCCTGCGGGGGGGGGGGGGGGGTCACTTAGTTTTACAAAGGCTTATATAGTAAAAACTTTAAAAATCTTCTTCTCTGAAACCACAAGGCCTAGAACTTAGATATTTGGCATGTAGCATTGCCTAGTGGACCTATGCCAAGATTGTTCAAATTATGACCCCCGGGTCAGAATTGACCCACACCGGGGGTCATTTAGTTTTACATAGGCTTATATAGGGAAAACTTTAAAAATCTTTTTCACTGAAACCACAAGGCCTAGAGCTTAGATATTTGACATGTAGCATTGCCTAGTAGACCTCTTCAAAGTTTGTTCAAATTATGCCCCTGGGGTCAAAATTGACCTTGCCCGGGGGGGGGGGTCATTTGTTTTACAAAGGCATATATAGGAAAACTTATTTGGTATATAACATTATCTAGTGATCTTCCACCAGGCAAGTGGACTTGTACCAAGGTGAGCGATATAGGGCCATCTTGACCCTCTTGTATGTAAGTGTACTTAGATCAGTTCCGTGTACTTCAATATCAGCTCAGAATTTTATGCATTTCATTTGCACAATGTAGTCAGTAACTAGGTCTTGACACTAATTTGTGACTAAATGGGTTTCCTGCTTAATGTTTCTTAAATATTTTTGACATGCTCAGCACAAATGGTAAAGCCTTTACATCTCCTTAATTTCATTGTAAGGAGTAAATTTTTAGTATGTTAATAAATATATAACCAAATATATTCATAAAACCATGAATTTCTAACATGTTTACCTCTATTATTTGAACCACTTTCCTGCAAGGCATTGGCTACTGGCTACTTGACTTTGACTGAACTTGAAAGCCTGCTGGGTATACCCAAGGTGGAAACTGACTAACAGTAACAATAAAACAAAGTGTGTGAGTATAAGGTCAAGAGACAAAAGGGAATTATATACAGTTTTGCATTTTGATACATATTAATGGCATACATTGGTGTTAAAATGCTTTTAACCAGTAATGTTCTGTCTCGGAAACACAGCTCTGAGTAGAATTTTCACAATTTATTTCTGTCTAAACCAATAGTCAAATTCAAGCCTCTCCTATGGGGTCATCTCAAGCAAAGACCATCACAAAACATTGCACCCCTTGCTCAGACGCGGGGTAGTGTGTTGGCGTGTAGCGCGAGCTACGTCTCCCTCGTCCGCCATGGATTTCAGCCACTCCTATGGCATCACCTCAAGTAAAGACCATCAGAAGTCTTCACACCCAATGCTCTGTTGTGGGGGAGTGTTTTGGCGTGTCGCGCAAGCTACGTCTCGCTCGTCCGCCTTAGACTTCAGCCTCTCCAATGGCATCAGCTCAAGCAAAGACCATCAGAAGCTTTCGCACCCCATGCACTGTAGTGGGGGAGTGTGTTGGTGTGTCGCACAAGCTACGTCTCGCTCGTCCGCCTTAGACTTCAGCCTCTCAAATGGCATCACCTCAAGCAAAAACTATCACAAGTCTTCGACCCCATGCTCTGTCGTGGGGGAGTGTGTTGGCGTGTCGCGCAAGCTACGTCTTGCTCGTCTGCCTTAGACTTCAGCCTCTCCAATGGCATCACCTCAAGCAAAGACCATCAGAAGTCTTCACACTCTGTGCTCTGTTGCCGGGGAGCATGTTGGCGTGTCGGGTGAGCTACGTCTCGCTCGTTAGCCTTAGACTTCAACTTCAAGACCTGTCAATTGCCACAATCATTTGATCAATAACTGGGGTACTTCTGTAGGGCGAGGAACGGTATGGCATGATATGCAACACATGTCGCTTAAACTGTTCTTGTCCCTGTCATCAGAAGGAGTTGTGTTGCATCCTAGAAGGGGTCCCTTTCGTGGGACAGTGTCTGTGTTGAAATCACGAGGTAATCCAGTGCTGATATGTGCATAAGAAGTGTTGTGTTGGAAAAGGACCTGAATCCCTTGGCAGTGGTAGGGATGGATTCTATTTGGCGGTAGTGTAGTTAAGCTTTGTCCGATTATTTCATACTTAAGTAAAAGAAATAGATTCCACCTTTTACTGTAGTATGTGTTTTGGTCTATGCATTGAGACATGGCTTTCTTTCTGTGATGGTCTTTATTTGTTGCACTTTAGAAAGCAGTGCCTTTGTTTAGTTGATGCCAAAGCCAAAGTGTGTCATTCGTTTGCAACCATTTCTCATAGTTGGATGATTTACTCTTCTGTGAGTGGGTCTGGTTCCTTGTGGGTGTTGCACTTCACTTTTTTATACAGATTTCCAAATCTTAATGTCTTAACTAGACATACATAGTTAAATCAGTATAGAACAATTATTGCTGTCTGAGTACAATATTTAATTTAGTCTATTCTACGAAAGTAAGAAGTCAGGTAGAGTGATAGGAGTAGTACATATAATTCTTAGTTCACTCAAAATGGAATCAACATTGAAGAGAGTTAGGCAGTAGGGAAATATCTGTGTCTTGGTTAAGGACATTACCATCATTGGCGTGGATCAAACTCAGGACCCTCTGATCCTGAGATGAATACCCTACTATTGTGTCACTAAACATTAAGGGTAACTGACACTCAAAGGCAGTAACCGAAGACAGTTTAACCTATGAAAGTAAGAAGTCAGAAAGAGTGATGGGAGTAGTTCATATTAATGATTAGTGGGCAGCTTTATTTGCTTTCAAATGAAAGAAATGTATATGTAAAGTTCCTTTTTCATTGGACTGCAAATAAAACTGCTCATTAAGTTTTTCGCGCATCTGGCTATGCCAGGATGAGCTTTTCTGATCGATGATTGTCCTTCGTCCCTCATACGTCGTCCGTCAACATTTTGATTCAAATGACATCTCCTCTGAAACCTCTAGGCCAATGTTGATAAAACTATGCAGGAATGTTCCTTGCATGAAGCTCTACCAAAATTGTTCAAAGAATTCCATTCCATGCAGAACTCTGGTTGCTATGGCAACAAATAGGAAAATCTTTAAAAATCTTCTTCTCTGAATCCACAAGGCCTAGAGCTTAGATATTTGGCATGTAGCATTGTCTAGTGGACCTCTACCAAGATTGTTCAAATTATGACCCCCGGGTCAAAATTGACCCCGCGTGGGTGGGCACTTAGTTTTTGCATAGGCATATATAGGAAAAACTTTAAAAATCTTCTTCTCTGAAACCACAAGGCCTAGAGCTATGATATTTTGCATGTAGCATTGTCTAGTGGACCTCTACCAAGATTGTTCAAATTATGACCCCCAGGTCAAAACTGACCCCGCAGGGGTGGTCACTTAGTTTTGCATAGGAATATATAGGGAAAACTTTAAAAATCTTCTTCTCTGAAACCACAAGGCCTAGAGCTTAGATATTTGGCATGTAGCATTGGCTAGTGGACCTCTACCAAGATTCTTCAAATTATTAGCCCCGGATTAAAATTGACCCCGCACGGGGGGTCACTTAGTTTTACATAGGCTTATGTAGGAAAAACTTTAAAAATCTTCTTCTCTGAAACCACAAGGCCTAGAGCTTAGATATTTGGCAGGTAGCATTGGCTAGTGGACCTCTTTTTTTTTAATTTTTTTTCTTTTAATAAAAATTTTTTTTCGGGGGTGGTTTTTTTTTTTTTTTGTTTTTTTATTAAAATTAACCACAAGACCAAGATTGATTCAAATTAGTTGACCCTCGGATCAAAATTGACCCCACGCGGGTGGGCATTTAGTTTTACATAGGCTTATATAGGGAAAACTTAAAAAAAAAAATTCTCTGAAACCACAAGGCCTAGAGCTTAGATATTTGGCATGTAGCATTGCCTAGTAGACCTCTTCAAAGTTTGTTCAAATTGTGCTCCTGGGGTCAAAATTGACCTTGCCTGGGGGGGATCATTTGTTTTACAAAGGCGTATATAGGAAAACTTATTTGGTATATAACATTATCTAGTGATCTTCCACCAGGCAAGTGGACTTGTACCAAGGTGAGCGATATAGGGCCATCTTGGCCCTCTTGTTTAGCTCACCTGGAACAAAGTGCCAGAGTGAGCTATTAGGATCGCATTCTGTCCGTCGTACATCGTACATCCGTCCATCCGTCTGTCCACCATTTCCTTCAGGCGACATCTTCTCTGAAACCACTGGGCCAATGTTGATGAGACTTTCCAGGGATGTTCCTTGCATGAAGCTCTATCAAAATTGTTCAAAGAATTCCATTCCATGCAGAACTCTGGTTGCTATGGCAACAAATAGGAAAAACTTTAAAATCTTCTTCTCTGAAACCACTAGGCCTAGAGCTTAGATATTTGGCATGTGGCATTGTCTAGTGGACCTCTACCAAGATTGTTCAAATTATGTCACTTAGTTTTGCAAAAGGCCTTAGGCTATAGGAAATTTGTTAAAAATCTTCTTCTCTGAAACCACAAGGCCTACCCTATAGAAAATTTCCTCTGGAATACCAGTGGAATACCACTGGATTTTCAGCAGAATGCCACTGGAATCCAGCGGTAAAATTGTCTGGTATTTCACTGGAAACCAGTGGAAAGCCACTGGTTTTACCATTGGAATCCAGTGGAAAAGCCACTGGTTTCCAGTGGAATTCCACTGGAATCCAGCGGTAAAATTGTCTGGTATTTCACTGGAAACCAGTGGAAAGCCACTGGTTTTACCATTGGAATCCAGTGGAAAAGCCACTGGTTTCCAGTGGAATTCCACTGGAATCCAGCGGTAAAATTGTCTGGTATTTCACTGGAAACCAGTGGAAAGCCACTGGTTTTACCATTGGAATCCAGTGGAAAAGCCACTGGTTTCCAGTGAAATACCATTGGAATCCAGTGGTAAAATTGTCTGGTATTTCACTGGAAAGCCACTAGTTTTACCACTGGTATCCACTGGAAAGGCCACTGGTTTCCAGTGGAATACCATCTTCAATTGGAATCAATACCACTTGAATTTGGCCTTAAAGTTGTACTACCCTGGAGTGTAATGGTGTATGGGGATGCACCAGTTTAAAAATTCCATGATGTGAATCATTCTCTAGTTTCATGAAGATACAGTAAAAAATGCAGCCTCTATTGCATTCACATGGTTATGTGTGAAAAGACAGACAGACGACAGACACCAGGCGATCACAATAACATACCTTGAGCACTTTGTGCTCAGGTGAGCTAAAAAAACATTCAATATTTACCTTAAGTTCAACAACTAGTTCAACAAATATATATTTCAATTAGTAGACAAGTCCTCATTGCAAAAACAAAACTAGACATGGCTCGAAACAGCTTTTTTTTTCATTAACAGATAATACAATTTTGCATTCTCTCTAGAAATATTCAAATTAACCAACTGAAATGTAAAATGAAACAAGTGTGTGTATTACAATTTAACAAATTTAAGCATTTAGTCAATAGTCTTTATTGTTGGTGGTATTGAGTGTAATGTCAAATTATAAAGAAGAGCTGTCCCTCAACCTTGACCTTTGAGGTAGGGACGTTGTTTTTGCGCACTACACATTGTCTTCATGTGCTGAACAATTGTGTCGTTATTTTAAAATTAATCAATGTATGACAAAGTTACAGCCCGGACACAAATGTACGCATATATACAGGATTCCATTACCTATAAACTCCGTGCGACCTTGACCTTTGAGGAAGGAAAGTGGCTCTTGCAAGTGACACGTCTGCTTGATGTGCAGAACATTTGTGCCAAGTTATATTAAAATCCTTCAATGAATGATAAAGTAACAGCCCGGAACAAATGTGTGCATATATAGAGGATTGCATTACCTTCCAACTCTTAAGTGTGACCTTGACCTTTGAGGTAGGGACATGGGTCTTGCACGCGGCACAAAGTCTTGATGTGCTGAACATTTGTGCAAAGTTATTTCAAAAGGTTTTAATGCATGACAAAGTTACAGCCCGGACACAAAAAAATTCAAGGGTGAACAACTTTACAAATGGGTATTTCTGGGTACTCTCCCATTGCTTCCCATTATAAGAAGATACCAAACAGCGCACTAACCCTAAGCATTAGACCTACCCAACAAGTACCCTTTTTTTTGTTGGGTACCTATACGGAATGAAGGATATAGTACCCAATATATCATTTATATGCCTATTAGTATGCTCGGACGGACGATGCATTTTAATATGCCATCCTTCCAAGACATAAAAATTGAAAAAGCCCTCTTTACATAATTTACAGAGTAAAACAATAAGATAGTAATATGAATAACTGCATTAAAAATATAAAATGCCATAATTTACCTAGAAAATCATGCAAGTCACAAAATAATGAAATTTCTAAGGAGAATTAAGTGCCACCCAGAAAATACTTGAATAGGTCTTAACGCATCTTAATGATATATGAGTGCTGAGCAAAGCTACCTGGGGAATCCCACATTAAATTCTTCAAGACTTGACAAAATCAGACTATATTAAAGCGACTGCACTCCAGATGGACAAGTTACGATAAAAAATGAAAATTTTCAATTTCAAGAAAACAATTGTCATTACTGTATCAGGGGCATTGTATTATGATAAGTGACAAGTTTTCTAACAAAAGAAACAATTAAAATGTGTTGTTTTGCTTATTTTTATTGTAGAAAAATCACCCCGTGACTAACGGGGCGGGCTCTTTGGTATATCAATATTTTTAACTCGCATCAAATCAGCTGACTCCGTAGTGTAGTAGGTTAAGCCCCTGTAAATTTTTTGTAAGCGCAAAGATCCGAGTTCAAAACCTGGCTCGGGTAAAATTTTTTTTTCTACCTTTATTTTTAGCTCTTACACAAAGAAAATAATCTTGATGCTGACAAATTGAATATATATTGATTTTACCAAAAAATTAAAATTTACTAAGAATTTGGAGTGCAGTCGCTTTAAACATGTCAAACAATTTGATCTGTAAAATTTAAAGCCAACACAGTTCCAATAAAAAAAGCTTGAAATCCACTTTTTAATGACTTCTTGCTGAACAATGTTTTTTCCATGGATGTTACTTCCAACACCACTCTCTCTCGAGCAAAGCAAATTTTGTAGCATTAAGTTGTGGCTTTAGATTATTCATGCATTTGATGGTTATCTTGTCAGTCCGAGTGGAGTTAATCAGTTCATTTTCACTAACACTTGGAAACACAGACGTTTGAATATGTTCTGTTCCCCAACTCTGTTGAAGAGTTCCCTCAGTTAAAGCTGACAGTGATGAAGCAACAACTGTGGCTGGAGGAAATTGTTGCTTTAGTTCACTCTTTTATGTCCATTCGTTTGCTGGTGCACCCGTTTGGTATACTTATGTCAGATTGACTGGCTGGAAGACTGCCTATCTTTAAGTTTATCTTCTCTTTCCTGCAGTTTTCTATGGACATCACCTCATCTTCTAGTTTCTTAAATTCTCTCTTCTAAAAAATCAATAAAATATGTTTATACAGATGAATTAAATGAAGAGGTTGCATTGTGAGGAAAAATCTAGTACCTCCTGTCAGCACCATTAAACAGTGCAGGAAAGTTTTTGATGTTATATTTTTGAAATGCTAAGGCTAAATATGCTGCTTTTCCTAGCACTTTTTCTTGAGTCACAACTACGTGATACCTTGCTTAAATTTCAAACAATGTAATAGAGTAATTAAAGTTACCAGTCAGCAATGTGCTTAAAATTGAAATCCTGTTAAATCTTAAAATTATTGTTACCCTAACTCTTGACTCAGTTCTCAAATGACAGCATGATTGTACAAAGTTTCACCCTAACAAGAGCTTTACTGAACAGAAAATTACAGAAGACGTACCTTGATGGCTCTTTTCTGTCTCTTCAGTTCAGGTACTGGACACTGTCATTTCCTTAAGTAAGAGACAACAAAAATGTTAAACAATGTTAACTAATTGCCAATTTACGACATGTAGAGCCTGCCAGCTGTCAAATTGACTTAACTCCTTACCAAAAAGAGATCTAGGTCAAAATACACGCTGTTTATAGAAACTACAAAGAGAAGTAATTCTAAAAACAAGGTGACTTATGGTGGTGAACATTTGTGCCAAGTTACATCAAAATCCCTCCATGCATGAAGAAGAAATGCTCTGGACAAAGATATTCCTTAATTTGACCTTTAACCTCTAAGTGTGACCTTGACCTTAGACCTAGGGACCTGGATATTGTGCATGACACTCTGTCTCATGATGGTGGACATTTGTGCCAAGTTATTTAAGAATCCCTTGATCCATGGATAAACTACAGCCCAGACGAACTAAACTCGGATGGAAGGACGCAAACACATACACCAAACCGTCATTTGGAGAACTATATCAAGCTTTCGTAAGCGGCTCGACAAAAATGTTAAACAATGTTTGCTACCATCTTCATGCAAATGTTTAAATTGTAGAGTCAGATAGTTCAACTTTTTAATGACAAATACCAGATATATTGCAAGATTTTTGTTCAATAAATTGTCGGACACTGTAAAAAACTAACTGCTAAGTAAGCTGCATTTAAAATACATATCTTTTCACAACAGTTATAATCAGTAACTCAATTTCATTAAAGTTATAAAAATACCTGGAGCATTAACTGTCCCTTGTGACTTTATACAATCTGCAGAACCAAATTTACATGCATCCTCCCTCTCGTTGAACAGCTGAAGTTTAAGAATAAATATAACAGGTCATTTAAATAAATCCTGACGTTACATAGTCATCCATTCTTGGTTATTTAAAGTTAAAGATGCATAGAGACCTGTAATGAAAGCTGAGGAATCATCTTTCCCGAATGTAAATAATTTATCAGTTCCCGGATATGCAAAATTTTAGTACCGTCCTCTTCTAAAAACGTATCCGTCTCATCTTAAACTGTACTGTAACTGAACTGATGTAACTGTCCAACCCCTTGACTAATTACTCTTTGCCTGAAACATGCAAGCGATGTTCTACAACGTACAAAATGATTATGAAGGAAATGATATTTTAAATATACAATATTCGGAACTTGTGTTGTAGAGGAAACAAACTGCACATATCTACATAGTTCTTGCTTGCCAGCTAGCTTTTATGGTGACGTTGACGTGACTGGAGGGCACAAGTTCAAATCCCTCTCCGGGCAAAGTATTTTTCAGTTATATAACTAAGTATATAACTTTTGAAAATTTATTGAAGTCAGATCTGTGGCTGTAGACTGTTTAGAATGTGTATAATTTAAGAGAAATAATTTGCAATTTTAAAGATTCAAACACGAGCATTCAAACATATTTTTGAGAATACCTCCAAGCTTCAAAATTCTGAACAGCCCTTGAGTCCCAGGTAGCCTCTGAAAAACGATTCCAACTTTGGTTCTACAATCTGTGTCAGAGTATGTACCGAGAGTATGTACCAGTATGATCAACAAATCGTTTGTTTTCGTCTGCCATGGTTCTACCAGGAAGCCAGTAGCGCGGCGAATCATCTTTACTAAGGACACATTTCATTAGCTAGTTTAATTCTACTAACCAATCAAATTTCGTTTTTGAGTGCACAGCTTCTCCCCACCCAATTCTCGCAAAATAATCAGTTCTCGTGATTTTTATCAAACACAAAAAGTTATTTAAATAATACCGCAGCAAAATGATGAAACATTTTATAATGTGTAAAATGTAAAAATAACAATGTCTCCCACTTAAAAGCTCGCGCCTCTTGATTACGTCACAAAAAAGTGTCTGTAGTTGTAAAATGGCGCCCCCTATTAATCATGCTGAAAGATTGTGATTAAAACAATGACGAAAGTTTTATTGCAAAGGACGAGAAAATGCCAGTGATTGCTGTCTTCATACAAGTTAAACACGAAGGGGAATGTTTTGCATCATCTATGTTGCATACACGATAGATGTGTAAGTAAATTTATATCGTTTCGCCCACAAGACGTTTCGTCCCAAAAACGTTTCGGACCTGGTTAATTATGACATTTATACTAATAAATATAATCTGGAGTGCATAATAAAGTTCTTACAACTGCTATAAATTGCCCCCGAGACTCGATCAATAAAGAATCAACATCGAAAATGTTGAAATGACTGACTGTCCGAAATATCTACTGTCCGAAAGTTGTTACTTGCATGATATAGCTTACCTTGAATTTTAGTGTAAATAAGTCATTCCATTATTAAAATCCATTTGTCATTATAATTTTGATAAACACTGATGCTTTTGGCACAGTTTACATTCACAGAATTGTTGTGCATACTTTAATTTTGGCATTTCAAGCATTTATGACACTTCCTGTCAAGTTGAAAATGTCCTCCATGTTTACTATTTTGGTCGAACCAAAAGTTGTTTATTTAATTTATGTTTTATTATGCATAACACCAGCAGTGTTGTATTTTGTCTGAATGATTGTTTTAAGTATTATGAAGTGATCCCTTGTATCATTTTATCATTGTACCTTATTTTGAGGTTAATATTGATGAACCTTTTTTTCTTTTGATTGTTTATAAGTCCCGGCGACCGTGGGACTTCTCTCTGGGTGAATTTGCCAGGACTCCTGACAGGTGCATGTTGAAGAGACAGATGCAGATACAAGGGGATCAGGGTACCTGAGACCCTAGCTCATTTTACGGATAGACCCCTTGGTCCTTTCACATGCTGATATCTGGGTTTCTTACCAGTTCATCTGTAATTGGGTGGGAAAGTCTGAAACACTGAGAAGCATTTCAGAAATTTCCAGTGCACCAGCCAGGATTTAAACCAGGGAACATTTTAGTCACTAATGCAGAAGTTGCTGGCAATTTTCAATGTTAGAATATCACATTATTAATATCTGTTATGGTTTTAAAGTATCGTTAATTCTATCTACAGCTAATTTGGAACAACTGTACTGGTATTATAAGCGATTAACTTGAAACTTTGAATGATTCTCTGATTATTTTTTTAGGGCTGTCCAGTTAGCGCGGTGCTTTTTGCACTCGCTTCTCATCAATGCTATTTGTGTTCGATCCCGTCCTGGTAGTATGTGAGATGGTAGGGTGGTCACCAGATGGTATCATGGATTATCATACAGGTAGGTTTTCTCTGGGATTTCTGGTTTCTCCCACAGTAAAACCACCATAAGCAAAGCTCACCAACATGCACCTGCATGCTCAATTCAAAAGCTTGCGTGAGCTAATGGTTGTTATGATTTGTATATTGCTGACTTTAAGTAAATATTATCATTATTTGTCCCTTCAGCTTTTTTTAAACAGTTTTTACAAGATTATTGGCCGAATATACATGATTCTATTGGCGAATCAATTACCGGTATTTGATTAATAATTATTATACAACAATAAACATTGGAAAATAATTTTCTTTAATTAACTGTGTCTTGCCTTACTTAGCATTAGTTGGGATATAGGACCTTCGGATCCTGACTTTGTTATAATTGATAATGTGGATATCATCTGATAGACCTCATTCATTGTCACTAAAAATATATTCTAATAATTGGTAAGAATATGCAGAATTCATGGTAAGTTGTTTTATGAAAAATTGTTGTCATAACATGATATCAATAGACAAAAATGATACTAACAGTAAATTGTTTTATGCTTTCTTAGGTGGTTACCCAACAGACTATGAATGTGCACCTGCTTAGACATCATTTTTCACAACTTGATATGTTGGATTCGAGTCCTAGAATTCGTATTTGAAAAACATCGATCATGGCACAGGGCATGTCAACAGTGACAGACTGACAGGTAACTATTTCAGTATCTGCGTCTCATTTTTCTGTAGCATTAACATTTGGACATTCACTAGTATTTATCATAATCAAGGACTAAAGAAATATGTGTCATTGGTGAAATCAAGAAAAAAATAGAACTGATTGTGATGTAACTAATTTAAGGCATTTGAATGGGAATTAAAGCATTTGATTATATTGTAATACAACTAGTCTGGGTACCAATCACTCTGGTGAAATTCAATTCTTGAAGAGGGGTTTAAATCAAAGATGAAGCTGCACAAAAAATGTTCATATGACTTGTACTGTATTGAAAAGGAACAAAGGTCCATAACTCTGAAAAAAAATCTTTACAAAACATGATGAGAGCATGCACACACAGGTTTGATACCAATCAAATACAACTGACTCCTGTGAAGTTTCATTCAATTCTTGCCAGGGGTTTTGGACATGAAGCACACACAAAAACATGATGTACACTAGCTGTATTAGCTGTATTAAAACAAACAAAGGGTAAGTCTGTTGATTTCTTCATTGCAGTCAAGTTTAGCAGTTGGATAAACTAAAGCTCCGACAAGACTTGTAAAATACATGGAAAAAACATACACTGAAAGTACTGGTTGATCGCCTGTCTTCAAGGATTACCAGGTAAGAGTTTGTACAAGTATGATATATCAATTGTCAAAGTGAGTGGTGGTGTAGAGGTTTAGGTGTCTGCCGCTCATCCCAGAGGTTGCGGGTTCAAGCCCCACCAAGGTCACGACCAGTACTTGTTTTTCCAGGAAACAGACTCGAAAGTGACTCGATAAGCTACAAGCTTTCTTCACAATCAAGCTAAAATAATTAGTATAAACTAATTGTCAAAGTCTATTTATATACATGGATGATTTGAAGTTATGAATATTTTCATTTATTTAAAAACCATGACACTGAATAACTTTATTTTTTTTTAGAAGTGCAACTGTAAATAGAATAGTCAGTGTATATACTAGTACAAGCAGGTCTTTTTTCAAAGCTTTTTCTCAAATATCAATATAATGACTTTTATATGCAAATGTTGATAGAAAAATGTGATTTCAGGGACAGCAAAGTTGGTGGTAAGACCATTTCCATGCTTAAAAAACCAGTTGATACACCTCACAGAGGAAAAGAGACAAACAGCAAAGCCAGTGATTTCTGAGCAAGCAGCTGTGGTAAAATACCAGAGAGGAAAAGAGGTCTTCTACCCCCAGGAATATTTCAGAGTAGAAACTAGTATACCATGCTACTTGAGAGTGGAAAAATTGCTACTGTGCAGTTCTTCATCATGTTTGATAATGTTCCAATGACATTTGTAGATACATGTGTGAAAAGCAGTGCTATGTTCATATGACAGAATATTTCAAAATATTGAAAAAAAATTCTCAACAAGAACACACATCAAGCTCAAGCAGACCAAATCTGAGCAAGTGATGAAACTTGTACCTTCTGAATACATGATGAAGAAATGTGTACTGATGAAAATAACTAAACCTGGGACATAATTTTTATGTTTCATTGCAACTTAACTTAATTAAGTAATACTTGGTAGACATACCATGTAGTGAATAACAAATATCTTCAGTTGAAAACATTTACTGAAAAGTCATGTTAAAAACCTGATACACAAATTCAAGATTTTTCGGTAAATGTTTCAAACTGTATTACATAGGTTATGTTTGTTATACAGTACTTCTGTGTAGGCCTTGGATAAGGATTAAGTGGACTTTGTAACATGCTGGTTTCAGTTTATTGTTTATTTAGTATACAAAATGAGCATTTTTGCTAAAGTACTAGATATTTATTTATTGAAGATCATTAACTCAGTTCATTCAGGAATGTATACACTTTTAATTTGGTATAGTTAAGCTACACATATTGTGATACTGCTAATAAAGCATATAAAGTTATAATGTTCTTAATCAGAATTAAATTAAACCACCCTCACTTGATAGCTCACCTGAGCACAAAGTGCTTAAGGTGAGCTATTGTGATTGCCTGGTGTCTGTTGTCTGTCATTCATCCACACTTAACCTTGTGTATGCAAAAGAGGCAGCATTTTTCACTGGATCTAGGTCAAACTGCACATTCTCATTTTGATTGTTTTACATTACAGTAAAATTTCATAATAATGTCACTGGTCAGTTGAAAGCCAGTGGTATTGATAAAATTTTGGTTCCAGTGAAGTCCACTGGCATTCCAGAGGACTCCACTGTGAATGGAATGTCAGTGGTAATACCACTGGAATTCCAGAGGACACCACTGGAATTCCAGTGGACTCCACTGTGAGTGGAATGTCAGTGGTAATACCACTGGAATTCCAGTGGAATAATCCAAGAAATTACTGTTCCAGTGGAATTCCACTGGAAACCACTGGAAACCGCTGGTATTCCACTGACTTTTTTCTAAGGGGTAGAGCTTAGATATTTGGCATGTAGCATTGTCTAGTGGACCTCTACCAAGATTGTTCAAATTATGACCCTGGGGTCAAAATTGACCCTGCTAAGGTGGTCACTTAGTTTTGCATAGGCCTTAGGCTATAGGAAAAAAATTTAAAATCTTCTCTGAAACCACAAGGCCAAGAGCTTAGATATTTGGCATGTAGCATTGGCTAGTAGACCTCTACCAAGATTGTTCAGATTATGAGCCCCGGATCAAAATTGACCCTGTACGGGGGGGTCACTTAATTTTACATAGGCTTATATAGGAAAAACTTTAAAAATCTTCTTTGAAACCACAAGGCCTAGAGCTTAGATATTTTGCATGTAGCATTGCCTAGTAGACCTTTTCAAAGTTTGTTCAAATTAAGCCCCTAGGGTCAAAATTGACCTTGCCTTGGGAGTGGGGGGGGTCACTTGTTTTACAAAGACGTATATAGGAAAACCTATTTGGTATATAACATTGTCTAGTTATCTTCCACCAGGCAACTTTTACCAAGGTGAGCGATATAGGGCCATCTTGGCCCTCTTGTTTTGTTTTATTTTCTTTTCAGGTAAATGGAAAAATTCTTGAAGATGCGAATACTCATCTGTACCATTCACCAAAGAATTCCAGTTTTCAATCATGAGGGACACCTTTGTTATTTGATCCTGCCACACCTTCCAAAAAACATGCACAACATTCCTTTGAGAAAGTAAGCTATTAAAACAATGAACAATTTTGTCCAGCCTGCTGGCAGTTAGTCAACATAGTAACTGTTGTCAGTTTGGGAGTTTACTGTGTGTGCATCTGCCCAGATGAGCTTATCCAGGTTGTAACTTTGTCATGAATTGAAAGATTTTGAATTGACATGGTTCACCACATGGGAACAGTGTGTTGTGTGCAAGACACAGGTTCGTAGCTCAAAGGTCAAGGTCACACTTGAGAATAAAGTAAAAATAGACACAGTCATGAGACTTTGTCTACAGTCTGTAACTTCCTCATACAGAGAATAATTTTGAATTGACTTGGGACAGTGGAGAGATTGTTCACTGAACTCTGTTCTAATGCGCATTATTAGCTATATTATCAGGAATTATGCAAATCTTATCATGAATTGTAGATAATCATCTTGTTACATCACCTGATTGTCACCTTTCATCTGTCTGTCTGTTCCCAATTGTCCCATGGTGGTATACATGCAGCTTTGCCAAGTCAACTCAAAATCCTTCAATGCATGAGGATGTTACAGTTGGCACATGGTCTTGTGTATCTATTTTTGTCAAGCCTGCTTGCACTGAGCTCAGTATAGTTGTTTACCTAGTAAGGTGAAGCTTAGTTAAAATTTCATCAACAGCAATCTCCTTAAGGGCTCACACAATGTCAACTCACACTTGGCACATTACTTCTTATTTTGAACTTCAATACTGCTGTTGTCTGTGTAGTGTGAACTGTCCTGGAAAAATGCGATTGGAATCGGGCAGGATTGTGCCTGGTTCTATAATTGCCATGAAATAAGGAATCATTGAAGAAGTGGTCATGATATAATGTGACTCCTTGTAGTTTGCGTACCACCTCAAATATTTTCAAAGTCCATTGACATATGGCTTTGAAACTTTGCACACTTGTTCACCATCATGCCCCCAATCTGTACACAGGAGGAGGTAACTCTATCAAGCATTTTGACAAAATTATGCCTTTTTTCTACTTAGAATTTACGTTAAAGTTTGCGTACCACCTCAAATATTTTCAAAGTCCATTGACATCTGGCTTTGAAACTTTGCACGCTTGTTCACCATCATGCCCCCAACCTGTACACAGGAGGAGGTCACTGTATCAAGCATTTTGACAGAATTATGTCCCTTTTTCGACTTAGAATTTACGTTAATGTTTGCGTACCACCTCAAATATTTTCCAATTCAATTGTCATCTGGCTTTGAAACTTTGCACACTTGTTCACCATCATGCCCCCAACCTGTACACAGGAGGAGGTAACTCTATCAAGCCTTTTGACAGAATTATGCCCCTTTTTCGACTTAAAACTTACGTTAAAGTTTGCGTACTACCTCAGATATTTTCAAAGTCCATTGACATATGCCTTTCAAACTTTGCACACTTGTTCACCATCATGATCCGAACCTGTGTACAGGAGGAGGTAACTGTATCAAGCATTTTGACATAATTATCCCCTTTAGAGACTCATTTACAGTCAGGATGGATATTATTTTATATTGTCAATCACTGAGAATAGTTGAGCGCGCTGTCTACTGACAGCTCTTGTTACCCATGTTTTACAATAAGCTAAAAGTACATTCACAGCTCAGTGTTCGAAATACTACTATACTTTATTTATAAAAAAAATGACATTTTCAAAATACAATGCAAGACCTAATGTATAATTGTAACTCCAATTGCTTAACAACTAATCACCCTGCCGGACTAATGTTGTTTCTTATCATGTACAAGTACTTAAAAATACTTTCATAAACTTGGTGTTTGTAAACATTAAATATAGCTGTTCATTACCCTATAGTAAGGGCTGACATTTTATCATCTATAGTATAAGAAATTGTGAGCACAATATTCATATAATCAAACTTAAATAAAAGGGAGATTACTTTGTAATGGCGTAGTTTTAGTTTAAAAATTTGAAAACACGTATGACATAGAAAGTTGGCGGTATCTGCTATGATTTTGACTAGGATGCATGTTAACAGTATCCAACTCACCTGCAAATTATCCCTGTCCATTTTTGATTATGCACCTGTGAATCTGCATTATGCAGACTGAAATGAAAATTATAATCTACGATACAATTAAATTGGGGGCATTTAATTTTCAAGATACATTTCCATTTATTTGCCCTAATAGAAGACTGGTGTTCCTCTTTAACAGAGAATTTTGACATTGTATAATTATATTACTTTTATGATTCAAAGGAAGATCTATTTTAATGAATCTTTAGTAAGTTGTATAAAATCGCGTGAGAGAGGCAGCATGTTTTTCATTGGTGCTAACATTTACAGCGTGGTGGACTGAGGCTTGTGTGGCATCATTGTCTTTGCCCAAGGACACACCTAGTTTTGGAGGTGAATGCCCTAACCACTGAGCTGTCAAAGCCCACACCAGTGGTTTTCATTCTTTGCAAGAACACTAATTCCATATACATAATGGTCCCAAAATAGATTGTAATGGCAGATGATACTGTAGTTCCACTAATTTCAATATATATTGAAGATATCAAATGGTACATGTACTAACTTTGTGTGAATTACAGTTTTCAGTTATAGCTAGGTAGTCAAAATTAATACTAATTGTTGTCAATCTGCATGTAATTGACAGAATTTCCAATAGGAATAGAAGTTGCAACTGAAAGAAAGGTTGCACAGTCTGTAAATTGAATCAAGGCCAAATAGGGCTTTTTCTGCTGATTGGAATTACATATAAAAATAAGATACAGCAGTATTGCACTAAAAAATTAAAGAGTTATTTTATCTTTTTTTGTGTGAAAGGGTTGTATCTTGAGTTACAACTGTTTTGCACAAAAACGTTTGAGAGAATTTTGCTCATTTTTAGTGTGAAACAGTTGTAACTCATTATTGTTTACAAAGCTCTTTTTCTTGAGGGATATGAGTTTTTCATCTTATATCATATAAAAGCATTAGCAAACACTGTTTGATAGTAATGATACAACTCATTGCAGTCACTCAAAAAAAAACCATGCAGTTTTTTCTCTTTCCTGGAAAGTTTTAAAATATTGAGTTACCACCGTTTCGCGCTCAACCAGTGAATTATTTTAAGACATGAAATTAGCACTATGTAAATAATGAATACGTATATACATACTGAAAAATAAAATATCTACTTCACTGAAAAGTAAGATATCTACTTCATTTAATTTTAGTTATTTACATCAATTGTTGCATAATCTTGCATGCCATAATAACTATAATATTGAAGGAATCTTCGAGGAATTTGACCAGTTTTCGCACAGACAGGAGGAATTAAACAGGTCCCGGTCAAATTCTGCTGATGGGATTTGAACCGGCAACCTTCGAATGAGGTGTCCGCCGCTCTACATCTACACATCGGCGTCTCCCTGCATAGTGTTTACTTCATTCCAGATCGTTTACTTTAACACATTTTTCTAAATGCATAGTTTCGTTCAATTTTCCATTCGATAACAATGGCCTTTTTAATCATAGTGCATGGATGAATATAAATGACACCTGCAGTCTATCTGCGATTTATTTTGATTGTCCGGGTGTTCGAAAAGGCAGGTAAGAAAGAAATGTTTCCTTCACTTTAATTTGGTCGTTTAAATTATCTTTCATATTTCATAATCACCACAGATTGGTAGTGTGAAAAGCAAATCAGTTTTTCGTCACAAGTTTTATATGCAAAAATTTCATATGTGTAGAAATGTGAAAATGACGTACATAAAAATTGAAAGACAACCACATGACAGAGAAATAAACAGAAGGGAAAGACTGCTATATATCAATTATTTAAGAAACATTAACATAACACAATTTCAAAACAGAAATAGATATGGGTAGATATGTGGATAAGGATGAGACAGTTGATTTTACTCCGTATTGGCCTATGTGGCAGAAGACCAGAGTGTGATCCCCAGCAAGGAAACATGGGATGTGCCCTACGGCAATGCACCTAGCACAACACTAAGCTGTAAATGAGTTTATCACTCGGGCAAATTATCCAGGCCCCATGATTATAAAACTTACAAATAGACATAGTTTCGCAGTTGATTTACATTTATCTTCGGTTTTCGTCTTGGCAAGTCTGGTGACATCGTTAAATATTGTACACAGATGAAACAAATAAAAGGGATGTGTGCTGCGGTGGTCGATTGGTTAACGCACTGTACTACTAATCCGGAGGTCCCCGGTTCGAATCCCGGCCGGGGCATTTGAAATTACAGAAACACTTTTAGCCTTTCCCATTCATCTAGAGATGAACTGGTTAGAAACCAAAAGGTAGTCTCGCGTGTATCGATGCTATCCTATACACCAGGCATGTAAAAAGAACAAGGGATCTATTCGTAAAAGAGCTAGGGTCTGGTACCCGGATTCCCTTGTATATGCATCTGTCTCTCTTCAACCAGCGCCTGTCAGGTGTATTGGCAAGTTTACACAAGGAGAAGAGCCAGGGTTGGCCGAGAATTGCAAACAATCAAAAAAAAAAGTAGCTAAAGTAATTAAACTAGTTTGATTAAAAAATCTGACCTAAGCTAATGAAATAATTAAAACTTTTAATATTCATTTTAATATCATTTTTGTGTCGCCCTTTCGGAGAAAAGGCGATACATAGGGATCGCTTTGTCCGTCGGTCCATCCGTCCGTTGGTCCGTCCGTCCGTCACACAAACTTAACATTGGCTATAACTTTGCCATTTCTTTAGATTTCTTCATCAAACTTTACAATTGTATTGCTTATGACAAAAGGGTCATGATGCTGCCAATTTTGTAGGTAAAGGTCATATTTGACAGAGTTATGCCCCTTTTTGTACTTAGATTTTGTCACGAAAACTTAACATTGGCTATAACTTTGCCATTTCTTAAGATTTCTTCATCAAACTTTACAATTGTATTGCTTATGACAAAAGGGTCATGAGGCTGCCAATTTTGTTGGTCAAGGTCATATTTGACAGAGTTATGCCCCTTTTTGTACTTAGATTTTGTCACGAAAACTTAACATTGGCTATAACTTTGCCATTTCTTAAGATTTCAAATTGCATTGCTAATGACATAAGGGTCATGATGCCGCCAAATTTTGTAGGTCAAGGTCATATTTGACAGAGTTATGCCCCTTTTTATACTAAGATTTTTGCTATAACTTTGCCATTTCTTAAGATTTCTTTATCAAACTTTCAAATTGTATTGCTTATGTCAAAAGGGTCGTGATGCCACCAAATTTTGTAGGTCAAGGTCATATTTGACAGAGTTATGCCCCTTTTTGTACTTAGATTTTGTCACGAAAACTTGTTGTTGGCTATAACTTTGCCATTTCTTAAGATTTCTTCATCAAACTTTCAAATTGTATTGCTTATGACATAAGCGTCATGATGCCGCCAAATTTTGTTGGTCAAGGTCATATTTGACAGAGTTATGCCCCTTTTTGTACTTAGATTTTGTCACAAAAATATTGGTTATTCTGACAAAGCGTAAGAGGGCGACACAAGTGTTCTACTGAACACCCATCTAGTTATTTCATATTATGATAAATAAATGTTATAAGCTTATGTCACGCAAATTCTATTATCGTCGGTTACAAGGAAATTATAAAAGAATTGTATTGCACCTGAAATATCCGTCATCTCACACTTACGGAAAGCTAGTTATCGGAGTAATCGCTGGTACATATATTTTTGCAAAAAGGTCAGGCCATGATACCGTTAATTTGACCGCATGATACGTGTACCAGTAATGAAAAGTCGCTAGTTCTTCCACTCATTAGTGATTCGGTTGATCATAGTTTTTGTGTGGAAAACGATAAATTAAAAAAATGAGCGAAAACAAATTATATGTAGTTTTACAAAAATGTAAAACAAAAAGACTCGCACTCGAAATATTGTATAGAATTTTAAAATGTTTCTACCTTTAGTATTCACGAAAGTTGGTCAGGATGTTTGCCCCAGTAATTACTCGGACGAGTTCGAATATGGGTCATCTCGGATGAAAAACTAGGTCACATGACCCAAAAATAGAAAAATCTTGTTAAGGCTCTAGAGGCTACTGTTTCAGTCCAAATATCCTGGCAATTTGTCAGAAAGGTTGTTTGGTTGATTTCTAGCTTAAGTTTTAATATGGGTCACCTGGGGTCAAAAACTAGGTCACACAGCCCAAATATGGAAAAACCTTAACACTCTAGAGGTAACATTTTCAGCCCAAATATCCTGGAAATTTGTCAGAAAGGTTGTTAAGATGATTTCTAGCTCAAGTTCGAATATGGGTCATCTGGGGTCAAAAACTAGGTCACAGAGCCCAAATATGGAAAAACCTTGTTTACACTCTAAATGTTACATTTTCAGCCATTGGAATTTGTCAGAAAGGTTGTTTTGATGGTTTCTGGTTTTAATAATGTGTTGTTTATTGAACACCTCATTTGCTAATTTTATTGCAGTATTTTAACACCAAAAGATTGATAAATGACATTTGTCTTGTAATCAGTACACATCTTGGATCTCTCTATGGTAAGGCCAGAGTTTTTATATCTCTTGGTTTATGCGACTGCTTGTACTATTTTTTGAAAAGGTAGAATAACAATGACATTATGAACTGACATTTTATTTTTATTATTTCCGCTGTTCCGACTCCATATACTAGTTAATGAAGTGTCAGAACAGTAGGGATATATAATTGAAAGTAATTATTTTAAAGTGTTTATTTTGTTCGAAAATGACAATTATTGACAGGTGCAGTAGACTGATGTTCAATATGTGCTCTGTTCAATACAGTAGGAAAAGTCCTTCATACTCAATATTTAAGAAAACTTCCCATAAACCAAGCAATATAAAAACTCTGGCCTAAAATTGGCACTTATATAAAGTTTTAAATAGCGATGATGCAATACATGTTCTTGACCCCTAGTTGAACTTCCATGTTAAAGATTTTGGTAGTAATTTTTACATTCACATCACAAGAAAGTTCATATATAAAATTAAATCAATATTTGCAAATAATGAATAGCTTACAGTGCAGATCATGATCAGACAACAAAATAATGAATTGCTTACAGTGCAGATCATGGTCAGACAGCAAAATAATGAATAGCTTACATGATCAGACAGCAAAATAATGAAAGTGCAGATCATGATCAGACAGCTAAACAATGAAAGGGCAGATCATGACCAGACAGCTAAATAATGCATAGCAAAAAGTGCAGATCATGATCAGACAGCAAAAAATAAAAAGCTGACAGTGCAGATCATGACCACCCAACATACAATGAATAGCTTACAGTGCAGATCATGATCAGACAGCAAAAAAATGAATAGCCAACAGTGCAGATCATGATCAGACAGCAAAATAATGAGGCCTAGAGCTTAGATATTCAGCATGTGGCAATAATTGACTCTCTACCAAGATTGTTCAAATCATGACCTCAGGGTCAAAATTAACCCTGCCTGGGGGGGGGTCTTTTGATTTTACATAGGCTTATTAAGAGGATATCATGAGCCAAAGGTAAAAATTGATCCTTTCTGCTATTAATAACCTTTTATTTTTGCCAATGGTAGACAGGTGAGCGATACAGGGCCATGATGGCCCTCTTGTTTTTCATCAAGCTGATTTTTTAATAACTCCAATTGTATTGCAAAATTTTAAGTAAAACCTGGATATAATTTTACCGTTTAGACGTCACATAATCGCGCCTAGCGTCTCAATCGTCAAATTTTTTTTCGAATTGCGAATTGGGAACTGCTGACTAGTTCCATGTTCTCAGTTCGCTGTTAAAATGAAAACTTGTTGCCAGTTTGCAGTTCGCGACTCGAATTGCAAATTGCAAACTTAAGACAAGTTCCCTGTTTTCAGTTTGCAATTCGACTTGTTCCAAACTTGTGGTTCGAATTGCTGATTGCAAACCAGACATCAGTTTACTTGTAGAATAGCGATATTTTGCGATTCGAATTGCAAATTGCAATATGCTATACAGTTATTATATATAGTTTGTGATTAGATTAGAGAATAGGGAACTGCCGAATAATTTTCAGTTCACTGTTAAGAAGAAGACTAGTTGCCAGATCGCAATTCGCGATTTCCCAGTTCGCAGTTGCACACTTTAGACAAGTTCCTTATACTCAGTTTGCGATTTGACTGATTCCCAGCTTGTTGTTCGAATTGCTGCTTGCAAAACAGTAACCAGCTCATTAATAGAATTATGACTTTTGGCGATTCTCAATTCGGCAGTTCTCAATTCGCAATTCGAATTGCGAACTACAGACTACAGTAAACTCTGTTTATAACGAACTCCTTGCGGTCATTTAAATTTGTTCCTTATATCCAGAGTTTGTTATACCAATATGCCATTTCCATGTAAAATTAAGGCAGAAAAACTCGGACACAGAAAATTTGTTCCTTATATCCGGTATTTCGCTATATCCGGAGTTGTTATATACGGAGTTTACTGTAGTTAACGATTCAAATCGCGAACTGGGAACTAGTCTGCAGTTCGCGATTCGAATCGCGAATTGAAAACTGCCGACTAAAGCCGCCGTGGCGCAATAGTAGCGCGTTCGCCTCAGGATCGAATGGCTCCAAGTTCAATCCCTACCATCGCCACGTCGGTAGTGTCCTTAGGCAAGATGCAAATAATTTCACATTGCCTCTCTCTCTTCGAGGTTGATTCCATCTGGAATGAGTCTCGAGAGCGATTAATGTAAATTGTAAGACCTTGTTTCACAATCGAGAATAAATAAAACTAATCACGAACTGCAAACTGATTCGAATCGCGAACTGCGAACTGCAAACCAACTTAATTTACGGCTATTGAATAAGTATCTCTATTCAATTCCTGATGGAATAAAATTCACAAAATATTAGAAAGAGAAACCACCTAAAGTTTAAATGTGTTTAATCTAGTCGAAGTGCAAAGTATTCATCGCATTTAAGATCTGCACTGACGGCATTATCATGGAACGCATTGTTAACAGAAATAGATACTATTTTAATGCAGTAACAAAACAATATTGATGTTTCCTCGTTTCTGGTAATAATACCAATGAATGTACTTCTGATAGTGTTTATCTGTAACAGACTATTCTATAACTATTTAAGTTTCATTTCGTACATATATAAAAAAGTATTTATTAACCTATCAAGGATGTAAGTATATCAAGAAAATGTTGATAGCCTTTAACATGTGGACAACCATCCTCATTACACATTTGACATGCCATAAAATGTTGAATTTAATGGACTGTATGTATGTCATCAGCAGAGGGTAGGCTGTTAATGAAGCCTGTATTATATAATTGTTCAGACCATTGCTGTAATTAGCTAGGTGTCTACACGGTCACCTAGAGAGGGTTGTAATAAGAAAATGCTGACACTATCTTCATTATCTAAACGGTACTGTGAATGAGCTCAGTCTGTTCCCGAGAATATCTGTAAAATTTGTATGCGTAAAGCAATTCTGATGCATAATTATGGTAGTCTGCTAACGTAACATTATCAATTACTTACGACGACATGGAGAATAGTTTGTTATTAAATGCATAGCCTCTATTGAACGCAGAAAAATACATTACTTTTTTGAAGCGACATTATTTTGCAATTACCCAGCTTATGACATCTTTACAATATTTCTTATTAGATGAATTTCAAATTAAACATAATTATGTACGCAAATGTAATGCAGTCCAAACGTAATATCTATATGAGATACAATGTACATTTTATTGACTGGAAGTGAAGTTCGGCGCCTAGAATTATAGCAAATGGATTTTGACATAACAATCTTTATGAATCTTTCGTAATTCTTAAAAAGTGCTTCGGTTGGTTACAGTTTGTTTTTATCTATGATAAATCCAGCTACACCGATCATGACCAATTTGCCTAAAACATGTACTTAAAATATTAAATATCGGATATTTGTCACCCTGTTTACACGTAAAATGCAATATAAAAATATATTATTTCGTTTATCCCTAATCCAATAAAAATGCTTGTTTTTTGTGTTTTTTGCATGCACTTTTAATCATTTTCTATTTTAAACGTGCAAATTATGCAAAATGCAAAAGACACAGTGATAATATTAATGATGATTCTTGCATATTCAGGGTCCTTGGGCGATGACAAAACACGCACTCGCATGTAACTCAAATCATGCATATAACTTTCTGCCAACTTCTAATTGACGTTATATACTCTGAAACGATTGGTGATATTGATAGCTCAGAGGTTCACATCCGGTAAGGTCAATCCCGGGTTCGAATCTCGGCCGAGGATGAAGTGTACTTGAACAAGGACACTGCTGTCACATTTACCTTAGTGCACACGACAGCGAACTGAATAACTCAGATGCTTTCTTCGTAAAAGAACTTAATGCCTCTTGTGGGGTTCTATTAAAATTACATTTAACGTTTACTTAGTAGGTTGACATACAATGTACACTGCATGCGTAAAGGTGTAGCCCTTCCTGTAACCTCATTAATCATCATATTAACATGTTTTAGTCTTGAATTGTAAGTACTATAGAACAATTATCTACACGTACATGTGTATCGATGATACAAGAAATACCCCAAACTGTTTTCAAAGTCGGACATATACACGTAAACCGTGTACAAGTTTCTTTTATAATGGGATTGAGTTGAAGGCATGACCATGACTAAGAGCCTTGTCACAACACGTGATCAAATGTCTAAAACAAATATATGATTAACGCAACATTATATCGCATTTGGAGCCGCAATGATGCAGTGATAGCGTGATTGCCTCAGGATCCCAGGTTCGATCCCCACCAGTGCCCAAGTTGTGATAGTGCCCTTAAAAGGAAATAGTCAATAAGTCAACGTTGCTCCCGTCTTTTTATAAGCTGCTTCCATCTGACTGAGTCTCGAGCGTGATCAATGTGAGTTGTTAATACTTGTTTCGCAATTGAGATTAGATGAATTAGTATAAAATTAAAATCATATTTCTAATATTTTAATACTGTATTACCCCCCCCTTCTTAAACACACACCGTGATGATGCCATATCTATGTTTGATATATGTAAGTGTATGTTTGTCTCATCGCTACAATTTATGAACACAATCATAATATTAGGTTACAGGGGATATTAGACATTTAAGTCCGTGCGAGATTTCGAAGAAAATCATTATTTTATTACCGCATTCTGTACGTTTTCAAACTGTACTAACATAGTTTAACTATAATAATATATGATACATATACGTGTAGAACTATGTCATAGCTACATTTGAAGACTACAACCATTGTAATAAGACAATGGATGTGGTCACGGGAGAGGTTAGACCTTTGCGGGTATGGCTAAGTAAATGGTAATTTTGTGATCGTTTCCGTATGCTAAAACAGAGATGTAATCACATCTGTATATGATACATTACTTCTATGTAGATGTATGTCATAACTATATTTTAAGAGCATATTAATCGTTATTGAGACCACAGGAGTAAGCTAACTTTATCGTTTATGTTGTTCACCTCAAAGTGGTAATTACTTTTCCTCTTGGATTCGATCCGTTGTCACGCCACACGTGCACCTAGGTGTAAATTTGAACAAGTAATAAAGTTTTCTGACTCTTTTTGTCATAGTGAAATGGTCCGATCATGGGTGGTGGTGTTTCGAGAGCGATTAGTGTGAATTTATGGAACAACATAACCATTGGACTACTTTGTATGACCTTTTTAAAAACTAGAAGCTTCAATGCCTTCATGTACAGAATTTGCGAGTTTCCGGTGTGTCAACTTCAGGATTACACCAACCAGTCTGATGAGGATAGCCCGTCTGCATCTGAAACACTTTGAATAGTTACCCATTGTTATTCAAGTCAAGTGTATCACTTGCTTCTACAATCTTACTATTTCTCTCTTCATGATTATTCAGAAAGAAAGACACTTTTCCTGCTTTAATGAAATCGCTGAGTGTTTTGGCCTAGACTGGCATTCAGTCCTTACATTTACTGTTTCTTACTCAATTAACTCCCTTTGCTGCCAAAAATGCTTTCTTCACAATCGAGCTAAAATAAGATAGTATAAACTAAACTAAGGAATAATCCTTTATTCCACTGTACATGTACAATAACCTGTTTTATTTGAGTTAAAATTTTATTAAATTTGTTCTGGAGTGTATGCAATCCTTATGTAAGTCAGTCAACAAAATCATGGCAACACTATATGACCAATGAAATTTCAGTTCATATTTTCACTGGGGTACTACAGGCTAATGTTATGAAATAAATGAAAACAGCATAGGAATTAAGGTACAATAAAGAATGGGTTAAACCACTGTTCATTTAAAATTTAGTCATTATTTAGAAACTTGGATGCACAGCAATGTATGATTAATACTGAACACTGCACACTGAACCACAAATTATGCATCACTTGTAAATTTTAAAAGTTCATTTATTCATTAAGTTATTCTGTACCAAATCTTACCAAATTTGAAGTGGAATGAGAGCCGAAAACCAGCTGAGTATACAATTTAAGTACATGACACGATTGTTCTTAATTGGGGAAGATTAAGCACTATTGTTTAATATAACTGGAAGACTTTTGATAAATGGTGAAGTACCAACTCACAGATAGTTATCTTCCTGTTCTAACCATGCATGGGTTTCAGTCTAAGTGCACTATAAAAGACTCTTCAGATTCCATTGTATTTTTTCAAGAATGTGGTGAGAATGTGAGTAGACAGTAACTATATCTACTCTTCAAAATTAAGTCTGTTTTAACACAGTTTGCAAGTTTTGGTAGTGGGTCATTAGATACTGCAATTATGCTTAATATGAAGATGAAGCTCTGATTGCGTAACAAAAACACACCGTGGTTAAAACAGTATTGTTCATTAAAAACCTTTACAAATTTAAATTTTTCAATAAGCTGTCAAGTCATTAGATAACTGCGATAGTAAGTAAGCGGACAAACAGTATATCGACTACAACTGAAGCCAATCTGATTGCTATCCTTACCCCCCCCCCCCCCCTCTTCCCCTTTTTTTTCCTTTTTTTTTTCTCATAAAAAAAAAAAACAAATATATATATACTAAAAACCCCAACTTCTTGTGACTTCTCTAATCCAGTTATTTCCGGTTTCATCAGAAAATGTCCCGACAAAGATCAAAACATCCGGGAACATTAAACTATTTTTATTAAATTGTATTATAAAAATGACCCTTTGGCTAATAAAGTTTTGACAGCTTTATACCTTTCCATTTCCAAAGCAGATTTAATAAATTATCTATACAATTATAAGGTTTCTTATTACGCTACATTGGTACTATCCTTATTTTCTTTGGATTCAAATGGGGGGGGGGGGCAGGGCGCTTATCAATATGGACGTAGGCATTCTATAATTATTTTTTAGTAAACTGGGCGCCATAGGCATGTAGCTTAATACATGTGTATGCATCCTTTTGCTCATTCCATTTTTGGATCAATTGATTTATCAATCGGGCCAATGTTAACAGAGTATAGCTTCCTTACGGCCGAACGCTTTACATACATACAAGTAGTTCCATATATTAGGTTGTTACGAATTATACTGTCTTTTGTTTTAAAAATTATATAACAACAGATCTAAATAATATCAGCATTTCAGAATAGCATAATATAATATTGTTGTTTCTCTTAAAATTTGCATCTAAATAAACACAGAAATCATAGATTTTACTGCTAATTCAATAAATATAAGTCCTGCAGAAATCAACTCTTGATATACAAAAATCCAATGAAAAAGATTTTCCGTCTGTACCTGGAACAGTTACTGGTGATTAAGATCTTGTTACTCAATGTTTATTTATGATAGGCAAATTTCTCCCTGGACAATTAATGGGCAGTTAGCGGTTGTTTCAAGTGAACAAGGGTATTGAATTTCTTTTGCCTGCCGGATTTCACCAGGCTAGATGATCAAGCCCTGTCAGTAGATATGGGCCAGAAAATATTCTGCTTGAATAATGAAAATATCCTATCATCTAGCCTGGTGGCGAGGCTAGTTTTGGCCAGTCTATGTATTTATGTGTTACTTTTAACCCTAATCCTACTGAATTTCCGAAAAGGACCAGTCTCTTACGAAGGGTTGTTCGATGGAATTTTACCAACTAAATATTAAGCGCGGATGAGCAGGCTGTTCATGATCAACACTGGTCGCGAAGGTAGAATTTCTTACTGCAAGCAAAGTAAGGCTTATAAAATGTTTTATTAAATAACTATTGTTTATTGGCTCTAATATTCTTTAACTACCCGACGTTATAAAATAGGAAGAGGTATCATAAATTGAAAGACAGGGCCAATAACAAAAAACCAGGGCCAATAACACTTATTGGACCAGTCCAATAAAGGATTGCTGACGAATGATTGGCTGTTGCAAAAAATGAGCTTCCGATTGGCTGATACTTTCAGATTTTTTGTTTCTTGAAACGAAAACGGCCGCCATCTTGAATTCTGTTGAAATCAGCATTGAAGATTGAATGGCAAAATTGAAAATCAACTTTTAATCAATTTCTGTCTGAAGCCCCATTTAAAAGGATAGAAAATGCTCCAACTAAGAAAATGAATACCCACATCAATATGTTTATTTCAAAAATGAATATGTAAGAGGTATTTCTATTTACAGTTCACCATATATATATACTGTCTGTTTCTGAACAGTTACTGCCAGTGAAGATGATGGTCAATAAACAATGAATAATAAACAGTTTGATTAGTTATTTAATAAAATTGTCATTAAATGAGTGATTTGATATAGGCCCTATCATTTGTCCTCTGGCACTGGTATTGACCCTCGCCCTCCGGGCTCGGGCCAATACAAATGCCCTCGGACAAATAAAAGGGCCAATATCAAATCACTCATTTAATAACATATAGTAAAAAATACATTGTACACAATGTAGTTCGTGAAATTAATTGCTAATAAAACGTACAAAAATACAATTTTACTGCATGTTAATATTCAGTTATGATCTTAACAAATAGCGAATGGCAGAATGTAGCATAGATGGAAGTTAAATATTGAAATAAATTAAAAGTATATGAAAATGCCAGAATAAAGTACATCCATATTATGAAACATGAAAAGTGTCAGATCAAAAAGCAATGAAAATACAATGACCGCTTTATCATTTTTGTATGGAACGCCTTTACTGCCTCAATATGTTCTGCCAACACCAATAACAACATTGAATTTGATGAATGGATTGTAAAATCATTATCTAATGTAATGCAGGAAGGTTATAATTCTTCTGATTAAACGTCGTTTTGTAGGATCATTATATCATATTCAAATAGTGTTACATGTATTTGAGGTCAAAACGCTTTTATGCTTTGTGCGAACTGCATTGTGTCGGATCAAAACGAAAGTGTGAAGTGTGACCGTAAATTTACTTGGTACTGAGATATTCGCTTTATACGTATATTGTTTTTTCATAATTGCTGCTTTGATGATGAAAGATATAAATATTACATTGACTGATAATCTTTCATTTTAGGCCACTTTAGCTATGAAAATAATGTGCACTATAGAAATACACAAAATATTTACCTAAACAATACAAACATATGACGGAATGAATGAATACTTATTAATTATGTTTTACATTAATAATAGTGTTTGTTGTATTACATGTATTTTTCATTCATCGATTATTTCATTTAACACGTTTAATATAGTTATATCATTGTCTTTACATCGTAGAACATGGTATATGAATGTTATATCTTAACTTTGTTACATGAAGTATAATTTCCTTAGAAGGTCACATTGAAATCTTAAATATAAGTATGTTTACTTATGTTTAAATGTGCACCCTTCTTTAGATAAAGATATTATTATTAACCATGCCGTCCATAAGAGCAACTATGTTAGCTTGTATTTGTGGATGAGACCTCGGCATGTCTCCCACCATGCCTATACCTATCAAAAGTGTTTTTCTGTGTCCAAAATTAGGAGAGATTTACCTGACTGCAATTTCCAGCCAGTTTTTTTGATTGAATTTGATTGGTTGCCAAAAAGTAGGCCAATCACTGTGACCAATGAGATCTAGGGTGTGATTGACCTATGTTGATGACCCTTTAGAACCTTGATGATACATTTATATAGACATGCTAAACTTTATGTAAAGTAACACCTATGTCTATATAAATGTTTCGTCAAGGTTCTAAAGGATCATTCCTAGCATAGAATGTTTTTAGATGATGATATAGCTACAGTAGACTTATAAAAGTTTGTTGAGATTAAAAGGTCTTAAATTTTTTCTCTTTAAGTCTTTTTTCTTTTTAGAAAGTATCTCTATCAAAAATTTGTCTCAATCAATGCTCATCTCAGAGTCTAACGACTGGTGCCAGTCTATAGCTACAGCTGTATGTTATTTTTAATTGAATTTAATTCTGTGAATACCCAAGTAAAGAAACAAAACAAACGATATTAAATTTTATTGATATAAACATAAAACATGTAACCTGTTTTCAAGAAAGACAGTTCATTTAAGTGACTTGAAGACTTTTTATGAAAAGAAAGAGTTAATTGAAAATAAATTAAAGATAATAAAACACTACTTTATGTCGCGTAGTTCGGAAAAAGTCTACAAGCTACTACTTTTTCTCGACATAGATCCATAGCATTCTCCTTTTACTGAGAATCAAAACAGGAGAATATACATGGTGTTATGTTCTGCAACCCCAGCATCTGTTACAAGAAATTCAGGAGTTTGGTGATTAATGGCTCTTTTATGACCATCCCTGTTGTGAAACTGACCACTTGAAATGATCAGCTACTGATTACAGATTTTCGGGACAGTCTGTAATAACACTTCAAGTGAAATAGGGAGCTTTTGTTTACTACCTGTGTGTGCCAGAGAAAACGTTGCATATCAGTGGCGCTTTCTTATTGGCCTGTTTCATTACGTTAAACATCTGTTTGTAGTATCTGGAGTAGAAATGTAATACCTTTAATCTAAAATGGGCGCCATTTTGTAAATATTCATGTTCATGCGCTATATAATGAATGGATATTGGTATATATACATATTTGTTTGTTGGTGAAATGTTGAAAGGAACATAAGGTAAGTAAGTGTATATGTTCAAGCACTTTACATTTTGATTAAATGCAAAACTGAATTTCTTGTTCTTAATATGTACACAGTTTTACTCCCTGCTAAGGCAACTGAGAACGTTTGAATCATGAGAAGCCGGTTGTCAAAAATGTGATATTTTAATACAGAAAGTAACTGTAATATAATAATGTTATACATATAGTTTTGGCGTAAAACAATTATGAATAATTATTTTAGGCAAATATTGCAATGGCAGTTGATCTTTCTCTCGTACATAGATGACAATAATTATGGTGGTTTACTGCAATGTCATCATATGCATGTTTGTTTTTCTTTTCATAAACGATTTTCTTCGCCTCTTATCATCATCATATCATTACATTACCAACGGACTGCATGCATTTGCATAATTTATATGTCTGCATTGATAGAACAACAGCCGCTAGTATTATAATTTTTAATATAAATGGCATTTATTTCCTTCTGCAATTAGTATTGGCACAGCAGTTTGGTCAAATTTTGCGATATTTTGTAAAAGGGTAGCTACAAACAATGTAGGCTAATGACTTTATATCAGATCTACATATTTTTGACAGGTACATGTACAAACGTTTCTTTCGGGGCCAGAAAGCACGTGCGACTGTGGAAAAAGGGATCGAACTGAAAGTACACATACGCCCATGGCGTCATCAGCTCACAGTGAACAGTTAACCGCCAACACATTTGTTCAAGAGGAAGTTGACGTGTCATATATATTCTACTTTGGAAAGATGAACAGTAACTGTTTAGAATATCTAGTTGTTTCTGGCACGGACAGCAATAATGCAATTGTTGTAATAAATGCATATATACGTTATATTTGTGTAGTAATACATATAAATACATACAAAGTATAAACATGAGTTTGACTTGGCAGTTGTAGATTTTGCAGTGTTTGTATTAAAAATCCTACGATTTGCTGAAAGAAATCACTTGTGTTTTGTTTAACATGCATGTCAAATATTATGTGAAATTTTTGAAACGCCACTATAGATTTTCATGCAGACTTTTTTGATATATCACTCCTATGTAAACAGAAACACGACACCAATTTAAGTGGCAAATATAAATCTTACAATACGTATTTGATAATTTCAGGTATTTGATTTATTACAAGTGATAAATTAATGCGATTAATTGGAAACTTATTGTATTCGTTGACCAATTAAAATCGGATAATTGTTTCAAGAATGTTAGCCGAATTCGGTTAGTTTGCCTATGACTAGATTCGAAGCTTGTAGTCCGTTGACTAGCTTAATTCTGTTATACAATCTGAACTACCTACTGTCGCCTGCTGTGAAAACGCAATCAGAAAATAATACAGCATTTTTCAGAAGGCAAATTCGATTTACATATAGTTAAAGTACCAATCTAACATCATGCAACGTTCTAACATCTCGCTTTTACATGTTTATGTATCCAGATTCTTAACGGAATTTCGTTAAAATCATCAAATATTTCATAGATTGACGGCCTGAATGTAACGAAAAAATATATGCTATTTAAAAGCGTGTATTTCGCTGTGACATGTTTATGTATTCAGATTCTTAACGGAATTTCGTTAAGAAATTATCAGATATTTCATAGATTGACGGCCTAAATGTAGCAAAGAAATATATTCTATTTAAATGCGTGTATTTTGCTTTAACATGTTTATGTAGCCAGATTCTTAACGGAATTTCGTTAGACATTATCAAATTTTTCATATATTGGCCGCCTAAATGTAACAAAGAAATATATTAAATTTAAATGCGTGTACTTTGCTCTGACATGTGTAAGTTGCCAGATTCTTAACGGAATTTTGTTAGGAAATTATCAAACTTTTCATAGATTGACGGCCTAAATGTAGCGAAGAAATATATTCTATTTAAATGCGTATATTTCGCTTAAACATGTTTATGTAGCCAGATTCTTAACGGAATTTCGCTAAGAAATTATCAAATATTTAAAAGATTACCGGCCTAAATGTAACAACAAAACTTTGAATTAAATCACCCAAAATCAAGTTAAGTTTAAATGGGAAATTCTTAACGGAGTTTCGTTAGGTGTGTTCTTCTTCAGAAGAAAATTTTTCTTCTATTCAAAGTAGTTTTTACCAGTAAATAATATTTGATGTCATTGTCCCGGTATTGACTTCTTTCATGAAAATATAACAAAAAAAACCATCAGTTTCGGCGGAAAACGTTTTTCACGCCGCTTTGGTCTGTTTTTGACGTAACTTGACAGTATGGAAATTGTCATGCAAGTGCAAATGGAACGTGTTTGTTTCAGTTAGCTACTGTTCAGGTAATTTTTGCGATACTCATTCAAATGTAACCATACAAAGAAGCAACAATTTCCAAAATTGTTAGGTTGGGCTTCAAAGTCATTCCTTTTCTTATGACCATTGTAAGATCATTTAATTTTGGGAATGTCTATTGATATAAGATGTCTTAACACCTCATTTTGACAAAATTTATTATGCTTGTATTAGATTTTTTTTCAACCCATTATAGAGTCTAAGCTAGATATAAATAATTGCTAAATAAACATTTCTAGTATCACAACATTGCGATGTTAGCTACTTATCAAACACTGTAAATCAAATTGGTGCATTATTGTGAAATATGTATAGGTTAATGGATAATATAAATTATAAAAGAGAGCTTTACCTGCTGGTGATTTAGTATGTGGAGTTTCAAAAAAAGTGACACATTGAAAAAATCAGACAATTTCCTAGATTGTAGCAGAGGACAACAAGAAAAGAATTTATGTGAGGTATAAAAGGCTCTGCAAAGAATTCAGTATTTTTGTATCTTGGTTCAGGTTATTTACTTGTAATGAGTTATTTAGGTAAACATTTAAACCTACATAGAATGTTGTGTTTTAATGAAAAGAACCTGAAAATGCTTCATGCAATAGTTGCATTACTTCAGGGTTACTGTGGGAACAGTGGTTAACAATCTAGAATACCAATTTGAAGGCCTCAGTTTGAATCCTAGCCTTCCGACTTGCTTTTCAGTATTTTTCACCCATATCGAGATGAACTGGTTAGAAACCCAGAGGTAGTCTGAGTGTATAGGTGCTTTACACCGGGCATGTAAAGAACCAAGGGGTCTTTCCGTAGGGTCTAGTACCTGCAATCCATTGTATCTGTATCTAGACTCTTCAACTTGCCCCTAAGTCTTGGCAGTTTCACCCTTTGAAAAATACTTGTACAGCCGGCACTATAAACAATAAGATAAAAAAATGCATAATTATGTTCTCCAGTTCTTTGCAGAATTGTAGACCTATTCTAGTAAATTGTTCTTGATTTGACAGCTAATTATTATAACAATATTTTGGCATTTTATGGGTGACATTAAGAAATCTAGTGGTGTCTTTGGGTAAAAGGTTGGCCCGGAAGTTTCAGTTTTGAAATCAATGCAGTATCTTTTTATTGTAATTTTACGCTTTTCAAAACAATACATGTTGTTATTTTTGGTATAGTTATATCGGTAGGTAAAATGTAATGCAATTTATGCCACATTATACCATTCTTGATGATTTGGTTTGAGTTAACTTTGTAATATTCCCGCCATATCATGTCATCGTTAATTTTCCTTAAAGAATCTGCTTCATTATCATAATAAAAATTTTGTCTGAATATTATTTGATATTACCAGTTGTTGATAAATTAACAATACATACAGGCTTCTCTAATATTTACACTTATACGTTTCACCAATCTATGCTGTACCAGCAGATTATTCAAATAACAGACTATAGTCACCTTTTGATCTTATGAACATTGCAAGATCACTTAACATTGCTTGGGAATTTATATTGATTTAAGATGTATTAAGCTTACCTAGATTTAAAAATTTAGGTATGTGCGGCACTTAGAATTTTCAACCAGTTAAGAGGACCAAGCGTAGATATAACTGATTGGCTTAAATACTATAAGCGGAACTGAAAGGATCCTGATCACTTGAGTCACTTTTGGAACAATGTTACGCTACTGCTATCACAAGACTCAGACTGAAAGTCAACCATTGGCCTGGCCTTCAATTGTGAAGATCTGTACCAGCCTTAAAGGAAAGGATAAAAGAGACTTTACCAGTTTTATAGTGATTGCCGATAATATGTGTGCGTTACAAAAACAAACAAGTCGACTAGGCATTACCAAAACTACATGGGCCAGACCATTGACCCGAGCAACATTGGGTCAACGACAAAGTACAAACAAAACCGAAGCAACATTCGAGGTTTACAACTACTTAGTGACCCGCATAAGTAGAATCCAATGCGTTTGGACTGTCTCCTCTGGTTCAAGTACTGCACCGTAAAGAGATGTCACCCCTTTAGGTAAACTTAAGCCAAAAATTTAAAATTGTGTATCTCAAACTTGATAAAGTTACTTCCTCGGAACCTTAATGCTTCATGCCGGTCAATAATTGAATTTTACCTCCTAGTGTTTAACATGAAATTAAAGAGGAACATATTAAGATGGAAAATAACAATACACTATGCTACTCAGATAATTCAGAAGCACCAGTAATGTCATATAGATGAAGTAATTACACTTGGAATGTTCCTGAACATACAGCTGAGAATGTCGTCTCAGTAAATCGTCCAGTTTAGTTAGCATTTCTGTCATCAAATATCGATGCATATAAAATGCATAATATATAGAATAAACAAATAACTAAGCAGGATCTAGCATTAAACACTATGATTAATTCAGTGTCAACAGTTCACATCTGACAGTCCGTTCTACTTGCCCCTAAATCACGGCATCTGTTACAGCCTGTTGAATTAAATGACGATTTTGAGTACATTTCTTTAATTATCGTTCACATCATGATTGCCACCGAAACGTTCGTAATTATTGCCTTGCTGCTGTTGGCTTCAGGTGCATGAAGTTGGTGACCCCATAAATTCAACATTGAGTAAACGAAATTCTATGCTGTATCCTTGAAAATATAACAATCCAGAGCAATTCCTGACCACAAATATTTATTGTATAATAAATTTCTCATGGGACTGCTTAAGTAAATTCCCTTAATAAAGTTGCGTAAAAGGTTTTTGGGCCCAGAAGTTCAGTGAAAATCTTTAATTTGATGTTTTTGTTATACTAACTGTTTCGTAAGTTGAGAAAAGGGCACATGGTTTTTGGTTTTAGGTATATTTGAGTTGTTCACGGTTCGGTAAACATGTGTAACACATTTCAGTGCCTTAGACGGGAACCAGTCTTGAATATTAGAAGACCGAGATTAACCTGGTAATATTCCAGCCATATACAGCATAATATTTCCTAAAAAAAAATCAAATTCATTTTCATATTTGAAATAATATCTTATTATACATAAAATAAATTCAAGTCTGTTCTGGCAATTATTCTGCACCATGATGGAAAATGTTTCTGTTGATGTAGGATCATCTGATTAACTGTTAAAGCTATAAAACTGTTAAAGCTATAAAACTGTTTGATTTGGAAAATATTCCAGACAGTGCTAAAAAAAGTTAGGCCTAGAAATTGAAAGAATTTTCAACAGTTAACAGGCCACTCCATAAAAGATTCCAAGCAATGCTTAAATCTATTGAGGAAAATGTCGTGAATTCTAGACTTTGCTTGAAGATATATTATGTTGAAATTTAGTACTATGCAATGTGGCATCTAGTTCTGTACTGTGTTTGTTTTCTTGCCATATACGAAAAATATTGGTTTATACTCCACGACAATTTTATCATGAAACTATTAGATATTTTCATAATAGTGCTATTGAAATTTAAAATTTGAGTCTTTTACCCGAACAAGGAAGTTACTCTTGTCCTAGAATAGAATTTACATACACATAGCGCATAGTTGCTCATAGCAGGTGTCAGCATTGGATGTTAAAATACATCTAGATATTTTAGATGATTGAACACAACATATATTTCACTAATGCATAATGGCATTATGGAAGTGGTTTAGTCATTGAGTCTGCCCTGCATGAGATGATGAAATGTGCGGCATACCTCATGTTTCAGAAAGGACTTGGGAGTATGATGAGTCCAGATACAAAAAAATACACCCATTCACTGGACTCGTGTATAATCTGTGAGCAGATAGGACAACTTGTACTTTTTAATCTCTTCATGTATTTTATTAAATAGATAGTTTAACTGTTACCTAAAAGTCCAAAACATGTCAAGAAAAACAAAAGTAGTGCAGAAAAATATCAAAGTTATTCAATAAAAGCGTGGCCTCGAACATTTTTTCCGTAAAGGCTTGAACCATGGAACAATATCTGTATTGAAAAAGAATTCAATCTTGTCACAATAATATAAGTGGTAGCCTTGAAACTTAAAATTTAAGCTTTTCTGGTCTGGTCAAGAACCTACTCCATCAGAGGCTCTTTTCCATCATAGCACAGATTATTTGCCAGGACAGACTTGAATTTGTGTAATGTGTAACAACATACAAACAAATGATGTGTACAGTGAATCAGATCATTTAAGGAATATTGAAAATGAAATTATTAGTCTATGAATACACCAACTTTGTCATTCTGAGCATAGTCAGTCAGGGACTGCTCTTTCCCTGTAGACTTGTACTATAAATGATAATAAGTATTTCTGTACTGTTATGTGTCAATTGCTCGTGCACATTTTAGCTCGCCAAAGTTTTACTCAATTTTACTCAGACTTTATCTCGATTATCTTTTGAGAAAGTTTTGCAAGTCAGATCGAAGACTTCCAACAAAGCTACTGGGCCAATTTCAAAGGAATCTTGAAGAAATAGAAACATCAAGAATTGTATAAGGTGGCACCAAATCGTGTAAATTATTACCAATATTTATACCAAAATTAAGTCATATTACCCTTCAAAATTGTCACATTGGTTTATAGTTAAGAATGATGCTCAAAACACAGTGGATGCTTTAAAAACATACATTTATATGAAATAAGTTTTACCTAGTTAGTTATGTTATTGACAAATACAAAGTAGGATAAACATAACTGAAAGGGTGGATGTTTTATTTTTGACTACGATAGTCAAAAAAGATTTTTACAGACTTCCTCTATATTCAATGTGAATAAACTGTTATACAGATCGTTATTTTTGGGTTATAACTATGGCAATGCTTATTATTGTAGGAGTATAAATCACTGATTAATAGTTTATTTAAAATGGTGATGGTCACTTTGAACGGTAATATCCCTTTAACAAGATCCATTTTGAAAAGTGTGAAATATTACATAAATAAAAAAGAAATCTATATTGACTTCAAAGCTGAACCTTATGGGCCAACTATTTACCTGAAGACATTTACTAGACTTTCCAAAGACTTGCGAACACCAAAATATAGTTATGGGTGTACAGTTTGTAATATTCAGATGTCAAATTAGAAACAATTTATTAAAAATATATCTACAATGTTGCAAAAAACTGGGGAACATGTATGCATCTTTATTCAAAGAGGGTATCTATAGTGGATTATGATTTAATTGTTGCACTTCAATTCAGTGTAGGTATCAGAAAAATAAGTGTGATCTAAATGCTTTATAACAATACAATACCTGCTACCAAAATATAATTGAAAAAAAATCTTTGCAGCACCTTTAATGTTATGCACCAATTCTTTCTTTTTGTCCTCTTTGTTTGCAGTCTAGGCATTAGCCTTGATTTGTTTTCATGTGATGCTTTTTTTGAAGCGCAAAATATCATGTCACCAGTAGGTAAAAGTCTCTTTTATATCCATTAATCTATACATAATTCACAATTATACACCAATTTGAATTTCATCATTTGGTAAGTAACAAACATCGTAATGATGTGACAGTAAGAATCTTACAACTAGCTTTCTGTAATATCTAGCTTAGAATCTTACAAATACTTGTTTATATGAAGGGGATTCAAAACTAAAAACATCACAACTTCATTAGTTTCAAGTTTTTTCTGCTCCTGAATGGTGGCATATTAAAATCACACTGTTCGTCCGTCCATCTGTCTGTCTGTCTGTGTGTCCGTACATGCCCAGTACACATTACGGGGTTAAGGTTTGAGTACAACTTAGCATTGTGAGGTTTGATTCATTCCGTCATTATGGGGTTAAAAATGGTATTGTGGGGGGGTTAAAAATTGTGGTTGGGCCGGGTTGAAAAAGATCAAAGAAAGATCAAAGGGATAACCTCACAAAGTCCGACTGGTAAGTACGTCTGCCCTTACATTTGTTCGTTTCCGGGCTGTAACTTTGTCATGCATTGAAAGCTTTTGAAATAACTTGGAAAAATAGCACATCAAGACAATGTGTCGCATGCAAGACCCACATCCCTACCTCAAAGGTCAAGGTCACACTTAGAATTTGAAGGTAATAAAACCTTGTGTATATGCACACATTCGTGTCCGGACTGTAACTTTGTCATGCACTGAAGGATTTGAAAATAACTTGGCACAAATGTTCAGCACATCAAGCCGACGAGTCAAGTGCAAGAACCATATCCCTACCTCAAAGTTCAAGATCGCACTTTATAGGTAATGGAATTCTGTATATATCATATGGGTACATTTGTGTCTGGACTGTAACTTTGTCATGCATCGATTTATTTTAAATAACTTGGCACAAATGTTAAGCACATCAAGACAATGTGTCACATGGAAGAACCATGTTCCTACCTCAAAGGTCAAGGTCACACTTAGAGTTTAAAAGTAATGGAATACTGTATGCATGGTAGTCCTCTGTCATGCATGGACAGATTTTGAAATTACAAGGCACAATTGTTGAGCACATGGAGAGGACACAGACTGTGAAACACCTTTTTTGGGGGGGGCATTTGTCACTTGTGTGAGACAGCTCTTGTTTCTTGAAATATTGTCAAAATTAAGTGTATGACATTTTACACGAATAGATATAAGCAAAATAAAATTATCAATAAATGTTTGTACATTATAATCTCCATTGTAGCATTGTAGCAAAAGGAATAACTTGAGAGGGCAACCCAACAATGTTGTGTTTTGTTGCTATCTTTGTGTGGTTATGTCTAAAGGAATCTCGCCAAAAATGACCTGACCAGGAGCTAATTGAAACATCTACTAATTGCAATTGAATTACTGTCATTTACAGTACTATGGCATTATTTAAAGTTATGATATCATACACCACACTGCCAGCAACTATACTGAAAGAAAAAAGCAATATAGGGTAAGAAAAATGCAATATTCATGTTCTCCTCGTGGATACACATTCCACTATTAATGTTGAACTGATACCTTCTTTCAGTTATGATGCAGCTAAAAGAAGCTGAGAGGGGTAATATTGGAATTTTGCCCATGAAAACTGAACCTTTATACTATTTTAGATAACATCTAGTACAGTCCTTCAAATCATCACAAAGGTTTGTGTTTCTTTTTTTATGCCCCTCAAAGGATGGCATATTAAAATTGCACCGTCCGTCTTTCCGGCCTTATATTTTTTCATGTCCGTGCTGTAACTTTGTCATGCCTTGAGGGATTTTAAATAACTTGGCACAAACGTGGACTTGTAGCGTGCAATACCCTAGTCCCTCTCTCAAAGGTCAAGGTCACACTTAAGATTTTGAAAGTAATAGAATCCTGTAATATGCACACATTGATTTTAAAGTTACATGGCACAATTGTTGAGTACATGGAGAGGGCACCTCTTTCGAGGGCATTTGTCACTTGTGAGGGACAGCCCTTGTTCTTTAGTATATTATTCTTATTTCATACTTCTCAAGTTTGACATACTTAGATGTTGTATTTCAGATTTGCATGTGACATGGCAAAGTGCTTTCTACTCAATATTGTCTTTTACCTTCAGACCAAATCGATTTTTAGCTTCAAGTTTAAAGAAAAGGGGAGCTGTCCTCTGCGTCCGCATTGGTGTCACACCTTGGTTAAGTTTTTCATACTATCCCAAGTTTTTCATTACCTCCATCCACAAGAATTATGCCTTTTTAATGCTCCATAGGGTGGCATATTAAAATCACACTGTCACTTCCTCCGTTCGCCCTTACATTTTTTCGTGTCCAGGCTGTAGCTTTGTGATGCACTGAAGGATTTTAAAATAACTTTGCACAAATGTTCAGCACATCAAGACAACATGTTGTGTGCAAGGCCCATGTCCATACCGCAAAGGTCAAGGTCACACTGTTTATAGGTAACTTTGTCATGCATTGAAGGATTTTTGTGTCGCCCTTTGGGAGGAAAGGTCAATGGGTCATAATTTGAACAATCTTGTTGGAGGTCCACTAGGCAATGTTACAAGCTCTAGGTATTGTGGTTTCAGAGAAAAGTGTTAAGTTTTTAGCTTGACTATTCAGAGAATATGGAGAGCTACTACAGTCACTTGTGCGTCGGCGTCTTGTGTTTAGCTTTGGTTAAAGTTTTGCGTGCTAAGTTCTTTCATGCACATATCTCAGTAACCACTTATGATATTGACTTGAAACTTTGTCAATGTCTTTAAGGGTGTCACACAGTCAAGTCAGATAACTCTTGTATAAATTTTATACAAATTATGGCCCTTGTTTGACTTTGAAAATTTGGTTAAAGTTTTACATGCATGATACTATCATGCACATACTTCAATAACCACTTAATATGGTAGTTGAATCAAACTAAGCAATAGTGTTCAGGGGCACATTTTGTATCAAACAATTAATTTACCAAAAATTAAAATAATATTAGATAGATTTTGACTTTTATTATATGATTCAACTTGTCTAGTTTAAACTTAAAAGTCAACAGAATTTCATTTTGCTGTTGTACTGTTAAAAGTTTTGTTTTATTAGCATGCACCCACAATAGTCGAGCGTGCTGTCTCATGGACAGGTCTTGTTCCTATAAAAGCCTATGTTAAATCAAGTGACCCCTAAGACATGGTCATTTTAATGACCGGGAGCTCATAATTTGAGCAATCTTGGTAGAGATTCCACCAGGCAATACCACATGTTTGTATTTTACTTCTGGGGCTTCCTGTTCTTTAGAAGATATTGAAAGTCCTTTCTGCTCCCATTGCAACTGCATGGAATGGAATTATTATACCCCCCGAAACGAAGTTTGGGGGTATGTAGAAGTAACCTGTCAGTCGGTCGGTCGATTGGTCAGTCGGTCGATTGGTCAGTCGGACAGTTGTATTTTCCTTGTCCGGAGCATTTTACTTGAAAACTAATGGTTGAAATTCAGTACAATATCGTACAATGGTCAAGCACATTTATAGGAAGTGCAGTGCACAAAACCATAACTCTATGTTGAGTCATTACAGAGTTATTGCTCTTTGTTACTTTTCCTTGTCTGGAGCATAACTTGAAAACTTCTGGTTGCAATTCAATACAACTTCATACAATGGTCAAGCACATTGAGAGGAAGTGCATTAGTGTTTTAGAACCACCCTAACTTACCTTACTTACCTTAATGTCCTTCAAACGACATCTCTGAAACCACATGGCCAATTTTGATAAAACTTTGCTGGGATGTTCCTTGCATGAAGCTCTATCAAAGTTGTTCAAAGAATTCCATTCCATGCAGAACTCTGATTGCTATGGCAACAAATAGGAAAAACTACTAGATCTAAGATATTTGGCATGTAGCATTGTCTAGTGGACCAATACCAAGAATATTCAAATAATGACCTCCTGATCAAAATGGACCCAGCCTGAAGGGGTCACTTGGTTTTACATAGGCTTATATAGAAAAAACTTTTAAAATCTTCTTCTCTGAAACCACAGGGTCTTACGATAGAGATATTTGAATATAGAATTGCCTATTGACCTAACAGGGTCTAGATTCGGTCATGACACAGCTGAGGATATTTTGCATAAACCACAAAGCCTATAATTTAGATATTTAGCATGTAATATTGCCTTGTGGACCTTTACCAAAATTGTTCAAATCATGACCCCTCGGTGAAAATTAACCCTTCATAGGCTTATATAGTGGGTGGACCTCTATGAATTATGTTCAAGTCATGACCCCTTGTATTATTGGCAATTGCAGGTGAGCGATATAGGGCCATCTTGGCCCTCTTGTTATTGAATTGTTACTTGTTTCGATTATGGTATATGACTAACAGCTAAGTTCAAATAGGTCGTAAACTGAAAATATTTTGGAAATTTGCTCATGAAAGATAGATCTTTATACTATTTAAGATAATACTTTCCTTCAAATCACCACAAAGGTTTACCCTGCATGCTTTTTTCTTTCAGTATATTATTCTTACAAAATTTAATTATTCTTCTCAAGTCTGACATACTTTGATCTTGTATAGTAGATTTTCATCTGACACAGCCTTTTGCTATCAACTCTAACACTGTCTTGTACCTTTACACTACCCAAGTAAAGAAGGATTCAACAAAAGTAAACTCAGGCAGAGAAAATTTGTTCCTTATAATATAATATCAGGAAGTTCGATATATCCAGAGTCTTTATAATAGGAGTTTACTGTATGCTGTAATTATGATAAGTTGTATAATATGTGTCTTATATACATTGCAGATCATGATCAACCAAGAATTATATGAACCAAAAATGAGAATTAAAATATGATGTCAGAAAGAAAGGTGAATGGATAAGATGTGTACTTTTTTGTGGCCAAACAAACTGGCTTTTTTCACATACAACAACATTATTAGTGTATGAGTAAATTTTTCACTATTCTCAGTATTAAAAAGTCCTACTGACAGCTCTTGTCTACTTAGAAAATACATTGAATATGGGTGAAATCCACTTACTGACTTAACCTCTTGAGATATTGCTTTGAAACATGGAATACTTGTTTGCATCATTACCCCATCTGTAGGCAAGAGAAGGTAACTCTCATACCTGTCCAATTTTTGACTGCACTGTTTGAGACATTACTTTGAAAGTTGGAATACTTGTTTACCATCATGATCCCCGAATGTAGGCAGGAGATGGTAGCTCTGTCAAGGATTTCCTTTGAATTATGGCCCTTTTCGACTTAGGAACCCAGTTAAATTTTTCATTCTTGTCACCATTTGATATATCACTTTTCAAAGAAAAGGGGAGCTATCCTAGTCACCTCGGCATAGGCGTTGGTGTCACACCTTGGTTTAGTTTTTCGTACCACCCAACTTTATTTCAAAACCATTAGAGGTATGGCTTTAAAACATACCATACTTGTTTACCATCGTAACCACCATCTACAGACAAGAGGACATAACTCTGTCAGGGATTTTGTCAGAATTATGGCCCTTTTTTTACTTAAAAAAGGTTAAAGTTTTTCATAATTTCACCTTCCCACTTTATTTCAAAACCATTAGAGGTATGGTTTTGAAACTTACCATACTTGTTTACTATCATAACCTCCATCAACAGACAAGATTACATAACTCTGTCAAGGTTTTTGTCAGAATTATGGCCCTTTTTGACTTTGAAAATACACTGAATTAGGGTAAAAACCAATTATTGACTTAACCCTTTCAGATATTGCTTTGAAACTTTGCATGCTTGTTTGCATTATCATCCCCATCAGAAGGCAAGAAGAGGTAACTCTGTCAAGCATTTAAAAAAAATATTAAGGCCCTTAAAATCTTGGTTAAGTTTTTGTACCAGTCCATTTTTTGACTTAACTGTTTGAGATATTACTTTGAAAGTTGGAATACTTGTTTACTGTCATGATTCCCAAACACAGGCAGGATAAGGTAACTCTGTGAAGGATTTCATTAGAATTGTGGCTCTTTTCAACTTTGCAGTCAAATTTCAAAATTTTCATTCTTGTCCACTTGTTAACTTTCCCATTTGAGATTTTACTTTGAAAGTTGGATTATGACACCTTTCTGTAAGCAAGAGAAGATAACTCTGTGAAAATGTTTCTTGATTTGTACTTAGAAATTCTGATTTAAAGTTTTGTTTGCAACTGGCACTGTCATGCATATATTATAACATTAACCACTTGAAGTATTAATTTAAAACTTTGCTGTAGTATTCAGGGATATCAAACAATTAAGTTTGATAATTCTTGACTTTATATTTAGCTACTTGTGGCCCTTGTTTATACAGATCCTTGGGTATTTTTTACTGACAAAGTTTTGTTTCATTTGCAAGCACTGAAAAAAGTCGAGCGCGCTGTCCTACTGACAACTGCTTTTGTTACTATATGTTCTATATAAACGTTATGCCATGTGGCAATTTTGTTGACATCCCAAACCCAAAAAACTACCCTGTTCTGAATAGTACCATCCAAGAGAAAAAATTCCAGCAGCAGAAAACTAGGGGTTGACAGGCTTTATTTTTCACTATTTGAAGTCAAAGTTCATGTGTATGAATAATACCTGAAAATGGCCGGAATCATGCAAAATCACTGATGTAACCAAGAAGTCACTGAATACATTCCGACATAAAAACTTAAACAATATTCACATTTAACAACTATTTCAGATCTACCCTGACAAAAATGCCATTTATCTCATCACTTTCATTCAAAAATTTAATAATACATGTATCCTGCCTCAAACAAAGGGACTATTTTTCCTATAACTGCTTCAGTATTGTGGTCAACCAAAGGCAAATAACTGTGGCCTAATGCCTGATGGCTAACCATCAATAATGAACTATTATGGCCATGTGTGAGGGGTTTAAAAAAGTGAGCTTCCAAGCCTTCCATCCACCGGGCACTGGTAGTGTGATAGTGCAATAAAGCTACTTAGAAATTCCTAGTTTAAATCTTGTGTGCAACTGGAACTGTCATGCACATATATCACTAACTACTTCAAGCATTAATTTAAACTTTGCTGTAGTAATCAGGAATATTAAAAATAAAGTTTGACAACTCTTGACTTAATATCTTACTACTCGAGGCCCTTGTTACAGAAATCCTTGTTTTGCCTTAATTTTCCTATCAAACTTTTGTTTTAAGCGTTTTATACAATCACGAATCACCTTAGAGTGACATCGGCCGTCGGTAATACTTGGCCATGTCTGATATTGGCAGTTTGTGTTTATTATGTCATATTTTGATGACGTAGAACACACGGTTTTTTATCACAATTTTTCAAAAATTTCATGAAAACACAATTGAAACCTACACGAAGATATTAACCTCGCATCACTGAAAAGCAGTCAGTTAATTACAGTATTGTTATCTTCACACCGTGTGAGAGCTATGATTATATGCATGTTTGGCAGTACGTTTTTCAGTGTATTGAAGTTTGTGCATGAATAACTATCATATTTCTTCCACATGGATAGTGTCTGCATGCCATTTCAATGCGTGAACATGTGATTGTTGGGTGGCCGGCTTGACCCGACAAAACTCTACATGTTCGTATCAACTCGGCCATATATGTACACTTAAATTATTTTTATTCTTATACTTATCAAACATGCACCCATTACTATAAGTGGTGCTGTGGTTTACACACACAACTTTAGTGCAAACTAATTAACTTAGTGCGCTCAAATCCCCCGACGTGTGCATTTTCGAATTGCACACTTTCAAAACTGATTATTTTATCTTTACAATTTCGAAAATCATTTCTGTTTGTTTTTAGTTTGAGTAAACAAGTATATATAGGATCTCTTAAAATAGTGCAGAGAAAGCAACTGATCTTGGATGGAACTTAAGAGTCTCTTCAATTTGGGTGCAATTACTGCTTAGTAACATAGCACGTATAATGCGTCATCTTATGCAACCTTTGGCATTATTGGGCAGAACTACATTGAAATGAACCTTTCTTCAGAATGCTTAATTGAAGATATTTTGAAATAAATAAATTACTTATTTTAGTAAGTGATTGATTAAAAGGAATAGATCTAGATCTCTATTAAAAACACAGTAAGCGCTGTGCAAATTTTTATTAAGAAATCTTCTGAAAACAAAATACAATCTACCCTATGTCTTTATTTTGTCAATTGCTTGTGATGTCTTTATGCAATTTTTCAAACTTTAAACTCCTGTTCTCTTTTCCTCTTTTTTTTTTGCATGGAGAAGCTATTTTGATATGCCCTATGTTTGTTTCCATGTTGCAATTCCAGTACTATCCATAAAATGTGTATAGCATACTTTATGATGAAAACAGAGCAGTATATCGAGACCACTAACCATTGTCCGAGTAAACCCAACAAAGTGTCTGAGTACATACGACCATGCGGAGTAGAGCCTCTGTTATATGTATTGAAACTGTCTTGGTTTCCCGTTCCTTATGCATGGTGTTGAATCTATTTAGTAGCGATGTGGGAACCAGAACATTGGTTTGTATAAAAGTCGGATCAAAGTCAAATTTATCATCACTATAGCATTGCAAAATTGATCAATGCTTAGGTGACCGGGTACACCTGAATACACTCTATATAAAATGACACAAGGGTATAAGTTGTAACGGACCATGTATTGACGGCTTTTTTTCAAATAAAATGACTTGTTTTTACAAATTATAGGACCAAATACAAGAGCATAACCCTAACCTCTAACTAGTCCATTTTAAGTGGACTCTTACTTGTCATCCTACATAGCCATGGCCACTATCTGAAAAGGCATTTAGTTAGCCTCTTCCTCAGAACATTATTCATTTCCAAAATCGTCTATTTTCTGAACCGTGTCATTTGCCCTACAGCAAAGATTTCATTGTTCCTGAACAACCACTACTGTAACAAGGAAAACAACTCTTTAAGTTTGAATAAACATTTATTTTAAAAGAATAAGAGAAAAAGTAAAAAAGTGAAATAGATTGGTCACATCTGTATCCATTTACCAATAAAAAGATATACAGATACAAAATATATATAAATGGATAACATTTTCATGTACAGAGAAATATTTATAACGCCAATTTTTTAAAGCAACGTTAAACAAGAGATATATTATGTAAAACACAAATGCCCCCTATCCATTCATCCCTAGTAGCTGCAACCCAACAAACTGCTTATGATTTGGTGACCCAAATTCTCATAAGAAATAATCACTGTGACCTTGCCCTTTGACCTGGTGGCCCCAATATCATAAGGGGTTGTTCACTCTTCATAAACTATAATTGTAGCAAGTTTGAAGACCTTGCATCAAAATGAATAGGGTTTATCTACTGTCCATGTTCAATAACACAAAGTTTGACACCTTTATTGAGCAGAATTGATTTTAAATGCAAGGTCACTGTGACCTCAAAATAATATTAATAATGTTCATCTACTGCAAACGGCCTACCAAATTTCAGACCTCTGGATCAGAACTTTCTTCAGTTATTGAATGGAAAGCACTGGAAAACAAAGATCTACATACCAACCAACTGATGGACAGCTGCAAAGCAATATATCCCCACTTCTTCGAAGGGTGGCACAATAAAAATATGAAAAAAAATCATCAACAGAAAGACTGCCATCTTGAAACTGTACGCATGAAAAAAATGCACTGCTAAATGAAACGAGGGATCAACAATAGATGAATTTAACCCTAAAATATCTACCAATTGTCACAGTTGTTTGATTAGCTCTAATGTCAGCCACAGCTCTATTGTCAGCCACAGTTTGTTTTCTTCATAAAATTATAATGTCACTGGTAAAAAGACATTTAACCCTCTTGCCATGATTTATTATATAATGACAAAACAAGTCAACCCCATGTTTAATGGCCACATACAATAAGTAAGTGCATGTGAATTAGCTAAAGGAACGAAATTTAACTGTGAGACAGAGATCTTATGATAAATGATTTTTGCAGAACACACACCTTTGACAGACCAACTGACAAAATATTTTTGATACACTCAAACATGAAAATTAAAAAACTGATAAAACATTTAAGAACCAGTGCGAAAACCAGCATTAGATCAAAGTGGTGAGAAATGATTCAGAAATGATCTGAATCCAGGTTGTTTGCCTATCTATCTTGAGGCAAGCTGGGTAACAATAGAACACTGTTCATCATAGCTGTGGATTGTTATCAACACTTCTTATAACAATTACTGTAAACGTAAGAAGTTGGGGTCAGCCTGGTTAGCTCAATCGGTAGAGCAAGAGACTTGTAATCTCGAGGTAGCGGGTTCGATTCCCGGGGCTGACCACATGAATTAAGACGAGACTTAAACAATGGTCCCATGTATAGGTGCCATACACCTAGCATGTTAAAGAACCAGGGGTGTCTCTGGAATTGGAACGTGGAATTCCTATATCTTACACTATCCACGGAAAACCTTAAATAACGAACCTCTTCTGGGGGGGTTGGTCATATGGGAAACAACGATAAAACCCTAATATACGATACGATAAGAAATTGTTTTTTTTACAAATCAGTCCTCGTCTAAATCATGAGCTTTCAACACTGGATATTGTCACTCCACATCATTGTATTAAGAAAAAAAGCATAAACTGTAAATAAATCAAATGTGCAACTTTAATTTTTGAAACAAAGAGTGCATGAGTATGATTTGAAAGCACATATTACATGCAGATAACACCTAGAAATATGTACAAGAGAGCTACTATAAACACAACTTTAAGCAAAGAAACACAAAAACGTATTTGCACCAATCAGATTTTGTGTTAGAAATTGTCAAAAATGTATCTAAATATTTATTTTTTTTTTTATTTTTTCCTTAACTGTGAGAGGGCCAGGCTTGATATCACTTATCCAAGTCAACATTTTAAAACAGCTCTATTTTCAGCTCGGGCAGACCTAAAAAAGTATATACACAGAATTATAGGTCCGTTGCTCTGGCAACCATTATCTGTGTGTCATTAGAACTAATGGAGCCATTTTAGAGGGCAATCTGAGGAACTTGCCCAAAACGTTTATCTAAATGATGGCTTAGTGGTAGCTATCACAAGTAGTTATGTAAATTTAGAGAACCACTGGGGGATATTCAAATGAAATTGTAAAAAGATTACATGTACTACTAGGAGGCATTGTTAAGAGATTTTTCTACTTCTTGCTCCAGTGGCCATAGACATCAGTAGAGCAGAAGTGTTGGAACAAATTAGAAAGAGTGCCAATTAAGGAACATTTTGACGGAATCATATCAAACATGGCTCAGCTGTTTAAAAATGTTTCTAGCTTTTTGGTTGGTTGAAAATGGCTCGGTGAATTAGGAGATGCTGTTTTAAGATTTTGTTAGGTAACAGATGAATTACCAAGGGAATCCATGGACATCAAACAGCCAAAACAGCTCACAATTAACATTGTACATGTTCAGGTAAGGAAAAAAGATTAATTGATTTTCTATAAATTGTTGTCTGTAATAATCTAGTTTGAGATCCAAAAGCTCATAAGAAAAGCAAACACAAAAATAATTTGATGTACACAAAAATTGTTCATGCTTGAATTATCATCAATAACAGATAATCACTCGCAGCACAGTTTATAACTGTAAGAGTTGTGTCCCTTTCCTCAGATACAAATATTTCAATTTTAAACAACTAAATAAAATTCTCTTACATTCAACTGCACATAAACCTTCCAATGACTCGTTAACAGAAATAGAATTCAAAGACATAACAACAAGATCAATTGGGTCCTGAAATGGTCAAATGTTAACATCAAATAAAGACATACGATTTATTTAACTGGTAAATATGGGACACACTATACAGTAGGACTTTTTGTATGCAGAATGTAGCAGAAAGTCATTGGGGACACTGGTCTCCAATTATTGCATGTATTCAGTATCAATAAGTGTAGTATAAACTGAGTAAATTTTCTTTTATGACGGACATACCAGAATGCATGTCAAATAGTTCAGTAGAACTACCACTCGTGGTCAGAAGGGCAGACAGGTGAAACAAACAATAAAAATATAAAAAAATTCTACCTCTTGTAAGTGATAACAAATCACCAAAAAATTAACATTAAAAAAATGTCATGTATTTCCTTTCATAATTAGTGTACATTGGTTTCAACTGTCGAAATACAACTTATGACGGGGTAACTATAACACCACCATTAAGTTTCATGTACACTAATGAAGTTCTAATGAAACAAACCAATGTTTTTTACAAATCATTGCCATTCTGAATTTTTTAACCCTCGCATCCCTCTATTTCATAAGTGGACCTGTCCACATGTATGCGAAGTCCGTCTTGTGACAAAAATGAAGTTTATATGACCAACTGAATACTCCAGCCTCAATATTTAAAGGACAGACCGCCGCTCCTATTTCTACATGCACTTCAATGTTGCAGTCGGCTCTTGATTTAGTTTTACCAGAAAGGTATTGGTCACTTTTTTTAACCTGTATGCTTTCTACATCTTTTTTTAAATCACATGAAACTTCTCAGATTTATTAGATAAATTACTGCTCAATTTTATTTGTTTATACACATGCATGTTCTGCATTTCAATTTTGATTACATCTAAATCATTGCTACAGAGTACTATAACCCTTAAATCTATGGATCAAAACAATTGGTTCATTTCATCCTGCATGGGCAACAAAGTAAAACAACATATTGAAAGTATGATGAGATATTGCATTATTTCTCAAAACTGCTTCTTAACTGTTTCAAGTGTTTTTGCTGGCATGACATAATGTGTGACTGCAGTACAAGCTACAAATAATGTGCTAATGACCCAGATCTAATGCTGATAGATGATTTGGTAAAACACAGTGACTGCATGTCAAACAAATTCTCTCAAAGACTGGTCCAGAAGGTTTCAATCCACTTCAAACTAATCCATAGTTTGAAAGCCAATCAAATGCTGATCGAGTTTGGTACTGTCTCTGGATCCAAGACCGTGTATGGTGGGTTACGGTTCTTGTTCCGCTCTTTGATTGTCTTGCTGATCTCTGCAAGGTCTGCTCGAAATCTGAAAGTTAGTGAAGAGAACTTATGTCATGATCACTTGAAACAAGTTAACTTTTTTTTTCTACCAGATAAATTTGTTGGCTTAATTGTAATCAAATATATCCCAGGGTTAATCTACATAAAATATAGAAAATATTCTATGCTGTTGATATAACTTTTCCTGAATCTCAAATGTTTTTGGTGTTTTAAAGCTAATTTAACATCAGTCAGGATTATGAAAACATGTTCCAATCTGTCATGTTGTAATTTTGAAATGGAATGTTGAACTGGGAATGGACAAAGTGCCACTTGTTCTGTCTCCATGATTCCTAGTTAGTCTTAACCTAGACTTAAATAAAACTAGGAAATACAGCAACTCTTGTACCATTAGCCGAAAATCTACAGTATTACAAAAAGACTAAACAAACTGTACTGTACATCACTTACTCATCAACAACTTTCCTTGCCTCTGGTTCAAAGATGTACTGTACTTCGAAATCTCCGAGACTTTTTGTTCCTCTCTGGCTAAGTATCTTGGTTACAATCATCATGTCCATGGTTGTTGGCTTGTCAGGCAGCATGTTCAAAATGTGGCTCTCCTCCAACGGTTTCTGAAACGTTCGATATTTGAGTAAGATTTCTACTTCAAAATATATTGAAATCATACATTCATGTAACGTCTCAACAACATTTTTAAGCAGTTTATGTTAAACACAATCAACATGTGATTTGGGTGATATCTGGCATAAACTTCATCTTTACTTGGGGCCCAAGCCAACTAAATCTTCAAACCATAAACTAAACCAACATACCAGAACACTCGGGCCATATATTTCAAACTCTTTCCAGTAGTTTTGGCAATTTGTTACTAACACTAATTACATTTTGAATCTGCAAATAAGAGCGCCAAGATGTCCCTATATTGCTCACCTGAGGTCCACTGTCCGTACTTGTTACTTATAAAACAAGACAATAATACTGCAAGCAGTGTGAATAAATTCCCATTGGAGGCTTTTGAGTTATTTCCCAGACAAGAATTATAAATGGTTATATATTTTATGCGCTAGATGCATCTGCTGGTCAAGATCAACTTCCCTAGCATGTTTGAGGTTCCTAAGCACAATGTTTCTCAAGATATTGAACATAAAATGTTTAATCTTGTAACCCAATGGGTGTGGTACAATAACTGACCCTGGGGAAGATCTGAATAAACTTGGTAGAGGACAACAACACGTCATGCTATACTGAAAATACTAGTAACTAAACTCCGGGCATGCAGTATCACACAAAAAATTTTTCCCATACAAACATACGTAAAAACTAGAACTGTGTCCAAAGGACACGGATGCCCCCACTGTGCAGATGTGCTCGTAAACAAGAGCAGCTTCATTTAATGTCTACAAAATTCTGTTCTTATCATAGCGTTTCAGTTGAAATTTCCTCAATTCATGTATTAATGATAAAAAAGTTACCTAACTCTTGAGGCATCATATTTGGTCTCTTTACAGATGGAATACAATATTAGTGTCTGAATAAAACAAAATTTTGAAACACATGTCTGGTCTCCTAAAACTGCAGGAACACAATGCTGTGATCAGAGAAATATGTTGGGTATACAGTTACTTTTGGCTGTGGCAACTCATCTTTTACATAGACAAGATCAATAATAGATCCACTTAAGTGTGTTGGTAATGTCACACACTGGCGATAATTAAGCAGAGGTTCAGATAGTCTTCTGTACCAAACTGAATCAACGTTGATGTTGAAATCACCTAAGATTATGTCAGGTTGCCTATCGTATACTGTGCTGGTAAGATCTGTAATAAATGTGGCAGGTGCTGTTGATGGAGATCGATAGAGTACCTGTATTGAGCCGACACCGGGTTTTGAAGATAATTCAACAAACAGCTGTTCCATAAAAAATCAACAAAGGGCCATAATTCTGTTAAATTTGGTCGCCAAAAAAATTCCTTCCTTTACTTCCATCTACACATTAAGGTTGTTCATCACTGGAAGTTTAAGCAAAATCTGCCATCCGGTTTAAGAGGAGTTGCTTTCACAAAATTTCTATATGGTATATAGTGAAAAAATCAACAAAGGGCCATAATTCTGTTAAATTTGGTCGCAGCAAAAATTCCTTCCTTTACTTCCATCTACACATTAAGGTTGTTCATCACTGGAAGTTTAAGCAAAATCTGCCATCCGGTTTAAGAGGAGTTGCTTTCACAAAATTTCTATATGGTATATAGTGAAAAAATCAACAAAGGGCCATAATTCTGTTAAATTTGGTCGGCGAAAATTCCCTTCCTTTACTACCATCTACACATTAAGGTTGTTCATCCCTGGAAGTTTAAGCAAAATCTGCCATCCGGTTTAAGAGGAGTTGCGTTCACAAGATTTCGGGAGACGGAACTAGAACGGACGGACGGACGGATCAACAAGAACATTTCCATGCAACATACTTTGTGGGGGCATAACAATTGAACCCAAGGGTGTGGTCAGTTTTGACCCTGGGTACATTATTGAAAATACATGGTAGAGCATAGAAGCAGGCCATTCACATTCTGTATAAATATGGTAAAGACTCGTCAAGAAATTAAGGTGCTAGAGTGGTAACAAGGTCAAATATGTCAATTCTTGCAAATCAAAGGCCCATAACTCTGGTTGTACTGGTCCGATCTAGCCCATAATCAAACTGACCAAGATCTTGTGGTCATATACAGTGTTTAAAGTTGGTTAAATTGTCGACAGATAGACTTAAACTGACCGAGATCTTGTGGCCATATACATTGTGTTTAAAGTTGGTTCAATTGTCGACGGATGGACTTTGTGATCCAGTGAGTTAAAAAAAAGTAAGATCATACAAGCATATATTTGTATGCAGAGTCTGGTGGAAATTTTAACATGTTAACAGAAAACATTGTTTAGCTTAAGATGCTTAATGCAAACCTATTCCCTTTTCCCAAATTTTTTAAAGGATAAAATTCAGTTATTATTTAGAATCAGGTGATTCTTTTATCAAGCTTTTATTTAGATATGGTTTTTTTTCTAAGGTAGTTTTTATGAAGCTTACTTTACAAAATAGGAAAAATAGCCAAACTACTTAGCTCAATTTTTTAACTAATAATTTTTGTTTTAGGAATGTTGCTATAGTTATTTGACCATTATTTGTTTGATATGAAAATTAATTCTAACACCAACTTTCAAAGAAAAAGAGAAAAATAATTTTTAAATATACACTGAAAGAGATACTAAGGGCCACAACTCTAGTATTCATCAAGCATTTTGACTAAAACTTGAGGGAAATTTCCAAAGAATACCAAACATTTCTCCGAGGTTTCAGTCAAATACTCAAAGGCTTATTCCTCTCCCTATTATACAATATAGGCAAACAACATAAGCCTGCTGAAGAAAATATTTTTCTATAGAAATCTCGTTAGGTGATTAGTTGCATCAAATAAAATTCATTTCTGACACAGAAAACAAGAGTTTAAAAGTCTCTATACAGAATCTGTGGGGGAAAAACTTCAAAGGGCCATAACTCCAGTATTGCTGAGTCAATAAAACTGTAACATTCCAGAAAATATTTCCCAATAGAAGTAAAAAAATATTTGTACTACATTGTATGTTTTATTCAAATACTTAAAACTATTTCTTGAGATATGACCTTGAACAGACAGACAAAATGACAAACAGACAGCTGGATGCTTGGATAGTGACAAAACTATATCTTCTCGACTTCAGCAGGGGATAGTAAAATCCTCAGCATATTTACTTCTTACCTTATCTTTTGGTGGAGCTCCCGTTAACAAAGCTGGATAGTTTGGTGGGAAAGCATACTCATCATACTGTGGGAAGTTTGTGGATGCGTGCGCCACACTGCACGTGTAAATGATTGTTGTAAGAACTATATACAGCTGGTCTTTGGATGAGAAATTGCCATTTCCTGGTACTCCCTGTAAATAAGAGATGAAAAGATCCAATGCATTATAATTTGCTGTACTTGTGAAACAGAATTAAACCGATAAATGCTGCCATAAAAGGATTATGAATCAGTAAACACAATAACAAGTGTCCGCTTACAAATTTTAACCTCAGCAGAATTTCTTCTCTGCAAATGTTTTATAAATGCAGCGACTGTTTTTATAACAATAGACTATCTAAAGCGCATGCATTCCTGGAACTTCCTCCTACACCTTCTGTTGCGGTACATTGAAAACAAGATTTTAGCGACTTCATTACAGTCTCATCTATGTTAAAGACCACCTCAATGTAAAGACCACCTTGTAATTTAGGACCAGCACAGAGAATAAAAGAGAACTACAGTTATATATATATATGTTCATCCTTAGTAGAAGATCTGTGATTAAAAGTAAGAGCCTGAATCAACAAGGGTTTAGCAACACCTGCTTCTTTCAGCAAATGGTCTGTATATACAGGTTTGACTGAATGCAACATCTTGGTATAGATTTCCCAAGTTTGATGAAAAATACTTAAGCATCAACATTATATCTTACTTTAATTTTACACTGGCTTTAAAATTCGCAAGAATTTCTTCTTGTCTATTTTCATTTTTTTCATGATATTTCGTTTGCTTTTATTATGTAATTTAAAGTGAAGACCTTACTTCTTTTACTGAAGTGGTCCTTCAAATGATTTTACTGCCTAATCACAATTAAATCTTCTAGCTAGACACTTCCAAAGACAAAATGTTAAAATAATGAAACAGAAATAAAGTATCAGAGTAACACTATGAAGGTTTTCAAAGGTTAAACTTAAGACAATCACAAGTCCTTTGTTTCATATAACTCTCAACTGTTTTGCGGTGAACCCTCATTTTGGAAGTTTCAACATTTCATAACAACAAACATTAACAGTCAAGCTGAATTGACAGATTTTGCAATGGCAAACTCAGTAGGAAATACAGATAATGTACTGAAGTTGTAGCTGATGACATAGGCTATAAAACACCATGAATCTTGACCTACCAGCAAGCCACAGCCTCCCTTTTCCCTTTCTTTCACTAGTTCAGCACCCCAGCCCTGTAACTCCCAGTCTCCTGTGATCTTATCTGTCGTATCTGAAATAAACCACAAACTTACACTAAATAATGTTTGCTTAGATGACTAAAATCATCCAAAAATAAATCAAGACTGTCACAATGTTCAAAACGTTTTGGTTTAAATTATCTATTTTTTGCAACTTATATTAAGTACTCGATGACAGCTTCCTGGATTCTGACCAGTACCCGTGCAGAATGAAAGGATTGCTGAGGTTGCAGTTAAATGCAGCTGCCGGGATTTAAACCGACGACCTCCGGGTTGGGAGACCAATGTTCTTCACCTGCTCCCCTGTTAATAAAGGTACGTGTAGATTATATGTTAAATAACAGCACTGAACTTAAATGGGGGAATGCAACATCTGTCTTAAGTGACCAGCATTAGCAATCATATGTAAAGTCCTTGACAATACCAGAGATTGTTTAGCTGATCCACATCATGAAGGCTACTTTTTACAATGCTGTAACTCTGAACACATGTTAGATTTCCACTGTTTTGTTTATTGCAAGTTTCAGTTAGTAGATTTGCTTATTTGTTAGAGGATTATAAATGATCTGAAATAAGAATGATTATGTTATGTTATTTGAAACTGCTTGTCCGCAGTTTCTTCTAACATCCCTGAGAGTTTGAGAAAACCTGCTATTGGAGTATCTTTTCAAACTAACAGTGTACATTCAGTGTTATCACATATACCTAATTACACAAATAAAGAGAACATTAGCATAAACTCACCATAGTACAAATCAACATATTTCTTCACATATTTGTTGATGGCTTCATACAGCAAGAGAGCATCGTCACGGAAATGGTATCCGGGTAGTACTGAATGATGTAACAGCTACAATATGTATATATAATTATGTTTAAAGGTGTGCTTTAATGCCAGAAACAGGGGAAAAAAGACAAATAAATTCGCTAAAAAATAAGACTTTTTAGTCATTATGTTTGACTGCATAAAAACAGTTGATCAAACAAGTTGACAAGGTATTCGTTGGCATTCAGTTTGGAGCAATCTATAAAAGGTGTACACATTTTATGGAATGGTAAAGGCAATACAACAAAAATGCCTAGGGGAACATGTATGTCAAAATAACTGTGTGGCAGGTGGCAATTGGCAATATAGATTCAGTTATTTAAAACCAAAGTACAGGACCTAAGTGTGACCTTGATCTTTGGAGTAGGTGGCTGGGTGTTGTTTGTGACACACCCTTATGGTACGGGTAATAATTGTGGGTCTACAGTCTATGCATGTACAAGCTACAGAGGGGACAGGAAATATTGTGAAACAACTAATATATATGTGAAAGGGTTTTAGTCCTAAGTGTGACATTGACCTATGGAGTAAGTGGCTGGGTGTTGTCAATGACACACACTCATCAAATGGGTAACAATCCTGTAGTTATATTGAAATTGGTCCATGCACTAAAAAGATAGAGCTGACAGGAAATATTGCCATACAAACTAACTTACAGAGTTCAAGCCCTTAAGTATGACCTGGGGATCAGGTGACTGGGTGTTATGCATGACAAACCTTCATCACATGGGTAACAGTTTTGTTATATCAAAATCAGTCCATGCAAGATACAGACTGGAAACAAAACTGCATTTAGTAGTATTTTAACCCAAAGTGTCATTGACCTTGGGAGTAGTAAGCTGGTTGTTGCACCTGACACATGCTTGAAGTATATGTAACCATTGTTTTAAAGTTATATTAAAATCAGCCCATGCATGTGGAAGATACAGACTGTAAACGAACCAGTCATATCACAACCACTTCAAAGCATGACACTCAGGTATCAACTGGAAGGTCACTTGATCAGTTCATACAGCTAAGTTGCTCTGGCAGCTACCACCTCATATATTTCCTTGAAGCAGATTAAGAAGAATAGGAAACCAGCACATGCACTCACCCCTCGTTTTTTAAGATCCTCTGGTAATGTTCCTTCAACATCCATCCTCCAACTATTCAATCTGAAATTTCACAGAATTTAAGACTTTAAAATAAATTTCATTCTCCCTTGTAACAATGAACGTAAACATAAGTACAGCAAGGTTCTCAGCATAATCCTTGCTGGCATAAGAAGATAAGGCCACACAAAGAAACACTAGTCTTGTGCTATGGTCTTCTTGCCACAAAAGTTAAGGCCCGTCGGTAGGCAGGTTTGTTTTTTAATTTTTGTTCAAAAGCACTTAAAAATTGGGTCTTTTTGATAATTTTCTTATAATTAAGATTGAGTTTGGCAGTGAAAAACTGAAAGTTGGTCATGAGACTTGAAATACACATCTTCTTTCTTTTCTTTGAGGGGGGGGGGGGAGAGAGAATAGAAATTACCTTCATTTGCCTATTTTATACTTTTAATACTAATTTTACACCAGTCTGTCTGTCAATTCTAGCCATGATCTTTCAGATGCAAAGTGTGCTATAAATCTAGGTTATCTAAGAAATACATGTACAATTGACTGGCTGAAGGTTCAATGCTAAACAGTTGCAAGTCATATGAATTAACTTATGACTGTTTCGCATTTGTAGTGTATCCTACAGTACTATAAAGTTCTGATGTTGAAGATGTAATGTTGCATCTTATAGCTGATAGATCATTTTGTGTTGCAACACATTTCTATTTGTATGTCTGAAATAGCCATGTTGTCATTAAGGACCTTATACAAAATATGGCTTGAAACCTTCATGTTTACACAATTTTTAATTCTAATTCTCCACCATAGTGTGTGTCACAACTTACCCTCTTCTAATGAGTTCAAACATGCCCTTTATCCCAATGTTCATTGTTTTATCCACCCAGCCATTCGGCGAAACCAATAATTCCAACCCTCGACTGAAATATCAAACAAATATATTCTATAAGCAATGGAAACAAAAATTATTTATGCTGTATTTTATTGAAAAAAATCGATTCTAAAAATTTAATATAAAAATGATGATATAAAAACGTATAATGTGTTGTTGAATTTTCAATTCTTATTCGTATTTTATTGAAGACATCTAACACCTGATTGGTTACTTGTTGCAAACTATAATTCACGTTATGGTTCTTGAATTAGTTCAAGTCCCATGAGCACTTTTGAAACTACGATTACTTTTAGATTTTATATTACCAAGAAAGATTTCTGACTGGCAAAATTGACCGTTGTTTGCATGAAAAACATTTCTAAAGTTTATTTTTAAATCAAAAGTACATGCTATATTATACAGATCAGTATTTTTTTCAATGAAATTGCAAAAAAAGGAAAAGCTTTCTGACAACACTTTACTGTGAAGAAGCGACAAATTTAAAGATATGATAGAAAGGACTCACGTATTTATGGCGATCAGGTACAAGAAATGTGGTGCAAGCAGTTTGAACACTGGATGAGACTGTGAGAGATTTCTATGTGTAACAACCGTGACACCCTCCATCAACAAATGGGTAAATCCTGTAAAGTAAAATACATGTATTATATAAGATAGTCCATCAGGTTAAACAGCAACCTAGCCGACTCTTTTGGAGGAGTATCAGAAGTACAGGTTTGAGCACATTTGACTTATTTCAATGCAATTATTTCTCACTGTTTATAGGCTTATAATACCCATGGTTATCTAAGCAAATGTAAGAAATCTAGGAGGCCTATTGGGTTTCATAAACCAGTTCTGTAAAGGTGACAGAAAGATTGTTGAAAAAAAGGGCAAACAAATCACAAAAGTTTATGAACTTCTTTTCATATGTGGCTTGAACTTTCACAAACTTTCAACACATTTATAATACTGAAATAATACAACAAAAGTACTCAGCTCAGGTAAAAAGATTATATCATCAACATGGTATTTTAGGCAAGCACAAAGCAAAAAAAGAGGCAAGTGGCATTTTTTTTTACCTATCAACTGAAAATTCAGATGTGGTTGCTCACAACAAGCTTAATATTTTAGTCATCTCTTAACCACCTCACAGCAAGCCTTTGGTGTGTCTGCTTCTGTGACCAGCGTAGATCATGAACAGCCTGCATATCAAGCACTCTGATCATAGTCTGCACTTTGATCATTGTCTGCACTCTGATCATAGTCTGCACTTTGATCATAGTCTACATTCTGATCATTGTCTACATTTTTCAGTATTTAGTTAGAAAACTTTAAGTGAACACCCCTATGACCATTAAATGGTATCGATCAAATTGAAAGATGGACTAATCCATTCTAAACATTTAAAGCAGGGTCAAATTAATTACAAATTAAGAAGGCTCTATCAATTTGTATGTATCGTTTGGTGTTAAAGCTCCTCGCTCTCAGATTTTGGTAAAAAAAAATAAAGTTCTTCACACTGTATGAAAATAACATATTTTAGAACATAATTATAGTCATGTAAAAAGGTTCCAGTATAAATTCCTGTAAGATATATCTGTAGCATTGAAATAATACGCTACCAAATAATAAAGCTTTGCAAAGTTATGGTTTTGAAATTCCAATATAAACACATAAAGTGTAGCGGTGCAGTAAAACCAGCATTTTTAATCGATTATGCAAATTCCTACCTTGATTTTTACTTCTTTTGTGGATTCTAGCCTTTAGTTTTATATTTATGTATGGTTTTTTTTTTCATTTTTTTTTTCAACGGCAACTGAGCTTTAAATGAACTGAAAGTATTTATATCTGACTGACTGATATAAGTACAAAAAGTAAAGTGACTTTGCATACCTAAATGTGTGAGTGACTGATGAACATTGGCATCTGCATTGTTGAACCACATTTTTGCTGTCATCCAAACATATGGTGGATCATCTGGCAAAAACACCTGCAAATGTAAAACAATCATTGTAGGATTGATTAATCACAAACAATCTTGTGAATTTGTATCCTTTTTTTATATAACATATCTTTCTTATCTTCATAATTATGGACATTTATTTATTACTTTTATTCACCTCTATGAAAATGTGAATATGTTATATTTTACATATTATAATTATCAACTTCCCTTCCCAGGGCCAATGATAGGACATTAACTAGCTAGGAAGGTGCCCCTGCCATAGGAAATCAATTTCCTTTGATCAGCTGTAAAGGAAGTACAATTATACAGTGCAATATTCCTAATCCTTACTGGACATGTTCGAATTTTATTGGTAGAATTTAACTGCTACACTGGACAGTAATAATTGACTCTCTCTTTGCAGTTAGTGTAGATTATGACCAGTCTGTACATCTGTACTCTTTGCTATTCAGTCAGAACATTTCACTGACCAACCCTTTGAACAATAAATGGTACTGTCCAAATTGAAAAACGGACAAGTCCATTTTAGAAATTTTAATGGGTGAGTTTAAAACTTATACTTACAGGATTGTCCAGCCCCTTTTCTTGGTTCAGCTGTATGGCTATTGGTACCAAGTGGTAGTGTCCATTCATGAAGAACAGAGCTATTGGAACACATGACTGAAATAATGAAAGAAATCATTATCAGATAGTTAAAGAAGACATTTGAAGATAACCTGCTGATTTTTTAAAGAAAACAAAATCTGAAAATTTGGAAAAGTTTATACAAGCTGTAACAACAGTATCAATTTGGAAAGCTGAGATGATGGAGTGGCAGGAGAGACAATAGGGTATCTACCTGCTCACACTTCACACAATGTTATATATCATACTACATCAAGAAAAGTTGCTGAATGACCAGGATGAATGGCTAAACGGGCTAGAGTAAATACTGAACAATAGATATAGGGGTCCTTCAATTCTGATTTCATTACAGTCTGATAGTGAAAGATATTTATGGTACACCCTGCAAGGTATGTGGGGTCAACACCCATAAGACAAGGTGTGTGGAGTCAACACCCATAAGACAAGGTATGTGGAGTCAACACCCATAAGACAAGGTATGTGGAGTCAACACCCATAAGACAAGGTATGTGGAGTCAACACCCATAAGACAAGGTATGTGGAGTCAACACCCATAAGACAAGTGATTTTAAGTCTCATAACCCATCAACTACACAGGACTGGTGATACATGTACAGTTCAAAGTAACATGCCATCCTACTAAATATGTTACACCAATCCTCCAATATATTTGTACCTTTACATACTCAGGATCATTAAGGATGACTAAACACAGTGCATGCATAATGTATTTTTCTCCTACAAACACTATCATGAGTGTTTTTGTTGAATTATTTGAATGAACTGAATAAATTTTGAAAGTAAAACGTTCAATATCCGGTAAAACTGATCTAAATAAAAGGGTAGTACCTCTACTTATAAATAAAATTAAACCCTAACATGTAATGCTTCAAAAAGATTAAAGTTATCATTAGCTTTGTAAAAAGGTTTAAATTGATCATAAATACTTTCGATAAACCACAAATATTTGCTTTATTTGCATGTGTGGGACTAAATTTAACCCACACAACTTAAACTTATCATCTATACTCTAACATATAAAACTGTCAAAAAGGTATTAAAGAAAACCTCAAGATATCTAATGAATATATCCTCCCAACAAAATGTTATTAAATTTTGCCTGTATACTACAATTTCTGATATTGCATATACTACAGGGGGTAATTTTCAGAAACCTCCCATCATGTCTTTGCAATTATTTTTGACATTTCCTTTTCCACTTATTATGATAATTTATTGGTATTTTTTTACCTTTAATTCTCTTTGAGTTCTTTTAAAGGAAATTCATCCTTCTGCTACATACATGTGTATGTACAATGTAAACACAATTTTTCTGACCTTAAGACAGAATACAAACGCCTTTCAGCTGAATGCAGATCTATACATGTACAAAATACATTCCACTAAGATTTATGTTTGCTTCAAGCTTGAGTGTACATGTATAAAGACAGCTTCAAAATGTCTTTTCATATTTGCAGGTCTTTCTTATCCACCATTTAGATGTGAAATGTGAAATAATATACCTATTTTGCCTACAGGCAGCTGTAAAGCCCACAAACAAGTCCAGATACGATGCCTAAAATACTAAAATGTATATCAGTTTCACCTTGATTGTGAAATGGTGACCTTTATCTTTGTGCTACAGCTCCTAGTGACCTGCCTGCCACATGCTGTGTCATGATAGGGCAAGCACTCATTTCAAAGACCCTAATGTATGACAAAGTAGCCATTTGAAGTAATTTTGTCTGAAAAAAAATGCTATTCTATCTTTTATCCACTGTAGGACTTTACTTGCAATGCTCTTCCCAACTGCAAACATTTTTGTATTTTTTTTCAAAATAGGTATGTAACTTCACATTTCACATCTAATCTGTACGACTATCGCGCTGTACTCCCTATAAGCTTACAGCTGGAATAGACATACATTCACACACATCAAACTGCCACTTAGACATCAAATGTATTGTAATGCTCTTCAAAAAAAGGGGCAAAAATAGTGTGGTTTCTTTAAATATCTGAATGCATATCATGTTGGAAAAATGTCACAAAAAAACTTAACTAACCTTATTAGCCTCAAGAGTACATTTATCTCACATACTTTTACATATAATTTATATTTACTATGACAATAACAAAACAATGATAAACAATGATAAACCTTCTTGCCTTTGCTAACTGGCACAGTTATAAATATAAATATATATATATTATAGTCATATTTTAAGTGTCACATATTAGTGATATATTGTACATGTATGTAAACTTGGCTTTGACCTAATGTAGCTTTAGTAACTTCATTCACTTAACCTTAAAACCTGCTGATGCCAAATGGTTCTGCCTTTGCAACCAGTACAGAACATGATCGGACTGCACAGATGTCATGTTTCTTCATGATCTTAGCTGCTTGCTATTCAGTAGAGAAAGATCCAGTGTTCATCCCTTTGAGCAAATAATGGTATGATCCAAGATTAATAGTATGGTCCAAATTGAAACAGGAACTTTTTCTTCTTTAGTTTTGTCCTTGAGATTAATATGAAAGGCTTGATTTAATTATGACATATCATAACATAACGCAATATGATCTATACATGAAAAAGTAAGCAACATTTGTATATGCCTAGTGGAAACTTTGGCAAGTGTAATGTTAAAACCTCTATTGTCTGGCAGCTGCCAGTTTGCCAGGTTTACATCGGCAAGAAAAAAATATCCATACTATATATAGATAAGGCATTTGCTCTAAAATCTATTATATAGTATAGATATTTTTGTTGGTGCCCGCACCACCCCCCTTTGGCATCGTCACTAGACTATATTATACAGGGATGCAAATTCATTTCCTCTCCATAAATCAGAAGTCCTTTATAACTATGTGACTTTTAACTGTGTTATCCCACTTAAAGCTGTCTCCGATGTCATCTGTAGATTGTAAAGTGTTAGTAGAGAAGTATTTGAAGTGTTTCACACCATTCATTCACATTTATTAACTACTATCTCAAGTAAAACTTAACATCAAATCTTGCGTAGCATTCCCACACTCTTTAGACAACTTCAACTTTAGCAGACCATGAAATATATATTTTTGCATAAAAGGTTAAAAAACTTAAGTGACTGTAGTGACATACTGTATTACTTTAAATTTGTTGCTGCCCATGATAATTATGTTATTGTTGTTGTTGTTGTTGTTAAAACTGTTGTTACAGTTCTTTTAACTCACTGTTAATACTGAGTGGACATGAAAAACCAATGGACCTAAATGTAACTTTGACCTTGAACCATGGATTCTACATGTTGTTTCAATGAAATAAACATAATAAATTGACCAAAGTTTCACGAAAATCCTTCAAAGGGTTTAGGAGACATGGAGATGACAAATAACCAGTTGAACCCTTAGTGTGACCTCGGCCATCCTAGGGCTACTAAATGCATATCACACTATCCCCCCAACATGTGATACCCACATATACCAAGTTACAAGTCACTCCTACCTTAAGTTAGTCACAGGACAAAATGTAGCCTTTTACAAACCTTCTTTGGCAGGGTAAATTTAAGGTATTTTAACATGTTTGGTAGATGCATCAAATTCAAACTACCGTAAGTTTAAGCATTTTCTAACACATCCGTGGTTATTCTTATTTTAATCTTCAAAATCTCGTGAAAAAATGACAGTAATTTTCATACACAGTTTGCTAGTGCCTTGTATAAAAGTAAAATTATTTAATCTAACACTACAAACATGTTTGCAAATATTGTGATAAATGTGCAATATCTTAAGAGTTTGTTCTTAAACATATTTCATTTTATTACTCAAGTTTAATCTATGTAAATAAAACATTAGTGTTTCCGGCAATAAAATGAGACATTTTACATAAAGCAGCATGTTTCTTGATAAGAAAAGAAGTCAAAATCTATGTGACATGTCAATACTTAATGATACAGTTTCTCTCTCAAATAGACATAAAGACATAATAAATCATCTGACTGATAAAGAAAATTGAATGAAACTGAGTGATTATGAGTTATACAGGACTTTGAATGAAACAGAGTGATTATGACTTTAATTATACAGAATAATGAATGAAACTGCATGATGGTTAATTCCATATGGAAAGACTGATGAGTCCGTTTTAGAATTAGGGCTTAAAGTAAAATAACAAACTTTTCCAACATTATATCAGAAGCCAGGCCTATTTTATTATTCCATATTAAATGACCAGGAGGAATATTCGTGTATTTGTTTTCAAATTTCATATAATGTTGATATGATTTTAATGGTTTTGAAATAGTCTCATATGAACAATCTCAATTTTGAGATTCCTTAGGGTCTCAAGCATTAGCTATGCATGAATGAGTTTTTAACTTTCACATTTAGAATGATGAATGAGGTTTGTATATAATAGCAATATAATAAAATTTGTAGAGGAATCATATCAAGGTTGAATATTATGACACAACTAAATTAAATGTAAATTATACCCTTTCAGTTACTGGTATTAGAACTGTGTGATGATACACTCATTAAATGCATGCCTGTCTAAATGAATGTATCATGAAACAGCAAATCCTGGGAGATTTATCTTTTGTATTGTGAATATGACAACAAAACCAGTCATGTACTGAGATATAACCTCCCTCACCCATTTCTGACAAGCATTCTGATAATGTTCAGCTGCTTTCAAGTTCCCACTCATGAAGCCCATGCTGATCATGTCTTCTGGCAAGTTCTTATGCTGATCAGGTATTCTGGCAAGTTTCTGCTCATGTAGGTAGTCTGGCAAGTTCTTATGCTGATCAGGTATTCTGGCAAGTTTCTGCTCATGTAGGTATTCTGGCAAGTTCCTATGCTGAACAGGTATTCTGGCAAGTTCCTATGCTGAATAAGTATTCTGGCAATTTCCAATGGTGAACAGGTATTCTAGCAGGCTCAAATAGTGAACAAGTATTCTTGCAAGTTTCCATGATCAAGTATTCTGGTACATTCCCATGCTTGCATGTTTTATTCTGTTATATGACATACTGTAGATATGTACTTTAAAGTTCCTTTACTAAGACCAAATCAAATTTTCTTTTAAATCTAAAATTGTAACGGGGGTCTTCTCAGAAGGGAAAATATGACATACTATTTCAAACAGGGAAATACTCCACGGCTATGTAAAGTTTTAGAAGCCAGTTTCAAACTGTATTTCCCCGTTACAATTCCAGATTTGAAAGTAAATTCAATATGGTCTTAGAACTGGACCTTTAATGTAAACATTTAGTTTACCCTCACATCATTACCCTAAAGACTGTTTACCAACAAAGTTTTTGCTGTGTTAGAGAAGATAAGACATAGCAATTAGTAAATATCAAGAATATCTTGCTTTTACTTACACTGAAGTTTTCCCTGCAAGGCAACCCTGTCAGGATTTTATGATCTACTATGAACAACCGTTTAGCATCTAGTACTTGCTGCAAACTCCAACCTTCTAAGAATGGTCGCAACATCTCATCTGTCACCCCTAGCCTGCAAGAAAATGGTGAGAAAATTGACAAGACTGTTTTAACAAGTGGATGGATTATAATCATATGACCTTTCACCTCAAGAGTGACCTTGACCTTTATTATCAGGATGATACGAGCATTTGACTCAAGTTTGATGAAAATCGCTCATATGGTTAAGGAGATGCAGTCTGGTGACCTTTGAGACTAAAATGTGACCTTGACTTTGGGCCTATCATGACTGAAAAACAGAATCTTCACATCCTTCCCAAAACATTTACACTTACCCAAACAGTCAAGAAAATCCTTTAAACGGTTAGTGAGGTAGCTCCAAAGGGGTTGTACATGACACACCCTTGTGCTATGGACCACTATGTGAAATTATTTCAAAATCTGTAAATGCATGATTGTTAAGATACAGCCAGGCCACAAACTACTGGTATATAACCCTATATCTTAGGTTTGAGACCTAAATGTGACCTTGACCTTCAAGGTAACTCCCTAGGTGTGGTACATGACACAGTCTATGATAATGAGTAACAATTGTATGAAATTATTCAAGGATCAGTCTATGCATGTAGAAGTTACAACCCAGCACAAGTACTTGTACATAACCCTAAATGATATGTTTAAGTCCTAAGCGTGACATTGACCTTCAAGGTAGCTCCCCAGATGTGGTGTGTGACATATCATTGTGGAAATTGGGCAGACTCAGTCTATGTATGTTGAAGTTCAAGCCTGGACATAATGTACTGGTCTATAACCCTACAATACATGTTTTGAGCCTCCAAGTGTGACCTTGACCCTCAAGGTAGCTCCTCTGAGTAAGGACTAGTAAGTTGCATCAAAACCCACAGGAAATGTTGTATACAGAAACTGCAGTAAAGTCATAGGAAAGATTACCAGTTTGCTATTTAAAACTGAAACAAAATGACTATTGACATACACCGTGTTGTTCATTTACAGTATACAATGCTTTGGACAAACTTTAAAGGAATTAATCTCAAAAGACTACATTTATTTGAAAATACATGGGCAGGACGTTATAATTGACTTTGACATAATTAATGAGGACTTAAACTTAACAGCTTGAGATTATTGCCCACAGTATGTGTACATGTGAATGAAAAATTACTGACTTGTCTGGTATTTCTGTACACAGTTCTATGCAGGAATGATTCATACTGGCTATCCTCTGGTACCCGAAGAACAGATCATTGCTCCATCTCTTTGTACCCTGAAATCACAAATATATTTTCATATTCAAATCTTGTACATTTTTGTATTAAGTTTACACACTGATGATCTAGAAATTCATTCAAGCTTGCAAATGATTTCAGGTAACTTAATAATCACACCAGATCTTCAATTCAGCCAAAAAATGTCAAGTGTGCATGATGAATGGACAGTCTGCTAATTTGATATTTAATTAAATTTCTCCAAGACAAGTTGTCTTTCTCATGAGCTATTTCAACTTTTAGGAATATGGTTTTGTGTGAGGTCAGTGGTTGGGGAAATTTATGTACATGAAGTGACTGACAAAATCCATTGATTTGAAACTTGAAAGAAGACAAATGAAACTGAGAGGGATACATAATTTTGTGTTACTGTTTCTGGGCTTAGACAGACCTGGCAACTGCCCCAACCAGACCCCTGTGTTTCCATGCCTATGCTGCCCCAACCAGACCCCTGTGTTGCCATGCCTATGCTGATCATGAATCGCATAATCTAGCAGAAATCAAACTTAAGAAAACAAGTTGCTGTAAAATGTAAAATACAAATATAGAAATGGGAAATTATCTCATATTATGCAAGCTTCACTTACTATGAAACTGCTATTTTGTTTGTTATCTGTTTAATAGATCAGTGGTTGCCTCAAATGTAAGTTGATAGAAATCTACATTCTTTTTTAGTCACTTAATACTGCATTCACAAGCAGTCAACGGAATAAGATAGGTGTCCCAATGTGGTAAATTGACTTTTTGTATCATGGGAAAAGTGCATCTTGCCTCTCATTCAAATCTGTGCAACATTTTACTTGTAAACAGCAGCGTTCTAGTGGTCTTGTCTTTGCCTTGAACCCACGACCCGAAATGGCATTAAGGCTGTACTCTAACCACCTTGAACAATCAACATTGACCTTAAACAATCAGCATTGACCTTGACCTCGAACAATCAACATTGACCTTAAACAATCAAGATTGACCTTGAACAATCAAAAGTTTTCTTAATACCCACTTTAGACAATACAGTGCATTTATGTGGATTCCAAACCAACAAGTTACTTGATCTACTGACAATCATGAGTTTGAGAAGCTGATTATCAGCACTAATTACAACAACAACTGACAAAATGTTATCTATGAATTATTAAGTCCTTGCAGAGACACAATGTAGTCAAATGTCTAAACAGATCTGCCTGATCATATTTCCATCAGCAGATGCATTCATTACAAGGCATGATGAGAACTAATGCACCATATAATGTCTAACTATTTCTGGTGGAATGTAGATGTTATATAATACTTTCTAAATGTAACAAAAAATGTAGAATTTCACAATTGTACATTCAAATGTTAACTATATATTTTGATGGAGAGCATACTGAATTTAGTGATAGACTGATGATAGAGCTGTGTTTTTACTCTAAAGAAATATTGACCAGACCGCTTTTCTTTCATAAAGTATTCGCTTTTCTTTCATAAATTATTCATATCGTAACATTTTGTCACACACATGCTGTATCATTGAAATGGTAACATGTACATTCGATACAAAAAGCAATGCTCACGAGGGAATGACTTTTTGTTCACATAATTAAAACATCTTTCTTCAAAGTAATGGTAACTATCATAAGTAGGTAATTGTAACATCCAAAAGGATTAAGGGTCTTGAAACTTAACGATTTCTTAATAACATCGTTTTCAAGTTCATATGTGAATGGTAGAGTTAAGATAAAATTCTGACATGACTAACAATTTTGTCTTAGTTAGGTTTTATCATACCATAAACAATGTGCAGGCCAATACGCTATCAAGATTACTTCATATTGTGCAGCATGAGGTTACGTAAATTATCCACATAGAAAATGATATAATTATAAAGCTTTGCATTTATTCATCTTTTGTAATATCTGGTCATGTTAGAATTGAAATAACATCCTCTTCAGCTTTGTTAATGTCTATAGACTTATAAACAACTTTTTGTCGTTCTGATGTGCAGTTATTTAACATATTTACTCAGGGTTTAATACTGTGCAATTCAGAACTCCAAATCATAGTTTATTAAGAGATGAACACTGCTGGGATGGATATTATTTCAGACATTGGCATCTATATGACAGGTTGTGTTGTAAAGTGTTAATTTGATAAACAGGATTTCTTATTATCCATACTTTAAATATTCCTCAAAATATCCATTCTTCTGATTTCTTTTATCCAAATATTGCTACATTGATGAAACAATCTGAAGAAATATCAGCAACTCTCAAAATCTGGGTAATATCAGCAACTCTTATAATCTGGTGAAATATCAACTTTCATTAGCAGAGGAAATGTCAGCAACTCCCATAATCAAAGGAAAGATCAGCAACTCTCATAATCTGAGGAATTATCAGCAACTCTCACAATGTTGGGAAATATCAGCAACCATCATAATCTGGGGAATCATCAGCAACTCTCATAATCTGAGAAAATATCAGCAACTTTCATACTCTTGGGAAATATCAGCAACTCTCATAATGTTGGGAAATATCAGCAACTCTCATAATCTGTGGAAATATCAGCAACTCTCATAATCTGGGGAAATATTAGCAATTCTCATAATGTTCATTCTGGTACATCCAGAGCATTCGTTACATAATTTCATGTTTGTCTGAAAGGTTGGCAAACCACTGATGCATGAGGATGATAATGTTTGGAAATATCGGCAATTCTCATAATGTTGGGAAATATCAGCAACTCTCATAATCTCGGGAAATATCAGCAACTCTCATAATCTGGGGAAATATCAGCAATTCTCATAATGTTGGGAAATATCAACAACTCTCATAATCTGGGGAATCATCAGCAACTCTCAAAATCAGAGGAAAGATCAGCAACTCTCATGATCTGAGGAAATATCAGCAACTCTCATAATGTGAGGATATATCAGCAACTCTCATAATGTTTGGAATTATCTGCAACTCTTATAATCTGGGAAAATAACAGCAACTCTCACTATCTGGGGAAATATCAGCAACTCTCATAATCTGAGGAAATATCCGCAACTTTTAAACAGACATAGGTTCAAACAAAATTTTACTTTCAATTTAATCATATCATTAATCACTGCCAAAAATATGCAATGTCCTAGGATAGGCATTTTTCAGGATTTCTTAGAGTAAGTCAACTTAACAAATTACATTACACCCACATGGAAACTAAAAATGTCTGATATCTTGTCCCCAGAGAAACTAAATGCTTTTTTTCTTTCATAAAGTTTCAAGACTTCTACACAGTACAGTCATAAGTCATATAAAGTATAGATGATGCTTACGACTTTTTTCACGTCAGACACTCTCAATTTAGTATTTACAGTGACACCAGACTTATATTAGGGAATTACAAACCCATTAAGATACTGTCTACTTTTAAAAGCATTCTCCTTGTAACTCATCTGTATTTGCTTTCTTAACAAAATATACAGCAAGACATGAAAGAGCATACAAGAAAAGGTGTTAACAAAACAAAATGATACACTTTCTGTAATACATTAATGGAAATTAAGCTGAAATCTTATTTAGTATTCTGAATGGTTAATGTTGCACGAGAAGTCGTCTGACACAACTTCACAGTAATATCTAAAAGCTATCAAATATTTAAGGCTTTTCTACTAATGCTACACTAAATAGTCTTGTAAAGCAAGAAAATCAATTCAATTTATTACCTACTGAAGTACTACCGATCATCTAAATGCATTCATCATTTCACCCACCGTAAACTGAATTGCCTACAATTCTGCATCTTACATGTACAATTGTTGCATACATTTCTAAGCAACATCTTACCAAAAAATGCATATTCTTATTTTCAACTTGTAAAGTAATTTTCTGTGCTCTGCATTAGCATGAAGGAAACATTAGCTTCTACTAATTTGTTTCAGCTTGATTGTTAAACTTAGTTTCTCAACTTATGCTAATTTCTCTTGAGATGCCAGCCTACAATTCACTTTTGAGGGAAAGAACCAGCAGTTTCATTACTGGTACCTGTTTACAACTGGGTGGACTGAGGCACCTTTGACATTAGATACCACATCCAAGGGCAAACCTCATGTGTCTGGAGGATCAGACTGGATCTTTTACACTGAAAAACCAACAGCGCGACCACAAATGTTTAAAAGGTAATCCTTTCATCTGACCAGATGTCCTAGTTTTTGACCCTATTATGACCATCTGAAGATCATCAGAACAGTCTGCCCACTTGTCATGATGACTGGTTATCAATCTTGCCTCTAGGGCTGATAAAGTCTTCTGGTCGCCCTGGATTCCACACCTGTTCTTAGAACTATCGAGACATCATCATTCAAATGAACATTCTGTATTTTTGATGACTGGGCACAAAATGTGGAATCACTAATGACCCAGTTTCAAACCTGACCTAGATTTGATCATCACAAGTACTCTGAAGCACTTTTTATGAGGATTTGGTATAAATAAGGCTGACGAAGAGACTGTGACAGCTGTTTCTAATACTAAATTAGGTGACCTAGATTCTACCCCACCCCCCACCCCCGACTCAGTTTCAATATTCATCTTGAAATGATTGACCATTTTACATGAGGATTGGTTACAAAATGCGGCATGTATAGTGTTTAACATACTTAGTTTTTTCCTCATTCTGAACTAGTGACCTACTTTTCAACCTTATCTGACCCACTGTTGAAGTTATCCTATCATAAAGACAATTGTTATTAAGGCTTATAATACAGGTGTGCTAATAAGAACAGTGCCCTTTGTCTGAAGGAATGGCAGGAATGATACTTGGCAAGACTGATATGCAATCAATGTTTCACTAGCTCCAGCTGCAGCCTTGATCATTCTTTAATTAACAGTAAATACCAACTGAAACTTATTGTATTTCTTTTCTAATATAGTTGAAAACATTCCAGAACTTTAAAGCTTTGTGAGGTATGTATTAATTATTTGCAACAAATATACAGTAACTGGAATTAGTTCTAATATACCCTTTATCGATATATTATGTTTTGTATAAAAAGTCTTTGAAATTCCTTCTGTAAGATCTATGGAGTTATATAGCTTTCAGTGCCTTCAAAATCTACAAGTTCCTGTGAGTATTGATATTTTGCAACTTTTAAACAGAACAAATAATTAAAATCATAATTTGTCACAATTAACATCATAAAGGGGGATAATAAAACATCAATAACCTGTAAGTATATTTTTCACAGATCTAAACTGGTTGTTTTTGTCATTATTTCAATAATAATGGTAAAGAACTTGAAACTTCAATTTTTGTGAACCAACATTCTCATGTCTTATTGTTAACCTTACCTGAGGCTCACAGAAGATTTCTTTAGTGTAGACGTTCTTCAAGCTAGCCAAGCTTTCCCAGTTGCCACTGTTGAGCATAACAATTTTGCTGGCAAGTATAAGCTGTGCCTTTGTCTTCACTATATCCCACTGAAATACATAACAGAAATAAGTAAACTAATGTGGAAAACACAGCGTTTGGATAATTTTGTAAAGACTGAAATCAACATTGAGAATATGGCATTGTACAATGTAACAATATTGAATTGTAAACCAAAAGTTAATGGAACGTCGTCTTTCTACACAGTTGCTTGAATAACATTTTAGTCACTTAACTGAACAAAGTACTATAGGAAACTTCAAACTATCTTCTAATGTAAATGATAATACAAAATATTGTTTGATTAAAACCCAATTTATTCAACTATCTGTTCCATTCAAAAACTAATAACTATGGGCAATTCACAAATACTTGATAGATAGGTATCTACAACTTTCCCCTACTTTTCTTTCCGTAGTAATATAAGTCTTAAGCTCTCTGCCTATACCCCTCTGCTGTGTTTTCTTTTTTTTATTGAAAAAGGGAGGTAACTTAATCAAAACTAAATCACTATCCAGTTCCAAGTACATAAACTTTACAGGGAATAAACTTGGTGATAGACTATATATAATGTTGGCACAAGATTTCTTTACAAAAAACAAACAAAGGTATTTAGTACTTATATAACTTTACATCTGCCTCACACCTTGAAATATTCACAGTTCATCTGTTGAGTATAAGTCTTAATCACTTCCTTCAAACTAAAATGGTTATCAATCATTCAGACTTTGGTGGCATCATACTCAGAAGATTCAAATACTTATCATAATTAAATAACATGCCAATATGTGTAATGAAGAATCTGGTGGAATTGATGATAATTACCACACAGAAATTCTTTCAATAAGTCTGTCTGATTTTAACTAAATGCTTATATAACCATTATACTATAATGCTGGCAACCAGTGAATCTGACTTTCTATTCAGTTAAGCAATTTTAGTGACTACCCCTATGAATGTTTAATGGTAGTGTCCAAGTTAAATGATGGACAAGTCCATTTTAAAAATCTATAAGGGAAAGGGTTAATTCAAAAAATAATTTTACTACAAAAACGATGATTGCATGTAAGTTTTTTAAAAATGAAAAAAACTGTTTAATTTTTAGTATTATAATAGCAGTAATGTTTTGTATGTACACAAAACTCAAACATCACATCTGACACCAAATATGAGACTTTACAAGTATGTGTAAATTTACACTCTCCTTTGCCTTCTGGCCTGTCTGTCTGCATTATTTACAGAATATGGACATGAATAATTTAATCAGTGACAAATCATGTCACAAAACGTACCTTGTAGTCAAAGGAGAACGCCTCGTCAGCCGGCATTGATTTAATCTGAAAAACAGAAAAAAGGCAATATGTAATAACAAAATAGATATAAACATTGCAACTGGAAAAAGTTGGCAGTCCAAAACTAATATGGGCCGAAATGAACATCCATCCGCAAACAGTTGTCAAACAGTCCGCAATGATGTGATCGAGGTATAAAGACAGCACTAACTAGTTCTGGGATTAACATCCAAGAACTTGTTACAATATTTTAAGGTCCTGCCACTATGATGGAGTGACCTAAACATAAACGAAGGTCTATCCACTTATGACGAAAAAACTATGACATAAAATTTGAAGAATGCATATCGATATATAGTTCTGGTATATCTCTACAGACAATAATTGTTAAGTTTTGAAATTTATAATTGGCCAGAGGCAATTTTCAGTATTATTTAAGTAACCTCAAGTCATAGGCATACTCAGTTCTGGACCTGCAAATGTAAATGTGAAGTTTGAAGAATGTGCGCCAGATATTTCTGGTCCAGTTATTGTTTTAAATCGTTATTTAAAATATAAGCAAAAATATCAGCTTTTAGAGGAAAGAAGTCAAGCTGCATTGAAATGAGACATTAAGAAAAAACACACTTTCTGCCCTAATTACAGAAGGCCCCATTGTAGTTTGGCATCTTAATGAATACCTCGGAAGACCAGTGTGCAATGATCACAAGGTCACAAAAATTCCACTGAAGCTTCTTGTAGACTCAATTCTGGCTCAAACATGGTAGGCGGCAAGGCCACTGAATCAAATTTCTCATGGGCAATTATTGCTGCCATTTATTATATTTAATTTACTGTTCGCAAAATGTTCTTACAATAAGATATAGCCACTGATAAGGAAATAACAGCATTTCCTCATAAATTCTCTTGGGGAATCTGAATAAAGCAAATTGTAGAAATTATAGGTTCCATGTAACATAGCAGCACCATCAGACCAAATACAAACATTATTAAATGTACTACCAAATTGAATTTAGTTTAATTTGTTACCGGTAGTTGTTATTTTGATTGCTGGTGTACCTTAAAAATCAGAATTCTTGCCTAAGGATTGCAGTAACTTAAAATACACAATACTCTTGCACTACATACAATATACTTTTGAAAAGACTGTAACATACAATGCTATAAAATACTTTAAATTCCCAGAATCACAATTACAAGCTCTTCTTTTACCAAGAAAGATGTCTTACTGACAGAAATGACCTTTATTTGTACCAAAACCATTCCTAACTTTGCTTTCTAAATCGATAAGTACATGTTAGAAATATAGTGAAGTAATTTTTTCAATGATATTGCAAAAAATAATAAAGTTATTTTTTAGTAAATCAGTAAATTCAAAGTGATCCTGGGACTTTAAACACTGTAAATTTATGTGTAATATTAGAATAGAACTCATAATTATAAAGGCAGATACTGGAATCACAGCACAGCAAGAAAATATCAAATCATACATAAAATAAATATGTTTTCCTTATTAAATCAATCACTTGCAGTGTGTTTAATATTATTCTATTTCTTCCTAAACCATAAAAGGTCAAAATAAAGTACAGTTTAAAGCTTATAGTGATAAAAATTAAATAATTATGTAATACGTGACACTTCACACATTCTATCTTCAGACATACTGATGGCCAGATGATAAACGCAGTTTTTTCCTCAACATATCAAAGATAATTATGTAAAAACTGTAAAATAAGTCTTACATATAAAATACCACATAAGTCATGGATTTATTTCATTGTAGTGTAAATGTAGCATTAAAGGGGCACTCCCTACATCTAGCAGATTATTATTCTCGAAACATATATTATGTGTTCAATGAACGTAAAATGTTAAGTAAATATAATTTCAAAGAAGAACCTATCGCGAAAAATGCCTCATTTTACCACAATTAATATTGAGGCTTTCTGTAATAAATCGCATCCACCCATTAATTGTACAACAACAACTCTACATAGATTATTGAATGGTTAACGGTACTGCAGTATATTTTAAACGGCTGATTTTATTAATAATGACTTGGAATGCATAGCTGAAATTTTTAGGTTGAGTTATATTACTTCCAAAGAATCTATTATATGTTTTTGAGGTTATTCTGACAGTTTGGCATCAGATATAGGGTATGTCCCTTTAATGGGCCAAGCAATGTCTATCAAGACATTATTAGCAATAGCCCTATTTTTGCTATGTGGCACAGTTTGCCCAGCACACAAAACTTGGCTCTTTCTTTAATAGTTGTGGCCAATTCAGTTCAATCCTTCAACCAGAGATCTCCAAAGGCAAATACCTAACCCATTCGGCTAAGTTACATCAGGTTCTCTGACATAACAAGACTTTCTTTCTATGCTTGATTCATAGTCTATTGAGAGCTAAATCCTAGTAATCCATGAAAACAAAAGGTGGTCATTCCTAAGTATCAATTTCAGTCATATTTAAAGACATTAACTGATCATAAATACATATTACTAGACTATAATTGACATGTTATACATAATTTACAGACTCGGATGTCAGTTTGATGTCATCAGTTGACATTATAAGATAATATCAAGCATTATCTACAATTATCAGTCAATTAAAAATATATTTGTTATTTCATAATTAGAAGGCTATTGATCTATCTCTATTTACTGTAACACAGTTATGGAGACAGATAATTACCATTTGCAATGAAGTAATCATTAAATGATGATAAACTACATGTACATAATAGATTTGTCTAGTTCTCATTATCTGTATATATAAGAGGGGTACCAGCTTCAATATATTACTTTAAGTCCTATAATTATCATCCACCTGCATGGTCGAGTGGTTAGAGTCACTGTATAACCTCTCATAGATTGAGGGTCATGGGTTCGAGTCATGCTTAGTACTGACAATGTCTCTTAAAGTGATAACGTTGGCAATTTCTTACGGAGAATAGGACTCTAGTCCTGTATGGTTCTTCCCCGGAACGATGGTTAGGTAAACTTCCCGCATGTTAAAATGACCAATTGTGAGGCATTAAACACCTACAACAACAACAACAACTAGTCCTATATATGACCCAACACAAGTTATATTTTACATTTCTGAATGTTTTTCCTGTTTATTAATAGGAAACACTCAAAAATGTCCAAATGTAAGATAAGTTATATAGGGTGTTTTTATTGGACTTAGACAATACTAGTTGACCGGACCGGTCAGACCGGTATTCAAATTAGATTAGCTTCCAAAAAATCAGTATACATTGCTTCAATAATATTTGAAAGATGTACTCGGCCAAATTATAGTACATTCGTAATATGAATGGAATAAAAATACATATACAGGTGAAACATTGCAAACAACTATTTTAAAACAAAATTTTCAGTTCATAGTTATGCTTATACCGGTACTCAATTTATCGTATTTGTGAAGATCCAAAAGCTTAGTGATACTCCATTTATAACACATGCTGCACCTATCATAATTCTAACCGAAACCACAAATTCTCAAAAATAACCCATTAAATTGTTAATTAAAACTGCCACTGACTGATTGGTTCAAAATTTAACCACTTTTCTTCAGGTGTCTGTATGTCTAAGCGGAAAGGAAGTGAAAGCATCAAATCACTTTAAACAGTTTATTCATAAGTAAAGTAGTTAAAAATAAGTTAGTGGTCCTTCATGATAAATTTTAGAAAATCAAAAATCCAGGAGATTCCAACCCTACAATGACTTTTTGTATCATTAATGATAAAAAAAAATTTGAACGTTCAAAGGCACAGAGAAAGATGCATTTAATGAAGAAACAAACAAAAAATACAGACATGCTTTAAAAAAAAAGGAAATTTTGACTGACTGTAAAAAGGAAGGTGCAGCAAGCATGAACTAATCATGCAATGTTACACAGCCTTTGAGTTATCTTTACCATAGTATTTGAAAGTAAACAAAATTAACTGATAGTATTTAGGTCAAATAGCACATTTATCATCATAGGTCTTTAGAATATACACTAAAATCACATTAAAATGTGTCAAGTATCCAGACAGACCTGGTTTAAACACTGTGAAACTTGCTTACTTTCTCTAAAATAGCATATTTCAGCTCTGGCATAACTTAATGCATCGGTTCGAACTAATAATATGTTTATTAGTCTCTATGAAAGCATGTATTTATTGTTTGCTTGTTTTAGTAAATGACAAAATGTAGTAATCTGTTTTCTGTGTAATCATAAACATCATGATTCTACAAGATACTCTCAACATTCAATTTCTGATTTTATAACCACACTTTTAAGTGTTCGAGAAGGTCACAATTTTTGACCATGCATTTATCAGATATGTTGGTCACTATCAATTATTCATTAAAATGGTAAAAATCAATAAGTTTAATTGCAAATCTCCACTTTCCTATATAGCATCCCCTCTGGGGCATGACCCCTGTAAACTTTTATTGTGATCCTTTAAAGTCCCATTAGCATTTTGGATGTAAACGTTTATGTACCACTTAGGATGATATCTGTGAAACTACCATTTTTTGTTCCAAACATTCCTTGTATAATTGCTTTTTACCTTGAATAACAATGTGATATTGCAAAAAAATAAAAAAAATGGTGTCTCACGATGCTTTTTTATAAAGAAGTGACAAAATTGTATACATCATCAATTGTTATATATGTAAATTTATTATTATTTTGTATACTGGTATATGGGTATTCAGTAACAGTTTATTCCCCACATGTGTTACTAAGGCCAATTGTAAGCATATGAACGTAAAGTATTAAGAGAAGTAAAGAATTAACCTTGACAGGTGCTTTTGCTTTTGAGACCAGTGTAGATCATGATCAGCCCGCACATCTACTACATTAAATTTTGTTTTAAGAGCCCATCAAGTGTCGACTTTTGATGCATCCCTATGCAGGCTGTTTAGGTCAAGTTTGACTATAAGATTGGAATATATGCAGACTTCCAGAGAACTTTAAATGATTTAAGCTTTTACAGTTTCAGACAGTGAGATATTTTTCTCTTTCTTAATTAAATAAGAACAGATTTTGGATACCATCTATACATACCCTGTACCTATTATTCAATTAAAAACCCATTGACTACAGTAACATCTAAATGTCAACTGTCCCTGGGCAGTCAGCAGTAGGTTACAATCTCACTAAACCCCAGCTGTTAGAAATGCCTAAGTATCAATAAAGCAATTTTAAAAGCAATAAAAGTAATAATAATCTGGTAGGTAATAAAAATCATCATGGGTGAAATGCTTGTTCCAATTTTCAACCTTTTCGTTAAATGATATATAACAATAACATCTTATATTTACCAATATAAAATTATGCAATAATACATAAGGAGCGTATCAGTGGTCTAGTGATTAATGCGCTGGACTTGTAATCCAGGGATCGCAGGTTCGATCCACTGCTCCTCCACTAAAATTTACTAACGGTCTTTAGGATGAGACTTTTAACCAAGGTCACATGTATCGTGGTGTACGCTGGGCATGTTAAAGAACCAGAGGTGTCTATGGAACAGGACTGTTCCCTGAAACCTAAAATAACTAAACTCTTCTGGCGGCGTTGGTCATATGGATTAACTGGTACCAACAATAAAAGTTTAAATTACAAACAAAGTAACCAATTTTCTTTTTTTTTCAACCATAGTTGTGCAAATTTAATATATTGAAAAGTAAGGAATGAGAACGTTTAAGTATATTCCCTTACAAAGCATGATTTACCGTTATTATTCGTCCTGTCAGTTTGATGAGTTTAGAGTTGTATATTATATATTATATACTGTCCACTGATCTAATTCTAAACTAAACTACAACTTTTTAAAGGGCTCACATTATTTTTTGCTCAGCAGGGCACATTTTCAATTTAAATTTTCGAAAAACCGAAGACCCTTTTCTTTCCACGATCTGGGGTCACGAGCAACTTTAAAAACGTATTATCATAAGATACTTTATAATTGGGCTCCCATTATGGTATACTCCAGAAGAATCATCTTAAATCAGTGATTTACATCTGAGATGATTTTATTTCTTTTACAGTCATTAATATAACTATCACACATGACCCTTTCATGAAATGGGGTTAAAGGTATATAGAGCCTTTTCAGTAAGATATATGACAGGCCCGATAAGTTCTCCAACGCTCTAAATAATTATGGAAAACAAATATGACAAAATAGCATCACTGATAAACTTGAAAAAAATTATGGGCCTTCAGCACAATCAATTACATAGTCAGGCATAGACGGCAGTCAGGCGTAGACCTGTGATGTAACTGATAACAATCTTTTGTGCATATGCATAAAACTTTTAGTCTACAGTATTTTAGTGCCCATGAAATTCTATCACCCAGTTCACTGAAAAAGCCCAATAAATATAATTAATAAGTATTTTTGACATCTTAATGGATATCAGTGTATCCAAAATAATGTTTTTGCACATACATACAAAGTATAAACTAAGATACTATCATCACTTTATATAAGATTACCCTCTTACCCTGGACCCCCCTATCCCCCTATCCCCCCTATCCCCACCTGGATACACTTTAAAACAGCCCTTATTGGAATGGAAACCAACATCAATTCAACTTCATAATTCCTACAGGTTCTGTATCTATACAGTCCAGGGTGAATTCAATCCATACTTTTCACTGACATGAGACCTCTAATATAACATTCAACAATATTATATACATCATATACATTTATAATTATAATCTTTTTCCATACCAAAATAAGTCACAATAAACACAAACTTTTAATTTCAAGATCTCCGCACTTCACGTAGGTTCAAATTGATCTGAAACAACTTCTAATTACTAACGCTAAGTACATGTTAGCACAAGTATATTACAGACAATATGTACATACATGTACAAGTTCAGTTATGCTTATTCTGCTGTGCAAACTCTTAGAAATATTTGGGCTTTTAGTCTGTATTTTCAAGTCTATATTTAAAATATGAAAAGGCGAATTTGGTTAGATTTTATCATTTAATTCATTCATTCATTCATATATCCATCCAATCATCTTCCCTTAATTTTCCTTAATAAATTATAAAAAGTAATTTATTCATGCATTCACTTACTCATTTAATTACTCATGCATACTTAATTAACCACCCATTCTTTTTTCATAAACATACACGTATTTATGAAAGTATAAAATGGTTCAATGAAAAAAGTTATTCCCAATGATCATCAAAATAACAAATATACAGTTACTTGTGCTCAGGTCTGCTTAACTAAGTGAAGTGCACTTCAAGTGCACTAACTGTGAACTAGAATATCAAACCTTTGTGCACTCCATGTGCACAATAATTATTATGTAATTTTGTGTAAGAATTGCTGCCCAATGAATGACTTTAAAACTCAATCTGTAAAGTGAAAATCTTAACAGATTAATGCAACGAAATCAACATAAAAATAAACACAAGACCAGTAATGAAGCAAGTTGTGTTTATTATCTCATATTTATCCCTATATAGACAATTTTGCAAATTGCTGTGCCTTTTTTCAGACTAGGTGGCTGTTTTTATTAACTTTGCTTATTTTCTTTTGGCATATATGCAACACTGGCGGATATTTGCTCAACTTGCAATTTTTACAAGGTTAACATGTTACATACGAGTGCTTTGCTGCTATACCTTGCACCCCTACCAATTAATAAGTTTAATTTGGCTGCCTAGTGTATGTAATAGCGATATGTGAACAGTACAAGAAAATTCACATGATTTTGATAAGAGCCAAAGAAAACGTATGAAGCATGTTCACTGTGTACCTGTGCAGGTCCATTGGGAACTTTTTGCGCCGTCTGGTAAACATCTCGCTTTGCTTCTAGTTCCTCTTTTCTTTGATCCACATGCGGATCAAGCTGTGGAAGGGATGTGTCTAAATGTTCTATTAAATAATGATAATCTGGTTTAATCCATCGGAATACAGGAAATATGTAAATATCGTTCGTTTTTCTGTTTTCAACAACAATTTTATCCACGTACCAATCTGCTCCGAGTCCGGCATTGTCTCGCCAAAATTCTATTCTACAAACATGCCCATCAAAATTTTTCATTTTAAGGTCTTTTATTGGAAACACGTCCAGTTGTCCACTCTCAAAGTCATTTCGGAAAAAGTTATCTAAAACCAAATCATCACTGTCATTTCCATTTTTATCATGCAATTTTATTTTCACGTTAGCGTCCGTGCCAGCATGTTTTTTATCTCCGGTTTTTACATATATAACAAACTTTGCATTTTGCACACCTAGACACGCCCCCATATTGCACCAGTAAGTAATTAAGTCCTCTCAATGTTCAATAAACTTCCTATGACAATCTTTTAAAACAAAATTCTAGTATTTACACACTGTTAAAAAAATCCAAAAGGTAACTTTACTTTCGAACACACCCGATCCTCTACAACCTTTAACAGTATAAAGATGACTATGTTATCAAATCTTATATCTGTATATGGTACACAGAAAGCATCCACTGATCACAATATCGAAATTGCTTGTGGTCACATTTTTTGTTTCCGATATAATAATTTTACGAGCATTCATTCACTGTAAACTGTCGCGTGTATGTGTGTTTACGTTATGTCGGTGTCCTTTGAAAGTTTTGACACTAAACTATGTGACCGTAACGATTATATACAGGTGAATACAGCAAAACGTTCCCACAGGTACTTGTATTAAAATACTACCTAAAACAGGACAGTTTAACAAGAAGCTTAACCCTTCTTAGTGTTCCCTATTTGGACAGTACTTTTAATCGTAAGAAATTTAGTGTAGATCATGATTGTACTGCACTGGTCTAACCACTTGTCGCCACCAGCTTAATGCTTGCAGGATATTATTTTTCTTTAAAGTTTTAAACAAAAAAAATTGAAGTGAGTGTTACCTTTGTGTGTGTAACCCGGTTATATTTAAGATAAAAGATAACTTAAACCTCAACGGGATATTTTTATTCGTTTTGAAACAATAAGTCGAGGTCGTCTACGTGAATAATCTTGATGCAAAACATACCTTTCCAATATCTTTATTTTATTGCACTAGTTTGCGTTAGTTAGAACACTATCCCGGTTCATTTTTGGCCTGGGGACTGGTCCCCAAGGCCTAAGTTAGTATACCACATTTCAAACCCTGCAAGATTTTAGCCGTGCTTGTGCGAATAACAACGTAAACATGCGCTATGCGAAAGTAGTGCAAGACAGACCAGATCAATCTTCTGTTTGAATGCCGCATATGATAAGAACATGTTACAAATAAAAATAGTACATAAAACTTCAAACGACTGCAGGACGGGCTGCATTACACATTTTTTCTGTTTTAGAAATTAATGCGCTGTTAGCTGATTACGGAAGATAATCATATGCATATCACGGAAAAGAAGGATATTTACGGAAATTACGAAAACGTACGAAGCTCGATATAAGAGTTTGTAGTTTGATTTTCAAATTTCCGATGTTATTTCATTGACAACTTGTTATTTACGAACGATAACATATAATTTACCAAAAAAAAGTCTCTAAAATGATATAATTTACGTACATTCCCGAGAAGGAACTAACGTGATCAAATTCACCCGCCATTTATCGAGGACGCTGCATGTCGAGGCCAAGTAAACGGTTTCACTGATTACAACTACAAGGTAACCCAGAATTATTTTTGGTTTTCTCTGTTATACACATTGTACAGTACTGTATTTATATTTCATTGCTGATATTGCTTTGTTTATTTCTGTTTCAAGGTCTTGTCATTGGTACACAATAATTTTCGATCCACATCATCAGATCATATCGCTTGAAGTTGTACAAAGCGCAGATCGAATTATTTGTACTGGCTTAAACATTTTATAATGTTGACTATGTGATTATTTTTCATTTAACGTACATTTCATAATAAAACAAACTTCCCTGTCACCCATATATTTGTGAATCATTCATTCTGTGTCATATATTGAATTTCGTCCTCTGCACATTTCGACCCGCGCTTTAGGTAAGATTCAACGCAGAACACGTAGGTGAAAAGTTGTTTTTCGGGGAGGTTAACCTATAGCCCCCAGGCCTTCAGCGCTCACAGCGCTTTGATTTCTTCAAGGCCATCAAAAAGGTTTATTCGCATATCACAAATTATGCTCAGTGAAAACCACTAACAAATATCACCATTTATTAATATTATTCGAAAGGACGCTTTTTGTAAAGGAAAACTTTTCCGAAGCTCAATATCCTTGGCAATAAACTTATGTATGTTAATGTTTAATGTTGACTACATTTAAAGCATCGATACCGGTAAATTAAATACCAACAAATCAACCGTGAGTAACTGATGGTTTTGGTGTAAGGTTTATGAAGCACCATATAACACCAGCCATAGCAAAGCATCCGCCTTGGAATTTTAAAGAGGAATTTCTAAAAAAAAATGGAGATACTGCTAAGATAACACGATCCCAATAATTATCGATTGATATAATGGATTTTATTAACTCTGTCCAACGTATTTGAAAGACACATCGCTTTACAGCTTTATTTTTATTTTTATTCGACGAACAAAATTTTTTTTCACTCAGTCAATTCTCCGTGAACAGCATGCTTATACATGGTTAAAGGATATAGATTCTGGGAAAATACGTTAGGGCAGTGTTTCTTCCTCAGAATAACCTAGGACCTCGTCTCTTTCTCCTATATGTTTATAATTTTATATGACATCGCATATTAACGGAATATCGACTATCTAACTTTGATATACAATGATCATGTATAAAAGAATAACTTCAAACAGAATTTAACGCAATCACTGCTTGTATAACATTCTCTGTAAGAGCAAAAATCTAATAAGAAAAAAGGATTTGCATCTAAAATTAGATACAGTCACAACTGAAATTACAATAACAAAACGTATTTTCAAAATTCATCATAAAATAACGTTCTACAAAATGACCTACTAGATTGACTGTTATGTATATACACTTAATTATAAGTGTCCGCGGGTCCCAATCGTAGATGAAGTTGTCAGCATTACATGCATGATAATTATGACTATCAGCATAGTTTTCTTTGTAAAATGTGACTTTTGTACATGTAACAACAAGGGCAAATTAAAACAATATCAACTTGTAAATTTAACTCTTGAGTTTGTCAATAAAACCATTGCAAGTCCTTGTGCGCATAATTTCCAACTTTAAAGATTATAATCAGGTCGAAAGAAGCAAAAATAGTTAAAGTATGTTCTTTTCCTGTGAAAAAATATGTAAGCCAGCAACTTTTGGAAAAAGACGTTTTTTGTATGATGTATGTTCAGAAAATTAAAATGTCAGACCGTTTTATGGCATCTATTATTTATGTAAGAGCTATATACATGTAGTGTAAAATGTAGGACGAAATTACTGAAAAGTAAAACCGCAACCACGTGTTTAAATTGTCGTGGGAAGTAAGGTGATGAGATTCCCACCCGTTCACCAGGATAACAGTGGACAATTTCTCAAATGAACCAGTCCATGACAGTTGACGTAGGTTGTAGTATTTATAATTTCGATAGCCAGCCAATCACGACTTTTACATTTATTCGAATGACTCAGTAGATCAATGGAAAAAGAGGTGATTCATAACTGATGAGCGACAATTATTAGTACATCCCCCCTATTACAACGGTGTATCATGTCAAGGTGTGCTTGGTAAAAGGAACTCGATGCCCGGACATCCGGCTAACAATTTAATACAAATTAATATTTTTAACTCTGTGGTGACAAGATAGGTGCTTTTACTTGGGTTTGCCTTTACGGAAAACCCCTATCACTGAGTCGCGGTCTCAACTCTAGACGATGAAGGTCCGAATCTGAAACTTCGGTTCAGTAACCTTACTATAGTAACTTTACTTCGTATGCTGCCCTATACAGGATTGATTCCCTGCTTGCAAGTTCGGGTTGTCATGCTGTCTAGAACACTGCGTTGAAACTGTGTCAATATATACAGTAGACATTTGTTCAGACACAGATCGCCGTCTAAAATATGTTACTTTTAAGACCTATAATTATAATAATTTTGCATATGCTTTAAAGTGTACATGGGTTCTTTCACCACTATTACTTGTAGTCATAATTATGGCTATCAGCGTATTTTGCATTAGTATAAGCGTTTTTCTTTGGGAGTGGTCGGAGGGGGGGCGATCTGGGAATGTGGGGCCGTACCGTAATACCAACTGTAATCATGTTTTGCATACAATGTATATCCCAAGTCTTACAGCATACATGACATGCAAAGGTACATTGAATATTTTTACCTGGCATGGCGCTCCTTCAAAATGAGGCCCTAATTCATATTTGACCCTTTTCTCTTCTAATTCCAATTTTCTTTGATCCTTAAATGGTTCATTTTGAGGCAAACTTGTGTCTAAATTAGCTATTTTGTATTTATATCCAGCTTTTATCCATTTAAATAGTGGAAACTCATATTCTTCGTTAGCAGACGACTCCTTAGTTACCCGGATGTAGTCAACGTACCAGTCATCCAGGACACCAGCATCGTCACGCCAAAGTTCAATGAAATCTACATGCAGTAAATTTTTCTGGTGCTTTAATTTGAAACTGTCCAACTGGCCGGTTTCAAGGTCGTTTTTAAACATGCAGTCCAGCAGTTTCTCTTCGCTGGTGTCGCCGTTGTTGCTATGTAATTTTATGTATACGTTTGCGTCTGTCCCACTGAAAAGTTTATCACCAGTTTTTACCTCAATGCAGTAAGTTATGTCATCCATATTTTCACTGACAATATCACTACAGAATCACTTATTTCCCGGTTTTAAGTAATATCAAGATATACCTATGTACGTTATATTTTTTTATTCACTGAAAAGTTTCATCCAGTCTGTCTCAGCAGCGTTCGAACATATATTAACTTTAATTCACATTATTACAACACGGAACAGCTGTTTTACACAATTGTTTCAATTACAATGGATCGTTTAAACGACACAAACTACATAATAGAACAATGTAATAATAGCAAACTTTCCACAGTGAATTTCCCAGTCTCTATACAAAAGCAAAAGTAGACGAGAAAACTTCCGCAATTGTACTGTACCAGATCGCCAGACTTTAAACTAGCAGAACGCTAGATACCAACCCGTTATATTTATCACCAAAACACAGCAAAAAAAGTCCAAAATGCGATCATTTCCAAATGAACCGTTTGGAACATACATACCATTCGTCATAAAAGCTTTAGAAGAATTTTTATGAAGTTGATATTCTATCAAACAAAAGTGGGCTTTCTTTCAAGACGTTAATTAAGCAATGCGGAAGACGCGGCATCATATGTACGAGCGATATAAACCCAACTTATTACCTGCTGAAATAAGCACTGCCTATTTTATTAATAGCACATTAACTCAACGGGTATACAGATCTTTCTTCTATCAAACACCAACAAAAACTTACGAACAGACATTTCCTAAGGGTCAATGAAAGTACGTGCCATAACTCTAAATTGATTAACCCGTCAAAGTCGAGGCAGCTGTTTTCAGCAAGTTTTATATATTCAGTATATTACATAAAATTATCTGTACTCCACATACCGGTTCGCATTTAGTCGAGCGGTTTTCAAGCTTTGCGCGTACCAATCGGGTTTTACACCTTCTTTCCAGGGAATGTACTTTTCTTCCCCCATGGCAGTACCATACGACGTTGATGAATGTGCAGTGGTGCCCTTTCATCCGCAAGAAACAGAAAAGTGCTAGGTCAGGGCGGGACTGGAAACGATTAAACTCCAGTTTTGAGGTAACAGTGGTTTACAGGCTCCTTGGCTTCTTAATTACTGAGGCTTACATTTTTTCAAAGCAATCACTGTGGCCTCTTACCGTTGCAACCCCAGTTACATCGGTTCACCTCCCACACAGACAGACAGACATACAGATGCATAGCTAGCCCGTATCAAGAGCGAAGACTAAGAAGAAAGGCTTTTTTTACTTTTATTGCTAGACGAGAACAAGTCAATCTATTACCATTTATGAAGCTGTTCCTTCACCAAGCTGCCAAACCAAACAACACAGCACTTGTCTCGGCTAGGTGTCCTTAAATTTTGTATGGCCGGGGTGACTACAGGCCCACCCCTACCGAGTAAGCCAAGAAGAAGATTACTGTGTTTGCAGTATTCCTTGAGATTTTGAATTTTGATACGAATTTTGCTGTGCGACAGGTGAAGTTTGGGTTTTCAGCGCGACATAATTTTTTCAGTGTGACACGCGTTTTGCTAAGTGGCATTAATTTTGCTACGTCACATAACTTTTCTGTGCGGTATGCGTTTACATTCCGGTAAGGGTTTTGGTGTGTGACATTGGTTTTATAGCGTGACATGGAAAAATACTTTTTCTAAATGTAACTTGTAATACAAGAAGAAGCCCATTTAAAATGATTTTAAAGCCAACATTCGGATCACAGTCTCTGGTTGGATTCCAATTTATTTACCGAGAGTCGGGTCGATTGCGAAGGAAGCGTCTGTCTATTATGCAAGTGCAATTTTGTAAGAAAATAGATTACAATTCTACAAATAAAACATACAAATGTACGATGCCGAGGAATGATAAATATGTTGGACCAACACTCCACATTTCTCTATCACTGTCCAAATGCATCAACACATAGAATGTGTAAGATGCACACACGTTGATATTTTCTCAGTAAAACATTCTGTGCTTGCATAACTAAGCCAGCGATGCTTGGAATTCGAAAAAATGCCCTAACAATTAACGCCAGTCATCCGATTAATCTGTCTGTGCTTGCATAACTAAGCCAGCGATGCTTGGAATTCGAAAAAATGCCCCAACAATTAACGCCGTTCCTCCGATTAATCTGTCACCATTGCATGCATTTTCTTTCATAGTTTCATAGAAGCGTAAACACAGAGAATGAACCGTAATTCAGTTAGTATGTATGCCTACAATGCTATACATATTTGGCATGTATAGTGTAACTTTACAGCAACTATATTAAGTTAAGTTTATTCCAAGTTGCTTAACAAGTTTACAACTTAAGCCAATCGCTCTCGAGATTCACTTCATATGGAATCAACCACGAAGAGAGAGAGGGATATAGGCAACGTGGAATACAATGTCTTGCCTAGGGACACTCACGTAAACGGCATGCATTCTATAAATGAAATACCTCTTCATACAGTATAACCTATAAGAAACTAAGCACACATTGCAATCATCTAGTTAATGAGCAATTTCCTTGTTATCAATCCATGTTAAAGTAAACATGATCATTTCATTTAGAACTTTGTTTTAATAGACTAAACATGCTGCAATTTGATTGTTTCGCATTTCAAACAACAGGTAACAGTGTTTTTCATTTGGCGTCTAAATGAGAACTGGATATTTTTTTTCTTTCTCGTTTAAACATTAACATTTGCACGATGTATGTACAAATCAAATGGTAAAGAGTGGTATTCCCATTTAGTCAAACTTTTTAAAACATTTACGTAAACGAGATTCTAGTAAGTGCCTAAAACTAAATGTATATATTTTTCAATAGCCAAATTTTAAGCAAATAACAAATTACCGACTTGAAATTCTGCAGGTTGAAGGCTTATTCCAACCAGACTAAGTTAAGAAACCGTAAGAAGTAATACCGAGTATACATTTTATCACGGTGGATTTCCGTACACCGGATATAGCCCCTCCCCCAACCCCTCGGTGATTAATAGACAGAAACGGTAAGTGTTTGATATGTTGTTTGTGAAAAACTGGATGTTTTCAATACAATGAAGTATAAACCTACTATATGTATTGACAGACACCAGAAATGCTTATGTTGTTGGTTGCAAAAAAGCAATAAACCGGTAATTAAAATGGTTGCTCACAGACGAAGACATGTTTGATTGAAAAATGATTTATCTGTTTATGATTCAGGTACCACTGTGTTAAAACCATATCCACGGTGGATCATCGTACACCGGATATAACCCATCGGTGAGTAACAAACAAATATAATGTCACTGAAACGGTAAGTGTTTTATATGTTTTGGTTAAAAACTGGACGTTTTTAAATCAATGAAGTATCAACACATTATGTCTTGAAATGTGCAGCTACACAGACACCAAAAAAGCTTATGGTGTTAGTTGCAAAGGTGACATATAGCTCACAGGAGCCCGACGATGGTCGCCATTACAAGCAATTTACCCACAATTACATGTTACATTGTTCATTAGCATTGACCTATAAATAAACTTTTACCTGAGCTGGGCCTCCTGTAATCTTTTGACCTACTATATACATTTCTCGTTTTCGTTTGAGTTCAGTCCAGCGCTGTTCAGCTTCTGGATCATTCTGAGGCAGCATTGTGTCATTTTCCCGAAACACAAGATGAACTTTAGGTGGAATCCATCTAAATACTGGGAACGCAAATTCTATGTCATTGTCTTTTCTGCGAACTTTGACATAATCTAAATACCAGTCACTACCAAAGCCAAAGTTATCTCTCCAGAGTTCAATCTTATCAATTTTTCTCAGTTTAAACTGCTTTTTGACAGTAAATTGATCAAGCTGACCTTGTTCGAAATCGTTTTTAAATGTATTATGAAGTTTCATTTTATCGGTCTTGCGTCCCCCATCGCCATGTAGAATAACCTTGACATTCGCGTCAGTGCCGGCGTTTTTCCGATCGCCAGTTCTTACACTAAATACATAATCCACGGGATCCATTGTCTCCTGACCTCGTCTCTTTTTAATGTTTACCGTATACACCTTCCGGTTTATTTACTTTGTGGCTCATTACACACTATAAAACAGTTTTACGATGTCCAGTTAAAATCCACTTATCAAATGTTAAATTATAAAACAAAATGACCAAAAGCTAGACAATGTACACTTACGAGTTTAGTATAGGACAACTGAAAACGTAGCGTTACTTTTAGGTTTTGGGATAAGATTTTTTTATGGTCTCGTATAAGATTGTGACCTTAAACTATATAGACAGTTAAGTATTGTCAATAAACCCGTTTTCAATGTTTAGACAATGTTAAAGTCAACAAAGTTTAAGCCTTGTACACTAAAAGAACACATTGAAATACAATATTCCTTAGTATCCAGTATACACTAATCCGTGATGGTATGTACATACAATGTATTTTGCACATTTTCTAAGTTTTCCTCCAAAATATACATGCCGTGTCACGTATCATAGCGAAATTTGAATCCGATTCTATTGTATGAAATTCAAGTGGCTTTCATTCATGACAGCAAATAATTATATTCAGGTATGAAGATTTCCCCCTTTAAGGTACATGTACACCAAAGTAGTGATTTATATGACATCAAATTTATACACTGTCACCTAGCCAAAATACCAAAAGTCTTAAATTGTCAAGACTTATCAAATTGTTTGTATAATTAGCAATTAATTAGAAATTAAAATATAAATACATTAAAGCCGTTATTGGTCTTTAGTCTAGAGCGTTTCGTTTTTATCAGTGTATTTTTTTATATCAGAATAACGTTTACGCACGATTTTTCGTGTTTCCGTCCCATTTTTGTTAAACAATTTGTCCTAAAGCAAGTTAAAATCTTTTATTAAATAAATAATAACAAATTGGCCTTAATATTCGTTAATTATCCGACGTAATAAAACAGGAAGAGCTATCATAAAATTGAAAGACAGGGGCAATAACAGAAACCCAGGGCCAATATCACTTATTGGACCGGTCAAGCAAAAGACTGCTGACAAATGATTGGCTGTTAAGATATCTGAGCATTCCGATTGGCCGATACGTTCTCGAGATCTAAACGGCCGCCATCTTGAAATCTGTTGAACTCACCCTTGAAGATTAAATGGCAAAAATGTAATTCAACACTTAATCAATATCTGCCTGAATACTCATTTAGAAGGATAGAAAAAGCCCCAACTAAGAAATCGAATACCCACATTAATATGTTTATTTCAAAAATGAATATTTTAGAGGTAAATGTATTTCTATTTACAGATCTGCATGTTACTGTCTCTTTCTGACGAGTTACTGCCGGTGAAGTGATAGTCCATATACTTTTCGTTAGTTATTTAATGAAATTGTTATGAAATGAGTGATTCGACATAGGCCCTGGCACTCATTTATGCCCTCTGACAAAAAACAGAGCCAAGATCAAATCACTAATTAAATAACATATGGTATATAAATGCACGAGGAAGGTGAAGCCCGGAAAATGTCCTACCTAATATCTTCTGAGTGTGAATGTGCCAAGCCAATTCAAAATATTTTCACTCTTTTGATGCACAAGGAGGTTACAGTCTGGAAAGATCAGGACGGACACATGAGCATATACACCAAAGCGTCAAAGTGAAAACTATGTCGAGCCAATGTAAGTCTGTAAAGGTTTCTCGGCTGGATATTATTTTGATGTTGATGTAAGTGTTACTGTGGTCCAACAATAACAGGTTACATGATTTCATACTTAAAAAATATTTGCTCGAGTAAAGAAAACAATGACTGCAGCTACCAAATGGCGCAAATTCAAATCCGAGGATATTAGTCAATATGTTACCATTGTATGACTCTAACTACTGAATGTCTCTAAATCTGGTAGAAAGACCAAGATATGACAAGACTGCATGTACAACTCCTGCAGCCACTTAGCGTTAAACAATGCCCTGGATATTATATGCTTTGTGATGCAGTAAGATAATCAACAGTTCGCTTAAGTTAAGCCGCATCATTAGTGAAATTATTCTATCCTGCGAGATTGAATAGATATATATATATATATTGAATGTATGGGTTTATTGTATGACATCCTACCCTGTTTTTCTGTATAACTTGTAACTCAAGACTTTGAGTGCTATCCCCATACATTAAACCATAAACCTTGCACAGGTCAATATGTATGTTAAATGACAGTAACAAAGACAAATATCCGGTACGGAAGCCGCACTCAACTGTTACGAGCTTTAAATGATTTTCTAACCGGATAAGATCGAAAGGGATTTTGTCAATGACACTAGCAACATTGCTATTTATCTTAAGATGGTCAATCCGCCTGATATCTCCACTAACACTGTAGCAATGTATTTACTTATATATCGTGCTGTAAAGTCAGCTTTTGTCAAATTAGGGTTAAAATATCTCGATACAGTTTCTAGAGGGCTTTAGAAAAATTGACAGATTTGTCGACAAAACGATCAGTCTTAGCTATGTACTGATTGTGGTTGCCTAGTGTGTCTGACCAGCTAATGTGTGAGTGAGTAAACGTAAAGGTCATTTTCACTTTGTAATATTCATGTACTTCACAAACTGAGAAAAAACGTGAAAAGTAAGTCCCGTCGTCACTTACATTTAAGATCTACTGGAATCATTGACAACCCTTTGATTTTACATTCTTGCATAGTATTATGTACGCTTCAATATTGCGCGAAACCCATATCAAATATCTCACACAAATAAACCGTTGCATATTTCACAAGAATTCATAAAATACAATCACACAAAACGCCTTGATTACAGTGTATAACAAAGAAAAGGATAACCGTGGGCGCTACAGACTGACTGCATGCACCTGGGCACTACAGACTGACTGCATGCACCTGGGCACTACAGACTGACTGCATGCACCCGGGCACTACAGACTGACTGACAGCATGCACCTGGGCGCTACAGACTGACTGCATGTACCTGGGCACTACAGACTGACTGCATGCACCTGGGCACTACAGACTGACTGCATGCACCTGGGCACTACAGACTGACTGACAGCATGCACCTGGGCGCTACAGACTGACTGCATGCACCTGGGCGCTACAGACTGACTGCATGCACCTGGGCACTACAGACTGACTGACAGCATGCACCTGGGCGTTACAGACTGACTGCATGCACCTGGGCACTACAGACTGACTGACAGCATGCACCTGGGCGTTACAGACTGACTGACAGCATGCACCTGGGCGCTACTGACTGACTGCAGGCATCTTGGCACTACAAACTGACTGCATACATCTGGGCGCTACAGACTGACCGACAGCATGCACCTGGGCTACAGACTGACTGCAAGCACCTGGGCGCTACAAACTGACTGAAAGCTCCTAGCGCTACAGACTAACTGCATGCACCTGGGCATTACAGACTCACTGCAAGCTCCTAGCGCTACAGACTAACTGCATGCACCTTGGTGCTACAGGTTGACTGCAAGCACCTGGGCGCTACAAACTGACTGCATGCACCTTGGTGCTACAGGTTGACTGCATGCACCTGGGCGCTACAAACTGACTGCAAGCTATTAGCGCTACAGACTGACTGCATGCACCTTGGTGCTACAGGTTGACTGCAAGCACCTGGGCTCTACAAACTGACTGCAAGCTCCTAGCGCTACAGACTGACTGCATGCACCTTGGTGCTACAGGTTGACTGCAAGCACCTAGGCGCTACAAAATGACTGCAAGCTCCTAGCGCTACAGACCGACTGCATGCACCTGGGCATTACAGACTCACTGCAAGCTCCTAGCGCTATAGACTGACTGTATGCACCTGGCCATTACAGACTGACTGCATGCACCTTGGCGCTACAGACTGACTGCAAGCTCCTAGCGCTACAGACCGACTGCATGCACCTGGGCATTACAGACTGACTGCAAGCTCCTAGCGCTACAGACTGACTGCATGCACCTTGGTGCTACAGGTTGACTGCAAGCACCTTGGCGCTACAAACCGACTGCAAGCTCCTAGCGCTACAGACTGACCGCATGCAGCTTGGCAATACAGACTGACTGCAAGCTCCTAGCGCTACAGATTGACTGCATGCACTTTGGTGCTACAGGTTGACTGCAATCACCTGGGCGCTACAAACCGACTGCAAGTTCCTAGCGCTACAGACTGACTGCATGCACCTGGGCATTACAGACTCACTGCAAGCACCTAATCGCTACAGACTGACTGCAAGCTCCTAGCGCTACAGATTGACTGCAAGCTCCTAGCGCTACAGACTGACTGCATGCACCTGGGCATTACAGACTGCAAGCTCCTAGCGCTACAGACTGACTGCATGCACCTTGGCGCTACAAACGGACTGCAAACTCCTAGCTCTACAGACTGACTGCATGCACCTTGGCGCTACAAACGGACTGCAAGCTCCTAGCGCTACAGACTGACTGCATGCACCTTGGCGCTACAAACGGACTGCAAGTTCCTAGCTGTGCAGACTGACTGCATGCACCTTGGCGCTACAAACGGACTGCAGGCACCTAGGCGCTACAGACTGACTGCATGCATCTGGGCGCAGACTACAGACTCACACATACATTTTAACATAATAAACCGTAGTTTGAGTTTACACTAATTTATTTAAGCTCGATTACGAAGAAAGCTTGAAGCTTATCGAGTCTCTTTCGAGTCCGCTTCTTTGATATAAAACAGTTCTGGTGTCATATGAGGAGGTACGGTCGTGACACCAGTGGGATCGAACCCGCAACCGCGGGAGTCTTGTACGGCGGTGGAGGTACAGAGCATCGACTTTCATTTCGTTTATTTTTCTTCTTGTCGAAGATAAATGATTTAATGAAAGCATAGTATTTGGAAACTAATTTCATTTTCTATTCCTGGACCAGCTTTCTCGGTAACACTGAACATCAACTTTTCATGGAAAGCACACTCATGCATTCACCGGAATTTCCGCGACAGCCGTAACAATTAATACGGAAGGAAAAGACACTCTCTTGAATTAAATCAAGCCTTGTTATCAGAAATCACTATTAAGTGACTATTTCTATTCCTCATAATTCAAATCTGAAACTAACTTGTAATAAAGTAAAGTGAGCGAGATTGTCCGCGAGATTGTTCTCAGGCGTTGAAATTAAAGCAAGATTCGATGACCACTCATGTGATAAACTGACAAGCTGCGATTCTTTCAGACATGATTTCTTGTGTCATGTTCCCTTAAGATTGAACTGAAGGTAATGCACAGCTGTATGTTCACGTTGTAGGCAGCATACATTATTATATCGGGACCAAGTCATAAAAAACTGTAAATTGCAACCTAAATTACCGAAGACTTTTGTATTATGTTTTATGAAAAGGTGAACACCAGTGCCACGGTGGCTGTGTCCTTAGGCAAGACCACATTGCTCTCTCTTTATCTGGAATGGGTCTCGAGGGAGATTAATCTACGTTGTAAGAACTTGTACCAGTTTCGTAATCGAGAATAATGAATTAGTACAAATAAAAAATAAATATATATATCATAGAAACAGCTCCTTGTTTAAATCGTGTACCATAATAAGCAACCAGTTCAGACATACCGGAGTATTAATGGAACGAACGCAGGTTGAATGAACTATTAAAAGGTCCTGCATTGTTTATTTACATCCAGATTTTTAATATAAAATGTTTAAGATTTTAATCAAGCGCTTTCAAGAGAAAAATACAGAAGCAGTCTGATGAGAAGGTTCCACAGTACTTCAATACAATAATGAAAGGGAGAAAAAAAAACCTAGTGCACAATCATCCAACATTAGAATGCAACTTGGAAAGACTTGGTCTCTCTGATAAAGGTACAGGTGGAAGGAACATACTTTTGACTCCCACCCCCTCTCTATGTTATCTGTCTTATTATAATACTTAAAAGCTTACCAAAAGACGGGTGAACAAAACAAAAATGTTATCATTTTAAAACGGAAATCGCATTCAAGTATATGCTGCTGTGATAACATCCCCACACTCAAAAATTGGCGGATGATAGTCAAGATAATAATAAAAGGTATAGTCAACTGGTCATGCAGCTTAACTACATTTCTTCTTCAAGTAAACATTATAACAAGTCTTTAATTTTCCAAGAACCTGTCCGAGGCACGAGTAGTGTTGCCTTAGTAATTAATGTGTTTAGATACCACCCTGGAAAAGAAGATGCTCGACTGGAACGACGACCGCAGATAGACGGCCAACACCACTGTCACGTGACAAAGATGACGGTGTAGACCGTGCTTCCAAAAAAGAAGACGTTGTTGAGATACGTTACTGGTAATTAAAACAAAAAACAGACGACTCTGTTCATTTACAAATATTTGTATGCTAGCAGTTTACCTGTGCTGGACCACTCGGTACTTTTTGGGCAACCTCATACTTCTTTTTCTTTTTCTGTAGTTCTTTCCACCTCTGCTCGGCCATTGGATCTTGCTGTGGAAGCATCGTGTCGTGCAGACGAAACACATGGTGCACGTCTGCTTTCACCCATCTGTATATAGGGAAACTGTACTCTGTGTCCGAGCCCTTTTTCCGGATCAAAATATAATCACAGTACCATCTACTACCAAATCCAAAATTATCCCGCCACAATTCAATCTTCTCAATTGTCTCTAGATTGGCCTGCTTCTGGATTACGAATTCGTCAATATGTCCACATTCAAAATCGTTTTTAAAAACATGGTGTAGACGAATTTTGTCTGTTTTGTTCCCTAAACTGTCATGAAAAATAATCCGAATGTTTGCGTCCGTGCCAGCTCTCTTCCGGTCACCGGTTCGGACAGACACGACATAGTCTGCTTTTGCTGGCTCCATCACTGACGTTTAAGTCGCCTATTATGATTTTTTAACAGGTAATTGAATAAATTGAGTCTGACGCAACTAACGACACTGAAACCACTTTAACTGGTGATACCGTCTACATTTCGAATCCGGTTGCACGCGTCCTATCTTACATAACTGTGAATTGTATAAAATTATCCTAGATTCTTCAGCTTTATCCTAGTAAAATTAACTTATATTCAGCTTCTGTTGAATTTAAATAATTTGTAGTAGCTGTTTCAAGGATATGTTTCGTTTAACTTAGCAACTGATGCGGTTATTGTTTAATGACCTACCAAAAAGAAAAAAGTATCAAGGAAGTACGCGTTCGCCGTTTTCGTTTTCGTTTTCGTTTTCGTTACAACTGGCGACCTATCTTCTCATATGTGTGATATTTTCCAGGGAGTTCTGTATAACTAATTTATCAATTAATCCCTTTGATCTAGTCCACTTGCTACCAATTATTTGTAATTTTCTAGTTATTTCACATATATTCATTCAGCCATTTGTACTGCTGAAATCGGTAAAGGTTGCGTTGCTGACTTAATTTCGTGTACACAAACAATCAAATCACAAACATTCGTATAAAACACGCTTGCTATTATATGATATAGTATCCCTGCTGTAAATTCCTTTAAAAATATAATCCTTTCCAATTAGAATTTCACTTTTAACTTGAAATAAAAACGTGCAACCTAATAGCATCAAGATACAAGTTGTAAGTGTATTGTTACCATTAGTCACTGATCAAGTAGGTAAATGTTTATCCATTTTTCTAAGTAGTTTTGAAGTACAACTAAAACATGATTCAGATTCCGGGCTGATGAACTCTAACCCGCCATTCATAAAAACGTAGTTCTAGATAATCTAACATTTTCTACGTACCATAACAATACTACGCTCACGCACCCGTTGACTCAGATACTATGTCTATGTGTTTTTATACTTAACCAGATAACTACGAGAAATCCAGGTTGGAAAAATGTAAACCATGCTTAAGGATATTAACAATACAGGTGTAAAAAAAATACTGCCTGGAGCCTGGAACGGCTCCAATGTTCTAGAAGTTTGGGAGGAATTAATAATTCAATTTCCTATAAAACTACCCCTGCAAATGAACTATAAAATAAATATATGTAATTAACAATAAACTTAGTAACTAGCTTTTGAATGATGCCCCTTTACGTCAAGATAAGCTACTTGTATTATATGAAATACTTTACTGTTCAGTTCAAGTGAGACAAGGGATAATTTCTTTAAACACAACTGTTGTTGTTGTTGTTACTGAAGGGAAGGGCTAGATTTAATGGACTTGAATATTAAACATTAAATAAAATTACTGAAGCTTCCATGTAATCTATCATAACATGCATTTATGTTGGACAGAATTACTCGTGATTCTGTTCCCTTCATATCAACATTCAAATTCAAAGTAAAAATTGGAACTATTTCTAATTAAAAATGGAACCGAGATTCAGTTCATTTCAAATTAGTTTTTCTATATAAAATAAACTATTTTGAATTTGAAACTCATATATTTACTGATAATTATTTATCAATTCATACACCTCTGTCTACTACCCGTATAGCACATTTTACGTTTTCAGACCTACTAAATCACAGAACTATTAGCCGCTTCTGAATACCCAATATAAACTTTAAAAAGTATCGCTAATATCAGAGGTCATTCCGTTAACATATGCATGATCATTTCGTTCGCATTTAAATGTAAGTCAGACTTTCTGAAACAAGACAGCAGTACAACTTACGTTTCTTTTATGTGAACGTTAAAAAGGGGTAATTAGCAACATAGACAATACTTTGTTTATTCTGTTAGAGATAATTTAAGAACAAAAAGACCCATTACACTGAGTTAGATCCCTATCAGAAATTTACATTTATTAACTTTTATGAAATTTGTTATTACTCCCCTTTAATATGAAAGTATTTAAAAGTTGAGTATTTCTTTTTTATTTCAATATAATTTCTACTTTTACATTTGAATTGGATAGATTTACCAAATCTAACATTCTGAACCAAAAGCAAGTTTTAAACCTACGTGTAGCTTCTGAATTGATTTATTTCCAACCTATCTTGGGTGCGCCCCAAGATAGGTAAAAGGAGGTAATAATATCTTTTCAAACTTGAATTGCTAATGAATTCCATCTAAATATATAATATTTAAGCAAATATTTCACAAAATAATATAATAGGTCTTATATTTATATCTTTCTGCAGGCAAAGATGTGATCAAATTTTTACTTATGATAAGATAACTCTATCTTGGTTGGGCAACCAGGATAGAGAAATCAAATTTTAAAAAACCTCCAGTGAAAATCTTACTTGAATTAAGCGCTAAGTGAACATAAATAAGTGTAAATGATCAGATGTTAAAGTTTCAAACAAATCTATTACATGGCCAAATTCCAATTATAAACCTTAACTGTACAATAGTAAAATAACAGAACAAGCTCAAGTTTCAAACACGCTTTCTTCGGATGGACAACTTTATAACTTACATGTTTCACAAAATTTCCGGGACAATCAAACCTATTGAAACACGATATGAGGACGGATGTACCTATCTGGTATGTTATACCAAACGAGTCATTGAAATTATGACATTCAATACAGCAAATATCATCCACCATCTTCTGTCACGGAACTGATGTCATCAATGATAACCATTTATACAGGATATATCTTGCTCAGGCCCACCTTCTTCTCACAAGAGCCTAGAACTAAGAGATAACAATCAAGGACTACTTATCACTGATTGCCGGGTAAAGAACACTTCAAAACAAACGCAGGTAGCGTGTAAATTATCATTTAGATAAAGACTGATAGCAGAACTGGCTGTCTGAAGTCAGAACTGCTTGAAGCTGCACGGATGAACAGAAAGGTGACAAATAGGGTAGAAATGTCAGTACAGATGCAATGACAGGCTGGATGGACTAAGCAACTTGGTGACATGCCACGCTCGCATAGAAGTATTCCTATACTGCAAACGTCTTTATATTCGCAAGTAGTAATTTTGCGAATTTTCAGCTGTCGATCTATTGCGAGTTCTTGAATATCCCGGGGTGGTACATGTACTATCAATCTTTAGTGTTAATTTATTCGCTAAAAATAGTGAAAGATAACAATTTCACGAATAAAACCATTTATAACAGTTACTGTAGCATTGTGTGTCTTAAATCGTTGACATGCGAAGGCTTAACCACTGATTTCGTGGGGTATGCAAAAGCATTTGAGTTAACCGCACAACCAACAATACTCACGAAACTGTGCAGTGCTGTAATGCTCAAATGCTGATTGGTCGAAGGTAGTATGAACATTTCTAAACTCACTGCCTTCCTACTACAGTAAATTGGGTAATTTTCGCGTGACAGGTAGGACACGTTTATTCCCGAATTTTGAATTCGCGAAAGGAGAAACTTTTGCGAGATTTTTAATGAGCGGAGTGGGAAATTTGCGAAAATAGCGAAAATTAAATCATCGAAAATGTCGCCCAGTTTACAGTATATGATATATGTACATGTGCATATCCCGAAAACAGCATTCTTTTTTCAAAGATGTGGTAATATTTAATTATCACTTTGCAAATGATTAAATCATCTGAATGAATCTTCCATTCCAAATGTTGCTACCGCCATTCTAGAAATAAGGTAAACAAAAATCGGTCGCAGACTATGATCAGACTGAACAGATATGCCTGTTATACCGACACAGGGTTTGTTATACCGACACCGGCTTTGTTATACCGACACAGGCTTTGTTATACCGACACCGGCTTTGTTATACCGACACCGGCTTTGTTATACCGACACCGGCTTTGTTATACCGACACCGGCTTTGTTATACCGACACCGGCTTTGTTATACCGAAACCAGCTTTGTTATACCGAAACCAGCTTTGTTATACCGACACCGGCTTTGTTATACCGACACCGGCTTTGTTATACCGACACCGGCTTTGTTATACCGACACAGGGTTTGTTATACCGACACAGGCTTTGTTATACCGACACCGGCTTTGTTATACCGACACCGGCTTTGTTATACCGACACAGGCTTTGTTATACCGACACAGGCTTTGTTATACCGACACCGGCTTTGTTATACCGACACCGGCTTTGTTATACCGACACAGGCTTTGTTATACCGACACCGGCTTTGTTATAACGACACAGGCTTTGTTATACAGACACAGACTTTTTATAACGACACAGGCTTTGTTATACCGACTCAGGCTTTGTTACACTGATACAGGTTTGGTTATACCGATACAAGCTTTGTTATACCGACACCGGCTTTGTTATACCGACACAGGCTTTGATATACCGACACCGGCTTTGTTATACCGACACCGGCTGTGTTTTACCGACACAGACTTTGTTATACCGATACAATCTTTGTTATACCGACACCGGCTTTGTTATACCGACACAGGCTTTGTTATACCGACACCGGCTTTGTTATACCGACACCGGCTTTGTTATACCGACACAGGGTTTGTTATACCGACACCGGCTTTGTTATACCGATACAAGCTTTGTTATACCGACACAGACTTTGTTATACCGACACCGGCTTTGTTATAACGACACAGGCTTTGTTATACCGACACAGACTTTGTTATACCGACACAGGGTTTGTTATACCGACACAGGCTTTGTTATAACGACACAGGCTTTGTTATACCGACACCGGCTTTGTTATACCGACACAGGGTTTGTTATACCGACACCGGCTTTGTTATACCGATACAAGCTTTGTTATACCGACACAGACTTTGTTATACCGACACCGGCTTTGTTATAACGACACAGGCTTTGTTATACCGACACAGACTTTGTTATACCGACACAGGGTTTGTTATACCGACACCGGCTTTGTTATACCGATACAAGCTTTGTTATACCAACACAGACTTTGTTATACCGACACCGGCTTTGTTATAACGACACAGGCTTTGTTATACCGACACAGACTTTTTATAACGACACAGGCTTTGTTATACCGACTCAGGCTTTGTTACACCGATACAGGTTTGGTTATACCGATACAAGCTTTGTTATACCGACACCGGCTTTCTTATACCGACACAGGCTTTGTTATAACGACACAGGCTTTGTTATACCGACACCGGCTGTGTTTTACCGATACAGGTTTGGTTATACCGATACAAGCTTTGTTATACCGACACCGGCTTTGTTATACCGACACAGGCTTTGTTATACCGACACCGGCTTTGTTATACCGACACCGGCTTTGTTATACCGACACAGGGTTTGTTATACCGACACAGGCTTTGTTATACCGACACAGGCTTTGTTATACCGACACCGGCTTTGTTATACCGACACAGGGTTTGTTATACCGACACCGGCTTTGTTATACCGATACAAGCTTTGTTATACCGACACAGGCTTTGTTATACCGACACCGGCTGTGTTTTACCGACACAGGCTTTGTTATACCGACATCGGCTTTGTTATACCGACACCGGCTTTGTTATACCGACACCGGCTTTGTTATACCGATACAAGCTTTGTTATACCGACACAGGCTTTGTTATACCGACACCGGCTGTGTTTTACCGACACCGGCTTTGTTATAACGACACAGACTTTGTAATAACGACTCAGGCTTTGTTATACCGACATATGTTTGGTTATACCGATACAAGCTTTGTTATACCGACACCGGCTTTGTTATACCGACACAGGCTTTTTTATACCGACACAGGCAGAAATGTCATGTAACGGGTTGGTAGTTTTGCCGTGAACATTTATGTACTAACGCTGGTCCAGTCCGTAATCCAGTGGTAGCGCGTTTGCATGGTAATCCAGGAATCGCTGGTTCGACCCTTCGCTTCTTCACTAACATAATTAAGACTGGGCTTTCGGATAAGACCTTAAACCGGGGTCCCATGAATCTGTGTTTTACACAGCCACGAGTGTCTCTGGAACTGGGATACATACTGTATCTTACACTATCCCCCCGGAAACCTAAAATAACCACTTTCTGGAGGCGTTGGCATATAAGGATTATGTAACTTACCATCGCTTAATCTCTAAATGTGTACATGTCTGTAGGACTAGAGCGTTTGTCTACACAGAGCAATCAACTGAGCAAAATCCTGTCATGATATTGTTTACCTATGTCTTAAATCTGCATAAATAAATACATTTCAAAAAGGATGTAAAAGCCACTGTACTTCAAAAATTATAGATTTGTCTATATATACTCTTGTACGGTTGAAGGTCCTATGCCTCATATACTAAAACATTTGTTTGATAACTTTTATGTCATTAGTACAACTATTCCCTTTAAGTACGTAACATGTAATGAGATCCTTCGATATCAGGCAATAGTTTTGGCTGATATAGGGAAACAGTTCATTGGGTTCTTCCAGAAAGAGTTGACAATTGCAATTACTTGATCTATTGAACGGTGTGGTAAAACATTATTTCCAATATGGAAATGTTATATGACTGACATTTTGCCTGTACATGTACATGGATATTGAGACTGATAAATTAACATTACGGCTGACCAACGTGCACATGTAGAGAAAACACTATGATGAGGTGTCGCTGCAAAGAAATTGTAAATAATGGTATAGAAATGATTAGTTCTCGGAACAGGTTACATTATTATGCTATTATATTAATTCTCACCTGACAAGGACCATCTGGAACTTTCATGCCACACTGATAATCCTGTCTTTTCTGCTCCATTTCTTCATGTCTGTATTCTGGATCTGGATCAAACTGGGGGAGGCAATTGTCCATAAGATGTATAATATACCGTCTATGTGGTTTAATCCAACGGAACACCGGAAACATAAACCGTTTTCGGGTACTGACTGCCTCGATTTCAATGAAATCTAGGAACCAGTGTGAGCCTACTCCGGTGTCGTCTCGCCAGATTTCAATTTTGTAAATGTCGTCCGGAAATGATACATTTTTAAGTTTGAAAGTATCGAGCTGTCCCCTTTCAAAATCATCTCGGAAAAAGTAATCTAGGTTAACTGGCTCGGTCTTCCTACCAGATTCGTCATGCAAAACAATGTACACATTTGCGTCGGTTCCAGCTTGAAGCTGGTCCCCGGTTTTTACGCAGACCATAAAATCACTTTTTCCGAAATCGAAAACACTTCCGCCAGCATCGGAAGCACGCGCATTACATGATGACTGGAAGGTCCTATGTAAAGTCAGATGCGTGGTATTATTCCGCAGATTTACATTAAATGCTGAAGACACCCTTGACTGTTGCCTTCCAAAATATTCTTTTGAACAGAAATGAATGTTTCCATTTTTATCATCAGCTAACCATCTTTTTATGACAGGTCCAACTCGTCGTCCTACCTTATAACACTTGCTGGAATATATCCTTAAAGTCATCCTCTCAGAATCAAATCACGTTTAACAGTTAAATGGAAACTGAAAAATTGCTATTTGCATTCTGAAATAAAATAACTCCTTTAGTCAATACACAAAATATAACACGTATAATTGTATTCTAATACTTTTAGTATTAACTTTACGCTCGTAAAGGTGTATAGTACAGACTTAACATTTTAAACCTTAAAGTGTATTAACAAAAGTTGTATACGCTCTAACACGTCATTTTGTAAAAGCTTTTCTTAAGCGATTCCTACTTTCCGTTTTAATTACTTTACTATACACGGACATTTATTCAAACCCGTCACAACAATTGTTCAAAGTGTATAGATTTACATCAGACTTGTTCAGATAAAATTTCAAATGCCCATGTTGTTATAGATAAAGCCCGTTTGTCTGCATAGTTCACCGTGACGGGTAGTATACAGTAGGTGTCGGCCATATTTCCATTTCCGGTCGTTATCTCATACATCAGTGTTCTTTTTTTCTCACGACCACGTTCACATTTTACGTACATGACTTAAAGACGAAGTTCTTTGCCCTTTTTAAGCAATAGTACAAGTTAAAGCTCCTTAAAATTGCCAAATCCGTCCTAGACCCCAAGACTGACGGATTTCTCGCTCAACAGAGATATACTTACGTGTGCGTATGTGGTTCTCTCTATTTGACATAAATGTCTAGATCTTAGTGAGCCTATGTAGTTCTCTCTATTTGACATAAATGTCTAGATCTTTGAGGTCTATGCGAAAAAACAAAAATCAACAGACTAACCGTATAACCGATAAGAAACGTCTTTTTGCAAAACTGCCAAGAATTAAAGAAGTACAAAGGTCAATTTAAGACAGTAATATTACAGTCACAATATCACTTTAAATACTCCTTCATAGAATAAGAACTTACTGATATAGAATATAGAATAGTGATAGAACTATGAACTATTTTAGTCTAAGCAGTGTTGACATATTCATTTCTTTTTATATTTTTGTTGCTTCTTCACTTAAAAGCGATGTCTGAAAGCGTTTTTTATTCAAGTTTTGCAATATTATAGAAAAGAGACGGCGCTATACACAAAATAACGTGTACATTCAATTTAAAAAGCAACGTAAGAAATGTTTATCGTACAAATAACGGTCATTTTGTCAGTGACACATCTCTCCTGGTAATATAAGAACTTAAAGTAACTTAATATCCAAAGTGCATGGATCCTGGAACTTTAAGAAACGATAAATGTACTGCTTGCTCAACTATAACACCAAATAAAGAAACCAAGGCAAAGTGGTTCAAGCACCAATGTATGCCGGCAACGCGTGTCTAGTCTGCAAGCTCGCACACCTATCTTTCGGCTACTGGCATTTTTACACAATTTTGCACAATAATAATACTCTTTGGACAAAACTGACTGGGTATTGCAGTCAGGTGAAACAAAACTGACTGGGTATTGCAGTCTGGTGAAACAAAACTGATTGGGTATTGCAGTCAGGTGAAACAAAACTCCCTAGATTTTCATATTTTGTTAGGTACCAGTATGCATGGGAGTCATACCTGGGCCGACCGGGACTGATAAACAATAATATAAAAAAAATTATGGCTCAATGCGATATGTGATATGGGGTGTTGCCGTAATCAGGGTATTTTTTCGTTTATTGTAATTGCAGGGTCCCCTCTGATTTAACCAAAGTTAATTATATAAAGTACGGTAGTTGTGCGCTTTACACGTTTACACGTGAAGTGTCAATTGGTAAAGAAAAAGTGGACATTGATTTGTTCCAATCAGATTTTGATCTTTAACATATTGATTATTGGGAAATGTTCCGTCATTAATAAAGGTACGTAGTGGCCTTTTTAATCACTTTTCAGAATTTCCATTGACAAGTGTTAAGACCACACCAAGTGAAAAAGTATCGCGTCGGATATAATCACGATTCAGTTTTGTACGAAGATATATTTCTAACGCCTCAATGCACCAGTTGTATCAATATTTCTATCACGAAAGGCGGATGGAAAAAAAAGAGACTTAAATGAAGTACTAGTATACTGTTTGTAATGAAAAAAACCCACTAAAATTTGAAAAGGCTATATCCATGCATAAAAATACAAAACATACCGGCACAAGCAAAGCAGTTCAGGAAATTTCAGCATTGAGCTATCACTAATCCATAGATTAAGTAATCACTTTGCTCGGATATGAAAAAAAACAAAAACAAAAACGGAATCCATCTTAAAATGCAGTTTTTGAATCTGATAAAGATAAATTTTAACTATTTAACTACATTGTTACAAGGCTACATAGAAATAACTGTTGTATTTTATCAGAAAAAAATCCACTTCAATGCCGTTTCTTTATTTCCTGTTTGAAATTGTTTTAAAGCAATTAACAATTTAAGTGCATATGTAGTGTCGTCTGCGTGACTACGTGTGTACATAAAAACTTATGAGTTTTTACATAAGTAATTCTAACTTACAATGGATTTCCCTGAAAAACAAGCCTGACATGTACCAGTGCACGTTCTGATAGTAGCGAAGGTCACGATCGAATCTGGCAGGTGACAGACGAAGCTAAAGATCCTTACGGCATGTTAACCTCTATTCTGACTAGTCATGTAAACTCTCCTACCGAGAAACCGATTTCTATTTAGTCCGCATCATAGTGGAAATATCTTTATGCAAATATTCTGAAAATCGTGGTAGTTCCGCAAACACAGGTTACTTCTAAGTAATTACTAGCAGTGAAGCCCATATATTCGACACGGATGTGTCTGTATTTTTATTTTTTCGTATGGATCAAATGTCTGTTACATATGAAATAAGTTAGAGTTTGACAATTGTCAACATTTTACATCAGATTTGATAAAGAATCCTTGATTTTAACGAGTTATTTAAATGTGTTTCTATATTACGTCGTACAAACAGACTGACAACTCTTCATGAATCGTGTCTTATATAAAAACGTATCTAATTTAAAGATAAGTCTTGTATAAAAAATAGTGCTTACGTTCAACGTATGTTCCACTCTTTATACATTTTCAAGCCTAGTGATCCGTGAACAGTTTATCAGACCTTATGAATAATTTACACAAGTTCGCGTGCTATTGGTTTGCAAATTTGTCTTCTGCGACATGTACATTATTTTCTTGTCGAGATGCATCTATTCTTAACAACCATGAATGGATGCTTGTATAGTATTCAATAAATATTTTATTATTATGATATGAATGATAAGCAGAAAGAAGAATATTTTATACTTTAAAAAGGAAAAAATCTGAATAAACCTGAAGTTATAAGGGATACAGCTACCCTGAAAAAAACTTCGGAGAATCCTACCACAGCATCTCACTACATGTACAAATCACCGTTTATTTTTAGTATGTATAATTCACTGAAACGCGGACAACAACGAAAACCCTGCAGCAAAAAATATTTATCGTTGTTTGTTTGTAGGAGCCCAATTCAACCGTATGGACGTCGTTTTTACAGGCGGACAGCTTACTTAACCATCTTTTCTGGACAGAAACAGTACTAGACTTCTATCCTGCGTAAGAATACAAAATCATTTGCTTCCCAAATTTGTTTATTCCTGTATGTACGTTACTGGTAAGAAGCAAACATATCGTTGATCTTGCATAGATATCACCAAAGTTTAAAATGTCAGGAAATGGCTGAACAGCAAAAATAAAAAAAAACTGTTGTTTTTTTTTTGTCAGAAGCCTAAGTACACGGTAGTATGAAAAAGATCAGCTCTATATTATTCTTTTATATGCATACCCCCCCCCCCCCCCACACCCAGTATTTTATATCCAAAACATGTTTTGTTTACTATTTACATAAAAAAGCATTCATATAATATAAAGGTAAAAACGCAAGCTTCATACTACATATGGGAGCTCCGTCAGCTGTATTTTATTACTATTACTTTCACTGGAATCTGAAATAGCCAGGTAAAATGGAAGAAATCTTATATTTTCTCTGCAAGTTAAATGGTTAGTTATGGGGTCAGTTATGTAACTTAAAATGTCCATCGCTGCGTTAAGGCTGAAATTGTGTAAATGCTTTACAAGTATGCCGAGTAAGCTCCCATGGCTATTGACCCATACATTACATATGATGCTGTGATGGGATATTTTCTTAATGGTTCTTTTTTTCAACAGAATAACAGATATGTAGTAGAAGAAAGCATGTTTTGAATATAAAATATGCTTATACATGTTAAAGATGAATATAGAATTGACTCAGTGTTTGTGTACCAACCATGGCATATACAGATCGGTTCGTAATGAATTTTCTGATATTATATGATGTATCACCTACCACAATTTGCTGGAATTCATGCACTGTATTGCGGATGTTGATATCTTAATGCTTCTGGTAGTTCTGGCGGATCCAGAAAGCTGTTGGTTGTCAAAGATCGGCAGTATTTGCTCTTGTCATGTACTAATCGAGCTTCCTGCATGTCATGCAATTCTTTATCAGAATGTTACTCACACTATCGTAATTTTCAGCGAATCTGTAAGCTCTTTGTTTTTCTATCAGCAGGATGCCGTTCGCTGACATATTTTTTTACCCCTGTTGCTTTCTACTTCATCTTCCTTTTGTTAAATGAGCGTCCGAAGCAGTGTCGTTCTTTGTATCTAAAGATTGGTGTTTCCACCATTCGCCTGACTTCTGATAACTGATCACGGAGATTTTTCAAGGCATTACTCTAGTACTGTGCCGATCTTTGTATCTAAAGATTGGTGCTTCGACCACTCACCTGACTTCTGATAACTGATCACGGAGATCTTTCAAGGCATTACTCTAGTACTGTGTCGTTCTTTGTATCTAAAGATTGGTGTTTCGACCACTCGCCTAACTTCTGATAACTGATCACGGAGATCTTTCAAAGCATTACTCTAGTACTGTGTCGTTCTTTGTATCTAAAGATTGGTGTTTCGACCACTCGCCTAACTTCTGATAACTGATCACGGAGATCTTTCAAAGCATTACTTTAGTAGTCGTTCTTTGTATCTAAAGATTGGTGCTTCGACCACTCGCCTGACTTCTGATAACTGATCACGGAGATCTTTCAAGGCATTACTCTAGTACTGTGCCGTTCTTTGTATCTAAAGATTGGTGCTTCGACCACTCGCCTGACTTCTGATAACTGATCACGGAGGTCTTTCAAGGCATTACTCTAGTACTGTGTCGTTCTTTGTATCTAAAGATTGGTGTTCGACCACTCGCCTGACTTCTGATAGCTGATCACGGAGATCTTTCAAGGCATTACTCTAGTACTGTGTCGTTCTTTGTATCTAAAGATTGGTGTTTCCACCACTCGCCTGACTTCTGATAACTGATCACGGAGATCTTTCAAGGCATTACTCTAGTACTGTGCCGATCTTTGTATCTAAAGATTGGTGCTTCGACCACTCGCCTGACTTCTGATAACTGATCACGGAGATCTTTCAAGGCATTACTCTAGTACTGTGTCGTTCTTTGTATCTAAAGATTGGTGCTTCGACCACTCGCCTGACTTCTGATAACTGATCATGGAGATTTTTCAAGGCATTACTCTAGTACTGTGCCGTTCTTTGTATCTAAAGATTGGTGCTTCGACCACTCGCCTGACTTCTGATAACTGATCACGGATATTTTTCAAGGCATTACTCTAGTACTGTGCCGTTCTTTGTATCTAAAGATTGGTGCTTCGACCACTCGCCTGACTTCTGATAACTGATCACGGAGATTTTTCAAGGCATTACTCTAGTACTGTGCCGTTCTTTGTATCTAAAGATTGGTGTTTCCACCACTCGCCTGACTTCTGATAACTGATCACGGAGATCTTTCAAGGCATTACTCTAGTACTGTGTCGTTCTTTGTATCTAAAGATTGGTGTTTCGACCACTCGCCTGACTTCTGATAACTGATCACGGAGATCTTTCAAGGCATTACTCTAGTACTGGACGTGCTTTCTCCTAAAACCTCGAGGAAAATACTGATGCAAACCTTTTAGGAAGGTCTTAACAAAGTGTTTGGTGGCTTAATCGAGGTCTCTATTTTTTCGTAAATTACTTGGACACACCCCATAAAGCCTTCTTGTAGTTCTACCGACGGAAAACTTATTCTTATCTTGTTTTAGAAACCATTGTATGGGGTTAATTACATCTAGTAATTTAATAAGAATATTCGTGTCGAATAAAGATAAATGATAGCCACTTTCAGGGAATAAGAATTGTCAAATTTGCGTATGGAATTTATATCAAACGGTACTAAGGAACATGTATGTGGTATTGCAAAATCATTCTAACTGAAATTTACAGGGCCAGATATCCTTTGATTACTAATCTAGTTTCTGTTTAAATAATATGAGGAAAACAGCACAATACCACTGAGTCCCATACCTTTGTCCTTATAAAAAATTTCAGAGGAAATGAATCAACTTGTAACAAGAAACAATAGATCACAAAATATCCAATGGAAATGCTAAACGAAAATGGAGACTTTATCTTAAGGAAGTTATGTAATACTTCAAACTGTGACATATGAAATAGTTGTACAATCAAGTTAACAAATTCATCTTTTATAACAGAAGAACTAGCCAGTAAACTTATCACATATGGGATAGAGGAAATAAGTGTACTATTTATAGGAAGTAATACTGGCAAAGGGCATGAGAAAGATGATGAACGAATCTTTCCGGACCAGTTCTAAGGGACGTTACACATTTATACAACACACTACAGTATAAACGAAGTTACCTCCCATGCGCCTGAGAAGCTCACAAAGTGCGGAAATCAATAAGCAAGACACAGAGTTAATCGAAAATAGGTATGTTTCTTTGCTGGCATGGCAAGTTTCCCGCCACTAGGCACAAACTGTTGTATCTCAAAACTAAAAATAGAACCGACAATTGAAAATTAAGAGAAAAGCCACGCAATATCATAGCTGACCAGGAAATAAGAATAAGATTATTTATAGAGTAGATCTACAAACGGACCACAGCATAAACTTGTCTAGTTTATCCCCCGTCGTCCAGTCAAGAAGTATTCAGACACAACAATAAGGACGTCTAGTGGCCTAGTCAGTCTGCGGTTGCACCTATATACCGATAGTCATTTGTAATTACTGAATAGTTGCTTACAGTCTTAACCAATAGTATTGGACGACCTGACAACTCTATTTGTCATATTACACATAAATTCAGTATCCATAACAATCAGTATTGATTAGGAACAGTTAACACAATTTGGTACTGAAAAAAATATAATTTTCTACTTGTCAAAATTCCGTAGAATGCACATTGCGAATTACAACATTGTTTTATCCAAACGACTAAAGTCGTTCATATGCCATGTTATATTTACGTCGGTATTTGTATTAATTACATGTGCTTGGTGTCTTCTGGCCTGCAGACGCACGCAATATACAATGTATCGTGTGCTAAATGTATAGATGTACAATTAGATTTTCTATTGACAAATTTGAGATACTGCTGCACTGACATTGCAACACACTAAATAATTCATATATAATTGTATCTATGAAAATAGTTAATTGTACAAACGTATGTAGAAGAATTCGTGGTGTTTCAGTATAGGTTTTCTTGATTAGATATAATTAAACACAACGTCAAATCGGTGTAAAACAAGACAACACGCATTATTTGGGTGATACCTGTACCTTCTATATAAAGTGATTAAAGCAGTTTTTAAAAGAAACATACAGCATATATTTATACTCATAGAAAAATGGATATAATCTAAGAATGTTACATCAAAAATACATCTTACAAATCTATTTATCAAAACCATTTCTATTCAATATCGTAGAAAGCATTTCTCGCTATCCTTATCAAGAATAAAAAGACATTCTATTTTCATTTCTACCATGCAATAAGAGAAGTAACTCGGCATATACATTCAGCCACTTTTCTAATTATACACCTAAAAGAAATCTTGTAGTTTATTCAATTTTCAAGATATTTTAATGAATATTTCAAAGCCATAAGATCAAAGATTGATATTTAACATTCCATCAGAGTTTAAAAGATAGTTACCAAACTCATTGGTCCGCAGCGCTGTAAACACACTAACCCCAATATTCAAAAGTAACAAAAAACGTTAAAATTACCAGACTTGTAACACAGACGAGGGGTTATGTTCACTAAAATAAAATTAGCAGACAAGTGGCAATATTTGATCATTCAAATCCTTTAAGATGTTTTTGGGCAGATGTAAAGTGTAAAAAGGAATCTTGAGACTTTTGCCTGTTTTTTTATCCTCCAATTCATTTCGATCGGATGAAACTTTGATGGAAAATGATCACCCTGATGATTTTTTCAATTCAGTTGTGGCTTGGACGTAAACGTCTTTAAGAATTGGTTTTTGGTACTTTTCATTAATATCTAATGGTCAGTTTGTGGTGTGAAAACGTCACTTTCGAGAAAAAACAGCACTGTATTGAAGCTATTGATCCAATTGACGAGGTTTTTTTGATAAATGCATGGGAAAGGAAATTCTTTTAAGGTTAGACAGATCAACTCCGTCTTTGAATTTAGTGTTGAGAGGATATTTTTATCAAAGCGGGATATCTGAAATTGGTACCAGAAACCGTTTTTTAACAAACACTACTGTTTTAGATAATTAAGAATAAATGTAGAATTACCATAATTTACAGTTTTGTGAATTTCAAATTTAGGGGTGTTGTGATGTAAACTCTCTGAGACAATGAAATCACCACTCATTCTCATCAATTTTATACCGAGTATTGAAAGAATGAATCCAATAATTTGTTGACAAATTTCCATGACCGTATCTTTCAAAATGGCTTTGATGTGACACATAATTGAGGTGTATACTTAGAAAAGTTGTTGCGTGTAAGTTACTTTTTACATGATTTCAAAGCAGTCATTGTATTTTTGGCATCTCCCTTGATCAACTATAGTATTGTCATTTCAAAGTGTAATATAATTTTAAATGATCTAAATGAGGCTTTGCGTGTCGCTATAATTGAATTGATCCATTGCCAAATTGCCTAAAATACAAATTTTGTACAGTATACTTGTAACTTGTATTAAGAGATCGCCATGGGAAGTTGAAAAAGTGGTCACTTAACAAAACGGCCTCTTAGTGAAATATAATCTCTTCTTAATTATCAAGTACGGTTTAAAAAATATGGGTATCTTGAAACACACGGTCCTTTTATACACATGGTCCCTTAATACTCGTGGTCTCTCAAGCACAATTGACCGTATTGATATTTTCAACGCGAAATAAAAGAAAAGTTTTCAGACTTGAAATATTTCGACACCGTCACTATTACGACAACAACCTAATAGGCTATAAAACTTAATCCTGACTCAATGTAAGTCCCATCCGCCTACTCATATCACTACAAATTTGAATGCCTGTAAAGTTACGTACATGTATCATATATCATCACACCGGAAGAAACGGAGAAATGGGTATTTCAGTACCAAAAGCCTGTCAATATGCAAAATATATGTATTATATTTGATGGCCAATGTTTTTTTCTGGATGTGAACTACCAAAGATGTTAATATCTACATTCTCTACCAAACGTGACAATCCAAATTTAAATGAAACAAAAAGGTACAATTGCATGTATATGTTTATTCACTCCGACATGTACATCTACTAGTTTGTTTTTCAATGACATCTAAATCCCCTTCTATACTTAGTTGTATTCAAACGAAAGTCATATATCTCCGACATTACCAAAAGAACGTTATACCGTGCTATTAAAATAGATCCACTAAGAATACAACTTGTATTTACTTTGTATCGTTATCAATGTTTCCAGCCAATATTACAGTCATATATCATTAATGTACAAAGAAACTTTCAAGCACTAGAGATTTAATTTGATTTTTAGAGTACGATTTATAAGATGTACGTATGGTGCAATATCATATAAAAGCGCTTTCCGTCAACTTTAATGTGTCTTAATATAGTACGCATGTTCCCACTCAATTTTAGCATTTCTACTCTAGATCATAAGGACAGGGGTTCCCATGGTGTGGTTTTGTGATCATACCATGTTTCCGTCGTCATTTATGCGTCTTGTGTCGTCCGTCGTGTGTCGGTAACAATTTCATTCAAAATTCGTCTAAAAACTTCTCTTGAATGTTCAAGTTGTTCCAAGAATTACATTCCATACAGAACTTGTCAACCAAAAGGAAAATCTTCAAACATCTTCTCAACAACTGCAAGACATAGAGCTTAGATATTAGGTATGTACATGTAGCAGTGTGTGGTGTTCGTCTACAAAGTTTGTTCAAATCAAAACCTTAGGGTAAAAAATGGTCCCATCCCAGGGGTCACTTATACAGTGAGAACTTTAAAGATCTTCTACTTGAAAACCATAAGTCTTCCTTGTTTATAAATTCTATCAAATAATTGACAAGAGCCAACAACATACAGTTCGACCCCGATTATTCAACAACCTATTATTCGTATACCTGGTGTAATCCGAAGACAATATTCGGTCCCGAAATGTTTTATACATAAATGTATATAAAAATAAATGGGTTATTCGAAATGGATTTTACGAATACCTGGTGTTATTCAAAGGGTTTTTTCAGTCCGATTGACAATGTTTGTAAGGAATTTCACACCCATTATTCGAAATGCATTCCAGTCAAACCAATAATTGCTGACACGCTCAACTTGTGAAAAACGACTCGCGGTCGGCGTGTTATATGTGCTAAGGTGTGATAATTACATACTCGCTTTAACCTAGTTTGTTTAATACCAAAAGGAACAACTTTTGTTTTTGTTTGAAAGTCGGTTAAAAGATGTTCACCTTTAATTTCGAATAACAAACTCATGACTACCAAACTACCATGCCTATTTAAAGCATGACTTTTAATTTAACTTTAGAAGAAAAAGACTTCACTTGTGCAGAAGTAATTTGGGTTGAGCAATCAGGCGAAGGACCCGGTAACGGGGGAATACCCAGATCAGCTGATATCTTCCTTTCCATTCGTACTGAGCAATCTGGCAAAGGACCCGGCCCCGGGGATACCTAGATCAGTACGAGTGGAAAGGGTTTAAAAAGGAAAATAAATTAAACGTTTGATATGATTTATTGTTGTTTTCCTTCATCTAAAATGATATACGCAATGTATATTACGTTAAGCGTCCGTGATAGCTATATACATGTATATATTGATGATTTACATAACAATCAGCTGGCCATCTTCGGGACTTGGATTATTCGAACCCATGGATTATTCGAAGTAAAATCTTGGTCCCCGGCACTTCGAATAATCGAGACTCGACTGTAGTTCATAAAAATATCAACATCAAGATTTATTCAGTAGTAAAAGAATCAATTATTGTGCAGTTACTCAAGGTGATTGTTATGCGTCAAAATGTGGTAGCTTTGCATCAACAGTAATTTTGCAGTTATCAGTGTATAATTGTCAATGAGAATGTAACGTGGGACTTGTAATGCATAAATCGTATGGAATAAAGCGTTTTAAAGCTGCTCGATCTCAGATTTTGGTAAAAAAAATAAAGTTCTTCAAACTGCATAAAAATAACATATTTTAGAGCACATAGTCATATAAAAAGGTTCCATTATAAATTCCAGTAAAGTGTATCTGTAGATTTAAAATAATAAGCTACCAAATAATAAAGCGTTGCAAACTCTTTTTAAATTCCAATATAAACATATAGTGTAGCGGTGCCGTAAAACCAGCATTTTCAATCGAGTTGCAAGTTCCTACCTAAAGTGATTTTTATCTCTTTTGTTCATTTTAGCCTTTAGTTTTATACTTTTGTATCTAATTTAGTATATCATTTTTGAAAATTTCATCTTTTTCAACGGCAACTGAAAGCGAGCAGCTTTAACAGCAAAAGTTCAATGTCACAAGATTCAACGTCCAAAAAGCCTAAATCATATCGAATGAAACGTTTCAAAGTCTATTTAGATTTCCTTCCTTAAATCGAATCTGCTTGTACATTTCTAACTAATCCATAAAAGCTAAATATATGTTTCATTTTCGGCTTTAAGAATGTACAATATACATTTAACAAGAAACCAAAAGTATTTATTGAAGCAGCCGATCCTTTGTTTTCTGTAGTATTCATGATTTCTAATGTTGTTATATATGTCCACATAACAGTGCGTCTATATTTTGAAGTGATCACGATTTCATGTAGAAGGCTGCTGGGATTACTGGCTTTTCCTGCTTTAGAAGGTTCTCGAGATAGTCCTTCGTTAGAACCTTGCCTAGTCTTTTACCTGTGCATTCTTCTGGTCTCACGTGACCAGGTATTTTGGCCTCACGTTCCAGTCCTCTCATTAACCTAATATACATAGGGCTTTCAGTGTCTGTCTGTCTTGACCCGTTACATCGCAAAGTACATGTTATATTCCAAGGGGCTGGCATAGTACGGTTGTTAATGTTCACAGGAATAGGCGACGTCACATCTGAAGACTTGTTCATAGGAGCGCTGAAGTCATCACGGTGAATTTTATAATCGAAATTTCCCCTTTTGTTGTGTTTCAACGAGTACAAATCGCTTAAATTGATGCCTTTCTGTCTCAGATGGAATTTATTATTTGCTACATATGAACATTTCGTACGTTTAGCATTCAACAATGTTTCTGTACGATTTGTACTATTATCAAAAGTCAGTCGAGGTAGATATAGATGCATTGTCCTTTCTGAGTAAAGTGGAAGTCGTTCTTTCATCAGTACGAGCGAACTCGTCGAGTTTCTCAAAGAACTTCCGCTTCTTCTAAAACTTGTTACAGACCTCTTGATTCGTTGTCCTTTAGGAAAATGTTTATGCGCATGAGCACTTCCGACATATTCGTTTTGTGTCAGCGGACTGGACGTTAGCTGATTTGTTTCGTTTTCTGTCGACATTAAGTAATTTTCCTTTTACTTAAATCCGTTAAAAAATTAAACACATTTGCAGTAAATTGTTATTTTTGTTCAGAAATGAAACAAATATATATCTTTGCCACACGATGACACTTATCTACCAAACGAAGAATGATTTCATCAGATATCAAGTGAACGCTGCAGGGCAAATAAACGATTAATTGATTGATCACACTATTGAATTTAAACGCCCTGAACATTAGCCAGTCCTCAAGAATAAAATAGATTTTCACATCCAACAAAGAAAGATGTTAACCAAATACACTAAATATCAATAATAGATGTATTAAATAAGATATATCAAGTATAATAAAAGTTTTGCTGTCTATACATACACATACAAAGATATGCTAAATATATCTACCCTTTCTCTTATACTTTTTATAGAAAACAAGTTTTAATCGATATTAAATATTGTTCAAATCGTTTGTGTACTAACACTGATGATTTTATCAGCACATTTGGCTAGTTCAATGGGTATTTCCTCCCATACATAAGATTTATTATACCCATGTTAGACCTCGTGAAATCATAGAAATTTAAAATCGCAAATGAACACAAAATAGTCGAAATTTAAATCAAATTGCCACTGTTTAAAGTTAAATTGGTGTGATTTTCGGTATTTTGGAATGACCTTAAGCAATGGAAACAACTGATATGGGGCACCACTTTTGGCATAGTTTTACACATATTGCACGCGCAAAACGCTAAAGTTGTAGAGCTTATACTTCCTCTTCCGTCATCTGAAAAATGACGTTTATACAGTACAATCCTTCAGCTAAATTCACTGTGACTTCTGCTGCATATTAATGAAAAACTGTTGCTGCGAGGATGTAAGGTTGTATGCTGCAAACATTAAGTGAGCTAAATGTCGGATTGAAAACAAATCACTGAACACGGAAGCTGAAAACATGTTTTTGTAGGATATTATTCCTGTAAGTTGTTTTTAAGAGACCATAAGAGAGAAAGCCGTGTACTATTCAAATAGTGTGTAGACACCTGTGAATAACGACCACCTGTCAACAAAGATCGATTAAGCTTCTTTCCAAGAGTGGTCTTTGTTCACAAGTTTGACTGTACTTAAAATGGTTGTGTGCAGTATGTGGCCCAAGGCTTATTATTTTCAATCGCCTGGTTCAATTAGTCTGATAACTATAAAGATAAAAATGTTATTGAGATTGTTTTGGCTGAGGTGCAATGTAAACAATTTTTACGCTATTGAAAAAATTCTCCTATATACGCAAAGAAGGATTTGAGGGTGTTAAATCTTACAAAGTAGATCACTCTTGACTTCCGGAATTGTTTTTGACTGCTGAAATTCCCTCCCGCGTAATTTCCACACAACAATTACGAGTGTGGATGCGTAAAATACGATTGAAGTCACGTGATTTAAACAATTAGTTAAATTAACTACAATGTACACTTAAGGCCTGTAAATAGTAACACATTCGAACATGTTTTTATTGAGGGAGAAAATGCACATGTTAGAATGGAAAATACACTCATTATTTTTTGAGTGAATATACCGTTGAATTATTAAATCACTGTTTGATCGTTTCGATGTTTCGGTTAATTAATCACTTAGGCGTGTCGGCCTTCGTAATTAGATTTCTACGAATCTCATCTCCACACAGTGAAATAGATTTTACTTTTGCAGGCTGTCGGCCTTCGTTGTTAGATTACTACGCATCACATCACACAGTGATATACTTAGGAAACAGATTTTACTTTTGCAGGCTGTCGGTCGTCGTAATTAGATTACTACGCATCTCAGCATCACACAGTGATATACTTAGGAAATATACTTTACTTTTGCAGGCTGTCGGCCTTCGAAACTCAGTGATATGCTAACAGGTACATCACTCAAAGGTAAACTATATTTCTATTCCAACACGTTAATTTAAACAAAAGGATGTTCGAAGGGGTACTATTTGCTACGATTACATGAAATTGATGCGTTGAACTTGTAGTATACCTTGCATTTCGTGAAAGTTTGACTGTTCTTTGTTACTCCTCAAATAAAACGCTATTGCAAAAGATTGCAAAAAAGAAGTGTAGAAAATTTTATACATGCACATCACTCTTAGATTGGAATCCGCGGGAAGGTTCAGAAAAAATGTACGTAGTATATTTTCCACTACCTTTCCTGTAACGGAGAAAATGGGAGTCTGTTTTATTATTTGCTGAACGTCTACAGTCCTAATTATAGGCAAGCTAAGGATTTCATCCCAGTACGTAATTAGGAAATAAAGTAAAGTGATTTGATAAATCGCCGTTTAAAATGACACTAATATGAAATACACAACATTAGTACGTTTGCTAAAAAAAGGGGGTTCTCGAATTAGTACAGTCAATTTGCGTGAAGTGTCTTCACTCGACCGAAAAGGAATGTGGGCAATTGTATTTGAACCATTAGTATTGGTGAATAGTCATATCTACATAAAAGCACGTTTATAAAATGCACATTACTTTAGTGCCATACGTGCCGAGAAAAGACATGAAATCATGTCAAGATAAGAAATTTATTCGTAAACATTGCACCAAAGTCCACTGAAACTCTTTAAAAAAATCTTTTTAGTTATCAGTTATCAGACTTATCTGAAAATAATATAAAAACAAGAGGGCCAAGATGGCCCAATATTGGTCACCTGTATATAGATTGCCAAATTGACAAAAATACAAGGGGTCATAATTTTAACGTAATTTGTAGAGGTCCACTATCCAATGCTTAATAAAATTCCAAATATCTAAGCTCTGTCTGTGGGCCTTGTGTTTTTTTTAAAAAAAGGTTTCCCTATATAAGCCTATGCGAAATCAAGTGACCCCCTCCCGGGAGGGGTTAATCTTCAACCGGGGATCATGATTTGAACAATCTTGGTAAAGGTCCACAAGACAATACTACATGCTAAATATCTAAGTTCTATGTCATGTGGTTTTAGAGAAGAAGACTTTTGAAGTTTTTCCTATGTAAAATCAAGAGACCCCCGGGCTGGGTCAGTTTTGACCCAGGGGTCATGATTTTGAACAAACTAGGTAGAGGTCCCTTGGTGCTCTGAAGTGCTGGGCGCCTGTCCGACCCGGGGTTTGAACAAACTTGGTAGAGGTCCACTAGACAATGCTACATGCCAAATATCTAAGCTCTAGGCCATGTGTTTTCAGAGATGAAGATTTTTAAAGTTTTTTCTATATTTGCCTATGTAAAACTAAGTTACCACCCCGGTCGGGGTCAGTTTTGACTTGGGGTCATAATTTGAACAATCTTGGTAGAGGTCTAGAAGACAATGCTACATGCCAAATAACTAAGCTCTAGGCATTGTGGTGTCAGAGAAGAAGATTTTTAAAGTTTTTCCTATTTTTGCCATAGTAACCAGAGTTCTGCATGGAATAAAATACTTTGAACAATGTTGGTAGAGCTTCATGTAAGGAATATCCCTGCATAGTTTTATCAACACTGGCCTAGCGGTTTCAGAGAAGATGAATCAAAATGTTGATTTACGACGGACGACGGACAATCATCCATTAGAAAAGCTCACCATGGCAAAGCCATGTGAGCTAATAAGCTTTGTGCCACATACTGCACACAGCCATTTATCTAATCTGAAGAAAAAACAAAACAAAGGAAGCCAAAATGCAAAAAACATGTTTTCAGCTTCCATTACCGGAGTTTCGTTTTCATTCCAAAATTTCGCTTAACGAGTCAAAATATCATCCAAAATCACGTTTTTGCTACCATTTCCAGTGTTTTCTTTTCTTTCAAACATTTTACTCACTGTTTGCAACATATAACCCTATGTACTATCTCTGATCAAGTGACGGACACACATTTTCATTAAAGCTTGTAGTTTAAGCCTTAACAAGGACGAGACTATGTTGAAATATCATTGTAAATCAATCCTCGATCATAGTCTAGTGTCATTCTAAAGGTTATTTTAAATGTAGTTTGAGATGATCGATTCCTTACTCTGCCACCGACATAATTAATGGTATTTCGGATGGGACCTTAAACCGAGGTCCCGTGTATCCCTGTTATACTCGTTGCATGTACAAATTGTATTAAGAGATCGCTCATGGTATCTTAACACAAACGGTCTCTTATTGCAACATAATTCCGTCTAAAATTACCATGTTTGGTTTGAAAAATACTGGTCTCTTAATAGACATGCTCTCTTAACGGTGTATTCCAAACTTGGTCATGATTTAGATCGAAGTTTAAGTTACAGTTATGAAGCTTCGGATGGGTGGGTGCCTATGCGACTTTATATCGTCTTGTTGATATCATGTCGTGAGAATTTTCCCTCGTGTGAAATGCTGTAATTATATATCCTTTGAACGTCCATAACGTACTAAACCGTATACGCTGGTTAAGACAGGCTCGACCTTCCATAGAAGCGACAGTTACCGTATGGAACACGTTTTGTCTGTATGAATTTATAGGCTATGCCGACAGCTCATGAATGTTGAAAATTCGGACGTCCAAGGCAAATGCTGACACTTTAAGACAGCATTGAAAATGACTTTGGACACAATTTTACCAGGTTTGAAAATGTTCATTTTACCAACGTCCGCGTACAGGCCCCTGTGGGATTGTGTTTTGAGCGCGTGCAAATATTTTTTCATAGACATAAAGCAGACACGTCGTACTCAAACCCAGGAATATTGACATCTTATGAGAACGCTTAAAATCGACCTCACGTTAGTAAAAAAAAAAAGAAAAAAAAAGAAGTCCATGCGTAGGTTAGCAGACAGGGTGACCCCTGCGCCTGACCTCTGTAGGTGGGCCAATGGAAATTTTACTTTCATGTTACAGCTCAATCTATTTGCTGACGTATACAACACGCGCACTATTATTATAATACTACAATAGGACTGATTTTACGGCTATAATAAACTATTTACCATTCGATGTGCGATTTACAAAGTCAGTTATTTTCTAAATTGCCATGTGTTAAGGCGTAAAAGGTTTATTGTTGGACAAATAGCTGAAATTATTTTCGCAGCTTTAAAAGAATGAATCCATATCTACAAACAGGCTTCTGAAATTAACATTGAGGAATATTATGCAATATTTCCATTGCTGATGGATCAAGGGGCAGTAATCTTATAGGTTTAAATGGCACATAGAAATATTTTCCATAAGTGGTAAAATGTAAACCTACGAAAAATTATGCTTCGAATGGTGTATCTTAAAATTCTTTCATTTTCAATATGGATTCGCAGTTGGCCAAGTGTGTGGTTACTGTGATCAAACAGTGAGTCATTGTACTATTTGAAGAACTGCAGTTCCATTCCGAATCTCCTAAAAGCACCATCTTGGCCACTTTTCAAAATACACAAAGGAGATAATACGTGAAAATATCCGAAATGTTGACTTGATTAATATGTTTGATAAATATGCTTAGCAATATTTTTAATATGGAGGTCGCTTTTCGCCATAAGTGCGCTATAGAAGACACAGAAAGTTTCCCGGATTTTGCTTCAAAGTGGCCCCTGTCAAATTATAGAATCAGAGGCAAATATTAAATCTTCTGACGTATTTGAAGACAAGAAAAGTTGCTTAGTCTGTATCTGGTATGTGGATGTTGAGAGTGAATGTTTAGAAAAACATATGTGTGGTAGTCCTTGACCTCAAGCAAGTTGTATCTTGCAAAATGGCAGAAGTACGATAACACCGTAAATCTAGCTTTGAACGCAATTAAGCTGGTTTACCGTTATTACATATGGTTTGTTTTAATTAACAGCTATTATATTACTATTTCACTGCATAGATTCGTATTTTTCAGATATGTGATTGTATAAGAAATGGAAGCCGACACTTGGAAGAGGTATATGTGTCCCTGTCCGTGACGGAAAGAAACTGCCCCATAATCATTAGCCCAATAGGCTGAGTGAGTAGTGACGTCAAAGGCTACTCGGTAAATTCAATCTTCTGACACCACTCACATATTATTACAATATCTATTCGGTATAGAATAAACAATTTTCGAGTGACTCAATGAAATCTTACCCCAGTCTTTTATTCTTTTTTAGGAATACTGTTATTATTGTATAACAACTACTGCATATATATATATAGGTAAACATTACTGTATTTCTTATAACTTTCACTGTGTTCGTATGTGTGTGTGTGTTCGTATGTGGTGTGTGTGTGGGGGGGGGGGGCGGCTCTGTGACCTGTCTATCACACTATCTATCTACAATAGATGAACAGTTGCAAAAGCGCAACAGAGCAAATATGCCATATACAAAATAGAAACAGTACTGTTGACTCGAATATTTATTCCCGCAAACTACTCTATCTATTTCTTAACACATTACAAATTTTCCTTTTGAAACACTCCTCATTTATAATTTGAGAAACATAGTTTTACAGTTACTACCCAGATTAATTACAGAAGAGCTGTAATTCTCTCTGAGAATTCGCCCATGTCTTGAATCTTGAACAATCTCACAACAATCATACTTCGTACTCTCCAAAATTGTCAAAATTGAAATGTTCTGGGTGTGCTTCATTAGTTTATAATGATTTATTTTAGCTCGATTGTTAAGAAAGGTTGTAGCTTATAGAGTCTCTCTCGAGTCCGCTTCCTGGAAAAAAAACCAGTACTGGTGTCATATGAGGAAGAACGGTCATTAGGCCATGAAAAGTGTTTATTTGGATTATTATTAGAATATACCTCGCATCAGAGGTCGGCAATTAAATGTTTTGTTGTGAGGTACTTGTGTATAAAAACTAGCCAAGTTTATCGTGTATTATTTTGTGGAAGAAGGCTTGTCCGCGAACTGATCAAAGTTAAACATAAAAGATATGCATCTTTATACATTGTAGTAGTTTAATTTTTATTGAATACAATGAAAATCATTTTGACTAAACTAATTGAAAATCAGGTTTATTTTCATTTCTTTGTGGCGTCATTTTATTGACGTCATCGTTTAAAAAAAGTAGTAACAACCAAAGCAAAAGCGATATATTAACGTCACGTGTATGCATGAATCTTCTATGGGTCAATTGAATGTACTCTCACAAATAATGGTACTGTGCGCATTGCACGTCCATACAATAATGATTTTTTCTGTCAGTCCGTATTTAATGGTTGAATAAAAGTTTTATTTTTGACGGAATATCTATAGGTATATAATTAAACTTTAATATAATATTTTCTTCATGTATCGAATTCAAGATTTTGCTTATTGTAATAGGCCGTTGAGATATTGTTCTTTTGATATTAGGCATTTCAAAAAATTAGGAATCACGTCTCTTTATCAAAAAGTATTATTGAAAAAAAAGACTGTATATCGAGTACATTATAATGTTTTTAATGTTGAAATGTGCTTATAATATAGTTGTTATAACAACGTCATGTTGACGTTATATAGGGAGGGCAAATTGTCTGGCGCCATTATCAATGACTGTTCAAATAAAAAAATATTTAACATTTTCGTAAATACAACTCTACATTTGGCTATTAATTTGCAAATTAGTGTCCTTCAAAAATAAGTGTCGTTCCAACTCAGTGTATCCGATAGTAGCATTCATTTTGTAAGTTGACATTTTATAGGTTCAGTGAAATATCTCATTGCCAAAGTTCGTTTTGAGACATAAAATATCACAGACAATAAAAACATGCAATACATCCTGAAACAAACTATCACAGACTACAAAAATATGATCGATTTCCGAGTAAAAAGTCACAAAATTAAATACCAATTAATAAACGAATACAATAGAAAAATAACAGTCTATGCATAAACAAAATCAGCATAACAATTTTAAATTAATCAATAACCAGTTCAAAAATAATAAATAGAATAATGTAGTAAAACCATACAATTTTCCAGTTCATTCGACCAGATTGATAAAATAAGTGTATAAAGTATAAAGCATACAATGGCAAAATTGCTTGCACTAATCACGACTAATCAAATCAGAAACTACAAGGTGTAAATTTCATTGTTTGTAAATCACTTTGACACCTTTATCTTGTACAGGAATATCAGGAATATCGCCTGTCGCTCGGATCACTTTTCAATAGACGAAAAGTCTATGTTAATGTTGTCGGGCTTGCATTGTCTGCAAAAAACAGTAATCATTAGTAATGTATCACTAGGATCAGTAATTATTCAACTGGTGTATGATTTGTAATAATTTAATTTAGTTAAAATCACTAGTCTAAGAGTTATACATAGGAATTGGTGAGGTAGTACCTTTTTTAAACATTTTGTTGCCAGAAATGCATTGTCATACACATGATACAAAATGATACAACGTGTTATATACTGGTTGACTGGTAAGCCTATAGGCTGTGACTGTAATGACATCGTTGCATCAGGGCATGGTTTTAATCTATCTTTATTCATCAGAACAAGATAAGATAACTGTTGTTGGAAACGAAGGTAATCCGTAGTTCGACTTACTTAAATTAAAATGCTGCAAATCGCACCATTAACGCAGGACAAATAATGAAACATAAAGCAGAGTGAATCGGATGATCTTTAAGAAATTTTAATTATTAAAATTATTAAAATATACGCAGTTGTATAATTTTATTCTATTACAAATATATGTATAATATTACACATAATGGGGTTTCTGTTCAAATCTGAATATTTAAGGCATACATTCCTTAAGATGATTTTCATTATTATGAAAGTTGAAACGAATGAAAACACATTAATTTTTGCAATACATGTACGGTATATGCACACTGGAATACGATACACGTTAATTTGTAAGCTATTTGACTTCAGGCATTTCCCACAAACGGGACAGTTTGAATAAATTAACATAAAAATGTGAGAGATTCAAGTGAATTTGTTCATTATACTTACGACTATGTGCTAGTCAAATCTACTATCTTTTGCATGAAATGTAATTTAGTTTTTGTGTTCATACTCCCACCCCTGCAGTTTTTACCATAACAGGACATCGTGTTTCGTTGTCGTTGAGCATCATTTCAATACAAATATAACAGCCACATTAGACTTCAGAAAATGAAATACTCATTTTTAACTAATAACAGGAAACAGGCAGCTTAATCTCGTATTTGCTTTATAGCGTCTTGAACATATTATAAAGAAATTATATATTGTCAAGTTCAATACTGAGGCGAGCAAATGCGTGTTATTGAGAGTTATGGCCGATATATTAGTAATAAGTGATAACTAACTGATCTGATTTTTTGTACAGGTTTGTGGCAAACGATGTGCAACAAGAGGCCCGCTCCTTGCTCCTTACTCATTGCTCTGTCTGCGATAGAATCAATTCAATCCCTTTTCGACTAATGCTCAAGACAAGAAGTATTCGGATGCACGACCAAAAGCGGCGAATATATGCTCCACGCATGCTTTCTTTGAGCATAGGATAAAACAGATAACTAATTCACCATAGAAAACCGTAGTTTCAGTTTCATCGCATGACTGTATAATCTATTTATAGTGCACATTGTCAGATGTATAATTGGAAAGACCGGCAATACGCTCTGTCCTAAAGAAATTCTTGTATATTAAGAATCACGCATGTAACAGCTTACAAAGAGCATACAGTTCTAAACAATAATAAAGAAACATTCTTCTCTTTCCATGATCCTACTGTGTTCAATCAATATAGTAATAATGTGCCACAAATTGAATTGAAAGGAGCTCATTTTACTAATTTTCACATATATAACCTTGGGACTTTTCGTAAAATCTAACTTGCATTAAAGGTCCACTACTAAGCGAAAACGAAGTGACAGTTATTTCAATGGCATGTACATTACCTTGCAAGACACTAAAAATGAAGATTGGCAGGTTAAAATCTACAGAAAGGTTTGGAACACGAAGAAAAGTATGTGTATTATGTTGAAATCTCAGTGAATCGACAAAAGACCACCCAGGTCTTTTTAACTTTCTTCATAATGCATAGAAAAATAATTGTGCATGAACTGTGATTTGTTTAGAATCTCTACATACCAACTTTCATTTTTTATTAAAAAAAACTTATTTCTGTACTTTTTAAAGTATATTTGAATTTTCACTTTCGTTAGTATTGGACCTTTAAACGCTGTATTCAATACGGATAAAATGTGGACAAAGGTAAGAAATAAAAATACTTTTCATGGGTTAAGATTAGAGAAAACACGTTTTGTGACGGTCCAATGCCAATAGAGTGTAAGTTGGACGTCCACTATGCACTGGTGGACGAAATGTTGCATGTTTCTAGTGACAGAGGCAGCCGAAGCACAGCATGAGAAACCTTTTCCGGGCCAGATAATTTGGGAAATAGATCAAACAATTGTAAGAAAAGTACATGTATAAACATTCACCAGATACGGCGCAGATAATTATTACGTAAAACAAAAAAAAAGAATAAAAAAGAATGCAAATAAAGCTGAAATTAATCAAATACATGCATACCTAGAGATGACTCCTGCATGTCGAAACAGTATCTTAGATGCTTCAAATTCCGGTTTTTCTTTCTTTTTATCCGAAAAGTAAATAACCTCTTTTATCCCTGACTGCACAATAATCTTTGCACACTCGTTACATGGAAATAACGAGACGTACATTCGGGTTTTGCTACCTTTCAGATCTGCTTGGTACTTGTTAACAATTGCATTCATTTCAGCATGACATACTGAAAAACATCATTAATTATTTGTAGTTTACATTCTGTCTTTATAATTTGTAAAATGAGGTAGAACTTTAATATACATGATTACGACTACAGCGTTGTCTTCATGTGCAGCAGCACAAAACTGTCGTCGTCACGCTTTTAGCATGGGTTCGTTGACTTACGCCAACACGGTATTTAAACTCACTTTAAAACTAATTTATCTATTTCTATTTCACACCAACTTGTACATATACAAGTTGTATATAAAAATGAAACATCTCAAAATTGATATTTTTGTGAATATTACGAATTCAACCAAAGTTGCTTCCCTTTTAATAGTTTCGCCATTTTTCACTAATAATACACTGTATACCCTTCAACATTTCCAAAAGTTTGAGCGTAGGTCTGATTCAATTCACATATTAGACATATTAACAAATGGAGTGGGGGTTGCGATAATTAGTAATGTTGGATTAAATGTATGGTGATTAACCAAATCTAATCTTTTTACACTCTAATTTTGTATATGGCTGACCATTTGTTAATGTTTAATGCTAAAAAAGAGTCTATAGGCATTGTTTCCTCTGTATGGAAATTGGCTGCTGTCACATTATGCTTTTTTGATTAAGGGAGTGGAATTTGATACCGATAAAGGTATGTTTTTAAAATCTGAACGAACAACATTCTCCATATCGAGGGAAGTAATCGAAAAGACAAGACAGGGAAGCAGATAGAGCTTTGTTGCTCCTCGATATAAACATCACTTTATATATTCTTATGCCTTATTGATGTAACATCATATAGTCATATAGCAAACTTCAATGTAGTGCTTGGTCCCAAACTAAACGCATCTTGACCATTCGTGACTTGGAACTATCTGGGGTTGAAGGTAGCACTTGTAATACTTTTAATTAAGTGGCACTCTACCTCACGGATAACCATAAAAGCTGATCCACAAATAGTCATAAGACGGTAGCTTTGTTTCAAGTTGACAATGTATGGCAATTGAAACGGATGTATTTGGACAGGTACAATGCTTTGTAAATAACGAATTAGTTTGGTCAGGTCAATAAAGAAATAGTCAGTTTGACCAAATGAAAGGTATTCAATGAATTGATCCATAAGGAAATTCATCAGTTATATAGAAAGAAGTTGCAAACAGTAGACTGATTTCACAGTGTGTTCTTTTGTAACAAGCGGTCTTTTGATTTGAGATCGCGAACCAGTCTAAATTTTACGGAAATAGCCGATTTTAAACGAATGACTACTAAGTTATTTTTAGTAAGGACGCTGGACGACAACGATTTAAAACGTCGTTCGTTTAAAATCGGCTATTTCCGTAAAATTTAGACTGGTTCGCGATCTCAAATCAAAAGACCGCTTGTTACAAAAGAACACACTGTGAAATCAGTCTACAGTCTAAAAGTAGTTACGTCACCCCATGGAAATTTTACTTACTGCATTCCAGTAATAGTGTAATAACCCCCTCCAGTTCCGATAAATTGAATAGTTGAACTTATAGGGAGATGTAGTAGTTTGGTTTAAAAAGTGTAATTGTCAGCTTTTGGTAATGTCAGCTTTGGATATTGATTGATTAAACCTTTATGTTTTGTATCATTTGATAAAGCTTAAGATAGGTAAAAAATTTGCCGAAAGGTAACATACACATGTATGTTCTTGGACCATACACATTTAATTATTTTTGTATGTTTTCGTGCAAAAACATGAAGCAGAAATATATACCAAGGTGTCTGCACTTCATTTGAATACGTTGAATCACTAGAATGTAACATTATATTACTTAGATTATATATTTGACTGTAATCTTTTAACTTGCGTGCATTGTTTTTGTATTTAAAACCATACTTATATACAATTTCAGTATTTTAGTTAACACATTTTTAATATTTCAGACGAGTCAGCATTTGAACAATAAAAGGAAGCGCGTTTAATGTTGTTTTAGCAAAGATCAATGGCTGTAATCTGTTGTCAAATTGTCAAAAAAATTCACTATAATTGTTTTTTCTAGAATGTAACTGATACAGCCTTTGATAAAATATTTAAAGTGCACAAGAGAAAAACAATTCATGTAAAGGCGAAGTTTTTAATTACACATTTTCTATTGTCTGGCTTTCATATGGAACAAGAGCGTTTTAAGTTTCAGTTTTAATAGAACTTTATACGAAAAACAAAATGTTTTTTTCTTGAATTACACTAATGGACACTTGTTTGACTATAAACGTTTGCCAGAATTCATGCACATTTGTGTGTTGAGAGCACTCTCTCAATTAAATTACTTTTATGGAAATTTCCCAATGTTATCGTACTACTAAGTACTTTGTCTACTGTACACTGCTTAATTTTGTTGTATATTAAGTTTACCCTAATAAAGACTTTGACCGTAGATTCATTTTATACTCTAGTACTGTATTTTAAATGATAAATGTATGTGGTTTTGTGCACTTATTTATAATGAAAATAAAATGCATGATACACTTTTTTCATTTATACTGTGTTTTTATGAAAAGTCCGATATGTTGGACGCCATCTTGAATATCCCCCATGGCAACTAAAATACTACACTTGTCACTGAACGTTTATAATTGAAATAAATATGTGAAATCTTTGTTTTCTTGAGCAAGAATGTATTTTCATTGAAAAAGGATTGGACTCAGTCTGTTACATAATTCTAGAGACCTCATAGAAAAAAATCATACATTTGACCTTCTTACCTTAAATTTGACATTGAGAGCATAGATGTATGTGAATTTATGCACATGTTGGTGGCCTTTACATTGTAGATACCAATTAAATTGAATTTATAATAGTTCATATAGTATTGAATACATTATGAACAATAAATAACGTTCATGCTTTTCTAAAACTTTGCGGCCATCTAGGGTTTCAAGTACAATGTATTTGCAAGAGTGGACGGACAGCCAAAGTCATTTTTCATAAGTAAAATACATTCCCCTATCATGTGGTATAGAAATTATTATTCTTAGTTTTAGAAAATGTTTAGGGTTAAAAATACTTAGCATCACCGTTTAACATGGAACATGTTCTGCAAATCTAGTCCATATAGTAGTTGAAAGAAAGGCGATTACTGCAGCGAGAGGGACAAAAAGCAAAACACATGATAATAAACCTTGTTTTACTGGACATTTTGGACATCGAAATCTTACCATAAAACTTCTTCGTATCGAGATCATGTCCTTCTTTCCCCCAGGGCATCTGATCATCCGGACAATCATTAGGCATTCCATTATACCCAATTCCAACTATCCTGTCTTCTGAATTGACGATGCATGCACCAACCTTAAATATATGGACGAATGGTTTTACATTTTCTATGTACAGATGTACCAAAAATAATAGTTAAAAAATAAAAACGTTTAATGTTTATGTGTGAACACAGTTTTAAGGCGTCATATCTCCCTTTTCTGCGATTTTACTGATCAGTGCGCGGTTTCCTTTCCCGTTAATCTGCTGTGTCAAATTGTTCCTCACCAACTGTATAAGAAATAAACGACGATGTTTGATCTTCCTTGCAAGGCGATATATACATTCGCATCAGCGTATTGCATCTGAGTCAAATAATGCTAAGCTATTCTATATCACGAGATAAGGCATGATGGGAGAGTCACTATCGCCAGAGTAATAGGTCAAGGAATCAAGATGACAAAAGGGAAGGCACAAAAGATCTAACATACTCGGACATGAACATAATTGAAATGCATTGTTCCCATATTTACGGTATTCCACTTTAGAGGTTGTATTCCATTAGACTTTGATCGTACATACAAAGATTCCAGTTGCAGACGTACATGTTGCTTTTAATTTTGGGATGCCAAAGGTCCCGAACGGACGCACTCACTTATCGCCGGATGTAAGGTCAACTTCTATTTTATACACTCCCCTTTACATCATGCCGCCTTGGAAAGTAACAGGCGCATTGCAATTTTATTTTGTTGACGAAGTAGAATTAATTACATATGTAATGGAGTGATATTACCTTTGTAGACAGGTATTATACTTTAAGCTGTCGAAACAGACTGTAAACTGAACTGAACATACGTGTTTTACAATTTCAGTAGAATGAAATCAGCTGATTGTGGTATTTCCTTGTTTAAGTGCTCATCAACATCAACATAGTACGCTCAACAATCAAAAGACGATTAAAACAGGGAGGCAATTGTCATGGCCAGGGTAAAAGAAGCAGAGATCACATGATGTACAGAGGTAAAAATAAATATAGTCGTTAAATGATTTTCCATTTTGTTAGATAAATTATTGTTTTTATTTAATAGTGAAAGAAATGGTTTATCATAACTTACTTTCTTTTAATTTTCTAAACACTTTTGAACTTTTGTTGACCGTAATTTTTCTGGTTATTTCGAACAGTATTATAGCTTTAATCATATTGGTAACACTGATTGTATACGTTTAATCATTCAAATTGTATCTTGTTGCTGACCTTAAAGAATATTGCCAGGGTGCCAGAGGGTTGAGCAGTTTGCTCTAAACGAATACCTGTGTGACAGGATCCTTGCTCCGCTGTGCTGACAAGAAAGCTATTGCCATATAATAGTCGTCTTTTCTTAGGTAATCTTTCCTCATTTCAGATTTCCTGTATTAAAGAATATCACACAAAATATAAATGTCGAATACCAACTGACAAATTATGCTTGGAAAAACGTGCGATGTGTTTGACATAGTAAGGAAAGAAAACAACTGGAATAAAAGCAAAAGAAGAGGACAATACCTGCTATTGGTTGGCACTGGCTGCACGTCAATACCGGTCTCAACCTGAAAATATGCTTCTTTAAATAAACGGGTTAATTGCAATAAAGGTAAAGTTTTCAATTGATACCGGTTTTAGCTTTTAAAGGGTCGATTTATAATCTTTGGCAACTGTATGATGTCATCATTATATGATTGATTACAGCACCGAATTGTCTTACATGTTTTTGACAAGTACATAATTACGAAACAGGTCTCGCAGCTGTGAACGAGTTCAATGAAATTTTGTATGATACATCTACTCAGCAATGTATAATGACTTTACTTTACGCCATCACCATCTGAAACCTTATTCATGTTACTGCTACATGTATCAGTAAAACTAGAATAATCAGCCGAGGATATGTATTAAAATGGAATGTGGCTTTAACATGAGGAAGCTGGATTGGACAAAGGTTGGAAAACATCGTTTCTCAAATTCTGCTAAGAAATACATTTTAATAATGAACGGAATACTGTCTATCTATGAAAATGAGCATTCACATTTATATATCATTTTGTTTAGATGTAAAAAGCTGTGTTTCCCGTTATGTAAGAAAATACCGGTATTTGATCAAACTGTCATTTTCAATTTGTGTTTTTATATACGAACATGTTTTATATATGTATGGAAAATTATGAAAATGCGAACATGTAAAGTAAGTCTTTAAGTTATTGCTAAAAAGGGCTTTAATATTCTTATGTTATTTACACAAGGATCGTCCAATGAAATTGACTTGTTCAGGCTACTTTCTGTTCGTTGTAAATTTTAAATAGTGGGTAACAGGTGAAGTCCTTGTCGAATTTCTATCAATTAATTTTTTTCTATCTTAGGACTCTTCGATGAAATGAAATGTTCATTTTTGCTTTAAAGGAACGCGTACCATTTGACACAATAATATTGCTTAGCACGCCGATATATTGAATTCCAGATCAAGGTACATCAGTTAGCATGTTTGCCACTGGAACCACCTTTAGTAAGGTACGTATACAAACAATGTATCCAATAAACAATTGCCTTACTTCCTTATTGAATAATAAAATTGACTATACCAATGCAATATAAAATTATTACAGATTGCTAGACTGTTCTGCTGGACCCCGTCTAAGATTTTCCACAACATCCTACGTACACGCTGGCACGAAGTATCTTGTAATGCTGCTTGAACCACAAGCAACGGACAAAGGTGTAATACTCTTTTTGTTGCTAAGAACATGTTTAGACTTTTTCAAATATAATTATTTTCAGGATTTGTGAAAATTGTGTGTTCGGGAGGTTCATTTACAACATAATTCAAGTGGACTGTGGTTTCCTCATGTGTGCAAGGCTGAAACTGTGATTTCCGTTATTGCAAATGCCTAATATGTTATCGTACGTTTTTGCAGGGTAACATGACAGAAACCTTCACTTGTATTCAGTCCTTGAATCATTTTCGATGAAGTTTCATGTATAAATTTGAAATGAAGTTTATCCCTTTACCGAAAGTGGATGGATATAGTTATGGTTCTGTTTGTCCGTCATTCCGTCCGAGGTCATATCTAAAATTGTTAAGAGTTTACTACAAGGTACAATTGTGGCCCTGCAAATTTGGATTTGATTGCCGTAGCAAAATTAGAGTCATGACACATTAGGCATTGTTTACCTTGTTCCATATATATTCTTTATAAACTTTGTATCATGGCTACTGCATATTTGTATAGGAAAACACTGTACTGTATAACTGATAATTTGAACTTTTTGGGACGGAGCTTAGCCTTTGCTCTTTCTGCAATAGAAAACATGATCTATCTGAAAAGAGAACACTTTTCATAGTTTTGTTATTGCCTAGATATAACTGTTGTTTGGATTACTAGTATAATTTGGAAAAGTCTCAATCGTCCGGTCAAAAACAAAATAACAAATGAATACACTTACTCTGGTATATGATTTTGTAGGCTACAGGACACTTTAAAAAGCAAACAAGTACATGTATTTATTTTCACTCAGTAAAACAGATTGAGGTTGCTACCAAACAATTTTGTTACGTCACACGATATTACGTCACACGATATTGTAGGGCGTCAGAACTGTCAATCAACGTACAATGATACAAATCAGACAGAGTAACTTTTGGCTCGAAGAATTACGCCATTTCTCGGAGGCTACGCCTTCTCGAAATAACATAATTATTATCGCCAACAGTACTCTATCTAGTACTAAAAACTCCAGCATTCTCTGAAAGTTTTAATCAGAATTAAATTTTAATTGATACAAATAATTAACGCATGACTCCGTAACAACATTTCTTAAGTGAAAGTGGTCGATTAAAAATAAAAGCCCCAGTAGAAGTTCATAACACTTTGGCATTCGTCTTTTCTTCATTTCTCTTAATGTCTTAGTTGACCCTTGCATGATATTTGTATATGTGAATTTTCAAATATGGATATTTCTTAATGGTAATCCTACATACTTTACGTGACTTTCTCTCGTCTAAATCGTCGTCACTGTTCTTTTTCCTTTTAGGTGTCTGTGACATTTTTGATCTAAAAATAGAATTAACATAATCATTCATCCTTCTTGCTTTCTCTGCCATATCTAATTTTATCTTGTACTATTTCTTCCAGGCTTCTGATATGTGTCTCTCTACATCTGAATCTACCAGAAAAGAATTTGAAATTGGCCGATAAAATCTTTAACTATTTTTGCTTAGTTTTTCAAATTCTCGAATGTCCAGAACCTTCGCTATCATGCGAATAATTTCAAATCTTTTATGTTAACTAAAGTCGAACTATTGCTTGCCAATAAACAATATCAGTGCCTAAACATCTCATTTTCGGGCAAACAAGTTATCTCGAATTTCTAGTCTTTGTGACTGACACCAAAGTAATTTCAAAAAGAAACTTTTGCTTGAAATTTCCTTATTGTTTGGTCTATTTCCCTTAACCATGAATTCATTGTCTTTAATTTTTATCCTCTTCCTGGGTAAAACTATTACCTGTAAAACAATCACTATCGCATAAATTGGCAATAAGACTTTTCCTTGAAAATCAGGAATGGGTATCGATACCACAATGTCGGCGTTGGAATCTTCTTAAAAATCCTGCACTTTTATGAAGTCTTCCAGGCATGTGTTCTATTGTCATACTATATGCCGACACTACCTCTTACCTTCGAACAACCTCGACTCTCGCGATTTTTTTAAATACACAAGCCACTGAAGCGAGCCATGATCAGTTCTAACATTAAAGCTCTGACCATATAAACAATGCCTTATATACTTGACAAAATAAACCAAAGCTAATAGCTCTTTTTGCGTTACACAATTTTATCGCTTAGATGTACTCAACGTTTACAACACATTCTGAATGATCAACGTTTTTGTGAAAGATTTCCATCTACAGCAAACTTATGATATTATTTTTGTTTTTATTAGCATCTACATCTAAAATTAATGATTATGATAAATCGGTGTAAGCAAAAATTGCAGCTTCAACCATCATTTGATTTAATGTAAGATGTTGAGCATTTTTCATTCCAAAGAAATGGCTAACCTTTTTCTGTGAACTTAAACAGAGGTATTGCCACTTCAGAAAAGTTTAACATAAACTTTCTATAGAAACTGCAAATAACTAAAAATGACCTCACTGTATGAAGATTAGTTAGGCCAATTTTTGATACTTTCAATTTTCTTTGGATCTGTCTATATTCTGGAAGCTGATACAACGTGACCTAGCATTTCAACATTTCATCATATTCAGCAACTAGACAACATTTCTTTGGCTATAGTTTTTAATTTGTAGGAAAACGGTCTCAAAGTTTTTAACCATATCTTCGAAAGTTTTGCCAGTGACGTCTGGTTAAATCAATCAAAACTGCCAATGTAAACTAGATAAAAGAGTTTCCAAAAGCCTGTTAAGGGTTGCGGGTGCGTTGCATAACCAAAAAGGCATAACTTTTAATTCAAACAACCCTAATCTCTTGTTTAGAAGGCAGCTTTCGACTGATTTTTTGTACTTCAGCTTGCCAGTATCCAGGGGAAAGACATATAATACTAAACCAATGGACACCGGTTCAATTATTAAGCGATTCGTCTATTCTCGAAAGCGGATACGCGTTTTATATGGTCAAGTTATTTGATTTTCTGTATATACATGAAAGTGATTTGTTCCGTTTTACTTTTTAACCATTTCATCAGAACTTGCCCACATACTAGAAGACGGTTCACTAATATGTCTCTCCGACATATCTTTAATTTGTTTTTTTTCAATATCTTTTTTTAAATGTCCATGAAATCTGCGACGAGCGACCTGTTGGAGTTTGATGTCTAACTATACCAGTTCTCACAATATCAGTTTCCGACTCTGAGAAAATATTTTAAAATTATTTTACCCTTCGAAATGGTCACATTGGTTAATAGTGAATAATGATGCTCAAAATACAGTTGATGCTTTAGAAATGTATAAGAAATAAGTTTTACCAAATTATTTCTGTTATTGACAAATACAAATTAAGAATTACATAACTGAAAGGGTGGATTTTTTATTTTTAGTCAAAAAAGCTTTTTACAAATATCCTCAATATTCAATATGAATGAAACTGTTATACAGATCATTATTTTTGGGGTATAATTATGGCAATGTTTATTATTCTAGGAGTATAAATCACTGATTTATGTTTTATTTAAAATTTTGATGGTCACTTTAATCGGTAATATCAAGAGTATTACTAGAATATTTAGTCAATGAATTAGCTTTTTGTTTTTGTGTTTCGGTAAGACATGTTAGTGACTTTTTGTAAAGATCTTTCAAATGTTCAGGTATTGTATTGGGCATCTTAAGTTTGCTTGATGTGAAACTAATACAACATGACACAAAAATGCTAAATTTGTTTCAGGCTGTAACGTCTGTTCATCGTTTGAAAGGTGCATTATCCTTAATTGAAGGTACTATTTCCATATATTATCGATTTTGCAATTAGACTTTTAGCATATGTATGCTGTTTTCAAGTTCAACGAGATATAGCGTGTGATTTAGCATCAATTCAGGATTTAAAAAGTTTCCCTTAATGGAACTTTCTGATCTGTGAGGGGTAACTGATTTATCTTTCCCATCAATGCAGTGCTGCAAGACCCTATGTTGCCTTGACTTTTACGTTACATGATTTGTTATGAAGCAGTATTCACAATTACATTATGAGTTTTCATAAAACCAAGCCAAAGAACAACATCGACATCAATATCTGAGATAACAACATTTGTCTGACATTTATCTCAATTTCTATTTCAGTTTTATCTGTTGTGCCTAAAGGCGAGCCTGGCGCAGTCAAAGTTTAACTTAAATGTTTCTAAGTCCTTATTATGTCCAAGCTACTCAAAGAAAATAGTTGAAATCATTGTAAGAGTAGCTCAGTTTGCTTCTCTTGCCCAGTAGTATATAAACCTGAACCTATTGCTTCAACATGAGATGAAATTTCTTAGAACTTTTTGTTCAAGATGAATTGACATTGTATTTAGGCATTTGATCAAGAGATGTGCTCTCAAGTTTTTGTTGTCTTTTTGGACAAGAATATGGACTATGACCTTCTTTACCACAATTATAACCTTCGAACTTATTGCGTCTATTTCTATCATGATTTGTAAAAGTTCTAGATATGTTTATTCGTGGACGAGTTTGAACTACTTTTATATAATTTATTTTTGTATTATCTAATAATTGAAACCACTTTTGCGAAAAGCCTCGATTTATTTTCTTCAGCTCTTCAAAAGACGTTGCTAAAATTTCTATTGTATTGTTTCGTTTCCAAATTTCGTTTGATTCTGAAGAGTTGAAACTTCTTAAATAAGCTTGAAAATGTTTTCGGTCCCATTAAATGCTTCTAATTATACTGCATGACACGCATTTCTGAATTTGAATGTGAATCATTAAACTGTTCTTTAGCTTAAGATTCTGTTACACCTTCTGGGGCGTAAGGGTAAGCCAAAATAGATAAATGTCTGATATTTTGAGCCATCTCAGATAAAGTTTCTGTGGCATTTTGTCGCCTTTCTCTAAATTATGCTCTATATAACTACTAGCCGTAGCTTAATTTCCGAAGACACCATGTGCTTGTCCTGATAAAGGAACAACAAGATACAGACCTTCTTATTTATTTTCTATTTATTACAGAACAAGCAATAATCTTACCAAGACGCAGTACCGTCATACGTTGAAAGTTTTATATATTTTATATATATTCCTAAACAGAATGTTTACCAGAAGTATTTTTATCATCTTTAGTTTTGCTGTATGTAGAAATATGTAGAAAAAATAATGATTAAACGCAATTTATCTCTTTATCCCCTATTGGTCTAATATATTTATATAACATTTTTCTTATGTTTCTTAAATTTATTATTCTTAGACTAAGTTACAATATCTTAAAAATGAAAATTAAATCTAAGAGGTACTCCTTTTAAATTATTCCAACGGTACTAATATTTCAGATTACCAATAATCCTTTTATAACTTCTACCACTTATTTGAACTTTCAAAACTACCCCTTTTCAGAAAACTTGAAAGTTATTCCAGGCAATGATCTAAATATATTCCAACTCTGAAATATATTTTTCTTTATTTAAACATTAACCGTTGCCCCAGAGGTTTTACTGAAGCAGTAACATATTCTAATGCCAGGTATCTAAGATTTCTGTGCATCAGTGAATATTAATGCCATTTCGATAACAATCGTTCCTTGGAAGAACGTTCTAGACACTATCCTCCGTAAGAAGCTGCAAACTTTCTCACACAAAGAATCATAGTCGGTAGCAGGAATCGATAACAGGGCCCATAATCAATGACAGGTTACAGTGAGTCAGCGACTCTAACCACTCGGCCACGGAGGCGGAATCTGAAACACTGAGCACGCAGTTAATATACAAAACAGAATCTTTCCAAATAATAATTTGTACTAAATTTATACAAGAGTTATCTGACTTGATTGTGTGACACCCCTACTAACATGAACAAAGTTTCAAGTCAATATCATAAGTGGTTACTGAGATATGTGCATGATAGTACCTAGCATGATAGCAGGCAAAACTTTAACCAAAGCTGCAACGCCATTGCCGACGCCGACGCCGACGCACAAGGGACTGTAATAGCTCTCCATATTCTCCTAATAGTCGAGCTAAGAATAAATCCCCCCCCCAAAAAGAGATGTACACATGTACTATATTTTCAACGAGACATATACCTAAAACAGCTAATTTATATAAGTGACCTCTTGACCTCAATCGGAACACGTTGGCGATTTCCCGCTTAGATCTTTCTCCAAACCTCGGCGACTAAATTCCCGTGAACGCGCTTCATGTAAGTTTCGCCTTCAAATTGGCAAGATGACAGCCAAGTGATATTTTGACAATTAATTGTGGCAGGTAAACGAGGATTTTTCAAATATGAATGCATGTAGAACGTTATCTCGCTCAATAATGCGAAAGTCAGGAGGAAATTAAGAGTACATTTTTGTGTATTGTGTAGATAAACAAGTTAGCTTTACATTGATTCCACACCCATTAAAATCCGTTCACTTTAGCTGTGTCTATCGCTCGCTAAACATTACCTACTCGTGTATACAAATACAAAATAGTTGGAAGAAGGTCAGCGTACGCCGTTGAAATACGGTCCTATATTAAGAATCGTTGTATTCTTGGCATAGGGTGTAAAGACATTTTTTATGATATGTGTTCTATTTATGGGCATAATGAAATGTCTTTTTCGACAGTTATTCGTGGTTTAAGAAATTCAAACGTAGATTAGTTTCAACAGAAGATGCACCACATGGCCGTCGGCCGAAAACAGCAACGTCTACCAAGATGGTTGCTAGAGTGAAAGAAATAGTTGCTACTGATGCAGGATACACCGCTAGGCAAATAGCTAGTATGGTTGGCATGTCATTAGGAGCAGTTCATGCAATTCTTAAACGTAATTTGAAAATAAGAAACATCTGTGCTAGATGGATTCCCCATCTGTTGACAGACGAGCAGAAAAAGACACGCGTGCAATGCGTGAAAATGTTGCTCAAACGGTTTCCAAATTACAGTGCACGGTCTTTCGCAAATGTCGTCACTGGTGACGAGACATGAGTTCACTTTTTTGAGCCCAAACGAAAGATTCAGAACAAAATATGGGCAACAAAGTCTGGCAAAAGATCATGCATTGCAAAGCGGATCATGGGTGTAAAGAAGGTAATGTATGCCATATTCTTCACAAATCAGGGTCCTCCAATTCAGGTTGCTGTACCTAAAGTCAAATCCGTAAATGCGAAGTTTTACAAAACTAAAGTTCTTCGAAAACCGAAGAAATATTTCAAAAATCGAAGACCTACAACTGGTTTGGCCAATGTCAGATTGCTACATGACAATGCGTCATCGCACAAGGCGTCTATTGTACAAGACTTTCTGAAGCTGGAAAAGGTTGTTGTGCTCCCTCGCCCTCCGTATTCGCCTGACCTTGCCCCGTGTGACTTCTTTTTGTTCCCAGGGCTCAAAAAATACATTTCGGGTCGAAATATTTTCCAGCGCAAACACATTGGTTCTGCAATATTTCACTGTCTTCATTATATTCCTTGAAAAGACTATGAAAATGCCTACAAGGACTGGATTAGAAGACTGAAACTTTGCATATTATGTTGGAGGTGAATACTTCGAGGGGACAAAATAAAATTTCATTGAACACATTTTATGTGCTTAGATGCATTAACATTTGAACATTCCTCTTATCTAATGCCAGTCAAAACGTTTTGAGAATGTGCCTCGTTGAAAATAAAGTAAGACCTCTCCGATTCTAAAAGATATATTATAGTTAATGTCATTAATTAATTGAATTGGTATTTGCCTTATATGTTGTATTGGCCTTCAGCCTGTAGCCTCAGGCCAACACGACTGTCTTCAGTCCAATAGCAACGCCAATATGCATTCAAACAATTAATAACGTTATAGTTTTAACTGCGTGAATATTTAATTCGAGCACTATGACATCACAAGTTTAAAACGGCTGCCTCAATAATCCTCCATGATTTTGATAATTTAAAATCATCAAAACAATGGGTTCCTGATAACAAGTTTTTCAATTTAGTCAAATTATTTTCTGACGTGCTTTTAAATTTTTGAGATCTTCAATTAATTTATTGCACGTTTGTTTTAATCAGTTTATTTATCTTTATGAATTAGAGAGCTGTCTTAAAGTGATAAATGAAGCCTTCAAAGTGACCATCATAATTTTTGTAAAGACATTAGACACTGATTTATACTACATGTAATTTAAAAATGAACATTGCCAACAATTATAACAGAAATATATGAATCTGTATCTTTTTTATTCCCACTGAATATAGAGAAAATCAGTTAAGGGGGTCACTGCTGAAATTCAAACTAACAAGAAATTTTATTCACCCTGTTTTTTATGGAGACTAACATATTGCTAGTTAATTTCTGGAAAAATAATGATGGGTCAATGACTTAACTTTTTCGCAATATTAATCTTTAGTGATACACTATCAGATAAGGTGCTTAATGCAGAATTAGCTAGAATTTTCGTATTGTAATCGTTTATGTATGTGGTGTATGTTTCAAAAAGGGTATCAATTTTTAATCTCTTCTAATGTAGTATGTCATACTTTAGGATGAAAAAATAGAGATAGTGGTATTTCTATCACCATCTGAAAAAATATTACGCTCCTTATTATTACCCCATCCACTTTACTAAAATTCCTTTTTTCAATTTTTGGTCAATGAATATTTCATGATAAAGAAATATCAAGGTTTTTCAGATATTTTGCCTACAATTTGATTAAAACCTCAGTTTTAGAATGCAAAAATAAAAAATGGGGGTCAATGTGCATATAAGAAAGAAATTCAATAAAAACTGACAAAAAATGTGCTTTTTAGATTTCGACGTGCTTTGAGATATGACGGCATAGGTCTGTAACAAAGAACTGTAAAAGGAGCTAGTTATTAATGAATGTTTAATACAGTTTAAATTAAGCAATTATCTTAAACGATTTTTGAGAAATGACTATTTTTGTACCCCTACCCCAATTTTGGCATATGACAAAATTTGTCAATTTAGTCACAAAATGTGAGGTCAAAATATTTTTTCTCAAAAATGTTCAATTTTTTTACACTTAAATATTCCTATTGTGCCTAAGTTTACTACTACATAATTATTTTTTCCAGTTAACTCATCATTTCTTCAATATAACAAATGTAAATTTCCGGAAGTGCAAAAATCCAAAACCTCACCAGTAACCCCCCTTAAAATCTTTTTTGACTATCCTAGTCTAAAATAGATATTCAATCCTTTCTTTTATGTAATTTTAATTTATATCATTCAGTATGAGAAATAACTTTGCCTAATTACCTTATTACATGTTTTAGCTTCGTTCTTGCTCATAACTCAATATGGGAATTTTGAAGGGTAATATAACTTTGATATTTGAAAACATCTTCAAATATTTTAGTTAATGTAGATTGGCGTTCCATTGACATACAATTCACATGTAAAACTTTCTGTTCACTTAAATAACTTCAAGGACCGATTTTAAATATCATTTACCAAAAATGCCTTTAACTCTTTTCCGAATATAGAACCAACGGCAGTGTGGACACCCTAGTAAAGCGAACACTTTTTAGATTCTTGTGCGTGAATTCGACATATCTAGCAACTTCGTACTAAAAGGGACATACCCTATAACTGATGTCAAACTAAACAACCTCAAAAACATAAATAATAGAATGTTAGGTAGTATTATAACTATCTAAAAGTTTAAGCTTTGCATTTCAGTCATTATCGATAAAATCAGCGTTTTAAAATATGCTGCAGTATATGTAGTGTTGTTGTACAATTACTGGGTGCATAGTGATTTATTACAGAAGACCTCTTAATTGATTAATTGCGGTAAAAGGAAGCATTTTACGATATATGTTCGAATATATATTCTTATATTTATGTTTTGGGGCTATTTTGTTTGACATCAGTTATAAGGTAAGTCCCTTTAAATCATATATTATAAATATTTAAATAAATTATCAAGGAATACTTACATATCAGGTTCAAGGGTATCAAAGTCCGAGTCAAATGCAAAGGTATTATCACTATGTAAAGCTAATTTAAAATGAACTTTGTAACGATTTTGTATTTATGACATTTTGACTTCGGAATATTGCAAATCCCTCCATTGTACAATGTTATTGATTGTGTTTATACCGGTATTTGTAATTTATAATCTTATGTCTAAATTTGGTCACAGGCATTATTAATACACCTGTATATTTGTATACCAGCTTTGGCGACTGAAAGACGTCTTATAAATATACTGAAAGCATGTCAGCGGGATAAGTTGCAAAGGAAATTCCCGTCTATGGCAAGCCTAATCACTATTTAATTACCAAAGAGATATCGCTCTGGATCCGGTTGTTCGAAACTTTCAACGGCCGTTAACCTCATAGTCGATTAATTTTAAGGACTGTATTCTACATTTGAAAAACTTATTAAAATAAATGTGTGTGTTTACGAAATTAACAAGAACTACCTTTAAAAAAGATAGTCGGCGTAACTTTTAGTATATGGAAATGATTCTTAGCTAAATTTTTATGGTAGAAATTAAATTTATTCAGTCGGAAAGCGCCAAATGTCACATGGTGAGAAAGAACCTTGACCGGGATGTGTTTCTTGTAACAATTATTAATACGACCGTGATATTTCATGCTTACCGATTAAGTTAGCGCAGACACTACTCCGTAATTTGTCTTTTGATATTCGTGAAATTATATCCGATCCAGCGGTGTTCATCGTCTAATAAACAAAGATTCGGAGAATTACATTTCTACCATGACCAGAGGTTACAAAATGTGAAAAATGCAAAGCGTTATTTATTTCCTACGCGTATATTTATTTATCGTCAGCGATATAGTATAACGTCATTTTTGACCGGATATAGGCCCGCGCGTTGTTTACGGTGTATAGCCCAAATATAGTTGAACAAATAAGAAACGAACTCACCTAGATTCCTGATGTTTGAGTCTGTCTGTCAATGACCACTACTGTTGGTTAACGCAAGATGTCTGATACTGTCGGTCCAACGTAGACTTGACGTCTGAAATATTTGAAAACATAAGAATGAAAATGTCTTAATGAAAGTCCTGTTTCAAACACGTTACACTTTTCTAAACGATGACAAACACGTTTTACTATAATTAAAATGACTGTCCTCGCCATTTGGAATAACATCTCAGTAAAGGCTCCGATAATCCGGGGTTGGGTATAAGTAGACCTTAATGTCAACTGCACCAAAGGATTTTTCTGTGTAAATTGGGCACCACGTGGAAAAGTCTGTGCTCGGGAATACATGTAGACTGGCATTCAGTCCTTATATTTACTATTTCTTACTCAATTAACCCCATTTGCTGCCAAAAAAAAAAAACTGTAATGACTGGTGTAGCCTGGTCACCAGGCCCTGAAATATCACTTTTACTAATTAATATTTCACTTTTTTGTTCTAGAGCCGGTCTACTATCCAGCGCCGATTTCAGAAACTGCCCCAGTGTACAAAGCAAAATCATATGAAATAGACTGGAAATAGTGCATAAAATATAGTATATTGAAAAAACATAAATTTTATCAGACTAGTAACTAGTTTAGGACTGGTGCGGATTTCATTTTCCCTAAATTCTGGGAATTGACCTTTTGCTGAGATCAAGCAATACAATCACTTGGCAGAGAGAAACTGTTCAACACAGCTTGCGGTCAGTGCTAATGTTCCAAATCTAATTTTATAATCTAAGATCATATGATAAAGAGAAATCTTTGATCAGGTGCTTAGCTGTCTGGGTTTTCGTGATGTCTATGGTTTATATACATTACCTAATGATAATCACTTGGGTCTTACATATTCACTTATTATTGAGCTTATCTTTTATTGGTCCTTAATTTTGTAACACTAAGAGTGTATGTATTACTTTGTTAAGCCCGTTAATCTCACTTCGTTATAATTGTGCAGCATGTCCATTTATAACTTTTTAAAAATATTGAATTATCAATGGAAACTGTCTGAAATTTCTAATTCAAATATTCTTCAATCATAAGATAAAGATCTGTTTCCTCACATTGCTGTAAGAGTGTTTGTCTATCTTTTGAATTAATTTTACTCTCTCCACATAACAAGCATGACCTGTGCTTTGTGCTAGGTGTCAGGTTTATTCTGATCACTTCTTTTCTAGGTGTACTATCACTTCTTTACTAGGTGTACTGGATGCCATTCTCATATAATATTTTGCATTAGTTCACATCTAAATAACAACACGGAAATCATCCTTATATATTACATTATTTTACATCTAAATAAACATAGAAATAATAGATTTTACTGCTAATTCAATAAACATAAGTCCTGCAGAAATCAACTCTTGAGATACAAAATTCCAGTGAAAAAGAGTTTCCATCTGTACCTGGAACTGCTGATAAAGATCTTGTTACTCAATGTTCATCTATGACCCTCTAGGCAAATTTCTCCCTGGTCAATTAATGGGCAGTTAGCGGTTGTTTCAAGTGAACAAGGGTATTGAATTTCTTTTGCCTGCCCGATCACCAGGCTAGATAATCAAGCCCTGTCAGTAGATATTGGCTAGAAAATATTCTGCTGAAATAATAAAAATATTCTATCATCTAGCGAGGCTAACATACATGTAAGTTTTAATTTTACCACATAATTTATTTCATCGCCATCGCTGTTGTTGGTGTTGTTTAGGTAAATCCCCTCTCTTGAATAGTGACACTCCCAGATGTACTGCCGAGATAATAAATCCAATACAATAAACTGAATCATGTATAAACATATAACATCAATTTACTTCCTGTCTTTGTGCAGCTTGCATTTATTTATAAATAGATTTCCGTTCAATGTTATCTATAGCCTGTTTCAATATACTTTTATAGTTTATTTCCTACTACAAAAATGAATAGCTTTACAATATTGTATGCTTTTACGATTTACATATTTTCATAATTTATTGGTCTGAGTATTTTCAGGTGGTTTTTAATTAACTAATAATTATGGGGGTTTAACTGATTGAGCTAGTTGTAAGTTTGAGCACTCTTTAGTTGTGTAGGTGGAGGCAGTATAGCCCTCTGGGTGAATCTTATCCAGTGTGGCATTGAGGAACTGCTGCCCTTTAGTTCTGTAAGACTGGAGTTCATAAAGTCCAAAAGTAAATGCTGTAGATTTTTGTCTGCTTTTTGACATATTTGACACTGGATATTTCTGCTTGATTGAATTTTGCAGCATTTGTCTGTAAGATGTAGGTCCCTGTCACTAGTCTTGCCTTTACTTCCGCTTGTTTACATTATGCTCATACGGGTGTACTGCATTCCATATATTGTGTACTTTCTGTGTTGGACTGTCTTGTATTTGTAAATATTTTAATGTGGATTTTTCTTGTTGTTGAGTAATCCATTCAAGGTACAAATAGTTAGAGACAGCTTTGTCCATCATCTGTTTCCATCCATGTTGTTCACCGGATTGTTTATCAAGGACCTAGCACTTGGTAGAGAGTACCTATGTAGGGTATCCTTCATGTTTGATGCGAATGACCGGTCAGTTGGTTTAGACATAACTTGCTGCCGAGATGGAACTTTACACTCTGTTGAATCACCCGTCTACAGATATTCATAAAAAGGACGATCTTTGTTTGTCTGTGATCGATTCAATTGGTTCTGTACCAAAGGGAATGTGTACTCCTACTGTTGCAGTTCTTTCAGGGAGTCACTGGAAGTGCTTTGGCATTTTGTTTTGTTGTTTCTCTAACTTTTCGATGTCAGTTTTTCTGTTTTGCAAGACTTCAATTCCATACGGTGACCTTGGTAGCACATACGTTTTCCAGAGTTTGACTGCCACCTGGAGACAAACCTCTTCTGGCATGAAGTCCAGGTCATAATAGTGCGTAGATAGTTTGCCGTTTATAGTCCTTACTATACCGAGATGTTCAAGACCGTCTGGTTGATTTCTTTTCCATCTAAGAACACTAGGTCAAGATGCTTTGCTTTACTTTGTAAAAATTCAGACTTCTCAGAATTTGTGGAAAACCGTGTCCTTCTTGAAGATATTAAGCATGGATTGCAAGTTTTCCTGTGAGTTAACTAGGAGTGCGATGTCATCAGCACATGTCAGTGCCACAACTGTGATATTTCCTATGTATGCCCCTAGGTTACTTTTTACTAAACAGTCAATGGTACTGTTGTATATTTATATGAAAGCAGCATTTATTGATGAACTTTAAGAGGCGAGAGGGTTCTGTTGAATATCAAATATCTGTCGCGTCGGCCCACGTGTATTTCCTATGTAGGCCCCTAGGGTTACTTTTTACTAAACAGTCAATGGTACTGTTGTATATTTATATGAAAGCAGAACTTTAAGAGGCGAGAGGGTTCTGTTGAATATCAAATATTTTGTCAATTCTTTCTTTTAGTATTCTTGCCACAATGTTCATGTATCTGTGACTACTATGCCTCTGTAAGTTCCTGCGCATGTCTTATCTCTGCCTTTTTTGTTCACTGATGTCAGAATTCAATCTGGTTGCCATCTTGTGAGCGTACTAAATAACCCAAAGTAAAAGAATGAAGCGCACGTTGATCTTTTGACCAAAACATGCATACAAACAGGAAAAAGAATGCTGTACAAGGAGGACTATAATAGAGACTTTGAGTTTTGTTGTAATAATTGCAGAAAATAATTTTGCACCGGGGAAAAATAAATTTAATGAAAATATTATTTCTGTGAATATTGCTTTTATTCCATATTATTGCCAAAGATGTTTAGGTGTCTAAAAATGTATTCCAATTGTGGTAAAAGAAATATCCTTTCTTTATGATTTTGATGTCCCATATATTATACTGATAATACGACCTACGTTTTTATCCCGTTGAACAGGGTTTACAGCTGTTAATACTATACACCTGATGGCAACAAAGAGGAGCCATGACTGTAGATGTAGTCTACATGAGCAGCATGTTGAAGATGGTGTATGCCTAAAGATTTTTAACTTGGATACAGGGAAAACCAAGTTGCAACAAGACAGCTTATGGTAGATAAAAATGTCATACGGCCAAAAGCCAAGTTTGTTTGTGCAAAACATGTATTTCACTTTGAAAATGAAAACCAGATGAAACAACAAAAAACAGAGAAAGAAAATTCGGCAGTTAACGACATTGTAGAACAGCTTAAGTGCAATGACCTTTCTACAAATTATATACGGAATATTGTATTCGCCTTAGGCAAAAACATATGTCGCCATGAACACCCACCTGAAGTAAAATACGGCGAATATTTAAAATCGTTTAACGTAACGTCGGAAATTCAAAAGTACGACAGTAAACTAGTGGCATTTTAAAGGTTTAGCATCGCGCTCTGCATGCTCTGAAAATAAAATGTTGAACTTACTTGAAAACCTTCGTTCTGTAACAGACAATAGTTTTGTCGAACCACTAGGTCTTTACAAAAATCTTATAGCATACTATATAACTGGAAGTAGAGTTACTGTCGATCTCAACAACAGAATGTCCGCCGTCTGATTCTTACAATACTGTCACATCATTCTTGCAAAACTGTTCTACTGACCATGATAATTTGCCCGATTGTGATGGCGTATTTTTTATGGAGAATAATCACATTCTCAGAAAGCGCTGGAACATTATGAATGATTGTCAGGCATCGCTTAGTGTTCCTTCTTTATTTAATTCCTCCGATTAAAAGTAACCTTCAGAAACAGCCTAAACTTCTATGGCTCACCAAAACGTCAGAAAAATCTTTTTTCATAAGACTATAAAATATATTTTCGGAATTACAGAAAAGCTTTCATTGAAAGTATACTAAAGGAAGTTGTTTTCAATGACCAATCGTTGCAAAATGTGAATATCATAGTTACTGTTGACAAAATCATTATAGGCGAAATATACACTCAGTGTAAAGTCCATCAAAAAGTTCTCCAATGAAACCAGATAGAAAAGAAAAATTCTCTCCTGTGCACAAAGACCCGTATGATGAAATTGAGTCGCGAGTTGCAGGTAAGGCTTCCACGTGTTTACTAGATCCGGTTTTTGTAAATCCTTGTTTTAACGCTACTGTTTGTTGGGTATTCGAAAATATACAAGAGAAGACGAAGGATAACCATACTTGGTTGCTTTTGGCAGCGATGGACTCCCATATTTATTAAATATTTTCTTTGTCCCGTGTGTAAACAGAATTGTAAATGTAGAAATGACTTTGTTTCCAATACTGAGGCTCATGATGAAAACGTAAACGTTAATTCTTGCAAAAAAATTTGGAAACATTTTGTTAATCCCCGGACTTGGTCAATACGAAATACATTATACCAAAAGAATTTTTAAGTTAATGTGGGACGTTTATTGATAGGTTTTTAGCCGGCTAAAGCTTTGCAAAATTGTCAAAAAGCCTGTAACCACAATAAGTCGTGGCAGTTACTGAACATTGTACTTCATGGGAATGCTAGATAACGTGTGTTGCCATATGTAAGGCACTGCATCAGAAACGATATGGAACCTTCTGTCCAAGGATGCTTCAGGTACATAGAGTCTTGTGGAAGTAACTTCATGTTCATGTATAAGTGTACTTTCACTTTCTTATTAGCTTTGAAACTCTTCCGGAGCGATATCCGTCGTTTTAATTATGATGCGATAAAGTGTTCAATGTATAAGTTGTCGTCAATGTTTTATGGTCTTAACATGACAAGTTACACAGAGATTGATATCCGTCTGCTTATACTGGAAAAAATCTGTCCGGCTAACCTGAAGTCTGTATACCGGAACCTGTCTTGTATGTCAAAGTCTGGCCATCAGAGTAAAGCTCAGGACGGTGACTTTATCTTAGTGGCCTTCAATCGCAAAGTTAGAATGTTCATGCCTTCAGGATCTGGAACAGAAAAAGATGGCTAAAGGCATACAGAAATTTACTTATTCTTAAAGAAGTATGTTTTTTATAATAAAATTTATTTACACACCTTGAAATGTAAATAGCATGGTTTTATAAAAATGTTGTACTTAAAATATGAGATTGAATTCTTGAACATTAATAACTTCTAACAAATTTTAAAGATAACCAAAAATGAAGTGCAAGTCGTGATCTACTATTCTTTCATAATAAATATTGGTCAGCTGTATTCGTCCCAACAAGTTTTAAATTGTTAAACTGAACTCATTTACGACCTGTGGTAATTATCAATATACGGTAAATGTGTTTTTTAAAAAAAGGGCAATCGTCGGAAAACGTATGGTGCGATTTGTAGACAGGTGATCTTTATGCAAAGGTGACACAGGTTTGAGTGTACCCCACACGCTTCTTATGAGGTGCGTGGTTGGGCACTTGATCTTTAATTTCTTAATTTCAGATGAAAAAAAAAAACAACATAAGAGTTGCATCAATTAAAGCTGACCCGGAGCATGAAGGATTTAGGTAATTGTGTAGAAAATTCTCAGGTACACCTGAGAAAAAAATATCACCGTCTGTCAGTCTGGGCATTTCTCCGTCTGTCTTTCCATTTCATCATGTCCGGGCTGTTACTTTGTCATTTGTAGCGCGTAACGGTGGAGAAAACCCCGTATGCAACAATCTTAAACGAGAAATACAAATAAGATGAAAATAATAATGCAATTTTGCTACAGAATCTTGACCTATTGATTTCATATATTTTATATAAAACATCATACATTTCTTAACACTAAGTTAAAAAATGAAATAAAAACATGAAACTTATACCGGAGAAAAAGTTCACATATTGCAAGGATACCGATATTTTTGAAAAGTAAATTACCATATAACACCAGAACAACATACAAAAATATATTTTAAGTATACAGGTTTAAATATTTCTTTTCATATATAATTGTTAGATAAGCAAAATAGTTACAATATAAAGATAGCAGGGACACAATAATTTGGCGATGCGTTCCGTACAAATGGTGGAGAAGCTGCTAAGGGAGATAATCATGTCATGAGTAAATACCATTTGTATAAGGCAAGTATCCGTCTCATTGCACAGGTATTCAGCACATCAAACTTACGGCCGACATGGGTTTAGTACTGGTTATTCTCAGGAACGGTAGTTTCATAAACTGTCCGTCTGTTTAAATTACCAAACTACTGTTGGGGTTAGCGTTAAAACACTACAACAATAAAGGACATCATCAGCTCATGATTGTCATTTTAACGTACGTTTCTATAAACTATTTATATCAATGTTCCGGATTTGAATGTCGTGTAGTAATGAAATATTTTCAAATGTTAATTAAAGGGCACCGAACAGTGTTACAGAAACTCTACAATGGCCGATGAAATTACAATCTTCGGAGTACTTTTCAGACCTTGGTATGTATTTCAGTTAAATTAAACTATATATTTCTTTAATATTGTAGCACTGTTATAGTATGAATTAACTGCTGATCTGGAATATATTTACTTGAGGCGTTCTTTTCATGTTACAAATATATACTTACTGTTTTACAAAAACTATACATTTCCACATTATATTGCACTTCATGTTGCCACAAATCGTTAGATGGTAAGCCTTTGGATACAGAACTGGTGAAGTTTGATGAAAAATGCAAAAGAAATAGAGAGAAATAAATATGTTTATCGGTTTTTAAATAAAATAACAGCATGTGTATATGTGTTGCAGAACGCTCTATTTCCTATATATGTAAAATTGATACAACGGGAAAGACAATGTGTTGTTGTATTGAGGTGTCGTTTCAGGAGTTTGGTTTGTAATAAGATAAAATACATTTCCAGTCACACAGTGTCCGAACTCAGACTGTATCGAACCGGAAGTCGCCACCGAATAGGCATACAGTAACTGTTTTCAAGTTTACCGTGTAATTTTATTTCAAGTTTTAAGTAGGAATTGGGACAGCATAGTAAGTGTGATTTAACTTTTTGTATCGTAAAATAGTTATATTTGATGAGGGTATTGTCAGACGTGGTGATATTCAAAATATCTATATGGATTTCGAAAAAGAAATCAAAACATTGTGGAAACATAGAGCATTCGTCATAAAAATGGTTTAATATTGAAAGATATGGAGAGTTCTTTGCCTCAGAAGTGTTGTTTACAGTTCGATCATTCATTCATGTAATGGGAACAGCCTTACTTACTGGTTAAAACGTAAGGAACGTGTCAAAATACTGTCGGTATTTACATGCATTAAAGATATGCACTGTTTGTCTATTCGCAAACACAAAATTGTTTACTGTATGATAATCGTAAAACCACTGTACAATAATTGCACAGAACGCAACAAATGTAATATTGATTTAAAAGCGCAATTCTTGCTTCCGCTACTAATTTTGGTTTCAAAGTTATCAAATTGTTTCAAGCATGGAAATGTGTATATATTAACTTACCTATGCTCTTCCTATTTATTTTGAGGGAGTAAAATACGCAATAGATTGAAGAGTACCGGAATAAATGGTAACCATTTATGAATGAAGCCTGTTTGACAACTTAAAAGTATTAGCGTGTACAGTGGTTGTCATGAAACAAAATTGACTTGTCATACGTTGCATTATGGAATGGCTCTGTTGGTAGCGAGTATTGCCATTCATCAAATACATTGTAGATGATTTATTTTCTTTCATCTAGATCGAAAATCTCTTTTTTTTAACTTTATTATGATAACCTTTCTTTAGATGAATTTTATCTCGTCCCTTCTACCCAACATGGTATGAATTTATAAATGCAGTTTAAAGTGCACAGTAACACCGGATACAGCTCCTTTCGAATACAGCTCCCCGGTGAGCTGTATTCAGTACCCATTAACGAATACAGCTTCCCGGGAGCTGTTTTCGGTGCGCTTCAACAAATGCAGCTTCACTTATCAAATGGGAACTTTAATCGGGGTTCTTGTACCTTTTTCGTATAAAGCTCCCAAGTGACCCTATGCAACAAAGACATAGCATTCGTTTATACAAATACGCGGTAAAGAATTTATTGTAAAATAACAAGGATCTATACCGCTATTCAGGATGCAGTACTTATTTCTGGGATATCTGTTTTTTTTGTTCGCACTTGTTGGCCGTACAGTTGAATGAACATTTGAAGTTTAATTACTTTTTTGCTGATATTGAAGAATTATTTTCATTCGAATAACCATCATTAATTTCATATGACGATAACACATAAGGCCCTAAATTTTTTTGACGGAATGAAGCTCATACACATCATGGTGTACGGCTTGACAGACGGACAGATAAGACAACATCCAGGGTAGGACAACAGACATACGGTGGGACAAATAGACGGACGGAATAGATGTAACATGCAATATATTGAACATGTGTTAGATGTCTTAGGCAATTAAGGTGCCTTATTTCTATCTGTGGACATTTTGAACATAGGGATCATGGTTCTTTATATATTCTAATAAAACAAACATAGGGAGCTTCATTCGAATTTGCATATGCTTTGCTTCGAATATAGCTCCGCTATACCAAGGGAGCTGTATTCGTTAATATGCACCGAATACAGCTCCCCGGGGAGCTGTCAGCTGTATTCGTAAGGAGCTGTACTGCTAGAGTAATTGTCATTGTATACATGTACAGTTATTACATTTCTATGTCGTTGTTTGAATTGGGGGCATTCTTTAGTAAATGAAATGCATATGACTGAGTCATATCTTATCATCTTTTGTCGTCGAAACATGTCAAGAAACATTCGATTATAAGATATTTAAAGCAAAAATAACCTTGTTCCTAGCGATAAAAGATTTAACCGTGCAAGGACTCTCCAAAGAAGAAGTTTCACAAATTTAACATAAATGTAGTCTTCAATATTTTGCAACCCATGTAGAGATCATTTGTGACAGATTAAACAGATTATACTTCGATTTTTTAGAATGCTGTTAACTGGTAATTTAATGGAGTGGTTCATGATATCACTAAAGGATGTTGAGGTCAAATTTCAATAATAGCACTGCCAGTCAGCCATAGCTATCTGAAATAACTGGAAATATAAAATCGACATATTTGCGAATAGGCATACAGTCATTTTATAACGGTTTGCGATTTGCATACAGTGTCTTAGCGAATAACTATACAGTCAAATGGATAGATGTACCGCAAAAAAGTATTTTCTTGGAACTTATCTGCGGATAAGACATCCTTGTAGCGGATGGTGGCTACTAAAGTTCGCTTAACAATGTTGGGAAGGGATAAATTGACAAAATATCGCAATTTTAGAACAAATGAACTATTTTCAACAATTCTTTGTTATGTTTTCAAACAAATAAATAATGTAAAACATAAACTTTGTATCAAATAAAATTGGAAAACTTTCTGTACTCTTTCTTATTCAACTTGAAATAAAATTACACTGTAAACTTGAACAGTTACTGTATGCCTATTCGGTGGCGACTTCCGGTTGGATACAGTCTGAGTTCGTACACTGTGACTCCTGTATGTAAAGAAATACAATTAGTTTAGGATAAAAAAACTATTGATTTCCTTCGTAATACATTTTTTATGTAGATACAGTCAGGTTTTACCTAAATATTACAAATGTGAAAGGGTTTTCATTACACCGCAGGACAGGTAAAGATATCATAATTATTTCAATCAACAGGAAACATATTGACTCCTTTCTCTTTCATACATGTTTTATTATACCCCCACAAAACGAAGTTTGGGGGGGGGGGAGGGTATATAGGAGTGAGCTTGTCGGTTGGTCGGTCGGTCGGTCGGTCGGTCTGTTGGTTTTATGGTTTCCGGATGATAACTCATGAATGACTGGACCGATTTAAATAATATTTGGTACACAGGTGCAACATAAAAAAATACAGGTCAAGTTCGACTTTGGGGTCAGTAGGTCAAAGGTCAAGGTCACAGTGACCTTGAACAGTAAAACGGTTTCCGGATGATAACTCATGAACGACTTGACCGATTTAAATAATTTTTGGTACACAGGTGTTACATCATGAAATACAGGTCAGGTTTGACTTTGGGGTCAGTAGGCCAAAGGTCACAGTGACTCGGAATAGTAAAACGGTTTCGGATGATAACTCCTGAACGACTTGACCGATTTATATTATTTTTGGTACACAGCTGTAACATCATGAAATACAGGTCAAGTTCGACTTTGGGGTCAGTAGGCCAAAGGTCAAGGTCACAGTGATCCTGAACAGTAAAACTGTTTCCGGATGATAACTCATGAAAGGCTTGACCTATTGAAATAATTTTTGGTACACAGGTGTAACATCATGAAATACAGGTCAGGTTTGACTTTGAGGTCTGTAGGTCAAGGTCACATGACTCGGAACAGTTAAACGGTTTCCGGATGATAACTTAAGAACGCTTGGGGCTAGGATCATGAAATTTGATAGGGAGGTTAGTGATATTAACATGTTTGAAATAAACCTATTAAATTTAATAATAATCCATACTTTCCAACCTTACATATTTTGTGTGCTATTAAAACAATACATTTACACAACTTATTGTATAATAACTGAAATGTATGTCCTTGTGGCCATTCCTTTCTTATGGTTGCCATACTTCTGTGACAAAGCTGTATTGTGGGGGTATAATTCGTCACTCTTGTGACAGTTCTAGTTTATACATGTTAAGACACAAACATTTATCACCCCTTTATTAATGTATTTACGATGTATTATCAGATTTTATTTTTTTAAATGAATAATAAGAAAATACTTTTATATAAAACGTGCGCGTCGTTTAATTAAACGATCATTCATGTTATTTCAATAAGACTATACCTGTATGTATCCCGAGATCAATACTATTTTATTATAAAAATACATTTCGAAATACTATTATATATATGTAACCACCAAGACAAAAGCAGAAATCGCTGACGAAATTCTGAAACTTCTGCAAAGAGTATCTGAATATGACGCTGATGACATTTTGAACAATTTAAGACTCTCCTTGTCAACAGTGAAGAAGGGAAAGAAAGATGATTATTATAAGGAGGTAACCCAAACCCTGGAAGAGCTTACTGCTTTGGATGAAAATGAAGGTTCACGCTTGTTAATATTGTTATACCCGGATTTTCACTAAACCCGTTATAAAGTTATTTATATGTCTAATTTGACTTTAAGTACAGTCAACTGTTGTTTACGTAAATCTGTTATTCAATGAAAGTTACAATTAGAAATTACCTGGATGTATTTTACAGGATTTTATCTCGAGGTCTCCGCGTTAGTCGTGTGAAGCATGTGGCAACTGGCAACTCACCATACATAAAATATGCCTTCTGACCTGAGATATTTAGCAAGCAAGCTTACACATAAAACAAATAGTGGTCACCATTTATCTATCTCTTGTTCATCTGTTGATTTTTCTCTACCTGGCATTAGGTCAAGCAACATGATTCCGCGATTCCTTATGTTTACAAGTGTTTGCATTTATTCTTTTGAAACTCCTTGATTCCTGTTAATTCTGTTAATGTCATCATATGATATGACATTTTAGCTACATTTAAGCCAAGTCTGAATGTTTAATTCCATTGTTAAATCACTTTAAATTGTAAAAGTTTGTTATTGATTTTTGTAATTTCCCTCAATGTAACTCCATTTTTCCGTTGCATGTTGGGATATTTATAGCAGAGACAACTCTAATTCAACAAAAATCCAATAATTCAGTCATTGTTGTCTACCTTCTAGCACTTAACTTAAGGTTTTTTTATCTTATTTGTTATAGAAGTTTATTGTTAAACTTAGCCAGTCCGATTTTTCATAAAATGTCAATAGCCATTTTTGTTATTTAAGTTCATGGAGTTTGGTACCAATTTTTGGTAGCTACCATGATATATACATTTTTGGGTAGAAGACGCTTTACCAATAATAGCAGAAACGGGTAGATCTACCAATTTTGGGTAGCTGCTACCACTGCTTAGTATATAAGCAACGCATTTTTGTCACACAAGGCATTATAGTTCTCGAAAATACTTTGGGACAGTCCACGCTAATTTTTGTCAGAAAATTGTAAACAATACTGTCAAGAATTTAAATGTAAGCTGAATCAGATATTTTCAGAGTTTTAATTAAAGTATTATAGATTCAAGCCGAGATGGAACTATCTTTTTTAGACTTTTTATAACATTTTGATATTTAGTCTATTTATTTGGTTCATCTAATTCCATATATATTGAATCTGGTACCTGTATGCCACAGTGGATTGATTTGACTTGAAGCAAATTTTATAAAGTTCCGTCATATCGATTGTATACTCGCGTTGATACAACATAACACGGAGACCTTATATTTTGATTAGCATAACGTGTTAACACTAAACCTTAGTAATTTATGAAGTCATTCTAGCCTTAATATTGATTAGGCAATATTTATTACTGTTAATAAAGTTAAATTTAAATATTAGTTAAATCGTGGTTGTTTGATTTCTGAGGGCATATAATAGCCCAGGTTTGTTTACGAAGAAAAGAAGTTAGCATTGTTTTCACGCCACTGCGATCCTTCAACGTCTGGAAGCTTACATAAGTCCTTAAGCAGCAGGGTATATGCCAAATCCATTGTATACTTTCCTGATGCAACTGCAGCACCTTTACTTAGAGGGCACCGCTAGTGTATGTACGTGAATGCAACACTTACCTGATATTAACCACATCACCTTCACTTAGCGGGCATCGCTAGTACATGCACAAGTTTGCAATACTTACCTGACATTAACTGCAGAACTTTACTTATAGGGCACCGCTAGTATATGCACAAATCTGCAATATTTACCTGATCTCGACTACAGTACCCATACTTATAAGGAGTCGACATTATTTTAAAGTCTTTAAAGTCTTTATAGACGTGTTTACCCCTAGTTCCAGGTCAGCTACATTATACTAATTTTACGGATAAGCAAGCGTACTAAAATAGTCATTTATTTAGTGAAGAGGTATAGGGACCGTAACAATATTAGTGCATAATTATATTTATTTTCAATGTAAACCATTGCAAACCAATAAAACAACCGTCTCTAAAAGAAGATAACAATAGTGGAACAATAGCCATGTCAGAATGCTTAGGATTTAACGGGGGTAGCTTTAAATAGCGCTCGGTGTTGAGGGCATCTCCACTCAACCTTCGCGAAGTTCTTCTTCTTACACCTGTAAAATCCTAAGCACTCTACATGCACCCAATATATGCAGTCTACTACCTTACAACTTAACCATATTTGATTGACTGTTTGTGAATCTCGAGGTACACACACTTTGCAATTATCGACTTATTCATTATTGTTTACGTCAATTGCTAACTAGTTATGAATTATTTTATAAAGATGAAAGTCAGGAGATGATAGCTGATGAGAAGGACTGTTAGTAGAACTCGAAGATTGTTTCGGAGATGTTGTTGTATATAAAGAAATTGTTCCGCCGTACTGTTTCAATTGAGATCGTCATTAATTTTCTTCTTTATAACATTTCAGAGCAGAAAACTATTATAAGTGTTTGACCCCATTTGCCCACCAATCAGATCGCTCAGATTTTCAAATAAACGTCTTTCTTTTTTATAAAAACTACCTACTGAAATCACTTAATTCCACGTCCTTTATTAATGTGAAATCATCTCTTTCATCAAGGTATGTTGTTTTTGTACTGATGCTGGTTGTAATATTTGTGTCGGAGGGTATTCTGTCGGAGGATTCCGGTATAGGTAATATTTGTGTTGGTTGGTATTATGTCGGAGGTTTCCGGTATAGGTAATATTTGTGTTGGAGGGTATTATGTCGGAGGTTTCCGGTATAGGTAATATTTGAGTTGTAGGGTATTCTGCGGAAGTTTCCGGTATAGGTTATATTTGTGTTGGAGGGTGTTATGTCGGAGGTTTCCGGTATAGGTAATATTTGTGTTGGAGGGTATTATTTCCGAGGTTTCAGGTATAGGTAATATTTGAGTTGTAGGGTATTATTTCGGAGGTTTCCGGTATAGGTAATATTTGTGTTGGAGGGTATTATTTCGGAGGTTTCAGGTATAGGTAATATTTGTGGTGGTATTATCCTTTTAAATATTTGATCTGTAGTAGGCTCGCTGTTTGTCACCCATGGATTATGTCCTGCTATCATTCTGAATGTTGGTGTAAGTCTTTTTTGTATGCATGCCTCGAACAGCGGTGTCCACTTCTTAATGGGTTCCACATCTATTTTGTTGGTAGTTTTGTCCTTGTTATTGTTTGATATCTTTTGAAAGCAATAATGTGTGCGCTGATAGTATGCGTTCTTAAGTGTTCTCTCCTTGAATATCCTTTCTGGTAGATGACACATATAAATTTGATGATCGTTTTCAGGTGGGTTGTATAATGTCTATTGAAGTTGTTGATTGTTCCTTTTAAAAATGTGTTACGTATTCTACATTGTCGGAGTTTTTTGTCGATCTCGATGAAGGAATATTCTGATGCCCGTTTATGTTATATACTAGTATTCATTGTATAAGGTTTAGTCAGTTTGGCTGTTTGCTTTTAAATTTTGCTATGATTGCTTTTTCCGTTCTAAGTCTAATGTTTATGTTTCTAGCGGTTGTTAGTAGTCCCATGACGTCGACGTCATCATTGTTTATTCCGTTCGCGGAAAAATGCTTAGAGACTGGTTTCACGTTGTTTGACGTTCAAATATCATTTGCGTGTCAATAAAATCTGTCCCGTATTGTGTTCCCTGTTTGTTCTACATATTGAATCCCTCATTTTCGGCATGAAAAGTAGATTGCGCTGCTGGTTGAACAGTCATATGAGCCCTTAACATAGAAAATTTCTCCAGTTACATATGATTTAACGTTGGTTTTCCCTGTTAAGTATGTGCAGACTATGCAGTTTTTATTTCACGGGAAGGAACCTCTTTTCTCAGTGGACGTTTTAATGTCTGTTGAAATCAGCATGTTTCGCAGGTTCGCAGGTTCGCAGGTTTCCGAAATACTGTGAGAATGTTGTGTTTTTGAAGTTTTTGAGTCGAATCGGTTTTTAAGAGGTATTTGTATTTAAAAATGAGTCTATGCGTGTTTGATAGTCGAGGGATGTTGGCGATAATTAGCGGAATTATTTCATGTTTAGCTGCGTTCTGTGTTACTATCAGTTCTTTGTTTTTGCTGGCGTTTATAATAGCTTCTTTTATTAAGGTTTTCGGGTATCCTCTAGCATGTAGATTTTCTAAAAGTTGTTGGCGTCTGTCGGTTTCTCGTAAAGTGTTGTTGTAAGGTTTCTTTCACGACCGTTGTATCTAGGAAGTGTACCGAAGTTTGGCTGATATCTGTTGTAAATTTGATAGTCTTGTGGTACTTTATTTACTGATTTTCAATGTATGATTTTTTCTAGAAAATAGTTTGTATCTTTAATATAAGAGGGAATGGATTGTGTTAAAGGTTGTATATAGAAATCACCATGTTCTTAGAGTTTCTCTGTAGGCCTGTTACAAGCGGATAAAAATATTCAATTTGGTGTTCTGCAGTTCTTTGTTGTCAAATAGATTATTTGTTCTGTTTTAAGTAAGGAATGCTTTTTCAGTATTTAAAAAAAATGTTGATCTCTCTGCAAGTTTTGTTCGTTAGGTCTATTGGTGTGGGTTTGTAGATATAAGTCTCCCCAATCTGTCTGTGTGCTTCTGTGATATCGTCCGTTTTTATTGAATACGTATTCTTTATATGCTGGTTTGATAATTATATCCGAGTTGTTTTTCAACATAGTGATAGCTTTATATTCGTCATGTGAATTCTTGTTCGCCTTTAGATATACTGTCTAATACATTTGTATTTCATATTTGACCATGGTTAAGAAAGCATCGAGGTGTGCTGATTTTCCTGATGATGGAGTCCATCCCGAAGATGTTGAGAAA